>OV651825.1:2445590-3179345 GCA_927349885.1 Psylliodes chrysocephalus
GGCTATTTAAATTTAAAAAAATATAATATTAATACAATTATATGACTGATCTCTTAAAAGTAGGTACCTCGTTCTTTGTAAATTATTTTACAGAATATATTCCAAAAAGAAGTAAAATTTTAGTTAGATAAGTGCAAAGTAAATAAGGTAAGTAATATTTCTACAAAAACCTATGAAACACTAATTTTTTTATTTTTTAGGATTTTGTAAAATGAGGTTAGCCTTATGCCTTGCTTTTCTGTTGTCAGCTGCCCTAGCAGCCAACATGAAAATAAATCCCCTCTCAGATGAGTTCATCAATCACATTAACAGCCAACAAAATAACTGGAAAGCTGGCAAAAATTTCGATAAAAACATCCCTATTAGCGAAATTAAAAAACTTTTGGGTGCTCGTAAGCGCATTTCAAAATCGAAACTGAATCCTACTGTTCACAGTAAAGATATAGAAATTCCTGAGTCGTTTGATGCCCGTACCAATTGGCCAAAATGCTCTAAAGTTATTGGTGAAATTGCAGACCAATCTGATTGTGGTTCCTGTTGGGTGAGTACTTATATATTGATATGGATATACCACTAATAATTCAAATTTCACATTTTACTTTAAAATAATTTAATGAAAAAGTATAAACTGTTTGTATTAATTTCCAAAGCAAGTTAACGAAATGTCAGAGTCAGGCGAAATGTAACTTATAACAAACATTTCACTATTAATACAACTGCGAACGTTCTCATTCAGATCCTAACAGAACACTGCATTTATCGCGAATTGAAACTTTGCTATTAACACATGTCGATGGCTCAATCAAAAACCGCCACAAAGAAAATGATATGTTTGGTTCAATGGATGCAAAATATCATTTAGTTTTTATATTAAATACCACCACAAACAAAAATATCCTTAGAGATGCCCAAAAATCATTTAAAATCTAACCACAAACTGTATCTAAAACTTCCTCAATTCGGGTTATTTTCTGTAAAAACACCCAAATTTTTTACAAACTATGCAATAACTCGAGTTAGGGTACTTTTATAATCGTAATCGTTAATTTTAACAGCAAAATATCGTAGCTTTTAAATAAAATATAAAGATTTTATGTCAGAAACAAAATAATGATAATAGAGACTTACAAAACTTTAAAATTAAATTTTTCGAAACAATAGTACATATTCTAGTTGTGGCAGTATTTGATTGAGCCATCGATGTGTTAAGCCGATTTTACACAAATGAAAGTAATTGAATCAAAATATTTCACCTTACCCAAAACATTAACAAAATAATTAAATTACTATATAGATAAAATCTATCAAAGCCATTTTGCTCAGTGTTTAGAACAGTTCATTAGAATTGTTTTTTTAGTTTCAGTAAATTTAACTTCTTTACAGGCTGTATCGACAGCTTCCGCTATCAGCGACAGACGATGCATTGCATCCGGTGGTTCCTTACAAGTACCTGTTTCTGCCGAAGACTTGATATCCTGTTGTTATGCCTGCGGCTTTGGATGTGATGGAGGTTTCATGTACAGTGCATGGGACTATTGGATTCATACAGGTATAGTTACTGGCGGCAGCTATAATAGTTCTTTGGTAAGTATTTCTACTCAAAAAAAGTATGAGCAAGGAAGTCAAATGAAACCCGATCAGTTGCTACAAAGTGACTATGGAGTTTGTTTTATTCAAAAGTAACAGCCATACATTTATTTTATTGATCCTACCAGTGTAATAGAAATAAGTAGGGCGCTGACCACTGCCTCTCCCAATTTTGCAGTTCCTCGTCTGACTGAAACCGAGGTTCATAAATGTCTTTCTTAAGACCACCAAAAATGTCAAAATCACAAGAGGAAAGATCTGGGCTGTAAGGACGATGTTTAGGTGTTTCCTAGCCAAACTTATGAAGCTTATTAACAGTCTGTGGAAGGGCCTTATCATATAAAATGTTTTATGATGGGGTTTTTGATTTTCATTTGACTGCTTCTCATATTTGACCATTGCAGAAAGACATTTCTGACATTTTCTAATCGTAAATATTACATTATCCAGTCAAGATTTTATAAAAATACCTAATACTTTTATTGTCTTCCTATTTAAGGGGTGCAAACCTTATTCGCTTCAACCATGTGACCACCATGTTGATGGTCAATACGTACAGTGTTCAACTTTGTCTTATGGTACACCAGACTGTACAAGTAGTTGTAGCTCCAGTGAATTGAACTATAAATCTGAACTGACTTATGGCAAACATACGGTAGAAGATTTTATTGAAGTTGAAGACGTACAGAGAGAAATTTTACAAAATGGACCTGCTACGGCTTCTTTTGATGTGTTTGAAGATTTCTTGAGCTATAAAACTGGTAAGATTTTTATTAAAAATTCAATTTTATACAATTTCCTTACAAAATTATGAAAAATACGCCCTAATATCCTCAAAGTGAAAACAAATCTAAAAATAAAAAAAAAAAAAAACGAATACATCGGCCAGGAGTCGAACCTTAGACCTCGGACTTTAGCCGTTCATTTTCTTACCAACTGAGCTACCAAAGCACATAACTTTTTTAGCTTTGTCTTAAGTGTTGCGAATGTGGAAATGGAATCTGCAACAAACGCCGAAGAGTTGTTAGGTTTATTTCTGGAAAAAGGGAGCATAGAATACAGCAACGTTGCTATGTTTGTTCGTTTTTAGAGATGTTACTGTGTCTCTGAGACTCCGTTACTCTTTAGGAATGTGATTGCCCAACGCTCAACATAAGAGAGACACCTGTTGGCGGCTTTGTCAACTACATAAAATCTGTAGAATGGCTGTAAGAAGTATGTTTCATCAATTTAGAAGAATTCATATTAGGTCTAGTAAAGCCTAAGTACTGATAGGCATTCGATCTGTTCAGTAGACTATTCATTTTGTAGTTTATACAGAAAATAGATGTGGATGTAGAAAAATAAATATACTTATCGGATATATTGATACATGGATGATTTTTCCCAAAATATTTTGTACCGATTTGGTTAAACAACGTAATAGTAAAGTTGTATTCGAATAAATATTCGCATTACTAATTGTACCTACTAATTTTAGGTGTCTACCACCATGTTGTTGGAAAATCTTTAGGTCATCATGCAGTAAGACTGATTGGATGGGGTACGGAAAACAACGTTGATTATTGGCTAGTGGCTAACTCTTGGAATGAAGATTGGGGAGATAACGGTCTATTTAAAATCAAAAGAGGCGTTGATGAATGTGGTATCGAAAACGAGATAAATGTAGCGCAAGCTAAAGTTTAAATAATTATACGTTTCAATAAAGTTGTATTGATTTCTTAATATTTTTGTTTTAATTTAACTTTACTTTATAGTACTGTTCGATAATGGATTTATTTTCTTTATTAATTTCTTAGTTTAAATTCGCGTTATCTATTTTGACACTTTGCCCCACCTAAACGGTTCATGCTTTGGACCTTTTCGAAGAACCAAGAGAGTTCGATGTACCGCCAACGAAGTAACAAGTTCGCTCGACACCGCTTAATTTTTGTGCCTTCGTTTTATGTGTTGCTCGCCTACGATTCCAATATTCCAAAAAAGGTAAGGTGTCAAATACGTTAATTAATTTATTTAGTTTTATTATTTGAATCAGCCCTTTTGGAAGCATAACATCCGTTCTGTCTCAAGTACATAATCAAAGAAGATTTCTACATGTGGAATTAATGAAGTAATCATTAATATTGTTAAAAAACAATGTAATAGGTTTGTTTTGATAGTCGGAAATCGAATTGACGTACAGTCAGTTGATGAAATATCAGTAGCTTCATGAGATTTTATACGTATACCTAAAAATAGGAAGCAAACAGATTCGTTGTTATTGGCTCGTTAATAATTCTCTTGAGGTAAGAGGTTAAACATGTAAGCGGATTCGTAACGATACATTGATCTTTTTCCCAGATAAACGTATAACATGCCAGTTTGAGTCAAAAATACAACAATTAGGATAGATAAAATGTACAACTTAGGTACCACGAATAAATTAATGACCCCCGACTATTATGATAAGTTGAATTAAATACTATAAATGACAATCGGTAACAAATACAATCAGTATTCAATAAATAATAACTTCAAAAGCTTATATCAGCAATCTAAAATGGTTAACCTTTTTACGTTTACTAGACAGAGGTAGGTCGAATTTAATGTCGAGTATTTCGAACTGTCAAAAATACACTTTACATCTCATGATACAAAAAATAAATCACCTTTTAACAATTACAATACTTAGCTTTTACCCTGTAATTACAGAACTTCTTGTGGATATATTCTATAGCAAATACTGTTTTGAGAGGTTTTAATTTCCCTCAACAACCCCTAACGAACGTTAATGTTATTAGGTACATTCCCTTAAAACAAAATTGTAGAATTGTTAGCTCGGTGCGGTGGTATGTAAAAGTAATTTTTGAATGTTGCTGACTTATCAGGTTTTGGCATAAACATTTAAAAAAATTACAGTCTTTTTCATTGATAAAATAATAAAACACTCGTATCATCGACATAAAAACCCCCTTATTTTTTTGATGTAACAAAGCAAAGAATGAAATACCTGATTAAAGATTAAATTTTAATTTATTTATCAAGATGTTCATGAGTGGCTATTTAAATAAATAAAATATAATATAAATACCGATCTCTTAAAATTATCTTGTTCTTTTTGAATTATTCTACAGAATATACCACAAAAAGAGGTAAAATTTTAGTTAGTGCAAAGTTTATTAAAATAAATAAGGTAAGTATTATTTCTACGAAAACCTACAAAACACTCATAATATTGATATTTTGTCTATTTTAAAAGATAAAAAGTAGTAATCGGAACTATAATTTGTTAGAAAAACGTTCATATACTACACTTAGTCACAGTACTGAGTTTATAGCGGAAATGTCTTCCATTTCAAGAATAGAGCAAAAGAACCTTTTTTAATTTTATAGTACTTACTCTTTACAGATGGGAAGCATTTTTCTGTGGGCCTTCAGGCGACTCTCAAAATTATTCTATTTGAGTACTGTAGGGTTCTTACCTACTAAAACCCCCTTCTCTGGGTTCGTACCATAGAGTGATTGCATTATTCTTGAGAAGATTTATCGTGCATACTATGCGGGCTTACATTTATCTATCCTCAACTATCTTGCCTGGTATTGCTTTTATTCCTTCTCTTTTTCCTGCATAGTATTGTTTCCAGCTGCAGTTTTTTTGAAGTATTTCTATTGTTATATTATCAGCAATCAATGGCGAGCCTAATACTGCTTCTAAACTTACTCTTACACTTTCTTATCTTGTGCATTCGAACTAAGTATTGATAACTATGTCATATTTACACAGGATGCCGCCTGTCTTTTCGATTCTGTGTGTATAGCTTCTGAACAGCTCCATTCTGATGGTTATCTGACTCGTGCATGGATGCATTCGTGAACTGCACTGCGCATGTCATGTCAAATAGCACGAACAAGAAGAGACGTTCAAGTGCGCATGTGCTGTTAAATTGTATAGGCAATGAAGTTCTGATCGTTCTGAAAAACCGCTGACAAAATCATGTACGAATCAGAAAATATGTCGGAAGGTTTCATTGAATTATCCGTGGCTTTGTAGGAACGGACTATTTTCAATGTCCATGTGTTTGACGTCCTTCTGATGATCAGATTAACTGTTGGAACAAACCTTTTGTATCCCATCTATTTTGTTAGGATTATAAAACTTCTTCAACTCAAATATTTTCTTCTACTTTTTGATGTAATCTCCATCCTTCGTCTGCCAGTAGATTTTGTGGGATACAACCAGTGAATACTTTTAAATAAAGTTTCCTCTAAGAAGTGCGAGTGTGCGGCTGCGCACTAATTTTTCGGAAGTTGCCTAGCTGTTTCTGTATCTTATACACTTTTACATACGTTGCTTCCACCGCTGGCATCTATTTTTATACAGCGCTAGAAATTAGAGTGAACATTGGTTGAGAATTGTCTACTGGTACCGTCCTATAAGCTGAAGCTACCCTTAGCCGCATTTTACGTTGGGTAGTGATGGTTTGGTCTTTATATCTTTCAACTTGTGTTATCCTAGTCCACCTCGATGCGGCATAGAGTATGGTCGACTACCTAACTTTGTTCAGCAGAAGATTCTTGCAGATTCCAAGACCTTCAATATTTAGCATACTTTTTGTTGATGCTGTAATTTGTTTCTCAGCCTTTTTCAGTTAATATGTTTATAAACTATAACTGTATTATCGATCCAGACTTCGAGGTATTTTACAAGAGTTATAATTTCGTTATAGGACATCGTTTCTTCTAACCTCTTACAATAACACCTTCAGTTTTCTCTGGAACCAAGCTTTGATTGTCGCTTTTCATTCAGTCTTGGATTTTGCTTAGGACTATGTCGTCGGCATTATACATAAGGCCGTCTTTCGTATTGGTCTTTGTTATCAGTATAAGGTCGTCCGCATATTCCATAATGTGACAACCTTTGAGAAGCTTTAACTATAATTCTCCATCATAGAGAACGTTCCACAGAGGCCTAAGAACCTAGCCTTGTGGGATTACGTGAGTCATCTTGAAATTGAATTTCTCTATTGTACCTTCCTATTTTATTTATGTATTGCTTTAGACTTTCCATGATTTTGCTCCAGATTGCGGTTTTGAAAACTTTCCTGACTTCGATTAGAATGAGTGTTCCAATATCTGGTTTCCTCTCTGAAAAAATACTGGTGTTACTTCCGAATATTTCTTTGGTAAAAATGTTCTGTAGCATATGTCGCTGGTGTTAGAAGAATTGGGTTCTTTTGTAGAAATAACTAACGAGTCATAGGTAGTAGAAAAAGAAGTGTTTTTAATTTACTATTTTCACTGAAGTAAATACATAGTGGTTGATTCCATTTAGATATAATAATTTTCTTATCTTCACTAAACACTTTTAAATATTTACAATTTTAGTTCATCACAATTTGATTAACTAGTATAGTTGATTTTTTAGTTACCAACTTGAAAACATTTGTTTGTAGAATTTCTTATGCCATAATAATTGTAGAAGATATAACTTGCACCAGAAAATAAACTGCATTAAACGCTTGTAAAAATGTAGAAAGTAACGTGCCGTCGGCAGAAAGCACTTGAACGTTCGGATAGTAAACAACTGTGAGCGATGATGGCAAAAAGACAACTGATTCTTTGGTGGCACTAAGACAACTACTGAATGATGGCAAACATACAACTCAACTGCTCGCGTCGAGCTCACCCTAATATATACTGTTGGGACGAAATGAGTGTCCGGAGCATAGTTCACGCACCTATTCGGTTTCAACCAATGAAAACATCATGACATAATGAAATACGTCATTTGTGCTTCGTTCACTATGCGCCGGACACTCATTTTGTTCCAATGCACCGCTGTGCACTTGAAAACACAGGTGTTCGACGTTCGGTATTCTGAGAAAAATGCTATTTATAGTTTTATGACTTCACATTATATTAGGGTAAAAAGCAGTCGAACTATTTGAGAATTGTTTATTTATTTAGTAGGTGTAAAATATTAATTTGTTGATGTTTTTACTGGTGAAATTGTAGAATTTAACCACTCTCTTTTACACTTTCTAGAACGTGTTGAATTGCATCTACCTTTGATTTACCTCTTCTGAAGATTACCTATAAATTTATAAATATTAATAGTACTAGTACCGCTCAAACTCGAAATTTTTAAAAAAGTTATACTTTATCAGAAAGATAAATAATTGTTCGAAACAAAATGACTATTCTGACTACAAATAACGTATTTAAAGTTACGGACTTTAATAAGTTACTGCCTGGACTTGTAATCTAAAATGTTGAATCTACTTCTAATTCTATACATGTTTTTAAAATATAATTTTTTCTATAGTTACACGAATTTTACAATAATTGAAAATATATTTTTGTGACTTGGATTTAGATATTTTTTATTTTTAGGATTTTTCAAAATGAGGATAGCCTTATGCCTTGCTTTTCTGTTGTCAGCTGCCCTAGCAGCCAACATGAAAATAAATCCTCTCTCAGATGAATTCATCAATCACATTAACAGCCAACAAAATAACTGGAAAGCTGGCAAAAATTTCGATAAAAACATCCCTATTAGCAAAATTAAAAAACTTATGGGTGCTCGTATGTACGTTTCAGAATCGAAACCTACACCTACTGTCCATAGCAAAGACATAGAAATTCCTGAGTCTTTTGATGCACGTACCAATTGGCCGAAATGCTCTAAAGTTATTGGTGAAATTGCTGACCAATCTGATTGTGGTTCTTGTTGGGTGAGTACTTATATATTGATATGAAAATACTAGTAATAATCCAAATTTCACATTGTACTTTAAAACAATTTATTAAAAACGTATGAACTGTTTACATGTGTCACTACAGTAGATACGCAAGGAGGCTTCTAGGCCATACGTATCAAAAGTCACCGCTAGGTGGCGCCACCTGTCAGTATAGGAAAGTAAAACTTGAATAAGTGGTTTGTAACTTGGCTAAGAGATTCAAGATGGCAGAAATCGTTTATGTGAACGAGTGTAGGTTATTGTTATTATTTTGATAATTAAATTAATATTTTGTTATCGTCATGGTGTTATGTGTTATAAATTAATTAAGTAATAATTGGGATATGTTGATTTTTTGAGATACAAATAGTATACGGTTTTGATGACGAATTACGTCCTATTTTTTTTTGTTTTCATTTAAAGACTAATTTTATTGATTTCTCGCGCTAACAAAAGACTATTAACGTAGATGATAGATGATTTATTTCTATATATTACACACCCGTATCCCCTTTTCTCATTAAAATCGTAGGTCATAGATTTATAATTAGCAAGTCGGTCGTATAACATATTCAAAAATGATAAAAATTGGAGATATAATTTCAAAAAATTAAATCAAAATATTTCACCTTTCCCAAAACATTAAGAAAATAATTAAATTATACGTTCTTCCGAACAAGTACTGTGTAGATAAAATCTATCAAAGTCATTTTCTCAGTGTTTAGAACGGTTCATTCGAATTGTTTTTTCAGTTTCTGCGATATTATTGATTACAGTAAATTTAATCTCTTTACAGGCTGTATCGACAGCTTCCGCTATTAGCGACAGACGATGCATTGCATCCGGTGGTTCCCTGCAAGTACCTGTTTCTGCCGAAGACTTGATGTCCTGTTGTTATGCTTGCGGCGATGGGTGTAATGGAGGTACTTTGTACAGTGCATGGGACCATTGGATTTACACAGGTATAGTCACTGGCGGCAGCTATAATAGTTCTTTGGTAAGTATTTCTAATCAAAAAAGTATGAGCGAGTCAGTCAAATGATTACGGATCATTTGCTACAAAGTGGCTATGTAGTTTGTTTTATTCAAAAGTAATAGCCATACATTTATTTTTTACTGATCCTACCAGTCTGGTAGAAATAAGTAGGTGGTTGACCACCGCCTCACACAATCTTGCAGTTCCTCGTCCGACTGAAACCGAAGTATATGAATGACTTTCTTAAGACCACAAAAAATGCCAAAATCACAAGAGGAAAGATCTGGACTGTACGGAGAATGTTTAGTTGTTTCCTAGCCAAATTTCTGAAGCCTATTCATGGCCAGATTGACAGTCTGTGGAAGGGCGTTATCATCCAAAATGTTTTATGATGGGATTTTTAATTTTCATTTGACTGCTCCTCATATTTGACCATTGCAGAAAAACATTTTTGGCAATTATTACATTAGACAGTCAAAATTTATAAAAATGCCTAATACGTTTATTGTCTTCCTATTTAAGGGGTGCAGACCTTATTCGCTTCAACCATGTGACCACCATGTTGATGGTCAATACGTACAGTGTTCAACTTTGTCTTATGATACACCAGACTGTACAAGTAAATGTAGCTCCAATGAATTAAACTATAAATCTGAACTGACTTATGGTAAACGTTATACAGTAGAATTTTTTATTGAAGTTGAAGAAGTACAGAAAGAAATTTTACAAAATGGACCTGCTACGGCTTCTTTTGTTGTGTATGAAGATTTCTTGAGCTATAAAACTGGTAAGATTTTTATTAAAAATTTAATTTTATACAATTCCCTTTACGAAATTATGAAAAATACACCCTATTACACCAAAGTGAAAACAAATCTGAGAAATAAAGAAAGAAAAACGAATGCATCGACCAGGAGTCTAACCTGAGACCTCGGACTATAGCCGTCCATACTCTTACTAATTGAGTTACCAATGCATATGGATTTTTGAGCTTTGTCTTAATTTTTGCGAATGTGGAAGTGGAAGCTGCCATAAACGCCGAAGAGACGTTATGTGTGTCTCTGGAAGAAGGAGCATATAATGCAGCAACGTTGGCACGTTTTGTTCTTTTTCACATGTGTTACTCTCAACAGTTAAAATAAAAGTATGTTATAGTGAAAAAGCGGAATTTTGTTGTCTTATTGGACAACTGCAGTCAAACTAATTTTATTTCTCAAAAATTATGTAAACGGCTTGGATTAGATCCTGTAAATATAAATCATGTGGAAAAAGAACTTGAAGAAACTCTAACAAACATTGATCAACTAACTGAAATTGCAATTTTATCTTGTCATTCTAAGTTTAAAATGAATAATGAATGCTTAACGGGCATTCGCACTAGGTCATTTCCTCATTGGAAGAAACTTTTCCCAAAATGTTTTGTGCTGATTTGGTTAAACAACGTGATAGTAAAGTTGTATTCGCCTAACTAAATATACTATTTCTAGGCGTCTATCACCATGTTGTTGGAGAACCGTTAGGTCGTCATGCAGTAAGAATCATTGGATGGGGTACGGAAAACAACGTTGATTATTGGCTAGTGGCTAACTCTTGGAATGAAGATTGGGGGGATGACGGTCTATTTAAAATCAAAAGAGGTGTTGATGAATGTGGTATCGAAGAAGAGTTATATGTAGCGCAAGCTAAAGTTTAAATAATTATTACGTTTCAATAAAGTTATATTGATTTATTAATAGTTTTGTTTTAATTTATCTTTACTCTACAGTAATAATCAAAGAAAATTTCTGCTTGTTGTGGAATTAATGAAGTAATCATTAATATTGTTGAAAAACAATGTAAATAGGTTTGTTTTGATAGTCGGAAATCGAATTGACGTACAGTCAGTTGATGAAATATCAGTAGCTTCATGAGATTTTATACGTATACCTAAAAATAGAAAGCAAACAGATTTGTTGTTATTGACTCATTAATAATTCCCTTGAAGTAAGAGGTTAAACATGTAAACGCATTCGTAACGATACATTGATATTTTTCCCAGATAAACGTATAACAAGCCAGTTAGAGTCAAAAATACAACAATTAGGATAGAAATGTACAACTTAGGTACTACGAATAAATTACCTACTTCTGACTATTGATAAGTTGAATTAAATACTATAAATGCCAATCAGTAACAAATACCATCAGTATTCAATAAATAATAACTTCAAAAGCTTATATCAGCAATCTAGACAGAGGTAGTTCGAATTTAATGATGAGTATTTCGAACTGTCAAAAATACACTTTACATCTCATGATACAAAAAATAAATCACCTTTTAACAATTACAATACTTAGCTTTTACCCTGTAATTACAGAACTTCTTGTGGATATATTCTATAGCATATACTGTTTTGAGAGGTTTCAATTTCCCTCAACAACCTCTCACGAACGTTACATATACGATGTATAATAATGTTATTAGGTACATTCTCTTGAAACGACACGTTATCTGCTAGCTCGGTGCAGTGGTATGTAAAAGACATTTTTCAAATGTTGCTGACATATCGGGTTTTGATTCTTAAACAATTGTCGTTTTATAGATAAAATAATTAAACACTCGACTCAGCGACATAAAAATCTCCTTATTTTTTTATGTATCAAAGTTAAGATAAAATACCTGATTAAAGATTATTTATCAAGATGTTTATGAGTGGCTATTTAATATAAAAAATATATAATACAGTTATATTACTGATCTCTTAAAATTTCCTTGTTCTTTGTGAATTATTCTACAGAACATACCCCAAAAACGGGGTAAAATTTTAGTTAGATAAGTGCAAAATAAATAAAGTAAGTAATATTTCTACGAAAACCTACAAAACACTCATTTTGATATTTTTATTATTTTTAGGATTATTTAAAATGAGGTTGGCCTTATGCCTTGCCTTTCTGTTGTCAGCTGTCCTAGCAGCCAACATGAAAATAAATCCCCTCTCAGATGAGTTCATCAATCACATTAACAGCCAACAAAACAACTGGAAAGCTGGCAAAAATTTCGATAAAAACATCCCCATTAGCGAAATTAAAAAACTTATGGGCGCTCGTAAGTCAATTTCAAAATCTAAACTGAATCCAACTGTCCACAGTAAAGACATAGAAATTCCTGAGTCATTTGATGCACGTACCAATTGGCCCAAATGCTCTAAAGTTATTGGTGAAATTGCTGACCAATCTGATTGTGGTTCCTGTTGGGTGAGTACTTATATATTGATATGGAAATACTAGTAATAATTCAAATTTCACATTTTACTTTAAAATAATTTAATAAAAACGTATGAACTGTTTACATGTATTACTACAGTCGATATGCAAGGAGGAAGGAGGCTTCTAGGCCACATGTATCAAAAGTTTCCGCTAGGTGGCGCAACCGGTCAGTGTAGAAAATTGGGTGTATTTCTTAGCCGAGTCGTAAACCACTTATCCACCTAGCAGTGACTTTTAGTACAAGAGGCCAAGAAGCCAAGAAGCTTGTATATCTATTCACTATATATCACAAAGAGGATAAACGTCGATTAACGTCTAAATTTGCAAGTAGCAACGTGTTACTTGATCAGAAAATTATACGCTTAAACTCCATTGTATGATATAATAGGTTCTTTCGTTCGTCCCACTGGTGTAGAAATGAACTACACCAACGCACACCAAATTTTTCGTTTAGCCCGGTGTAAAATCCACTATACCTTTCAGTCGGCGATGTGGTGTCCATTGGTGGATATTTTCTCCACCAGCTATTTAGCAGGAGTGAATTACACTCGACATGTGTATAAGGAATAAGGAGGAAGTAAACTAGGGGAAATAAGGTGGTGTAACTGGTGTAATTTACACTGGTGGACATTGCACCAACAGCGAACGAAAGAACCTATTGAGTCTTGAGTTGTATATTTGGTGGCACACCTACCTCAAGTTGTACAAGAAAGTAAATCAAATTTTAGCAGAGGCGGCCTAACCGCTGACAACAAAATAAAAATCCTTCAAAAATAAAACTTTCTGGTAGCGTCTCTACGTAAATTCAAAGCGGGAGAGCTTGGATTTCGCCAGCTTATCTAAGTTATTTATTTTGTCGTTTGTACGTACGAGAGGAAGCGCTCGTTTAACACGGATACCTTGCAGTTTTATTGTTCTTAGAACTGTTTATTACTGATATATTTAAATTATTAATTGGACTCTTATTAGATTAAATTGTTTGGAGAGTACACGTAGGTAATTATCAATTATTTGATCAGTTTGGCACCAGGGGCAGGGCTAGCCTGTTTTTCCAGTTTCTGCGATATTATTCATTACAGTAAATTTAATCTCTTTACAGGCTGTATCGACAGCTTCCGCTATCAGCGACAGACGATGCATTGCATCCGGTGGTTCCCTGCAAGTACCTGTTTCTGCCGAAGACTTGATGTCCTGTTGTGATGAATGCGGCGATGGGTGTAATGGAGGAAGTGCTTTTAGTGCATGGGACCATTGGATTCACATAGGTGTAGTCACTGGTGGCAGCTATAATAGTTCTTTGGTAAGTATTTCTAATCAAAAAAGTATGAGCGGACAGTCAAATAAAAACCAATCATTTGCGACAAAGTTTGTTTTATTCAAAAGTAATAGCCAAAAGTGTAAATACATTTATTTTACTGATCCTATCAGTCTGGTAGAAATAAGTAGGTCGCTGATCATCCAATCTTGTAGTTCCGTGTACGACTGCAACCGAGGTTCATGAATGTCTTTCTTGAGACCACGAAGAATGTTTAGGCGTTTCCTAGCTAAATCTGTGAAACTAATTTGACAAGACTGGCAGTATTTGGAAGGGCGTTATCATGCAAAATGTTTTAAGATGGAATTTATGATTTTTATTTGACTGCCCCTCTTATTTAATCATTGCAAAAAAACATTTTTGACAATTTTTAATCGTAAATATTACATTAGCAATTCAAGATTTTATAAAAACACCTAATACTTTTATTGTCTTCCTATTTAAGGGGTGCAAACCTTATTCGCTTCAACCATGTGACCACAATGTTGATGGTCAATACGTACAGTGTTCAACTTTGTCTTATGATACACCAGACTGTACAAGTAGTTGTAGCTCCAATGAATTGAACTATAAATCTGAACTGACTTATGGTAAACCTATGGTAGAATATTTTACTAAAGTTGAAAACGTACAGAGAGAAATTTTACAAAATGGACCTGCTACGGCTTCTTTTGAGGTGTTTGAAGATTTCTTGAGCTATAAAACTGGTAAGATTTTTATTAAAAATTCAATTTTATACAATTCCACGAAATTATGAAAAATACACCCTAATATCCTCAAAGTGAAAATAATTCTGAGAATTTAAGAATGAAAAACGAATGCATCGGCCAAGAGTCGAACCTTAGACCTCGGACTTTAACCGTCCATATTCTTACCAACTGAACTACCAAAGCACATGGCTTTTTTAGCTTTGTCTTAACTGTTGCGAATGTGGAAATGGAATCTGCGACAAACGCCGAAGAGACGTTAGATGTGTCTCTGATAAAAGGGAGCATAGAATGCAGCAATGTTGCCACGTTTGTTCGTTTTCAAAGGTTTTACTAAAAACACTATACGTGACATGTTTCGAAGTACAACTTCTTTTTCAAATGTGACATGTCATGTATAGTGTTTTTAATTTTTTAATGTTTATTTTATTTTTTAAAATAAAAGTTTTGTGAAAATCTACCAAATTTGGTTTTACTCATTCAAGATAAAATGGATTTTCATCAAGTAAAGGCCGAAACAATAAATAATTTAAAATAACATTGTAAATTTAAACATGTCATTTTAAACTTCGTTTAACACGATGGAATCGGTCCTGAGACTCCGTACTCTTTAGTGGTGTGATTGCCCAACGCTCAATATAAGAGAGACACCTGTTGACGGCTTTGTCAACTACATAAAATCTGTAGAATGTGGTAGAATGGCTGTAAGAAGTTTGTTTCATCAATTTAGAAGAATTCACATTAGGTCTAGTAAAGCCTAAGTACTGATAGGCATTCGATCTGTTCATTAGACTATTAATTTTGTAGTTTATACAGAAAATAGATGTGGGTGTAGAAAAATAAATATACTTATTGGACATATTCCTGCATGGATGATTTTTTCCCAAATTATTTTGTGCTGATTTAGTTAAACAACGTGATAGTAAAATTGTATTTAAGTACATATTTGCCTAACTAAATATACTATTTCTAGGTGTCTATCATCATGTTATTGGAGAACCTTTAGGTCATCATGCAGTAAGACTGATTGGATGGGGCACGGAAAACAACGTTGATTATTGGCTTGTGGCTAACTCTTGGAATGAAGATTGGGGAGATGACGGTCTATTTAAAATCAAAAGAGGTGTTGATGAATGTGGTATAGAAAACGATATAAATGTAGCACAAGCTAAAGTTTAAATAAAGTTATATTGATTTATTAATATTTTTGTTTTAATTTAACTTTACTTTACAGTAATAATCAAAGAAGATTTCTACATGTTGTGGAATTAATGAAATAATCATTAATATTGTTAAAAAACAATGTAATAGGTTTGTTTTGATAGTCGGAAATCGAATTGACGTACAGTCAGTTGTTGAAATGTCAGTAGCTTCATGAGATTTTATACGTTTACCTTAAAATAAGAAGCAAACAGATTCGTTGGTATTGGCTCGTTAATAATTCCCTTGAGGTAAGAGGTTAAACATACGCGGATTCGTAACGATGCATTGATCTTTTTCCCAGATAAACGTATAACATGCCAGTCTGAGTCACAAATACAACAATTAGGATAGATAAAATGTACAACTTAGGTACCACGAATAAATTAATGACCCCCGACTATTATGATAAGTTGAATTAAATACTACAAAAGACAATCAGTAACAAATACCATCAGTATTCAATAAATAATAACTTCAAAAGCTTATATCAGCAATCTAGAATGGTTAACCTTTTTATGTTTACTAGACAGAGGTAAGTAGAATTTAATGTCGAGTATTTCGAACTATCAAAAATACACGGTATACCTCATGGTCCAAAAAAACAGGTATCCGATGAAATTTCGTCGAGTTCGCGCATGACGTATTGTGGTGTGAAATATGGTTATCTGATTAGCCATGATCTGATTAAAATTTATTTTCGCGCTTTGTTTTTGATCAGCTGATATGTCAGATTTGTAAAAGCCCCGCCTTCCACCACAAAGTTACCGTGACTCTAGTATTACACTCTACGTAATATATTATACCTTTTTTTTATAGTATCATGGTTACACCCTGTATAAAATATCTTCGACAAGGAACCTCGAGTTTTTTTCTTTGTCTTATTTACTGTAACTATTGTAGAATACGGAACGTCATTTTTACTATCATAATAATCCAGTTTCTTCGATAATATCTACTTCGACTTCTTTATCAGAATGTTTCTCTTTGCTGGTTTCTTCTACTAGAAATCGACCTTACAATTGAACTCGAGCAAAGTTTATATTTTGCAAATCATCATCGGACAAAATTTAATCTTCACTTCAATGGTTTTGAGACTATAAACTGATTCGAACTCATCTCAAAAGCTAGAGTTGCCTTTACTTCAAATTGTGCCGAATGTAGTACAAAAAAACAAATGACATGTAGCGGACAGACATATGTGTTTAAATGAATTTTTTGTTTACAAAAATCCTAACTATAGGTACATACCTAAAAGCAGATATGATTAGTTTTAGTAAGGTTGTATTTTTAGGGAGTTTATGTCTTAAAACGTCTCAATTTTTCTAGAACGAATTAGCATATGTATTGGAAAATAATTTTTTATTACATGTTGTAAATTGGGCATTGTATGTGGGTAGTAAGTCAGACAGCACAAATAAGTCCATTGGACGTCCATTCGATATACAATTTTGGATGTCTGGACGCCAAAAAATGAGTTTTTCCGGACTTCTGACTATCAATGGACATCCAATTCTAGATTATATTTGGACGTTGAACACTGGACATTCAAAAAACGTCCATTCCTGAATCATATTCCATTGGGACCACACCTCCACTTTTTTTTACACAACCGCAACTCACTACACACTATTTTATATTATTAATAATTTTTTTGTTATTTTCGCAACCTGCTATACACTATTTAATAATTTTTTTTTAATAAAAATCACTTGAGCAGGGATTGAACTCACGACACGTCCATTGTAGTTCTAGCTTTTCAAGCGCTAGGCGACTTCGACCACTTGAAAAATGCTTACTAGATACGGTTATAATAGAATAAAATTTTAAACTTCGGTTGATAGAATGAAATGTAATGGATTAAATTTGTCAATTTTTAATGACCAACTCTATTCTAAAAAAAGAAGTATATATAGATGGGTATTATTGGAAGGCTAAACAAATAATGACCTAAGATGGACGTCCACTGGGCGTCAAAATATGACTAAACTTAAAATTAAGTTCAAAAATAGACGTCCTCTGGGTATCGATATGCAGCTGTCAAATTAATGATCATAAACGGATATGGATGTTCTGGCCCTTAAATGGATCTAAAGTGGACGTCTATTGGACTGTGTGCTATTTGGGAAGGGGTTTTAAGACAATTTAACAGTAACTATATATTTATGGTTTTCTGGTTAATATACATATTTGATTAGATAATATAATTCACTTGACATAAGCCTTTATGGTTCAGGTAGTTAGGCGTTAAACTTTTGATTTCAAGGATTTCGTTACAAAAAATTTATATATCAAATTAAATTAAAACTTTTATCGTTCTATCTTCTAGACTCCATTAACATAAATAATTCCCCTTTATTTTTAATAAACAAAGAATGAAGTAGCTGATTAAAGATTACATTTTTTAAATCATTTATCATAATATTCTTGAGTGGCTTTTTATATTATATTGTGATATTACTAACGTCATAAGACTGATCTCTTCAAATTATATACATATATAAGTACCTAGTAATATGATATATTATTTTAATTCTGTGTGGATTACCCTACTAGAGGATATAGTCCAAAAAATAAGTAGTTTGATTAGTGAAAAGTTCATTAACATAAATAAGGTGAGTTTTATTTCTACCAAAACCAAAAACAGGTGAAATTATTGATGTATTGATTATTGATGAAATTAAGATGTAGTGATCTGATCTATAATGTGTTTCAAAAGGGTTGATATGATACACTACAAAACATATGGAACTCCTTTTTGTTTTGTAGTACCAGCGAAATTGGTTCAGAAATTGGTATCGAGAATGTCTATTTCATGCTGATGAGTCCTAATAAGAATAAAACTGGTCCAATAATGACGTTCTCCTAAGCCAGCAAATCAAAATTAGAATGTTAAAAATACTTGTTGCTATATTAGCCAAAAAACAAGTTATTTTTCCGAGAAAGAGGATCTCTCGTATTATTTTTAAATATGGCTTTACTATTTATTTTACGTCTTAATCACACTTAGGTTTTGGAATAATGTATATATTAAAATTTGAAATGAAAATAAAGGTGATTGTAAATTTTCAACTAGGTTACTTGAAAATTTTTTGTGATTTTTTAATATTAATTTCTCAATAAGTTCCACGGTTTACTATATATATATTTTATTGTATAAAACAAAATCTAAATATTTCAAAAACCTTATTTTTAGTTTTTTTCTACTCCATCTAATCAATAAATAATAGTATAATTCGAGAATTGTTGTTAAGGACTTACTTTCTCGTGAGGCACTGTACAAATATTCACATTTTTTTAAAAAAAATTCTCAAAAATTTGCAAGGTAAGGTATAGTTAAAAGTTCAGTATTAGATAAATAAGGACTTCAACTATTAGAAAAAAATTAATTTTAGTCATAATCTAATAACTTTTTTTTAACATTTGAGGCGAGAGGTGTGGCGAAAGGACCTCCTTAAAAATAACACAGGTTGTCAATCATTACCCCCTTAGTTTCGAATGTTCTTGTTCCGTACAAAATAAGCTAGCTCTTTATTGGTTAAATAAAAGAGATTTTCATACTTTTTATGCATCAACTTGATTTTATTACCTAAAAATGTCATTACCCTGTAGGAAAAAGGTAATTCCCCTGAGAGGAGTCATTACCCTGGGTGATGTATTTCCCCTGGGAGGTAAAAAATTTGAAAAAACTAGAAAATTGTCTGACTCTTTTAGCAGCCGACTTTATATGAACTATTAAAGGGTATAATAATATATATTTATATCCAGAATGACTTTCATGTTATTGCCACTTTTATTCCATAAATAGTCGCCTTAACGTGAATTTACCCATATAACAATATATTTTGGTGATTTTATTTTCGAGAAACGAAAGAATATTTATTTTTAGGATTTTCAAAATGAGGATAGCCTTATGTCTTGCTTTTCTGTTGTCAGCTGCCATAGCTGCCAACATTAAAATACATCCCCTCTCAGATGAATTTATCAATCACATCAACAGCCAACAAAATGACTGGAAAGCTGGTAGAAATTTCGAAAAAAACATCCCCATTAGCGAAATTAAAAAACTTATGGGTGCTCGTAAGTCACTTTCAAAACCAAAACCTACTGTCCACAGCAAAGACATAGACATTCCTGAGTCGTTTGATGCACGTACCAACTGGCCAGAATGCACTAACGTTATTGGTACTATTGTTGATCAATCTTCTTGTGGTTCCTGTTGGGTGAGTAGCTATAATATATTGTCGGCTTTTGATCCCTTTCCATAAGGCTTTGCTAGCGTTGAAGTGAAAACAATAGTGCGAGTAGAAAACGAATAATATTAACGTTGCTGTGTGCGCTGTTTGATGTGAACAGGCACACAGCAAGAGATACCTCCATGCGGTCAGCAGGCTACGTTGATATTATTCATTTTCTGCACGACCTAATACTAACTTGAACATTAACAAAGCGTATTGAAAAGCGTTTAATAGACGACACCAAAGAATACCTACCCAAGAAGCGAAACTAAATGGGCGATTCGTGGACAAAAAACTGCCAAGTTTTCTCAGTGTTTTAGAGGTGGTTTAACGTCAAATATAGCTGTCAATGTATGTAGAGCAACGTTTGGTATATTATTATTAGAGTTTTGTGAAGATTGCAGTATAGTTAAGTAGTTGTATTTAACTAAGTAGTAATTAGAAATTAGATTTAAAATTTGTATTACATGTTCGTAAATTTTATTGAACGTTTTTGCATCTGTCTGTAAGTTTTTTAATTCTAAATTAGCATTAAGTACCTATAATGATAATTTACGCCTACGTTTAATTAATTAGTCTTTTACATAAATATGTTATTTTTTTGTTTTTCAAACCAATCAAATTAAAACCGTAAATAAACAATAATACAAAACAATAATTAAAATATATGACAAACGAGGAACCAAGTCGCTGCTATCAGGATGCAATCGAAATGCAGTTACAGCTACCTACAATGCTTCTGAATATGTGGCGGGTGGGTTACCCCCACGGCACTTAGGCCTCACTAGGCCCATTTTGTATCCTAAGATGATAGGCATCTCCTAGCTTGTGAGCCAGCCTACAGATTTAATGTAGCTAGTTGACAACATCGCCAAGAGGTGCTTCTCTTATATCGTCCGATGTTAGCCAATACTCGCCGAAAACAAATCTTCTAATAAATGAGAGCGACGGGCAATCGTAGAGGATATGCTCAATGATCTCATCCTTTTGTTCGCACCCCATGCATGTGAGGATTCTGACAGCCCCAGGAAATGTAGATGCTTCCGTACTTGGCAATAACCAGTCAGAATGTATGTGATCAGACGCAGTTTATGTCTAGTCATAGTCAAGTATTCGTTTGTTGTAGTGTTGTCAGGATAACTTAAAAGGTCCCTGATAACTCTGCAGTTTCTTGTTTCATCCCATCTTTCCTTCAATTTCACAAGGGAATATTCTTTAATTAGGTCTGTCACTACCGATGTTGTCAGTCCAATAGAAAAACCAGGTCCAAAAAGTATTTGGATGGCCGCCTTCTTGGCTAGTGAATCAGCAAGAAGGCTACCTTTCAATGTGGCATCACCTTTGATCCATCTTAAGGTGACCACTTTGTTGGATGGATACTCTTTCCAAAGCTGCGTGACATTCTAGTACTAACCCTGAGTAAATTCGTAGTCTGTTCAGGACAAATAGTGCTTATCTGCTATCTGTATAGATAAGCATGTTCCTACCAATGATATTGTTTCTGGTGATTTCTTTTGCTGCTATGAGAACCTCCGTGAGCTCGGTTTGAACTACATTGACACTATTGCTCACAGCCCATTTTATGTTAAAGTTTAAGGAATTGGATTATATTCCACATCCTGAGCATTGTTTGGTTTTAGAACCGTCGGTGTAGATATGAATCGTACCTGCCACTTCCGGCTCTTCAATTTATTGTTATATCTTCATAAGGCTTATGGAAGATATATCTCGAGAGTGAGACTAAGAACGACTTCCATGGCTCTGGTTAATGTGGTTTTAATGGTTCCTGTTATGTTGTGACATGCTGTTATTTGAATTTGTTCTATTTTGGATTTTCAGTACTTAGAAAACTGCACCGTATGTTAGCATAGGTCTTATGATGGCCAAGTAAGTCCATGTGACGACTCTGGGGAAGAAACCCCAGGTGCGCCCCATGGTTTGGCGGCACTTTTCTTAAGTAAAGTATGCTCTTTTGACTCTGTTTTCTAAGTATGAGTTCTATGTTAACTTGTTGTCAAAGGTGCTACCTAGGTACTTCATTTCTTGCAAAATTTAGTTGTGTTTAGGAGCTCTGTAAGTTCTAAATTAAATGTCATTCTTTTCCTTGTGAAAAGGACCATTTCTGTCTTCTTGGGATTGATAAACAGTAAATGGTCCTTGCATCACTGTTCCATAATTGTTCTCAAAAATCCCTATTTGTAGAATGACCAGGTCATCTGCTTTCGCTATTGTGTAGTGACTATCATTATTGTACCTACAGTACTTATTTCTTATTAGAATAATCTATGTGATATAATGAACATAGTAAGAATTTTTTGTCTATCATTGTTACTTTAGTATGTGTTTAATTCTTATGAACCAAACGACAAAAATTGATTAATTTTCATACATTTCCCAGTGTATTAAGTTCCCTTGCTTTGGTACATACGAAAACTAATTCAGTTTCGCTTCTTGGGTAGGTATTTTTTGACGACACTGATATTAGTTTTAATTCAACTGAAACTTTCATATAAGAATACTCTTTGAGAGCTATTTTGACTTTCTTTAACACTCCATCTATGACGAGGTTGGTTAATTTGCCCTTTTTACAGGCTGTATCGACAGCTTCCGCTATCAGCGACAGACGATGCATTGCATCCGGTGGTTCCCTGAAAGTACCTGTTTCTGCCGAAGATTTGATGTCATGTTGTGAGTATTGCGGCGATGGTTGCGGTGGAGGTAATATGGGAATAGCATGGGATTATTGGTCTCAAACAGGTATAGTCACTGGAGGCTTATATAACAGTTCTTTGGTAAGTACTTATACTTAAAAATATTATATATTTATTACTGACTATAAATTACTAGTACAATAAACACTATAACTTATTTAATACTTTTTACATGCTACTTCATGACTCAACATTACATGACATACGACTCCTGACGTATATATGACATCTATCTATCAATATGCTCTACTTCCATGTTTACAAACTGATTATCTAACATTACTCTTACTTTTAAAATATCACTGAAGTTATTTTTTAAAGACTTTATAAAACACCCACCACTAACCTCGGCTAACAAACCCAATTCAAAATTTTTATCTGCCTCTTCTCCTTGTAGATCATGCACCCTTGAGGTACACATTGCAGACTTAGGAGTGTGACCTATGTGCTCACAAGAAAAACATTTCCATGACACAGCTGCACATTTATTGTTATCTAAATGAATGCGACAGCATCTTTTACATTTTTGGTTTGGATGGTAGGTAGACATGAGTTAACTTACTATTGGTATATAGACTTGATCCAGGACAGGACTTTATTTTTCCTGACATTGACTTATAATTCTTCTAGAAACTTTGTGACACCTTATTTACTTGACTTGACTCGACACCCATGACCTTAATTTGCCCTTCTGCCAACTCCATTTCAATAGCAATAGTGTAAGATTTTTCAAACGTGAGACCATCTTATTAAAATACCTAATATTTTTGTTCCTATTTCAGGGATGCAAACCTTATTCGCTTCCAAATTGTGATCACCACGTCGATGGTAAATACATATCGTGTTCAAGTGTGTCTTACGATACACCAAAATGTACAAGTCGTTGTAGTACGAGTGGCTTAAACTATCGAGCTGAAAAAACCCACGGTAGATCTTATTCACAAACATTTGAAACAGTTGACGATGTACAAAGAGAAATTTTACAAAATGGACCTGTTACGGCTTCTGTGGAGGTGTATGAGGACTTCTTGAGTTATAAAACTGGTGAGTTTTATTAAAATGTATCAAAATAAAATTATCTTAGGTGTAGGTATAGATTTGACAAGATTGAACATAAAATTATATACATTTCTTGGACTTACGCTATCATCAGTAAATCTATGCTTATATATGGTGTATCAAAAACTCAACAATTGACAACTATGTGCAAATTAGAAAGAATAGAATAGTGGAGTTATAAAAACCACACGAACCAGAGCCGTCATTATTAGACTCACTCCCTTAGCATTAACACCAAGGAGGCTACTTTGATGACAAATAGACTACCCTATAAGTTATGTGTTTCACAAACTTTACAAAGTTTTAACGAAACATATAAAAGAACCGGAAGTAGCAGATATGATCAAATCTACATCGATGGTTCTAAAACAAATCAAGGCTCATGGTGTGAAATATAATCATATATAAAGTAGGATATAAGCAATAGTACTAGCGTAGTTGAAACTGCAGCAAAATAAATCACCAGAAACAATATTACCACGCTCATCTATATAGATAGTAGACAAGCGCTAGTCACCCTGAATAGGCCACGAATTTTACTTATTGTTAGTATGCACTAGAATGTCGCCAACATTATGGTCATCTTAGGATTTTCTCTAGCTATTTAAATACTTTTTGAACCTGACTGTTCCAGTGATAAACCTAATGAAAAACTCTCCTTTGTAAAATTCAATGAGAGGAGAGATGAGAAGCTGCATAGTTGCTAGGGAGAACCTTCGTTACTCTGACAACACAACAGCAAATAAATACTTGAAGCACCACCACCACCAGATGGGGCTGGCAGATACCGCATTTAGATGGATGTGTAAATAAGAAAATTACATTACATTAGAAGATTTTATTTATATATTAAAAATTTATATACATATCAAAACTAATTAGTATATATACAACACTACCGAGAAAATATCCTTTCGTGCGGGTCCAGGGGACCGAGCAGGACATGTTTACCTATAATAATCATTTTTGATTTCTATTGGAAATATTTCAGCCCTCTCTCCTTACCGTTTCGGTATTATTGAGGAATTTAGGTTCTTTTTGGAATTGGTAATGGGAAATGGGTAGGGATGGTTTTTTGTCCTCTGAAAAAGCTAGAAAAAACAGGGTTGTCTCTCGGAGATATATGTTTGAGTGTTTACACTGGAATAAAGAACTGTCAAACATAAATATCATGCAATAAATGTCAGCTGTAAACGTGTCTTTACATCGGTCAATATCAGAGAGGCATTACTTGGCGGCGTCAACTACATAGGCTGGTTGACGATCTAAAAGAAGCCTCATCGATTCAGAAAGTTCAAATGCTGTAAAGCAATACACTCTTTCTTTTAATAGATGTAGATATTTGTTTAGAAGCCTATTCATTCTTCAGTTTGTGCAGAAAATAGAAATCCTTGTATATCCAAAATAGCAAATATTATTAAAGGATGGTTAAAACGGTTCCTGTGTTACATTGCACAAAATAGAGACGTGGCTTATACACTGTCTAGACAGTGTTATTTGTTAAAGTAATACATTAATAATAATTTAAAAAAAAATGAAATACGATATTTTCACTTTACGCTATTGATATTTAGGTGTAGAAGAAATAAATAAGTCAATTAACTTATTTTACATATTGTTGAATTTATATACATAATATATCTTAGATGGTATTCTGCTAAATAGTCGAATTATGATCAAATAAATCTTCGCATGACTTAATATAATATTTTTAGGTGTCTATCATCACGTTACTGGAGACTACTTAGGTTTACACGGAGTAAGAATCTTTGGATGGGGTACCGAAAACAACGTTGCTTATTGGCTAGTAGCTAACTCTTGGAACGAAGATTGGGGCGATGACGGTATATTTAAAATCAGAAGAGGTGTTGGTGAATCTGGCATCGAAGACGAGATAGAAGCTGCGCTACCTCTAGTTTAAATATTTATTACGTTTTAATAAAATTCGTTCGATATCCTAATATTTTTGTTTTAATTTACATGTATTTAATCCAGTTAACTGTTACTTTACACATTTAACCCATTCAGCACTGAATTTTTAAACGCTAAAGATATGTTGTTAAGAACATATAAACAAC
Source organism: Psylliodes chrysocephalus (assembly GCA_927349885.1). Classification (NCBI taxonomy): domain Eukaryota; kingdom Metazoa; phylum Arthropoda; class Insecta; order Coleoptera; family Chrysomelidae; genus Psylliodes; species Psylliodes chrysocephalus. Next base: position 2,471,427 of record OV651825.1, read on the forward strand.
ACTTTGTACATATAGCTTTTCTATAAAAAAATAAGGACTTGGTGGTCTAGAAGAAAAAACATAACGTGCAATTCAAATCAATATGTATTGTTTCAAATGATAATTTTTAAAGCAGTTTCTTTCGTTTACTAAGACATAAATGAACATTACATTTTTTACAAGCTATTCTTGACCTGCCACTACATTGCTCGTGACGTTCAGTTGGCACTGACCAGTGACCACAGTTGTCATATCTTACGTCTGGAACTCGTGCTTGTTCGACACGACGCTTCTTATGTTGCAACATCGGTGAATTTTCTCTTGAAGGCCTACCTCTTATTGGGGGTTGCATAGTGGGAATTCCTGCAAAAGAAAGTGCTTCAGCGTAAATTCTAGCAAGTCTTTTGCCTTTTCCTTTCGCAAGCCTGTTGCAATAGCCTGTTTTCTATATTCCAGCCATGCGTTGCATACAGCAAGATTGAAATAATGAAATATTTTTCTGAGTGTCCATTTTTAGATCTAATAAAATTTCTGTATAAAGAAATCAAAAAGTCACACTTATCTACTCCTCCCATAGAAGCATTGTACATTCTGACGATTGCCGGACGTTCTATTTTTACGTATTTCTTTCTTTCTTGTTCCACCTTTTTGCTTCATCTTTTGGTTCAACAGTGATAAAATTGGAAGCCAAAGTTACTGGTTTATTATCAAACCACCTCTCAATTATTACATTGCTGTCGGATACTGACTTGCCATTAGTTGACAATGAATATTTTGAAAATACAACAGAAGGTGATTCTGGCTCATCAGTTATAGAGATGTCAGATTGCTGAAAACTAATCAATGATGGCGATACAAACTCTGTCCTTTTCCAACTTGCAGCTAGTCGTTTTTTATGGTCACTTTTTTTTTCCTGGTGGCAATTATTAGGAGGTATATTCTCTTCATCACTGTCATTTTCAGATTGAGATGCAGATTCAGTATCAATTTCATTGTCATTCATATCTGGGACATAATTATCATCTTCAAATGAAGAATTATTGTTCAAATTTTCAATATCTGATTCTTCTAGTTGGGATATTAGATTTAAAGCCTCATTAAAATATAATTGTTGGTATTTCAAAATCTGAAAAGAACAAAATATAAAAATTTACTTTTGAAGCCTGGGGGTGGCATTTACGTACACGTTTTTTGGGGGTTCAGTAAGTCAATAGCAATAATATATTTTGAACAAATAGTGTTTACAAAGGATCTTTTGTAACCTTATGATACTATCTGCTAAATAATATTTATAAATTAAGAAATTATTGCAAAAATATTTACTGGTTTCGAAACACTAACCAGAACAAGCATCACTTCTGTCAGCATCCATCTTGAATATATGTATAAACCATAGAGAATACGTATGAAATAAAATTTCTGGGCACAGGCATTAAAACTACATATATCGGTGATGCCAGCTAGTGCATAAAAATCGAACTAAATTAAACAGTTTACAGATGACTAGGCCTTGAATTTGATGGTAGCATATACCACCACTAGGACCGAAAAGGTTAAAACATATCATATTTAACTACCTATCCGAGAACATCAATATCACTGGAAAGAACATGCTCATCTATACAGATAGCAGACAAGCACTGCTCACCCTGAACAGACAATGAATTTACTCAACGTTAGTATTAAAATGTCAGGAAGCTTTAATTTAAGTATTCATCTACCTTAAGATGGATTACAGGTCACGCTACATCGAAATCTAACGGTCTTGTTCATATACTATCCAAGAAGGCAGCCAACCAAATACTTTTGGACCTGGCTCTTCTATTGGACTAACAATATTGGTAGTGACTGTTCTATTTAAAAAACATTTCATTGTGAATTTCAATTAAATAAACAGACAGAATTCGCGTCTAATCACAGGCATTCTGAATAGTCATTGCCAAGTACGGTAGCAACTCTATATCACTGGTATGTCAGAATACACGCTCTGCAGGGTGTGCAAACAAGAAGACCATCAAGTATATCCTCTACGATTGCCCGACGTCCTCATTCATTAGAAGATTCGTATTCGGCGAGAGAAGCACCTCTTGGCGACGTTGTTAACCATAATGGAGACTGGTTCACTTTGGGAGAATGTACAATGGACTTGATGAGGCTTAACTCGCCCTACACACGTTACAGATACAGACAAGTTAACTACCTAAATGGGGCTAAAACTAATTTCCTTATTACCAAGATTTCAATATACTGAAATGATATTAGTGAGTGAATAATAAAAGAAAACCAATCTCTTAATTTGAATTTTTTATGATCAGTATAATCAGAATCTAAAGAATTAAAAATTAACACCCTGTATAGTAACTTTGTAGGTACTTTAGAATTGAACTCGTATATGAATTTGATATCAGAATAAAAAGGTAAACAGCTCATATATTATTTTTACATGGCTAACTCAAAAGGACTAAATACTTTTACATGGGCAGGCTTAAGGAGCAAAGGACCCAAATATTTATACATAGACAGGTTTAAGGGATAAAGGGCCCAAATATTTATACATAGACAGGTTTAAGGGATAAAGGGCCCAAATATGTTTATATAGACTTTACGAAAAATTTTGCTTATCTAGTAATGTGTGAAACAAAAATGATATGAATAAAAATATTGATATTAATGTTTTTAAAGCAAATTAAAACTGTTATCTTTCTATCTAGAATCCAATAATATAAATAATTCCCCTTTATTTTTTATAAACAAAGAGTGAAGTAGCTGATTAAGATTACATTTTTTAAATCATCTATCTAACGTCATATGACTGATCTCTTCAAATTATATACATATATAAGTACCTAGTAATACGATATATTATTTTAGTTCTGTGTAGATTCTACTAGGATATAACCCAAAAAATAAGTAGTTTGATTAGTGAAAAGTTCATTAAAATAAATAAGGTGAGTATTATTTCTACGAAAACCAAAAACAGGTGAAATTAATGTCTTGTAATAAGCATTTAATATTTCGAATTCTTTGCTTATTTTGAAAAATTCGATATAGTGATCTGATCTATAATGTGTTACAAAAGCGTTGATATGATATACTACAAAACATAAGGAACTCCTTATTGTTTTGTAGTACCAGCGAAATTGGTTCAGAAATTGGACTCGAGAATGTCTATTTTATGCTGACGAGTCCTAATAAGAATGAAACCGGTCCAATAATGACATTCTCCTAAGCCAGCAAATCAAAATTAAAATGTTAAACATAATTTTCTATCCTCTGCTATTTTTCTTTGGTTGCAATTTAATACGTGTTGCTATATTAGCCAAAAAAGAAGTTATTTTTCCGAAAAAAATTATCTCTCGTATTATTTTTTAATATGGCTTCAAGATCCTTTTGTTATTAATTATTTCACGTCTTGATCACACTTAGGATTTTGAATAATTTACATATTAAAATTTGAAATGATAATAAAGGTGATTGCCACCATCCCGCTGTTCCGATTTTATGTCGGAATAATGTCCTTATAACACAAGCAACTACTTTCAGGGCTATGTGCTCAACTGAACATTGGATGACAATGTTATAAAGGGGTTCGCGACCAACTTTCTCGATACAAAAACACTTTTATTTTGACATGTAAGGAGCTAATATTCCACGACCGGTTTTACCCTATTTGAGGCTCATCAGGTGAGAAGTAGTAGGCTCGACTAGAATCTCTATATAATCTACTCTGAAGATAATTTAACTATTCTAACCATACCTGAAAGTGTGTTACAACCCACACATAGTGCGAACAGTCACGTCATCTTCACTTAAATGCCCCAATCAGAGTAATAATCTACAAAAAAATTAATTAATAATTATTTTGTTTAATTTAAATTGTTTAATATTAATAATTAAACTGTTTATAAAATTTCAAGTACATATTACAAATAATAAATTTTATCTTTACACTTCGAACTCTGTACCTGCCTATCCATGTACAAAATCTTTATCTTTACCTGTACCTGATAAAATTTAAAAAACTTATAGACGTTTTTCGTCATTTTTAAATGACGACTCAAGTTCTATCAAATACACCAGTGGCATTGTTTTGGGATTACTGCTGAAATTACTAATGTTACTTTTATCCAAATAATGATGACACCGATCCTTGTAGCGTGCCATTGTTTTGGTGCTTGCTTTCTGAGAGACATTAGTTTGCTTTTAGTCAGAAAATTCTATTATTTAAAAAGTTTTTAGTAAATACTATACAATAATGTCCTTAAATATTGAGCTCACTTTGTTAATTGTCCTGTTTGGCAATATAGTAGTTCTATACCCCGTGTGTGTGTTCTTTTAAACATCAGAACTCATCTTAACATCGAACCACTTCACGGTCCGCCACTGGAGGAATGGAAACGGCCTCGCTATGCTTCGAGCAGTGTTGCCAGATGAAAAACAAAAAATATGGTATTCGACACTTAAAAAAATAGTATTTTACTGACAAAAAATGGTATCTTGAATAATCTTGGTAACACCAAATAATAAAGTTTTACACATATAAGGTTCTTTCGTTCGCTGTTGGTGCAGTGTCCACCAATGTAAATTATACCAGTTACACTACCTTTATTTACCAAGTTTACTTCTTTCTTATTCCTGATACATATGTTGAATGTAATTCACTCCTGCTTAAGTGGCGTTTTCCTAACAACGCACATTTTACGCAGCGTAGAACGTAATACGGCCGACGCAACGCAACATCCAACGCGTTGCGTAAAAGTGTTTTCCTAGGATTGTCAGTTGCGTCCTGATCATCGCGATGAGTGGGTCAAATAATTATAAAAAGAAATTTGCTTTGGCATTTTTAATACTGCAAGATGAAATTTTGCAAGAAGAAATTGACATTATAAACACATTTTGTCCATTTTATTCCAGATTGTGTCCATTTTCACTACATTTGTAAATTCCTTCAGTTTCATACCCCAAAGAATAGGATAACCACTAACGACTTCAATTAATTGTTCATCTTCAGTAGCACTAAAACGAATTTGTTGTTTTTGTGAAGTAATTTTGTTGCAAATTAGGAGCACATTCCTTTTAAAACGCAGCGTACGACTGAATAGACTTCTCTCCGAGCAGTCGTCCCGTCACGTCGACCGTATTACGCGACGTAAGTCGTTTTTGCGCCCTGTAGGAAAATGACTCCATTTGACTTTCATTAGACATGTCCTCAGCGTTTTACGCCGACCGAATTACGTTCTACGCCGCGTAAAATGTGCGTTGCTAGGAAAACCCCGCTTTAATAGCTTTTCAAAGTATGGGAGCATTCATTTCTCAGAGAAATAGTCAGTGAGTTTACACTGGCCCTAAGAGCCCTAAAAATACTGTTTTGCGTTGACGTATGACATTTCTCTTCAGAAAAATAAATGCTCTCGAGTTTGAAAATAACACCCCTGGTGAAGAAAATATCCACCAGTGGACACCACGTCGCCGACAGGAAGGTGTAGTGGATTTTACACCGGGTCAAACGAAAGGTATGATGTGCGTTGGTGTAGTTCATTCCTACACCAGTGGGATGAAGGAAATAACCAATTCTTTATTTGAAAATGTATGATAGCATAGTTTTTATGGCAAAGGTCTATATTTTTATATAATTTTGCTAAATAATACATATAACACATAATGAACAAACAAAAAAAGAAAGTAACATAAAATTTTTATTTTAAACCATGATTTAAATAAAGTATAGGTGGAAGAACAGAGAACAGGCAGTAGAGTCATTCTAAAATCTTACTGAACTGACTAATTTTGACAAATAGTCAATGTACCCTTTGTATTATTACCTATGACAACTTAGGTCATTAGCCTCGTGTTATATGTAGGTAATGAAGTGTACTAGTAGTCTATTAGTCCTTAGTGATTAAACTATATTGCCATTGTTTGTTAATCTGTCAAGTAAACCTACATGTAACTTTACTTAAAGGTAAAAAGATCGACCCTAAGAGTTAAAAATATGGTAGTAAAATGGTATAAGGTAGCCAAAAAATGGTACAAAAACGGAAAATGGTATCCTAAAAAACTTGCAGGTATGGTAGTAGAAAAAATGGTATAAATACCATAAAAATGGTATACCTGGCAACACTGGCTTCGAGTCGAGCGAAACTGCGAAAGTGGCTCCGGTTTCTTCCTAACCTCAATCCTGGGATTCAACAACTTCTTACTGCTTTTTTGAACTAATTATTGACTTATCCGGTTAAAAGGACCAATTTTATGGGCGTTGTAACGTAAACTTAGTTTTAATAATAAAATAATCAAAATGGACTGTAATAACTTTAATTTCTCGTAATTAAAAACTTCGAACCACTAAACACGTCTTACATTATTGCTTATAACGCTGAATCTTTTTTGTCTCTTTGCGATATTGCCACGTGCACTTAATTATCCGACAGTATTTAATATATATCTCCATGCGGTGTCTAACGACCTTTTAATGTCAAAGAAAATAGCTATACATTTTCGGTCTAGTGCAAAAGCTTTCTGGATAAAACTTTCAAGTTCTAAGATATTGTCTTTCATTGACGATTCTGTCTAAAACCGCTTTGCTCGGGAATAAAGAACTTGCACATTAAGCAAGTAAGAGAAATGGGTCCGTAAGATTCTGAACAGTATTTAGGATTGCCTGGTTTCAGCAATGGAAGTATAAAACACTGACAATATAACAATATATTTTGTGATTTTATTTTCGAAATTTTATTCTACATGCAAATAAATATTTATATTTAACGAAAGAATATTTATTTTTAGGATTTTCAAAATGAGGATAGCCTTATGCCTTGCTTTTCTGTTGTCAGCTGCCCTAGCTGCTAACATTAAAATACATCCCCTCTCAGATGAATTCATCAATCATATCAACAGCCAACAAAATGACTGGAAAGCTGGTAGAAATTTCGATAAAAACATCCCCATTAGCGAAATTAAAAAACTTATGGGTGCTCGTAAGTCACTTTCAAAACCAAAACCTACTATCCACAGCAAAGACATAGACATTCCCGAGTCGTTTGATGCACGTACCAACTGGCCAGAATGCTCTAACGTTATTGGTACTATTGTTGATCAATCTTCCTGTGGTTCCTGTTGGGTGAGTCGCTATAGTGTCGGCTCTTGATCCCTTTCCATAAGGCTTTGCTAGCGTTGAAATGAAAACAATAGTGCGAGTAGAAAACGAATAATATTAACGTTGCCGTGTGCGCTGTTTGATGTGAACAGACACACAACAAGAGACCTCCACGTGGTCAGCAGGCTACGTTGATATTATTCATTTTCTGCACGCCTAATACTAACTTTTTAAAGTTTCCACTTGAACGTTAGCAAAGCGTTTTGAAAAGTGTTAATAGACGACACTGATATTATTTTTAATTAAACTGAAACTTTCATATAAGAATACTCTTTGAGAGCTATTTTGACTTTTTTTAACACTCCATCTATGACGAGGTTGGTTAATTTGCCCTTTTTACAGGCTGTATCGACAGCTTCCGCTATCAGCGATAGACGATGCATTGCATCCAGTGGTTCCCTAAAAGTACCTGTTTCTGCCGAAGATTTGATGTCATGTTGTGAGTATTGCGGCGATGGTTGCAATGGAGGTCTTATGGGAGTAGCATGGAATTATTGGGCTCAAACAGGTATAGTCACTGGAGGCTTATATAACAGTTCTTTGGTAAGTACTTACTTAAAAAAGGTATTTAAATAACTACTGCAGAAAATAGAACTATGTTAACAAAAGAATATATTGTGATTTTATTAAAATATCTAATATTTTTTGTTCCTATTTCAGGGATGCAAACCTTATTCGCTTCAAACTTGTGATCACCACGTCGATGGTAAATACATACCGTGTGCAAGTCTGACCTACGATACACCACAGTGTACAAGTCATTGTAGTACGAGTGGCCTAAACTATGAATCTGAAAAGACCTATGGTAAATCTAATGTAGAATCATTTGAAACAGTTGACGATGTACAAAGAGAAATTTTACAAAATGGACCTGTTACGGCTTCTATAGTGGTGTTTGAGGACTTCTTGAGCTATAAAACTGGTGAGTTTTATTAAAATGTATCGAAATAATATCATCTTATTTGAAGGATAGGTATAAGTATAGATTTGACAAAATTGAACATAAAATTATATACTTTTCTTGGACTTAAGCTACCACCAATAAATTTATGCTAATATATAGTATATCAAAAACCCAACAATTGACAACTATGTGCAAATTAAAACGAATAGAATAGCGGTGTTATAAAAACAACACCAAGCAGAGCCGTCATTCTTAGACTCACTCCCTTAGCATTAACACCAAGAAGGAGGCTACTTTGATAACAAATAGACTACCCTATATGTTATGTGTATCACAAACTGTACAAATTTTTAACGAAAAATATTAAAGAACTGGAAGTGGCAGGTATGATCAAATCTACATCGATGGTTCTGAAACAAATCAAGGCTCAGAGTGTAAAATATAATCAAATATAAAATGATATATAAACTCAGATAAACAAATGAATAATAGATGCCTAACGGTCTGGATTTGTTTGAATCCAGTATGAACCGTTTTATCTATTACTTTCTCTTTCTCCATGGTCTTCGACGTGATTCGTCTATTTTAAATAGCAGCGGCAAAATTTTCTCACAACTGTCAACAAGCAGTTGGGAATTGTCAATTTTGATTTTAAAATTTCTGTGTTTTTATATTCCCAGAACGCCTTAATAAAGTTTTTCAGTTTCTAGTGTGTTTTTTAAACGATATTTTTAAGGGTAAAAATGACTAAGAAGTGTATTATTTGTTCTAAAAGATACATTTTGGGTGGTTCTACCTCCTTTCATTGGTAAGTAAATAAAACACATAGGCGGCACCAGACACCATTGTGTAATTTTTTTAATTTAAGTATTGGTATATTAATGTTTCAATACTAATGTAGATACTACGTTATGTACCTAATTAAAAAAGAATATATCGCACCATCAATACACAATACCCAAAGCCACTCAAAAAAATCGCAATTTTGAGTTAAGATACAAAATTCAAATGCAACTTCACCAGACATTGTATTCTATTCCAAATTTAAGGCGTATTAATTAATATTACTTTGCTTCTTCATGTAAACATACACAGTTAATTTTAACAGCAATTTTCTTGAAATGCTACTTTTCTATAGTTGTGTTAGTATTGCCACCTATTGCATTGATTTAAACATTGATGGTGCGGTATAAAATGGCAAACCATATTGTCATATTATTGAAACAGGTAATTAATTATTTATTTTTTATGCAACTTTCAACAAACCTTAAAATAAGAAAAATTTGGTTTCAAAACCTACAAATAGGAACTGATGAAGTTGATAAAATCAATAAAACCTCCAGAATATGTTTACTTGAATGCTCTCCACACCAAACCTTTTTCCTATAATTCTTCAGTTCCTTTAGTGCCATGGCGATGATGTTAGTATAAGCCAAGAAAATACAGGGTAAACTAGCTGGTACGTGATTGGCTCCTTATTAGTGACTTCCTATTGTACAACTTTTTCCAATGCAAGTTCCATGATCCTTTGAACTTGGCTGCACCGTACTGATGAAGACCACTAGTCAGAAACACGTGACTACTGTTCACATTCCCTTTTTTTTTGTAATTTTTCTTTTTCGGGAAATGTCCACTATTACTACCTTGATGACCTTCGCCCTATACCTTTTTCCGTTTATTAATATTATTGTTTTTAGAATCATGTTTTGTATACACTATTTATTTTAGTTAGTTGATTTCTATATTTTTTTAAGAAATCCCTGTATTTCCTCTATTTCCTATAAAAGTTTAATTCATACAATTAATTATATTAATAACTCACTGCTCTTGTTATATTACATTCTTTAATTCCTGTGATTATACTTGTTTGACAAAAATCGTATGTATTAACATTTTTAATGTTTGGATCTTCATAGGCTAGAACTGCACGGTAAAACCACTCCATTTTATCTTACTCATCAAATCAATAAATTGTTTTTATGTTTTTAATATTAAATGAGATTTTGATACGAAACATAAATGTTAGAGGGGTTTTCGAAAACTTTAAATTCTCCGTAAAAGCTTAAGTTTTTGCCCTCATGGTATTTCTGAATTTATTTTCGTTAATCTGGTATACATCATATGACATCCTTTTAGTATTTTATTTAAAAAATCACTGACTGAGAGTAATGGACTTTTTCAAAGCATTCAACAGGGTAAACCAGCTACTTTTAGCTAAACTTTTTAACATGATTTTGTGAAAATGATTGAATAGTATGCTTGTTTATCAAACTTGTTCTGAATAAACATAAATCAACAGTATAGGGTGTAGGGTGACCATGTTTAGTTTAGCCCAATGCTGGATAATACAACATTGATGATGAACTTTGATAAGGTGAAGACTTTTTTTTAAGTTTCCAAAGATATCATTCACAGAGAAATCACGTCGTGGACCGGTGGACCTATTTTTTAGATTAATACAACAGAGAAGTCATATGTATTACGCTTTTGTCTTATTTGTTACATTTCAGTAAAAAGGGTTGTACAATTGCTACGTTTAAAAAGTACCTCCTGGAGCGGAGTAGAGTTAGATTTTTTAGTCACGTGATCATCGAAATTATGTGAAATAAAAGACCGGCTATGGATTTGGTTGTTTTCGGTTTTCATTAAAATAATAAACTTAAACCTTTCTTTTAAATCAAATTTAATGTGAATTTTTAGCTGTGATATTTTTCGCCTTTTGCTTTCACTAAAAAATAAACCATGTTCTAATTTCTGTCTGAAGTTTTTTATTAATATTTCTCTCTTAAACTTAATTCGGAGTAAATAGATCTTAGTAGACGTACCAGCTCTGCATTAAAAGATCACGGAGCAGATATTATCGAGAAGCCACAGATATAATAAAAGAACGACTTCGAGTAAAAAGAAGTTACTTTTCAAACGCAGCAAATATAGTGAAATGCTGTATGTATGGTTACCCTAACCTGCTGTAGTATTAATAAACTTTGATGTAATTATAATTATACTTAGACTTATTGTATCCTGATAATTTTATTATATTGTCGAAATGCCAGGAGGAAGACTGCCATTTTAACATATAATATGCCCTAACCTAATAGATTGCGCCGAAAAATGGCCTTTATCCCTATTTTTATTATTTTTGTATTTCACAATCTACACACGAACTCAAATATCGCTACCTATCAAAGAGTTAAGTTAAAACACATAGAAAGCTATTACATTACGTGTTATTTCCTTATAATTTCATTAAAAAATAGCGTAGTTTACTTTTTGTAAAATAAAATTTTATGTTTGAGTTGCATTTTTCTTTAAATCCGTCAGTTACAAAGTAATCCTTCGGGATTCCGATGAAAAAACTACTTGATACGCCCATGTAGACCACAGTACCACAGCTGTCAAAAGTTTGTAGATACTGGCTTCAAACAAAGCCTGTGTTAAACGGAGCCCGTTCGGTATCTATTTTTCATTTGTTTATCTGAGTATATAAACAATAGTGCTGAGGTTACAGTTAATAACAAAATAAATCACCAGAAACAATATCACTGGAAGGAGTATGCTCATCTAGATAGATATCAGACAAGCGCTGCTCACCTTGAACAGACTACGAATTTTAGTTACTAATTGTTAGTACTAGAATGTCCCTATTTTTGTTGAAGTATCCAGCAACAGTGTGATCACCTTAACACATTCAAAGACACCCACATATACACAGGTATGATCTCAAAAAGACGCTTTGTGTTAGTCGAATTAAAGAACCATAAAGCAAATGCGTCATATCACATCGGTGCCCAAAGAAACACCATACGCTTTGCGGAATATGCTGCTAGTGCCAATATAAAAACCTAAGGTATCCTTCAATATGTTAAGATTTCTCAAGGGTCACGTTAAATCGAAAGGTAACCGTTTCTCTAGCCATCCAAACACTTTTTGGTCCTCACTTTTGTAGCGACAAACCTAATGAAGGGACTTTCCTTTTTAAAATGCAATGTAGACTTGCCAGGGAGACGTTATGTTACTTTGTCTCAACAAATAAATACGTGAAGCAGTACCACAAGACAGGGCTATCAGATACTGCATTTCGATAGATGTGTGAAGAAGAAAATGAAAATATCCAGCACTTCCTCTGTATTTCTGACACTCATCTATTAGGAGATTTTTGTTGGTCCAGTATTGATTAACACCGGTGAAGCCAACTGCATAAAAGCTATAGGCTGCTTGATGAGCTAAGAGATGCCTTATCGATTCAGAAGGTTCACAATCTACCTAATAAGATCCAAATGCTGTAAGACAACACACCCTCTCATCTTACTGATATAGATATGATATATCCGTTCAGTAGCCTATTTATTCTTCAGTTTGTACAGTAAATAGAAATCCTTGTGTATCCAAAATAGCAAATAGTACAGGAGATAGTTAAAACGGTTCTTCTGTTACATTCCTCAAAATAGAGAAGTGGCTTATATGAACTACACGTCGCTGGATGTCGTTGCTCTCTAGACGGAACTGCTGTATCTAGTCCTATAATGACTTACGAGTTATTTATTGGAGTAATATATTAACAATATTAAAAAATGAAATAGGAGTCTTTCACTTTGCACACATATTTGGGTGTACAAGAAATAAATAAGTCAATTAACTTATTTCACATATTATTGAATTTATATACATAATATATTTTAGATGGTATTCTGCTAAATAGTCTAATTATGATCAAATAAATCTTCGCATAACTTAATATAATATTTTTAGGTGTCTATCATCACGTTACTGGAAACTACTTAGGTTTACACGCAGTAAGAATCTTTGGATGGGGTACCGAAAACAACGTTGCTTATTGGCTAGTTGCTAACTCTTGGAACGAAGATTGGGGCGATGACGGTATATTTAAAATCAGAAGAGGTGTTGGTGAATCTGGCATCGAAGACGAGATAGAAGCTGCGCTACCTCTAGTTTAGATATTTATTACGTTTCAATAAAATTCTATCGATATCTTAATATTTTTGTTTTAATATACATGCTGTACTTAATCCAGAAACAATATCACTGGAAGGAACATGCTCATTTATATAGATAGCAGACAAGCACTACTCACTCTAAGCAGACTACCAATTTACTTAGGGATATAAGAGAAGTCCCTCTTGGCGACGTTGTTAATTACATTAAATCTATGGGCTGGCTCACGAGCTATGAGGTGTCTATCATCTTAGGAGGATGCACAATGGACCTAGTGAGGCATGAGTGCTTTGGGGAGAAGGGTGACCCAACCTTAACATATTACAGATACATTTAACAATCATATCGATTTTAGTATTAATATGGACATTACATAGATCAAAATAGAAATGATGCGTTTGACATTTTGTGACAGTTGATGCGGAAAGTAGCATATTCGCACACGGGTGAAAGTAAATAATTATTGTTCATACGCGTGTGATACGTGTCAATTTCCCAAGTGGTCATAGGAAAAATTATTTTCATTGTCTTTTTAATTTTTTTTCAGTAAATTATTTGAAAAAGCTGTTTATTTTAACGACTTCTTTACACTGTTAAAAAAAGTATAAATTTAGGATTCACCCTGTATATAAATTTGTTCAAATTAAAAATAAAATAAAAAAAAACAAAACAAGTATTGTAAAAGAAATTCTGAAAGCCCATGGGCTCTAATTCCTGAAACACACATAGCTAAGATATATATATATATATATATATATATATATATATATATATATATATATATATATATATATATATATATATATATATATATATATATATATATATATATATATAAAGAGAAAGGCTTATCCTAAATGTTGGACGATGTTACAAATATATCGTAGAATGTTTAGGTTGTTTGTTGTGAACGTAGAAAATTTCCAGAGGCGTAGTTTCATCGGGAAAACAAAAAGCAATAATTGGATATTTATAATAAAATAAAATTTTAGATTGTTTAATTGGACGTTTGGAGTTAACACTAATAAAAACCAGATGCTAAATATCTTTTTTTTTCAAATACATTGATTTATTCATTTTAATTTGATTTCTTATACTTAGGTTATATTTAGATAAAAATGAGACTAAAACTGCATGTAAATTTGATAAACGAAATGGCGTCACTCGTCACAGTAAATGAGTAAATCAACCTAACCAACTCACAAGCTTTATTTCTGTAGTAAACTCATCTCAGTTTCTAAAGACATATTCTGCTTTCAATATATAAATACAAAAAGAATCAAACGAAAAATCTCTACAACAAACGCAAACCTTTAATTATTTAGACTATAGGGTTGACTCTGGTTGGACATAAACTTAGACTAGGATTACCTAGTCTAAGGATATAAGGATGAAATCTTAGTATGCCCTAAGAATGAAATAAAATGACTACATAACCCATTTTCTTTTTCGTCCTTTTCTTACAAATCAGAAATTCCTTATCAAGTGTTGGCCTTTTACAATATAACCCATTTAGTAACCTTTTGTGTAACATTTATACCATGTTTCAGAAACATTTTCAGTGAAATATTTAACTAAAATAGTTCAGAAATATTTCAGAAACTTGTGCTTGAAATGTTATACGTTAAAAACGTTTCAAATATTTCTGAAACACTTCTGAAATAATGTGTGCTGTATGGGTAAGTGAAAATGACAGCTCCAGATATTAAATAAATGTAAATCTCACGCGAATAATATACAGGATGATGAAGTAGCGATACATTTTACACGTAGGTACTCTAGAATTGAATTCGTATATGAATTTGATGTTAGAACCAAAAAGATAAAGAGCCCAAATATTATGTTTACATGGCTGGCTTAAAGGGACCAAATACTTTTACATGGGCAGGCTTAAGGAGCAAAGAACCCAAATATTTATACATAGATAGGTTTAAGGGACAAAAGGTCCAAATATTTTTACATGGACTTTACGAAAAATTTTGCTTATCCAGTATTATGTGAATCAAAAATGATATAAATGAAAACATTGATATTAATGTTTTTAAAGCAAAATAAA
The DNA here is from genome assembly GCA_927349885.1 of Psylliodes chrysocephalus. Taxonomy (NCBI): domain Eukaryota; kingdom Metazoa; phylum Arthropoda; class Insecta; order Coleoptera; family Chrysomelidae; genus Psylliodes; species Psylliodes chrysocephalus. The sequence goes on from OV651825.1 coordinate 2,486,472, forward strand.
CCTATTATCGTTCTATTTAGACACCATTAACATAAATAATTCTCCTTTATTTTTTATTTTTCAAAAATTAAGAATAGGGGGCAGATTGAAGATTACATTTTTTAATCATTTTTTAAGTTCTTGAGTGGTTTTAAGTATCAAAAAATATAATATTAATAAAATCATATGACTGATCATTTCAGTTCTGGGTAGATTATCCTATTAGGATGTAACCCAAAAAATAAGAAACAATATAAATTGATTATTGCGAAGTTATTAATATAAATAAGGTGAGTTTTATTTCTACGAAAACCAAAAAATAGGCGAAAAAACATAAATGATTCCCCTTTATTTATATTTTTCAAAACAAAAAAGTAGCTGATTAAAGATTACGTTTTTTAATTCATTTATCATGATGTTCTTGAGTTATATATACCTAGTAATAGTCGCGATAAATTAATTGTATTACTTCTAGATTTAATTTATTTAAATAAAGTCAAGTGAGTATTCTACGAAAATCAAAAAACAAGTGACATTGATATATTATAAAAAGCATTTAATATTTCGAATCCTTTGCATATTTTAAAAGATAAGATGTTGTGGTTTGATTTATAATGTGTTAGAAAAGTGTTGATGTGTTGATAGGTAGGCTGCTCCAGGAATTAGTCTTTAAAGTGAATACGTCAGCGGGCCAACAACGTAATTTTTCACGTGGTAGTCAAGTGTACCTCAAATTCAAATGTCAAAATAATTGTCAACAGCTTATCAGATTTTAATGTAAATTCATTTATTTCAACATTCTAAGTATACCGAGACTCAATTGGTTTTAACACTTTTAATTTTAAGCATTTTTTTGGCAATAGCAATTTTGTGTAACGAAAAGAAGTAAATTAATTTAGTTAAACGAATTTTAGACCTTGACAATTTATTTTTGTTTCCTGGATTTCGAGATTTTAATGTACATGCAAATAAATATTTAAATTTAACGAAGTAATATTTATTTTTAGGTTTTTCAAAATGAGGATAACCTTATGTCTGTCTTTTCTGTTGTCAGCTGCCCTAGCAACCAACATTAAAATGAATCCTCTCTCAGATGAGTTCATCAATCACATCAACAGCCAACAAAATGACTGGAAAGCCGGTAGAAATTTTGATGAAAACATGCCCATTAGCGAAATTAAAAAACGTATGGGTGCTCGTAAGTCAATTTCAAAAGCGAAACCTACTGTCCACAGCAAAGACATAGAAATTCCTGAGTCGTTTGATGCACGTACCAACTGGCCAGAATGCTCTAGTGTTATTGGTTCCATTGCTGATCAATCTGCTTGTGGTTCCTGTTGGGTGAGTAGCTATTGAACACTCTTCAAAATGCTTCGCTAATGTCTAAGTGAAAACTACAGGGAAAAGCAAGAAAAGGATAATATCAACGCTGTTCGATGCGAATAGGCACACAACGAGAAATATGCATTTCCTGCTAGTCCTAATACTAACTCTCTGTAGTTTTCCTTTGGCAAAGCGAAGTAGAAAGCGACACTGTCTATAATTTATAAATCAACTGTAACTTGAATATAAGCTTACTCTTTTAAATCTTTTGTAACCCCCTTTTCTTCACCCCTAAAAATAAAGAAAAGGGTTGGAGTAGCGCTAGGCTGTTCTTCGAACAAGGGTTACTCAGACGCCAGTTTTGGTAACGCAGTCTACTCTGCGGCCCTGGGGTGCACCTAGAGTACACCCTCAGCAGACTTAGTGGAGTCCAGGTTCAAAAAAAAGAAAATAAATAAAACAACCAGACCTTCATTGGTTATTTGACCTACACGAGGGCAATAAAATAAAGGTAACAATAAAATTTCGCACTGCGCTTTTATCTGCTAAGAACTAACCTCTGAAAACGAAAAAAAGTAAAGAGGTATCTCAAAATTAAACTCAGGAATTAAAACCAAATATATTTTAAGGATTTAATTTATTATGATAATGAAAAGTTTTAAACTACGAGGGCTCTTGCAAAGGTTTAAAAACCGTAATTCTATGGAAATATTAGTTACAGGGGGTCTCGCAAATGTTCATAGACGGAAATTAGTTTTAGAAATTATTTTAGGGAATACATTAATGGAAAATTAGTGACTTCGTCACACTTTTTTGACTTTCTTCAAATCTCCATCTTTTTCGAGTTTGGTAGGTAGTACGGTAGAAATATACTTTACTCTAATTTAGGTAAAAGACCATATCAACTTTAATTAAACACAATTGGTTAAATGGGAAATATCACCAAATTGGTAAATTTTTGACAAACCACTGTATCTTGGTTATTTAAAAACATATGATATTTTGGTTTAAAAATTCTAAGATTTTTATATTAAAAAATAAAACAAAGGAATATTTCTTACCGTTTACAAGATAATGACTATTACTTTGTTTTCTTATGAACGCCATGTTGGATTTGTATTGCATTAAATCCCCTTTCAAAAATATATCACACCGTAATATTTTCTTTCAAATGAATATTATTTTCTTTCAAATGAATATTATTTTCTTTCAAATAAATATTGAAATAAAAAAATGTCTGTTGCTAACGGTGACCCTTTAATTTTTTCCGCCATCTTCAATGGAGCAAACCACATATATTAAACTGGCGCCCGAGGATTCTTCGATAATAGGGCGTCAAAAGTAAGTATCACTTTCTTTGAAGCAAGAACGTAATTTACAAAATTCATTGAATGCAAAAACAGACATTTGCAAAAGATCTAAATTTCGTTTTAAGAAAATTAGACAATTATTTTTTTTTTAATTATTTGTATTTAAGTTTAACTAATCTAGATAGTAAATTTTTGATAAAATTTAGCAGAACCATTTTGTCACTGCTTAAAATATTTGCAATGACAGTATATTTAACCTTCTTTGCAGGCTGTATCGACAACTTCCGCTATGAGCGACAGGCGATGCATTGCATCCGGTGGTTCCCTTCAAGTACCTGTTTCTGCAGAAGACGTATTGACGTGTTGTACGGATACATCTTGTTGGTTGGGTTGCGATGGAGGTTCTACTCAAGCAGCATGGAACTATTGGTTTCAATCAGGTATCGTCACTGGAGGCAGATATAATAGTTCTTTGGTACGTGATTATACCTAAAACTAGCTTGAGAAACATAATTATGGTAATTTATAAATATTTTTAGTCCATATATTATAAAACTACTTAATATTTTCATTATATTCCTTCCTATTTAAGGGGTGTAAACCTTATCCGTTCCAACCTTGCGACAACTGGCTCGAAGGCAAATACGTACAGTGTTCAACTTTGTCTTATGATACACCAGACTGTACAAGAAGTTGTAGTTCCAGTGGTTTGAACTATAGGTCTGAATTGACATATGGTAAATCTATGGCAGAAAAGTTTGCAACAGTTGAGGATGTGCAGAGAGAAATTTTACAAAATGGACCGGTTACGGCTTCTTTTGTTTTATATGAGGACTTCGTAAATTATAAAAGTGGTAAGTTTGTATAAACATTTTTGAAATACATACATCTGACAAGTATGTTAAGACTGTGTTATTATTTTTATTTATACACAACTCTGCAAAAAATATAGTTCTCGATATACATCTCCAATATAATTTTATTTAATGGGAGATACCTAAAAATAAATGGGACTTCACACCATAATTTTTAAACGATTTAATTAGAATATAATGAAATTGTATCCGTACATGGACGTACAAGGCCTTCATATGGCCTACCTTAACATATGAGATGTTTATCATGGAATACATTAAAATTTTGGTCACATTTTCGTAATTTTAAACCGCTGTGAGACTTTATAAGCTACATAAAGTTTGTAGGATAGCTGACGAGCGAGGTAGCTCTGAAATAACGTATCTTCTTTGCATTCTGAAGGTAGTGGGTTCGATCCCCTCTGCCACCTGACTTGCTATACGATTTTTTTAAAGATTTTCTCACAAATCTATTCGCAAATGCAGGGTCAGTTACATTCTCTCAGACATCTACCACTATTCCTTCAACCTCATGCCCTTATACCTTCAGACTTCAAATTCCTGATTCCTCCAGTGCGGTTGAAGAGGCTATGAAAGCCTATAGTGGCTTTCTCTCAATGGTTAAAATAAAATTCATATTATTTACCTTTGAAATGCTACGTAAGGCCTCATTAATTTAAGAGAATGCACAGTGGGCCTGGAGATACCTAACTGCTATAAGGAAATCCTTTTCTTCTCATCTCCATAGACGAATTTTTCCCAAAATGTATACAACTTGTTATCGATGGTTCTCCTTAAATTGGTTTAACAACTTGGTGAGACCTAACTGCTGTAAGGAAACTCTATTCTTCCCATCCCCATAGACGATATTTTCCCAAAATAACTTGATAGTTAGGTCATATTTAAATACCTATTCGGATGAATATATACTATACTATTTCTAGGTGTCTATCATTACGTGGATGGAGACGAGATAGGTGGGCACTCAGTAAGAATCATTGGATGGGGTGTCGAAAACAACGTTGCTTATTGGCTAGTTGCTAACTCTTGGAACGAAGATTGGGGCGATGATGGTCTATTCAAAATCAGAAGAGGTGTTGATGAATGTTCATTTGAAATGGAGATAAATGCGGCGCAAGCTAAAGTTTAAGTTATGATTACATTTCAATAAAGTTGTATTGATTTTTTAATAATTTTATTTTTATTTATCTTCACATAATGGATACAAAGTGCCCTGTCTTTTAGTATAATGATACTTCAAAGGAAATGAGAACCTCTTCTGAAACCTACAAAATTATAGCACTATTAGTATTAGTTAATTAATTCTCTGCATTTATCTATCAATTATAAGAAGTAAAAACTATCCACAAAAAACCTGTTCCTGATAACAAATATTGACTTTTATTCATTTACTAATAGTCTGGCAGCTTATAGCAAAATCTTAACGACTTGATCAACAACATTAAGCGACTTTTAATTACAAATAGTCTGGTAGCTTAGAGCGAAATTTTACTGATTTGTTCATTCTAAATAGCTAGTAATTATGTAACTTGCGGTGATGTTCTCGGAGATAAGCTAATTGCTTGCGATAGTTGTTATGTCTCAATACAGCCCTCAGAGGATTGCGCAGGCCTGGGGGCGTCTGAACTGCGTGCTATTGTTTTACAAAAAAGAACTCTGGTTTATTTTTGCGGGGATTGTCGCCACGCATTTAAAAGTGTACCCGCACTGCTGAGACAAATTCATAGCCTTAGATCTGAAGTAAATTCATTGAAAGATGGAGTCAAAGAGCTCAAAGATAGAAAGAACGACATCCCGATGATTAGTGAGGACATTATTACCGAACTTCAGGAACGTCAAAATGGAGCCAACAACTTGCTAATCTTTAACCTACCTGAGCCAAACAATGTCTCCGATGATCTTAAGAACAACGGTTTTTTGAGATTTATAATGCATATAAAAAAACTACAATAATAAGTTGAAACAGGCAAAGCAATTAGCTTATGATAACTTTATATATCATTCAGGTAAAAAATATCAATAAATACAAAGTGTTCTGCCTTTTGGTATAATGATACTTTAAAAACAATGAGAACCTCTTTTAAAACCTACAAAATTAAAGCAGAAGCAAGTCAAGAACAACAGTTTACAATGATAAGTTGTAACAGGCAAACCAATTAGCTTATGACAGCTTTATATAATATTCAAATAAAAAAAAATCACTAGATACAAAGCACCCTGTCTTTTGGTATAATGATACTTAAAAAAAAATGAGAACCTCTCTTGAAACCCACAAAATTATAGTAGATACAAGTCCAGAACAACGGTTTGCAATGATAAGTTGAAACAGGCAAAGCAATTAGCTTATGACAGCTTTATATACCATTCAGATCTTTTAATATAATGAAACTTTAAAAGAAATAAGAAATTATTTTGAAATCTACAAAATTATAGCAGATTCAAGACTAGGTCAACAGTTTTATGAGATTTATAAGATATATAAAAAACTTTACAATGATAACGGGTTACAATGATAAGTTGGAACAGGCAAAGCAATTAGATTATGACAACTTTATATCTAATTTAGATAAACAAAATCTTGCTAAAAGTCATTAACTTTGAGAGAAATGTAGATTTATCATCATTTTAGAGAATATAAACAATATTAATTTAAATTTGGCAGATGGCATATGAAATTAACATTAAAAAAAACTTTGCTGGAGAAGAGGCAGGTGGTCATTCAATAAGAATCATTGGATGGGGTACTGAAAACAACGTTGCGTATTGGCTAGTTGCTAACTCTTGGAACGAAGAATGGGGCGATGCCGGTCTATTTAAGATCAGAAGAGGTGTTAATGAATGTGGCATTGAAGAAGAAATATATGCAGCGCAACCTAAACTTTAAATAATTATTATATTTCAATAAAATTTATTCCCTAATATTTTTATTTATTTTCACATTACTGCGCTTAATACAGATCACTTTATAGGTTCTGAGTTTCAAGTGTGTTTGACACACGATGAATGACATTTTACAGGTGTTTTAACTGTTTTTAAAATATGACACCAAACAGTGCATAGTACTAAAAAGTCCACCAGAGGTCGGTAGAAGGTGAGGTACCGCAAATGAAAACACTGCGAACTGTTAGAAAAATTCAGTTAATTTTATCTTTATCGAGTAATAATGGCAACTTATTAATGTATGATTATTCTCTATGTAACAAACAAAATGAAAAGTGAAAACAACGAGAAGAAAAATACTATATACCACATACCTATAATAATAACCACCCATAAATTTCAACAAAACAAAGTGAGGACAATATTATTTTTTACCATTTCTATAGTGTACGAAACAACAATAATTAAATAAGAAAAATAGTGTATATTCTTGATCTTGATGTTATGTTTATAGAAGAGTAGGTATTAAATTATAACTGCCAGTCCTAAAAAATTTCACATGGAGGATCTTCTAATTGCAATAAAATGTGGTTCTTATAACAAGGCAAATTAATGTTAAATCTGTAAACCTTAATTACCTATATAAATATATGAATAATTACCTATATGCTCCGTGAACATTAGTATTAATAACCTGTCAAAAGATTGACCAATCATCTAATGGCCAGATCTTGAAGTTGGATACATGATGTTAAAACATACTTTATCTAGCTCTTATAATGGTCAAATGGTACATCACCTTCTAAGGACCTCTGATCAAGAAAAAAATTGAAGTTAACTATGCAATTTAATGTTTTGGGTGGCTCTGTTAACAAAGAGCGCTTTCAAATATTGCGCTGGATAAAATTTCGTGTGACAAATCAGCGCATCATATAGTAGCGCCAGAATAAATCTGGACTTAACCTCTATTAACTCTAGGAAAGAAAGCTTGTTCCTTAACAATACGCGTGTTGGAAAAAAGTTAGTTTTCTTCTGTGTCCCAAACGAATTTATAGAAATATTTTTTTTCTGCATGTCAATAAAATTTTAAACATCAGCGTCTGCGTTTAATATCACCAAATTTGACCATAGAAACATCAAACGATGACAATAATAAAAAAAGAAAGAAATATCACAAAAGAAACATTAAAAACCTTCATTAACAAGGGCAGTAATGGGTGGATAAAACCGAATATAGAAAAAATATGATAAAAACAACACATTTTAAATTGTTTTATTGTAGACCTACATACATTTTCAGCTAATAAATTAATTTTAAAATTTAACATTTTTAATAATTAATAGACTTTCTAAACAATTTCATTTAACTAATTTCTTCATCCTTGAGACTTTACCTTTCGCTACGTATAATTTAAAATATATACATTCTTTAAAATAATTTAGGAAAAGTAATTCAATGTAGCCAAATGACGATTCAGCGACATTCTTTTTTTTTAAATTGAAAGTTTTCAAAAATAATGTAAAATGTAAAATGTCAATAATAGAGATTCATTTAATAAAAAAAGTGGTCGGTTTATTTGAATTCTTCTACTTCAATGTATATCTTATTCTGCTATCATTAATGTATTTGAAATTTTCAATTTTCAACAAATTCATAAAATAAAACAAATACTATTTTGTTTTAAATCTTCATCAATTTTTCTAGCACGTATCCAGCAATACCTTCGCATGGTATGCAAACGTTGATTGGTTTGCAGGCTATCCACTATAGGTATATGCATTCTTTCAGCATCACCTTGATCGTGAAGTTCTTCATTAATAATTTTAACCAAACGAATGGTATACAAAATAAAAAAGGCACTGGAATCAACAAAAATATACACAAAACATTTAAGAGCACATAAATGCAACATCTGGAAAGAGAATGGCAAATAAAAGAAATAAAAAAAAGTAAATTTCCAACACGTTCCTAAAATAATACAAATATTATTTTTTTTGTTTCATATCTTCATCAATTTGACTCCATTTATCCAGGTTTTTCTTGCACATATCCAACAACGCCTTAGTTTCTGGTATTAGCGTGTGGAGTAAATTGTAACACGGTATACAAATGCCTGTTAAAAAACCAACTTGACTGGATGCCTGTTGATTGGTTTGCTGTCTATCCATCATAGGTATAGGCATTCTTCCAGCTGCACGTTCAGCGTCACCTTGATCGTAAAATTCTTCAAAAATTACCTACAACAATAACAATCTTTTATCAAAACAAAAAAGTTTGTTTAGGAGCACATAACGCAACATCTGGAAAGAGAATGGTAAACAATAGATATAGTAAAATTTCAAAATTATACCAAATAATAATTTTGTTAATTGTCGTAGTTTTTAATTAAAACAATATGTAGACTATAATTTTATAATTACCTCTACAGTTTTTACTTGGATATCCCAGGGCTTGGCGTTAGCACTTAAATCGCTTCCAGTCATAGCTATAGCTTGTATCAGGCCCCTGTGAGTGGAATTATTCCAAGAAAATGTTTTGGTCTGCACTAGTTCTCCTAACCTCGCTTTATTGGGGAAAAACAAAGCTAAATCGGTAGCGAGAATGCAATGCTTTAAGTAACCGAGTACTTGCTTGTAATCGTTATTCGTTAGCTTGCTGAAAATATTGTGTCCTTCCTGAAATAAACAAAAGTAAAACAGTAAAATACCTACTTATCAGTATCTATAAATATAGTTGGAAATATATGTACCTGTTGAAGAATAGTAACAGCTTGATTGAAATGATGGTGTTCCATGGTAGAAGTGGAATAAATTGCAGCCAAAGGAGATTCTGTGTCAAGCATAAACTTGTTATTCTTTCCTCTGTGATCCAAATCGTGACATAGTGCTCCCACGTATAAAGCTAAACTCTAGAATTATTTCAATCATTATAATAAGATAACTATAATATAAATATTTGATTAAAAATTAAAATTGAAATAAAAATAAATAACTTTATACAGGCATGTAAAAGAAACAGACATGAAGAAGGATTAGCATCATCATCACCAACCCCAAAAAAGGATAAGAAGGAATAGAAAAAGGAATAAAAAAAAAGAGAAAAGGGGACAAAGAAGGAAAAAGGGGTGAACCAAAAAGGAATAAAAAGTTTAATTAACAAACATTATTCCCAAGTTTACATTTGTCTATATAAAAAAGGTGGACATGCCTGGTTTAAAAATATATTGAATAATGTGCCAAGATACAGATAGGTGCAATACCAAAACCACATGTGTAAATTTGGCATTTCTTAGCTTTTTTAGCATCTTGAAAGTTATCAATGCCAAAGTCAGCAAATGTGCCTTGATAATCTGACTACCCTCTACCCTACGCCCGATGTTTATTTTAAAAAAGTGAGAATTTAGCAGTTAATGTAATATCTAAGACAGAAAATTTGCACATTCGTGGTTTTGGCATTGTACCAACGAATAGAACAAAACTATACCTCGTTTTTATTAAAAGCTCCGTTCGCTTGCTTGATAATGCAGTACATGCTGTTGGCAACCGAAAAACCATGTGTCCAATTATGATACGGCACTCGTCTATAATTTTTCCTAACCGTCAAGATGAATCTCAACAGGCAAGCTTGATCGAAACCACCGCTGCCGAATAAATCATTGAACATAAACATCGCGTATTTAGCTTTGTCCATGTCTTTGAGCTCGAAAGGATTGAAGTAATAATCATCTATGCCCATCGAGTCTTTCGGAATTCCAGTTCGAAGAGCCGATTCAAATTCTTCTTCAGTGCAGGTGTTGTGGTAGCTCAAAACGTCCAAGGCTACCTGTTGTAAAGACAAAACTATATTAGCATTAATTATTGAAACTTCTTCTTATAGTTTTAATTAATCCTAATCAATTATTGACTTTTACCTTGTATTTTTGTTGAGATTTTCGTATTTTATCATAAAGCTTGGCATGATGAAGAGCCAATCCGCAATAAACAGCAAAAGTTTCAAATGCTTCTTCATCGTTCTTTGTAAAATATCCTTTATGTTTGTTGACCATTTGAACAACGCCAATGATGGATCCTCGGATGTAGATCGGCATACATAAAATTGTGTGCGTTGTGTAACCTACAATAAAAGTATTATGTTATTAAGATAAACCTATTAAAGTCTGTATACGAGTACTCATTCAATGAATGTGTCCTTAGCAAAGATTATAAAAAGGAATTCCAGTCAGAAGCTTCATATTCAATTATTGTGAATTTATCATCTGCGCTACTTTCAATCTAATTAGGATTATTTTTTGCAATATTACACCTGTTCGGTAAGGTACGTCTAAGGAAGATCTACAGAAACTGCCCTAGTACATTTGACTGACGTAATCCAGGATGCACTGACAAACAAAGAAACGGTCGTGTGTGCCTTCGTAGACATAGAAGGAGCCTTTGACAACACGCCACACGAATCTCTAAAAAGTGCACTTGCATACAGAGGAGTAGATAACATCACATACAGATGGATGGCTCAGCTGTTATCAACGAGAACTGGATAACTAGGGCAGGACATCATCTCCATTTGCACAACCAGAGAATGTCCACAAGGAGGAGTTCTATCCCTACTAATGTGTTCTGAAATTACAGATATTCTGCAAAGGGGATTACTATTTGCTCATAATTTTTTACCAACATGCCTTTTATTTTCTATTTGGAATATTAATATAAATAGAAGAGTTCCTAATACTGTTCACAGAGGTACACCACATAAACATTCTGTTGGTTAATGTAAGTCTATTCTAAGTAGTACTGTAAGTAATGAAAATAAGTCAACTTACCTGTAAGTTGATCAACAGCCCTATTGAATCTAGAATCAGCATAAGCATCTTTGATATTCAAAATCTCCCCCGTCATGGCGACTTGCCCAGCAATTCCAGTTCCTAAAGGAAAACGTATTTCTTTAGAAGGATGTACTCTGACTTCGTCGTCATTGGAAGAGTGAGATCTTATTTCTACCGTTGAATCATCACCAATACCAACATCAAATATGGTTGCGTAGAGTTCTTTGTTTCTTGCATCGACCAAAAACAAAGAGGCTCGGTCAGCGTCCACCAGTCGTTGAGCGAAGTTCATGATCTTAATCACCAAGCTATCGATGCTGACCATATCTTGGAAAATCGATCTAGGAATACAAAATAACAAACAAACAATTATGGATTGATGGATTGCTGGACCAAAACAGAATAGGTAAGAAAATAATGGAGATGACAATGTTACAAGACTAAGAAAACAGCGACTATAGAGAGAATGGAAAAAATTAATCTAATAAGCACAATATGAATTACTTATACGATCGTCACAGTTAGAATCAATGGAAGCTTTAACGAAAGAGTAAATTTTGGTAAGTTACAAAAAATTATTTTACTTGACTACTGCAAGAAGAAAATCATTCAAACTCTTCTGTTGGTTCATATTTAAATAGAGGTGGGCGTAATGGAGAGCTATTCCACCCCAAACCAAATAACTGTAGGCTATTTCTTCGTCTTCTTCGTAAAACGCTCCGCCTGATTCTCGTCTCCAAAGTTCCAGGACGGCGATTAATTTTCCATCTGACTCCACTATCGGTTGGCATTGTATGTGTGCCATCTCGCTGTGAAGCTTAAACAATAAAGATGGTTATTATTATTAATACCACTGAATGGAGGTAGACAGGAAGTAAAATTAATCTCTAGCCAGCGTCTTTGATGTTTCACGTTTAGATGTTGTGCTCGTCAGTTGATTTTTAAGTACTTTTAATACCGCAAGGTTGGAAATATTTTGGTTGGTATCTTTTAATGAGTATGAAAACATATACTATTATTCGTAAAGGTTTAATATAACTCTATTCATAACACATTGAATGAACTTTTTTGTCCTGTGCATGTCAATATTTACTGGAATTGTAAATTTAAAGACTTTTCTGGTACCTGATCATTGTTGAAACAGGATCTAGTATTAAAATAACCATTGACATTGACAGTTTCATACCAACTGTAATAGATAATCAAAAACATGCTACATAGAATAATATAATAGAAAAACCAACATACTAACCTCATTTATCACATTTTCAGAAAATCTGGCATCGATTAAACCTCTGGAAAACCTCACGGGTTGTTGAGTTCGTGCGACATGTGATGGAATAGATACAGAGTTTTTCATTCTTTGCAACTTTGGTGTATTGTTTTTCTTGTGATCTAATCCCAAATGAAGGTGTAGTTGGTTGGGAACTTCTTGGTCAACCATGTACAATCTAAAATTAAAAAGAGGTGTTCTGGTATTATTAAATTTAAGCAAAACAATGGTTTTCTAATAATAAGGGTAATGCCTGATTTTGTCAAAATTAATTGGATGAATTAACACATGGTAAAGAGAAAAATATGTTCAGTTGGTTTCACATAAACTGTGTACATAAAAAAATCAGATAGGTTTTGTTTATATAGCTAAACCTACACTTTTTGATATGCATCTGGAGCACTGAAAAATAACTATTCAACTCTCATTGTAATTGCGCCATTTATTTTGCACTCATCTTGTACCTATTACATCTTTACACAAATTTTAGTTTGTGCTTCTGCTACATTGAAAAATCTAATTCTATAACACATTTTTGTTTTAACTTGATTATTTTCATTCTATGGATCCCTTCTCCTACAGAATAACTGAATAAATGCATATTCATTGGAATAATTATTTTCAAATAGAAAAATACTAAGGTTAATGTTAAAAATTTCAATGAAATTTGGTTTTGGAGGCATCATGTTATTACTAAGGGACAAGGTCGATAAAAGTGCTTGTTTTTGTTATATATTTTGATGGTCTTCCACGATTTTTTATATTGAAGAGCGCAAGGGTACATTTTAAACATATAACATGTTTTTTAAAGGGGACAACATCATAACAATATTTTGTGTTGTTAATAAGCAAAATGCAAAAAAAAATAATATGTTAGACCTGAAACCATCCGCTTTGACAGCCGAAGATATGCAGCTCGCCAGCTCCCAGAGCACGTAATCCTGCGTCGGTTTATCCTGCAGGCTGTGAGTTAGGTTCTGTAACATTTGACGCTTGTCGGCGTGAACGCAAAATTTCCATTTAGACAAGCTCGTTTTTCTATCGACGAGAGATGTTTCTTGCAGCCTTTTTCCTTGTTTCGATTTTCTGATGAGCCATCGTTCCAGTTGTTCCATCTCGACGGTGTCCAAGACGAAATCTTCCAAAACATGAGGGTGGTCGGTTAGAAATGTCCGAACTTGTTCTTCTGAAATTTAATATTGCTTTAAGTTATACCTATAGAAAAAATAGAATGTGAAGTAAACTAATATATTTTTAATCGTACAATGTGACTTAAAAGCGGAACTACCCTGTAAAATGCACTTTTATTACCGGATTTCAACTTTATTTTTAAATAGGGAATCAAAAACTATGTCGTAACCCACATTTGCCTACATTGTTTTTCAGTTTCAAGGAAAACAACAAACTTTTATTAGGGGTTTCTTTGTTGCAATTGCACCACTGATTTTAGCTGAATACTTGCAAACCATGGATATTAAAACATACTTGATTTCCTTTTTTGACTAAATTATTGGATTTATAAAGATATACCTGTAACCATATTGCTGCTTTTGTGTGAATCAGCTATGGACGTATATCGGTCAGCATTTGGACAGGTTGCAGCTGAAACAATTGCAAAAATTAAATGAAATTAAAGGAATATAATATGTAGTGTTATATCAAAACTGAGAAATAAGTCAAACATAAGTGTCCAACTCTTAAAAATGTTGTAAAGTTGCCACTTAGGTATAACTTATTGACATTAACAGTTTGAGAGGGTATACCAAAACGTTATGGTTTAGAAAAATTAATATAGTTTTTAGAACAGCTAATTTCATATATTTAGAAATTAATTATACCCCCTATAAAAGTTATTATTACTTGTACAGGATGCTAATAAACTTAATGCCAATAATTTTTTGAGTCTAGAATACTTTGAAATGCATTTTCTATTTATAATTCGGACGGGTTAATTTTAAATTAACCTAAAATTTAAAGTTCGTTTTTTAACTTAAACCATGATTTACTTGGTTTAGAAGGGCGCTATATACAGGGTGCTCCAACAAATTTTATATAAAAGTGAAAAGTTTATCTTACATTTCACAAATATGTATCAAATTTGGAAAATATTATGTAGTATACAAGTAAAATATATATATTTTTTAGTTAAGGGTAAATTACTTTTAAATTTCAATATAAAACAAAATATTAACTATTGAAAATGTACACAAAACAAAACTTACCAAAAATAAAAACAATAGAATTTTGATTTGACAACAAACAACGGTGACGTTCAATTTTAAATTAAATAAATCTATACTGTGTTATAATAGTATATAATCCTGGGGTATTAACAAGGACATATCCGCAATCTGCATTGTTGCCGTTTTTATTAAAAAAACAAGGATTTTCTTTGCATTTTGCTCGAAAATAGTTAACATTTTGACACTTGTTATATGAGATATTTTACTAAACCTTAATCTAAACCAATATATTCTTCAAAATATGTCATTTATAGTAATTTGAACAATTTTCAGCAAGGAAGTTTGTCAATAATATATTTTTATTTGCTTCTTTCATTAATATAGGAAAGCAAAATATTGAAGTTAATAAACAAATATTAATAAACTGATTCAATATTGGCTAGTGGGCGCTGAAAATAACAAATTAGTAGATAAAAATGATAGATAATAAAATTAGAACTTTTCTCGATTTAATATAATACGTAAATAAAACACTTATATACACATTTATATAAATAGAAAAGATCGCTTCTATTATGACGTAAACTAGACATATATATGAATATAATAAAGCGACATATCTAGCATACAAATGAATAAAACAGATTCAAACTATACATACTAAGTACTACATTTTCCCCATAAATTATCTTATATAAATAGATAAGAAGTTGGCTGACAAAATAAATAGAAATCCAAATTATATTGAGATGAAGAGAACATGCACTCATTCAATATTTCTGTATTCTTAGGATGAAGATGAAATTAAACAAACTATAATGCAAATAACACATAACAAATATCCGGGTTGGGATAAATTTGTCACTAAATAAAGGCCAGTTTTCCATCGGCTTTTAAACTTTTCACAGTCATTCAAGTTTTCAAACAAGTAGAAAAGCATTTACAGACCGATCTCATTAATTTGTAATTCGTACTTGAAAAAATCATAGAGAAGGAACAAATTCTTGGACAATTACCAGTTGTTGTCAGATACAAAACGCGGGTTTAGGAAAAATATGTTTAACCAAGAGGCTCTAAAGGTCCTAATTAAAAATATCTATAATAGTCTTGATAAGTTCATGTCATCAGTTGGTGTTTTTATAGATTGGGCAAAGACACTATATACCAGCGTTACTTAAAGTTACTCAAAAAAAAACAGTACTATCGGCTTGAGAACTTTTTTTAAGTCACTAAGAGGAAGAAGCATATAATATTTTACTTTAGGACCTTTTTTTAGAAATGTGTTTAGGGCTCCTTCAAATATTTCTGCTATAGACCATTCAATTTTACTAAATATACTATAAGACATAAAGAGAACTCGTTTAAGCAATAACACTGTTCAGAGACGAATATAAGAGATCGGTCAAGATGTAGAAAACGTTTTATGTAATTTCTTACAGATCAACATATTCTTTCTTGAGTTGGAAGAGTCTACATTACCTGGCAATGAAGCTCTGTTGTTATGATATGTTAGCTATATTAAAGATAAAAATATGGTCCAAGAACTGCTTTTTTATCGGCCTTTGTAGGTAAACAAACTTATCCTTTATAAACAAAATTTAAACAGAAAAGACTATTCACGGGTTCCACATTAGGCACTTGGGGGAGGGGGTAAAGGGGTATATGTCCTAAATCAACAATAATGGTAAGCTAATGGTAAGCTGAGTTTAAAGTTGTAATATTCCCGTTTGAATACCGGTTTTTATAAATACCCAAATTTTGTAAGGCTTAAATTACTTATATCCCTTTTTCCCATTACTTATATACCTTTTCCCAGGGGTACAAAATGAGTTTAGAAGTATCGCGGTAGATTTAACTCAATTTTGAATATTTTCGACTTATAGCCCTTTACCCCCCCCCCCCCCCCCCCCCATTTGTCAAAATTACCAGAAGTGCTTTAAGACGATGTTATTTTATCATATGTTACTCTCTTGGACGCATTACACAATACTAAGAGGTTTGAGGATCTATCAAATTTACAAATTCCTCAATAGATAATGAATCTGTACAATATCACAACCATGGCAGAAGTCAATGTGATAATGCAAGAAGAGTTGAACACCATCAGCACAGACGAGAGGTTTAAGCAAAAGTTCAACCATGTACATGAATTTTTAAAAGTTATTTAACAGATCGAAATCAAAAGGTGAAAATGAGTAACTATTTATAAATAGTGCCAAACGCATTACAGTCTTTTCGCTATACTTACGCGGGTTTCGGATTAACAAAATTATGCAAATTAGTCATTGACAACCAGTTCCATTAAGCCTCTTCCCAAGAAATTAGGTAAAATTGCCCTAATAGTCAGATTTAAATTAAAATAACATTACGGTAGGTACTAAATTTGTTACAAATATTGCAGTTGAATTGATTCTTTGCAAGTGTTGACATTGTATGTATATTGTAAATTTAGTGGAAATTTTAAAAATGCCTAGACGTGTGTTAGATGTAGATAGTCTAATGTGTAGTGTACATAAGTATTTTACGAATGAAAAAGAAAATGGCGGTCCTTTAAAATCGGTAATGTCTGTACAACAACGCGTATGCGATGCTCTAGGAAATAGTGAAACCAAATTAAGAGGAGTATTACAAAATCACAATAGTGAACTGCCGAAAGAAGAACACCGCAAAACTCGCCCATCATTGAAAACGAAAGATATTCCTGATGGAAAGAAATTTGACATTCGTGATACTATTTATCGAATGAGGGCCAACAAGGAACATGTGACCTTAAATACAATTCTCTCGGAATTATTAGATAGAAAATTTGACCACATTGGCAGAACAAGTCTATGGCAAGTGATACATAACTTTGGTTTCAAATTTCAAAAGGAGGATAACAGAAAGACTCTTTGTGAAAGAAGTTCTGTCGTGCACGAGAGAATTAACTTTCTAAGAAAATTTTCTAAATTTTAAGAAGAAGGGGCAAATTTTATATATTTAGACGAAACATGGATATTTTCTAGAGGTGCAACCAAGAGAATATGGCTAGATGATAACGTAAAGTCCATTAAACATAGCGATGGAGAAGGGAAGCGACACATAATTTTACATGCAGGAGGGAAATCGAGTTTTATAGAAGGTGCTGATTTAATATTTTCATCTAAATCAAAATCCAGTGACTATCACGATAATATGAACACAGAAATGTTTGTAAAATGGTTGCATGAAAAACTTCTCCTAGGTTTAAGTGAGCCTAGCGTAATTATTGTAGACAATGCACCTTACCATTCTGAAGTATTAAACAAAAGTCCAACGAATTCTTGGACTGTTAATAAAATTAAAGAATGGTTGACAAAGGAACATATACCATTTACTCAATATATATTAAAATCAGAATTATTACGCATGGCAAATATACACGCAAAACCAAAAACCTTTGTTATGGATCAGATTATTGAAAGTTACGCTCATCAAGTTTTACGTCTGCCACCGTATCATTGCCAGTTTAATCCCATCGAATATATAAGGGGAATAGCAAAACAATATTATGACAACCATATTGGGCCTAATGGTTATAGTGACGACGCAGTTCGGGAAACTTGGCGAAAAGCACTTTCAATTGCAATTCCAGAAGTGTGGCGGAACTGTATATCCAAGTGCGAGAAACTAATAGAAGATTGGTGAACTCGTGAAAATAAAATAAACAAATAAGTCCAATCATAATAACAATTAATGGTGATAAAAGTGATGAGGATGACGATTATGATATTTTGGATGATAATGACTGATTTTCATTTTTGTTGGCAAGTTCAATTTTTTTATTTTTCATTTGAAATTTTCTACATGAAACAAATTTTTATGTTAGAAAATATTTTATTTGAGCTAAATAACCCTCTTATTATACATAGACCATATTTTCTGTGTGAAGTGTAATATAAAATTATTGTTAGGTTTATAATAGCCACATTAGACTCCATTAATGAAGAAGTTCAATTCTGCTCTCAATTATACAAAAGATTCTCCATTATTATTTAATTAAAAAGTTGTACATTATTTTTCATTTCATTTGACTTTATATATTTCCTCAAAGAACAGGTCAAACTTTCGGGTACTTATCTGGAAATACTCATAAAATTTTTAATCCGAAACCCGCGTAAGTATAGCGAACAGACTGTACTTATGGATTGCCTCAAGGGACAGTGTTGGAACCCATACTTTTCATTATTTACCTAACTAACATTCTCCTTCTTGACACGAACTGTGGTATTATGAGTTTTGCGGATGATTATTTTCTGAAGACAACTTTTTCTCATAGATTTAAGGCAGAATGGCATATAATTTTTTCAAATTTCTTTTAAAAATTAACAAAATAAATACTTTCCGTAGGTTTACAAGAAAAATAGGTTTCCTTTCCCTTAAGTTTTGTTATTATTAAAAATTGAATATATCACAAATATCAGACTATAAATAAATGCTTACAGTGGTATTTAAAAGTATTCAATTTGTTATTAAGCCAATGCTTTGTAGATATTTTATTTAACAGAAACATCTACCGCCAATTTTCATCTTGTGACGCACAATCCAATTTTAAACTCCCATAAAAATAAAACTACTGAAAAAATAACTAAACATCTATATCACGACCACGAATTGAAATATTTACCAGTCCTTCTAGATTTTCCAGGACAAATCACGAAAAACTTTCGGAAAACTGCACTGCACATCGCATATTAATTAATGCGATGGCACACCGAAATTTCGTGTTGCCATAAACTCGATAAAAGCTGATAAGATTCGAGTGCGTGTGCCACTGTTTGCATAATAGTATAAATGAGGTAGGATAAATTCAGATAATGCAGGACATGTTTATGTCACTCATAAAATTAATTAACAGAGACGATATTTGATGTCATCGATAAGTATAAAATTATTAGTATATCTGGATTGTGGACTATATAGACACATAGGCAACATAATACTTTCTTACTAAGATAAGGCAATTCTTGAAAATTGACAAGAAAAGTCTCAGTCAGCCAAAAACTTTTTATAGAATTTCTAGTCAAAAATTTGCCGAAGAAAAACAAATAAAAAAAAATACAATAGAAAATTCCAAATCAATTAAACTGCATACGATATATCTATGAGTAAAGTCTGACTTATCTGTCAAAAGAAAATGTTTATTACCGCAAAAACCATGGAAAACTTTTATTAGACCGTTCAGATGTATTAAAATTTGAATTTAAACTACAATCTACACTCCTTTCTTCCCTAGAGTATAGTTTAAAGTAGGCTTTTATTTGGGGTGCCATCAAGGCCGACCCTTGACATTTTGGCGCTCCGGACAAAACCTTAATTTTGCGCCCTTAATCTTGTCAACTATCAGTCAAATCTTGCAACGCGTTTTTGAGAAAATTCCCGTGAACCGATTTCAATGAAATTTGGTATACTTACAAGGGTCCGATAACAATGCAATATTATGAAAAATAGTTTATTGATATGATATCAGAATGATAAAAAAATATTCTTTACTTTTTAGTGCATTTAATAAAAGCCTGTAACTTAATTTTTTTATCAGTTTATTTTCATTTTCCGTAATTTTGGCGCCCCTAGATCATTGCGCTCCGGGCAGCCGCCCGGATCGCTCTACCCTGGGGCCGGCTCTGGTGCCATTTAATTAGTACCTACAACAACAAATCTGTATGACATCTCCTCCTCTTCCCACCAACCTGACTTTATCGGACTAGCACCTAAACTCTCTGAAAAATATTTTTCTTTTATATTAGAAAGCAATAAACTTTCTAACCATTTCTCGTAGCTTTTTTTCAATAAAAAAATTAAGCTTTTATAAATCTGAATGTAAAACATGTTTCAATAACAACAAACTCGCTCTCAATTAGTATGCTGCATAAAAAAGTCCATTACTGCACTTACAGATCTGGTTTTTTAGTCAAGAATAATTTTCCCATTAGTAATTTTTACACTACTATTTGAAAACGTACTAGTTAAACCTAAAAATTCTTACTAAACTGCTGCATTATGGGTTTAAAATCGTTCCTAAAATTTTTCAGTATTTTTGGAATCGTTCCACCGTACACAAATTCAAATATTTACAAAATCTATTCGGTTATTTTGATTATGGTGTTTTCGAGTGCAATATTCTTCTCTTATTTTGGAAAATTAAACGCCAATTTCTATCAGCATTGGCTGCTAAATGTTCTAGACCAATCTACTTGTTTTTTCCTTTACCTAACAGTACTCAGTAACTCTATATCGACGATCCTGAAGCGTCCCAATAATTTACGGAAAATCATCGATTCTTTGGACTATTTTGATTTACAGTTCAAGAGTATAAACAAGTTGAAAAGGTCAGATTATTCGTTTTTTAAATTGTTTATCCTAACCAGCATCCTTACCATCGGAATTATATTCTACAATATTTGGTTAACCATGGAAAATATGGATAGGTTAAAATTCGAATGCATAAAATACATTTCCTACTTTCAATTAAACATTTCTTTGTATGTATATTTCTGGTTGAATCTGGACATTTTCAAGAGGTTCAAAATGCTGAACAATATGCTAATAGATACCTTTATTCCACACACAACAATTGACATTATTTCTTCCAGAAATATTACTAATTTCAAACATGACGTTTCTTCAATTTTGCGGAAGATAACGAAATATCATAATTATTTATACAATGTGGCTGATATGATTAATACATTGTTTGGAAGTGTTATGTTATTGCATACGATGTATACTATTGGTTCAATTGTTTATCATACATCTATCATAATTTTTTATGCCATAGTGACCAGCGAAATTGCAGGTTTGGATATCCAGCTTCAATTGTTTGGATCTTTCTTCAACATAGTCATGGATTTTGTAAGTGATTCACAGCGCAACAAATATGTTATTTATAATTGGTCTTAAGTAATTTTTGGGAGCAGAATCCAAAATTATCGTCAGATTTACACAATCAGATCTAGTTTTTGAGATGCGCTTTGCCTTTTTAACTTATGTACGTTTCAGTTTGCCAGAAAAAAGAATACAAAGAAGGGTATTATTTCAAAAAGTATATAAATCACTTAAGACTTCCAACAGTAGTCGGCCATCTTATGGCTTGTAATGAGTATTTTGATTGTAATTTTTCTATATTTAAAAGGCCACACGTTGGGCACCAAAAAAGAAAAGTAAATTCATCAATAGATGGTACGGTAAGTCGTTAGCATGGTACCAAGCGAAAGACAATATGCATCAGATGTTAAGTTTAATCCGTAAAATAAAGTTTTAGGCATTTTCCTTCACTGGAATTTGCTTAGTGCATTCGGCCAATTACACTTTGTTATTGGTAATTGTTTGGAAGAAAAAAGTGTGGGTATTGTATATATAGCTAGTCGTAGGTAAATAACCATTCATTTTGCGTAGTAAACTCGCCTAATACACTTATAAACACCTCAGTTGTCTGGTTTACATCTTTTATTTATCATTTCTTGTTGATCTCAAAAACTAGAGCTACTACAAAAAAATCTCACATGTTTTAATAATCAGCACATCAAATTTTTTATTCTAATACAGTACCAATGCATTTTATTGGACTACGAATTAACTGGAACATTCTATTTCAGGCAGTAACTTTATTTCTGGCAGCAGCTGGTCATTACTTAACAACTGAAGCGCAAAGGACCGTGCAAATATGTTACAACATCATCAACGATGCCAATAAAAATTAATTTTACAAAAGGGATATTATATTTTTAGCCCAGCAAGTTGTACACAGTAACATAGAACTTTCAGCATCCGGTTTTTTCAGTATAAACTTCACCATGATGGGTTTCATCGTATCCAGCATCACTTCTTATATTATAGTCGCTCTAGAATTTATGAATGATGGCAGTTCTGGACAAGCAGGCGCAAATAATACAAGTTATTAAACACTAAAGATATATTGTAAGTTCTTAGAGTAGCAAAAATAAAAAAGTAGTGTGAAAATGGGAATGCAAAAAGAGCAACTCATTAGGAAACCTCTAAGTTTAAGTTCAATAAAAATATTGAAGAACCAAACCATGAACTTGCAATGCTGTAAATAAAATGGAATCATCCTCAACGATTTCTGTGTTCAATATAACCCAAACCCTGATTACCTGGGATTTTGTTAGTCTATATTTGTTTGGCTTTGAAACTGAGGCAATATCATATATAATACTAGTAAGACCAAAATGGTATGACTTTGAACATAATATGTAGGTATTACGTAAGAATTTTATCGAAGGGGAAATAAGTTTCTATTTTATGTTTTTTAGTTCTATCAGAATGTTTGAATACTCAATATGATATTATTACGCTCACTCAGATCTTGCTTAACGACTCTATCAAAGAAAAGGAACCGTATGATCCCAACCTTTACAATGGTTACTCTTAGAAAATTTCGAAAAATATCTGCAGCACTAAGAATAATGGCTGTAAAAAACAATTTTTTTACAGTGTCTTTGACATTGAAGGTATCTTCAAATCTCTTATATCTGTTGATGTAATATCTATAATAAATTCGAATGGGTAAAGAAAATGTTTATGCTAGCGGCATTTAAATACTACAAATATGGTTAATAATAATCTAGAACTTAGCAGAAGAAGAATTGGTTATGGATTTAATGTACCTTATACTGAGGTTAGGTAACGACTAATAAACTACCGTCTTTACCCACTTCATAGAGGTGATCAAGTGTCAGAATTAATACACTTTACAACTAACAGAACTCGTACATTTGGTTGACAGAAAATACATTTGTTGTAAGAGAGTACCTACCATTTATTTGATGCAGCGTTTTTGATAATAAGATAATTAAACCACATATTTTTCTTCGTAGACTCACTTGGATATGTTGCTGGTCTTGGTAAGATGTAGCTGGTATGTATTTTCAGCATAAAGGAGCTTTACTGCAATACCCAAACGTAAAGATATATTTTTGTTTTACCTATTTTAATTTATATTTTTTTGTTTAAAATATAGTTTATTTTTGTTTCTTTTTAAATTTTTTATTTACCAACGTAATAATATATTTTTGTTTTACCTATTTTATTTATTTTTCTGTTTAAAATGAGTTTGTTTTCTCATTTGAAATTTACCGCCAAATCTAGTACGTTCTAGTACAATCACGATCTGAATTTCAGTACAAGCTATTGCTACTAAAAACCATAGAAATAATAATAGGGAGTTTTAGCAAACAGCCGCTAACAATCCGCTAACGTTACCTTAGGGATAGAATGTAATCTACTCCGTTCAATGTTTATGAAAAAGGTCACAATCTAAGTTTAACGTAACGTTAGCGGAAATCTTACGTACATTTGCTAAAACTCTCTATTACTAAAAACCCAACGTTGAAACTGGATTATTACGCTACATAAGGTCTTTTCCTTTGCATTGCAAGTGTAGCACTGGGCTGCGTCACTTCTGGGAATATCGTTCTATCCATACAATTTGTATAAATGGAACGATATTTTCAGAAGTGGTGTAACTCAGTGCTACACTTTCGATGCAAAGGAAAAGACCTATTCTGTTGCATATACAATATTGCTGCGTTTGAGAATCCACATCGGATGCATTTTTTACATATCGAGCGTTTTTTTATCCACATCGGACACATCTGTCCCATTACATTTACGTATACTGAATCACGTGATCAAAGATTTTTTACATCTCAGATGCATCCGATGTGGATTCTCAAACGCAGCATTTGTATTTAGTATTTAATGGATTAATTTTATAATGAACCAACTTATTTCAGTAGGTAACGTACTTTTATTCAATGCTTGGCTGGCCGCAGAACGCCAATCTCGTTCCTCACCGCTGGTAACACATGTGAACAAACTCGTTGATATGCAATATGCAACATACATTACACACATGTACAATGTGTGTTGCCTATCTACATCACCTTTTCTATTCGATCATGTTCCACTTTACTCGTGGAAGTAGTGGGTTTAATGATTATCTAGACGGGAAGAGAGAAAGGTACACAAACGGAAAACTTGGCAGTGCCGTACCGTATGAAAGGGGTTATACAATATTGTTAATTACTATAAAATGCTAGATAAAAGAGTATGGATATAATTTTAATAATATTGTTTTATAGCGTATATTTTTAACTTTTAATGTAAGAATATTATTTCACAGTATTGTGATACTACATAGACCATGCACAGGCTTGTCCTTTTGAATATTATTTACTCAATTTTATAGGATTATTAAGTTTGTACTTTAAACAATTTGTATACATTTTGAGTAAATATACCTACTATAAAGCTTGACTGATAAAGGAGAAAAGAAAATAAAAAAATATTGTCAAGAACCCGTTTTATATGTGAAACAAAAATATTATACATATTTCTGACTACATACCTGCCTTTATGAAATAAAATATAGACCAATTAAAGCTTTTTATTTATCAACCAAAAATAGTTAAACACAAAAACGGAGATTAATGAATCTTATTATTTACAAAGTACTGTAGCAAAATTTTACCGTACACAGTGGCATCTACATGCATGTAGCTTTTAGCTTTTATTAATCTAGTATTAGAAACCTCAATCTAGTTAGGCTTTCACATTGGTGCAGGACGTGGATTAATGTTTCCTTTCGTTATTCACAGAACCGAAATGGATTAAAAAAAGAAAAAATTATAAAATATCTTTAATTTTTGTAAAATAAGTGAAAATTTACTTTTTAGAAGATACCTTAGTATTTAATGGTTAAACCGTTAAATATTAAGCTCCATATTAAGTATCTTGAACCTTGAAACATTGGGAACTAATCATTATTATCCTTATACGTTTAACCGAAACAGACATTGTGGCAAAACCTCTGCAGTCTGCCGGTACCATCGTTTCTTGTGCATGCGATTATGGACCTTATTATCATACGACAATTGTTTATGTAAACAAGGCGTATCTATTTCCAAAGTTTTAATAATACTTGTGGTATTAAAGATCCAGCCTCTGAGGTGGCTTACTGACTCTACCTGAAGATGTTTGCTCTGTTTGTTTCAGAAAACAATTCTCAGAGTCTGTTTTTTTATATTCCATACAATCTGAAGGTGACTTTGCTTGCTTTATATATTTTCAATAATACTTCCCTCTTCACTAACCTTGTTGACACTTTCACTACCTCCTTCTTTTTCTTAAATTTAAATTCGGTAAGCTATGAAAAACACTTGAGAAACATTTCAAAAAATACATACAAGGTAGTTCATAACTTATTAGTTAAAAATTTATTCGGCAAAATTGATATACCACCTTGTATTTGGGTTATAAAAGGCGAAATACGCATTTGTCATACACAATTAACGTGCGTTCCTCTGTTAATGAAACACCCTGCATAAAAAAGCTCTTTGGTAAAATCTATTTTGCTCTTTTTTAGTATAAAAACTATTATACAAAAAAGTAATTACCTAGAGTGCAAGCTAACGACTATAAGTATAATCACAATCAACTCTAATACAATTGTCAGCAAAACTCTTATACAACAGTCAAAATGTTATTGGTAGAATATATTTTGAAAGTATCCAACGTTCTGTTTACAGCATCATTATATCCAAACAGCATGACATACAAATTGCTTACAGTACTAGCTTTGCTGATTTACGAAGCTGGTCTTTTCATAAACAGTATTTACAATTTTGAATACTCCCAGCCACCCTTGACAAGACTAAACATATATAGTATCGTAGTCCTAAATCTAACGCACATTTGTCAGGGTTTGTTTGTTCTGTCCATGGCCGTACCAAATATATTCGTATATCCGAATTGGATAGGAGAAATCATAAAAAATCTGAAGAAATTCGATGCAGATATGAATTATGTGAATTTTCTAGAGAAGTCGATTCTATTTTGGAGCCTTTTCGTATTTGTTGTTATACTGCATCCAGTGTTCAGTTGTCAGCAATTTTTTGCAGCTTTAGTTATGAAAAATGTCGGATGGTACTGGATGAAATTTTACATCGTTGTATTCATCGTACCCTATACGATATCTATCGGTATATTTTTAGAAAGCTGGTTAATCGTAGAAGTATTCATCAGATTTAAGTTTCTAAATAAATCACTGAAGACTGTATCTACGAGGTGTAACGATCTTAATATCAATAATTTTTGTAAGGAATTGAAAAAACAGATAAACGTTCTTTCGGATGCATCTTTGAGGATTAACAAATTGTTTGGTGTAGCCAATTTGTTGTTTACTATATATTTTATTCTTCAATTAATACACTATTCATACAATATTGTTTATCAGTATATTCATTCGTCGGTCTTCAGAGTGGACTATCGCGTGTCGCAAATTATAGCCTTCTCATACTGTGCTGTAAGTAATAACAAACTTTCTTAGCACAGTAAGTACTCCAAGTACTATTATATTTGATTATATTTAAGAAAAGTTCAGTTAGCTGTGCTAACAATATAAAATAAAATTAATGGCCGAATACACCAAGGAAATTTTGATTTATATAACAAAATAAATAAAGTAATTGAATCACAAATATTTTTATTTCAGATTGGCGTTACGATTTTAGCAGTATCCGGCCATTCTTTATCTAAAGAAGCCCGCACTATGATCAGAATATGTTACGACCAGATGAATAGAATGCATCGTCGTGACCAGTCCGAGATTTTCAAAAAAGAACTCAAATGTCTAGCCCAACAAATGGATAGCAGGAATTTGGAAATAAAGGCTGTGGGATTTTTTTCTATAAACCGTACGATGGCTGGATTTATTATGACCAGTTTGAGTACTTACCTTATTGTTTTCGTACAAATGATATATTCTGATAAAGATGATGAAAAATACGCAAATGATTAGAAAAACTTGTAGTAATAATATTTTTTCTTTGGCTGTACCTACTCTAGATTCAACTTAATTTTTACAGTTTTTGTTTGAGTGTGGTATTGATTATCTAAGAATTGTTTTCTTTTCTCTTTACTATTTCTTATTCTGAAAACTTTATACATTTGACATTCTTAACATACTTATCAATATTAAACTCAGATTAATGGTTTATTATGACAATGTATTGAACAGGCTTATCACTATTAAAATAGAGCGTATTTTTAGAGAACCAGTTCTGCACTTGCACTTCAAACAAATAAGTTTTATCCTAGAATGGATATAAAGTGGGTAATATACATATGAATATAGAACAAGTAATTAAGTTGTTTCACACAAAGATATCATAATACCCTTAATTAATGTCATTAATATTTTGAAAAATTGTTTTTCACAGCACCTATATAACAAATTTGGTTTTTCTTTAATGCACTTTAAATCATGAGTATGTATTATGTGAATTAAAAAATTAATAAAAATATTATTTGATGTACAAGGTGTTTAAATAGTTTTTCATCTAATATTACAATACTTACTTGGACTTAGTGAATATAGATTATTTTCTGAGGTAGATGGACTTGGTGTACCTCGCATAACTCTAATTTCCGCACCACCGTCAGATCCTTTGATTGGAGTCAAAACTATCTGTACCTGAAAAAAGTTATACAGTACACTAGCAATAGTAATACATTTAAATTGGATAGAGTCTTAAAACTTGGAGTATTGCTGTTAACCACCAAAAGAAGACTAGCACTAATACAATTCGTTATCTAAGGAACAGGGATAAAGCATGGTAAAGCCATAAAATACTTTAGGAGATGGTTGGTTACAGCGTTGACTTGTTAACAAAAGAATTATTAAGTCAGAAATAACTGTTACTGCTCTTTCTGGACATATGTCTAATATTGAAGCACAAAGAGCACTCACTAGCTAGCAGTTACTATATGGTATACTGTATGACATACAGCAATAATTAATAAGAAACTGCTACAAAAAGTAAATGGGAAGCAAAGAAAGTTGTCAATAAGAATCTGGAGTATCTACAAAACCATATCGGAAGAAGGAGTATGAGTCATTGCTGGCACTACTCCATAGAGCACTTAAATAAAGAAAAAGCTGATAAATATCAAGGAATTGATAAAAAACGTGCAAAACCAATTTAGCAAAAGAAGTGGGACTATACAGCCGTGTTAAGTATAAGAGTCGTATCTGCATGTTTGGCAGATTTTGAGATTTTCGGGTATATCACATCAGTTCAAGGTTTTACGTCTATTTATTAGTTCAAAATGTCGACATATAATCTTAACATAGTGTACATACGATGTATTTACTTAACAATGAAATAGATACTACAAATCGTTCTAACAACGGATTTGGCGCGCAATCTGACAGTTTGAGTATTTTGACGCTTAGACCCGAGAATACCGATCAAGGAGAAGCGACAGCTTGGTGTTTTCAGTGAACCGTTTTGTAACGCGCATGTGCGAAAATAAGTTGTGTATCACTCAAAATGATGTTATCTGTCAAAGTCAGTCCAAGTTGTGTTTAGTATGTGCGCAATGTTAAGTGATATTTCATGGTGTTTGTTTTGTGTAATAATAAGATGAAGATTTTTTACACACTTAGGTATTCTAATACAGATATAAAATGTGCCAAAAAAGTTATTAGGAAACTAAGAATTTTATCACATGTATAAATATTAATTATAATGATTTAATCATTTTTGACATTTTATTTTTCATATGTAGGCATTGAATTTTCTGAAATATATGTTTGTCTTCTTTTAAATAAATTTAATAAAGAATGAACTGCAGATTTTGTTTATTTTATTTTGAAATTATATTTTAAAAAAAATATAATAAATCCGCGTGTTTCAATTAGGATTTGTCAAAATGGGCGAAATCCCCTTATTATGGCTAAATTGTAAGTTACAATTATGTCAATATAAAGATGTTTTGCCCATTCATATTTATAATTATTGAATGAATCATACTGGAGTTGATTTTGGAAAGATTGGTACATACTTAAATAAGTACTATTTCTAAAAATTCGTCTATGCCCAGACAGTACACATAGTCCAATGGACGTACATTTTAGATCCATTTGAGGGTCAGGACGTCCATATCCGGGCATCCAGTGTACGTCCGTTTATGCTAATTAATTTGACAGCTGAATATCGATACCCAGAGAACATCTGTTTTTGGACTTAATTTTAAGTTTAGTAGTATTTTGACGTCCTGCGGACGTCCATCTTAGGTCATTATTTATTAAGCCTAATTCCCATCTATATACACTTCCTTTTTTTAATATAATTGGTTATTAAAAATTGACAAATTGAATCTATTGCATTTCATTCTATCACCGAAAGTTTGAAATCTTATTCCATTATAACTATATCTAGTAAACAATAAAAAATGGATGTGTCGTGAGTACGATTCCTGCTCAGGTCAAGCGATCTTTAATTGAATGTCCAGTATTCGACGTCAAAATATATTCCAGAATTGGACGTCCTCTGAATGGTCAAAAGTGTGCCATTTTTATACTTCACTAAACGTCCATTGGATGTCGGAAGTCCAGAAAAAACTCATTATATATCGAATGGACGACGTCCAATGGACATATTTGTATTGTCTGGGTGATAGCCAGGCCAGGGATTTAACTCTAAATACATAAACCTTAAATGACATCTGGCTTATCTTTGCGAGAAAACACTTGTTTTTACAGAAATGAGTAATAAACTTGAAAGTCTTTTTAATAATGAATCCAGAAATTCTAAAAATATGTAAGTACTTTTTAAACCTAAAAGCTTTGAAAATATATGCACATTGTAAATATTTAGTTAAACCTCTCAAACTTAATGTCTTTTTAATTGTTACCCTAAATTTTTTTTGGTACCCTTAATTTTATTTACCTTATTTTTACTTAAGGAGAAGGTGATTTAATTTAAATATGGGGCTTCTATTACATTTTTTACAATAATAATAATAATAATAAATTCATTTATTTGCAGCTTACACAGAATATGGAACAAAAAAATATAATTGTAAAAAAACACCTAATGTAACACTGCAAAATAGAGCTGGCATACAGTGCCAGCCATAGACAAAAATTATTTTGTGAAACAGAGTAGCCATATGAAGTCTTCTTCTACATGTCATATCCAACCATTTAGCATCACTTAATTTGTGAATTACTTTATCAATAAATATATAAATAAACCAAATATTAAACAAATTATATAGATTAATTATAAAATAATAAACGTCTTTTACTTTTATAACAAATAAGTAATTATTATATAATGCATTATATTTTGGTGCTGAAATTTCACCATTGCTATTAACCCTAACTACTTCAATGTAATTAAATCACATAACATAATTTGCGCATGGACTATAACAATGTTTCAGATAATTTGCCAAACTATTTCGCTCAGTGTAGAAAATAAGCATGTTTTCTCAGCGTGCTAAGTTGTGTATCAGTCAAAGTCATACTGTGAAAAAGGTCCATCCGATATCAAAGGCACCGACAGCTACTGTCGCTTCTCCTTGATCGGTATTCTCGGCTTAGACCTTGTACATAACTTCAAAAAAGAGTTTATTCACTTGTGTTCAGATAGTTATGTATGTTTCTTTACAAAATAAGTGAACTGTGGCCTTAAACTTATTGTTGAAGTGATGCCTACTTCATAGGACTTAAAAAGAAAGTAAGTTAGTTGTCATTTTACATTTGATAACATCAACACATCAGTGTGTAGCCGGTGAAACCTTTTATTAACATAGAACCAATCCCGGATATTTCAAGACATACTTACGACCGAAAAAGAACAGAATCAGAAGATTGTAATTACTGTGGCCTGATGGACGATGCCGAACATACACTAGTCGCGTGTCCCAGATGGGAATATCAACAAGAAAACTTCCTGATAAACACAGGAGACATCTTTAACGTGCGAAATTTGATGTAGCAGCATCTGCTGATATCAGAAATTGGTTACACTGTATACGAAGTAATTCGGCACATAATAGAGACTAAATAGAGAGAACAGCTCCTGTACTGAGGTAATAGTAGAGCGGTGTACAATGCAAAGGGTTACAGCAGAAATGGGAGTGGTATTTTAAATAACAATATCAGTATTTTGGTATTCTTCAATAAGTTGAAAGTATTCCTTCTTACAACCATCCTGTATACTATCGCTGACCCGTATCCCGTGTCATTCGGCGCGATCCTTTATATTGATTTAAACAACAGTTATAAAGGCAGTACTTACTTGCAATTGCGATTTCGTTTGTTCTTCGTTCTCCAACGACGACGGGCCGTCCCGTGGTTCTAGCGCACCGCCGCTAACGTGGGAACGGCTCGCGGGTGTCCACATTTCTTCTTCCGATTATACTGCCGACTGCCGTTCTCCGCCAACAATTATTACTTTTCTTTCTTTTCTATGAGAAACGTTCGTGACACCGGCAATTTCGAAAACGATTAAGAAAACCATCGGCGGATATGTAGGCAATTTGCCATTGTTGATGGGCCCAAATGAAATTATAGTGAGGTGGAAAAGATTAATCTTGTGACATGCGAACTGTTTCCACTACTGCGTGGGTTTAAGAGGGATGGCAGAATCATTATCTTATAATTGTTAGAATTTGTGACACTCGGAAAAAATTACTATTAAATTAACCGAGAAATATACTTTAATATACAATATATTCGTAATCTAGCATTTATTTATGAAATAATAACTATAAAAACAGGAAAGAAATTCATATTTTACTACTGTTTGCAGAAATCTGAAATTTTTTACAATTATCGTAATTACTTCTACTGGAAATTGCCCTAAGTATTATTGTAGAGACAAAATATGCAATTATTTAATATTAACGAAATTCGCCTAAAATTTACCAGTTGCATTACAATTTTTATAGATAGGTATTCTCCAGACTTCGCTGTTTGATTAAAGACTGGGAGAGTAAAATTGTAAAACGTGGTGTTAAAAAAATGCAGTCATTACAACAATATATAACGTTGTACTGCTTCATGGGGGTCTTCTTTTTTTCATTGAAGTCCATTACTCACAGGTGGTACATTTCTTACACCAGTCCTTTACATCATCGGAACTGTTAATGCAATAAAACTTTTTACGAACCCTCTGAAGGGTTTTATTCACCGAAATATCCTCCTGATGAACTGTCGTGTAACTGCCGAAGAACTTCGGCTACTATAGTCCTTGGAATGATTAACTGTCTTCTGTTTTCGGAGCCATTATCATTCTCTAGTACTCGTTTTAATAACTTCAATTCCGGTAAGAAAGAGTCCCACTGCGCCAAATATGATTTAACTATTGAAGAGAGATTTGATACTTCTTTCCAAGTAGGTCGACGATTTTCCTCTTTCCATTGTCCCATCTTCTTTAAAACTTGATCGTTTTTTTGTTCTTGCCTTAATTTAGCAGGGGCCTAAGAAAACTTCTTATTTGATGATTATCAGTTGGTTTAAGTCACTCTTTGATAAAAGTGACTTTTTCTTTAACAGCCATGCCATCCTTGCTAACTACATGACTTAGGTAATTAACTTTATTTTAAAATAGTTGGTATCTAAGTTTTTCAAATGTTCATTAAATGTCATTCGCAAGACTATGATATCGTCTAAATATACCAGGCATGTCTTTCAAATGGCGTAAAGGCATTATATTGTCCTAATGGATGATATTGAATTGCCACAATCCAGAAACGGTAGTAAAAGCTGTCTTTTCTTTATCTACTGGGTCCATTTCCACCTGCCAATATTCAGACTTCAAATCTAAGGTAGAAAATGGTTTACTTTCGAGTAATGTGTCCAAATTATCGTTGAATCGAGGCAGAGGATAACTGCCTTTCTAAGTAATAATATTCCACTGATGGTAATTTACATATAATCTCCTAGTTCTATCCTATTATTAGAGTAGGACTACCGGAGGGACCCATGGGTTGGTAAAAGATTATATCAACCTGTTTTCTTCCATTTCCCGAACAATCGTTTCAGCTTCCTCTCTCTTGGTTTTTGGTAATCTTCGAGCTGATTGAAGTGTCAATTTTATGTTTTACAACAGAAGTTCTTCCTGTTTTTTCTCCTTTTGTTGCAGAAATATCACGATATAGTCGAAGAAATTCCTTTATTTTCTGTTTCTATCATTTATTTAGGGATTCAACAGCAACTGCAATCATTTCCTTGAATTTGTCATTGAAATTATCAGAAGTTGTTGTCTGACGAATTATGGAAGCTACTAGTATATGATTTCCGATTCTGATCACTTTCTTGATGTTAATTGGATAGTCATTAATGTTTAATAAGACATTCTGGAATGTTTTTAGCAGTCATGACCATCCATTTTCCGATCAGAATTTCAGGTCCAACCGCTTCAATGTGGTTCCAAGGTTCCATCATGACATGTGTTCCTTCTTCCATAGTTTCT
Organism: Psylliodes chrysocephalus; assembly: GCA_927349885.1. Taxonomy (NCBI): domain Eukaryota; kingdom Metazoa; phylum Arthropoda; class Insecta; order Coleoptera; family Chrysomelidae; genus Psylliodes; species Psylliodes chrysocephalus. The sequence goes on from OV651825.1 coordinate 2,520,422, forward strand.
TGAAGCTGTACTACAATAATGGCTTCAATTCTTCCAGGTAGCACCATATCCTCTTGTACAACATCTGGCATGGTACTGTTCACATATGGATGTAGGAATACCAACTTTAATCACATGTAAGTTTATTACCTCCATTCCTAGTACAACATCTTCTTTGATATCGGCTACAATAACATTATGAGTGAAATTTTCTCTATCAATTCCTAATTGGGTCTGGATTTCCACATGGATGTTAACACTTTCACCTATGGCAGTCCACAGTCGCACCCTTGATGGTAAAAGTCGAAAGTTGGGCCTTTAACACGAGTAGAGTTCCAATTTTACTCCACTCATGATACTTTATTTCACCATACCCTGGTGTTTCGGTTTTTAAGTTGGTGTTTAATATTTTTTTGCCTCACGTATTATTGTTATTGTTGCTCAAAGAGTACCACAAAATATTATCAAGAGGTAAAAAATAGTAAAATACAAGTAACTCTGCTTATAATCAATCCTAGCATACCAGGTGGGCTGAAAATTATTTTTACTTAAATGATAATAACAGACAAAGGAAACAAATCGCAATACTCAAATGTAAAAATTTTTACACCAAAAATAAAGGAAATAGGAGAAACTCGAATACCGTGTATCACAGAAATGTTACGCGACCCTTTTCCTACTGAAAACCACTACTCCTTTGGCTAATACCGCAAGAGCCATTTAATTATATCAAAAAGAAAATAGCGGAGATACAAATTACTTTTAAATACTCTAACTTTGAGGTGTTTACTAAGGAAAACGTCCTTTTTGGACCGCTTACATCCTTGTTGGGACTCATCAGCAAGCAATAAACATTCTGCACAATTACCGAATGTTAGTAATTTATATGTACACGTTACTGGTACCGTGTAATGCCTAGATTACTAAAACCGAGTGCGATATTCGAGTGTTTTCGCAATCACCTAACATACTTTGTATCTAAATTTTGGAACTCATTACGTCTATGAATGATTAATCATCCAACTCAATCGAGCAATAATCGAGTCAATATAGTTTTACAACACCTTAATTACCCCTTAATTACAACCTTCCCGAAATAAATTCAATTATAGCCTAGGTAATAATAGTAATAATAGCGGTCGTCATAAAGGGATATGCCTAATTTTAGATAAATTTATTTGTCTAGTAACTTTTTATGTCTAATTAACATGCGACGAGCCAATAAAGAAATGACTAATGATTGTTACGTGTGCCGGCGTTGTTTCTTCGTCGGTTCAATTAAAAAAACTACCTGTCGTTTGATTTAATCAATATAATCTAAATGTTGTTTATGTGCTTCTAAATTGATTAAAAGTAAGAGCACTTATAGACAAAATATGATGTGTCCTTAAAATGGGATACTTAAGGTTTCAGTAGCCATAAATAATCGATAAGTAAATTAAAAAAATCTGCCAAAAATGTACAAACATGTTCTTTAAAATGTCTCCCTTGAATTAGAAATTCGAGCATTTTTCTAAAATGTTGGCGCAGTTTCTGATAATAGCTCTAATACGTTTTCGTCTGGCCACCATGTATTTATTTTCTGTATTCGATTACCGGTACTCTGCTGCAGAAAAGTTATTGCGTACAAAGGCTAAACCATTTGCTGAAAAATGTTTTTAGTTGACTAACAACTCGTTTTCTACTCGCTCATTATTGTTTTATTCATTATTATTTTCACTATGAAGGTATACCTACTGACCGCTGACCCACATTATCAAATATTATTTGTAAACTTTAATCTATTAACACAAATTCGTGAATTTTACTAACCTTGTGGTCGTTGCCATTTGGTTAGGCACTGTAAATTCATTTATCTTGTGGTTATTATCAGATAGAATTAGTAAGGTAATAAGTATTAAACACGTGTATCCGCATTGTTCGTAATAAGTACGCTTGTCCCTAATATATGATTCATTGCTTATCTGGGATATTTTAGATATATATTTATTTAGACATATAATTTATTATCAAAAATAAAAATATACGTTTAAAATATAATAAAATGAAATTAGATTTTATGATCGATAAGTGATTTATCACTTGTTTTGAGAATAATAACATAAAACGCAAAAAAATATATTGTAATAAAACATTTCATACCCTTATTATTTGTTTTTTATAATATATTATAATAGTAGTCGAAGAGTAGTTTGTGCAACAAGAGTGGATATGATAGCTATATTGCACGAAGACGCGGGGATGCCGGCAGTATAGTTTGATACAAATGCTTTACTGGTACTTCAAGTACTGTTCGCATGTATCATTGTGCCAGTGTTTGCTGTGTGTGTTAAAATTATAAAAATAATAGTAGTTCGGTGTCCAAAATATGAACTGTGATTGGTGGATTTTGTAGTGTCCTCACTACCTAGAATGGATATGAAATATATTCGTTTACAATGACATACTTTTTCGTTTTGTAGTCTTTACGTAGTTAGGCTAATACATTTATTAAAGAAACAATATACACTAACAGAGAGTTCGTGACAGTATTATATTTATTTACAAGAAAATCCAACAGGTTCGTAATTACAATAACTTGCATTTCGTGCGTCCGTTATAACAACATCGTTCCAAGTCCAATCCGAACATCCATCCTGGCCGCATAGTATTTTAACCGCTAGTGTTGGGGATTCCCTGAAGCTTTTCATGTTTCCACTAATGTTATTTAAAGTGAAATTAACAATAGGAATGTTGCCTTTTGGTACGCCTGTTGATGATCCATTGGAATAGTCTTGTTGTACGTTTATACCAAAATTTGTAATGTCTGAAAGCATTAGATGAGCAAGAGTTAAAAATAAGTCAATATTTTATTAAACAATAAAAATTTAATGCTATAAAAAACTGGATTAAGATAAAACGAGGTAATCTCTTGATATTTATAGAGTCGTAATACCCAGATAGCCACCAAAACGTAATTGACGTCAATAGAACGTCAATTATTGGTCAATTTTGGTCACATACCTACAGTTCACCTGTACTGGCCTTAATCTATGAATTTAAAGGGGGCGAACAAACGTTTAACACAGAAAGAACCCGTATAATTATATCCTTGGTTATATGACAGTCGTGGCTCAAGTTCAAAATATTTTTCACCTCCTAAACACTCTGAAAAAGTGACTACTGTTATTTCTGATACTTTCAACTTTACTTAGAGATGAAAAAACAAAAAGACTGACCATTACTAAGTAAATAGTTACCCGTCAGATGTATGTTGTCATATAAGATATTACTGATCAATCCTAGACCACTATCAACATGGGTTTTCAGATGAATACCATTGGCTGATCTATGAACAATACTGTCGATAAACGTGACGTTAGTAACAACGTTTTCTTTGAAATGAGTATTGCTGGTGCCAACAGACAAGCTAAGACCGTGTCCACCTGAACAGTACATATTTGACACACGTATATTTGATCCTTTGTTTATAGCAATGCAGTCATCCTGGTTTTGGACGGTGCAGTTGTCTATTACTGCGTTTTGGACTCTGGTGACATCAAAACCGTCGGTGTTGTGGCCAGTAAAATTATTCTGTAACAAAAAGTAAGTAATTAGATAGAATTAGATGAAGAATGAAGTAAACATTCAGTATTTGGCCTAATTTTACCACTTAAATTTGCTATGTACGAGACGAACCTGCAAAAAAAATTGGTCAAGATTCTATAGGTACGTAATATGACTCATATTCAAATTAATAACAATATTCATTGGTTTGCTGTAATTTATTTAATCTAAATTGTTTTATAAAGGTACTTAAAAAATATATTTTTTTCTATTTTACCTACACAGTAAACAATTTATCAATACTTTTATTTATTGTTAGTAAATAAAAAAAATCCTACCTTATCTCCATCTGATACATCAATATTCCAATGTCGAATCGTTATATTGTTGCTATGAGATATTGTTACACAATGTACTGGACAATTGATTAAATTGATTTTTTCGAAATTAGAATTAGTAGCTATAATTCGAATGAATTTCGGTTTTCTTTTGCCCCCATTTCCTCCTTGACCATCCCAGTAAAGGGCGCCTTGACCATCTAGTACCGAATCTGGAATGATACAGTTCAATAGAATCAAGAATACTTGGCTCTCTAGAGCTAGAGTCTATAATACTTGAGTATACTCCGGTGGACAGAAACACCGGTGTGAACTTAGCGACCAATTTTTAGCGACTAATTTTCTGGAAATGGCCGATTTGTCAGTGGCGTCGTAATTATTGTAGGAGGCATTCAAAAACTACATGCATCTACCACTAAGATTTGCAAATAAAATAATTAATTTGACAATATACTACTTTATTATTTTAAGAACAAAGCTGCGCTAGATTGCAAAGCGGTGTTGCCAGATTTGAAAATAGAGCAAGAAATTACACAAAAGTTGAAGATTAATAAAAGGTATACTTCCGACGTGAAGACTAAGGTATATCTTTATGCGCAATCAACAGCAGGCACCAAGATGAGTGACATAGAAAAAATAGACATTTTAAAATTATTATTAAGTATAATATTAAAAACTTACCAGGAGCTCCTTTAATTGTTACATTATCTCCGTGAATTTTAACAAGAGGTCCTGGCCATTCGGCGTATTCAAACGTTGTTCTTCCTTCAAAAACTAGACTTGTTCCTGATAACAGATTAAGTTCTAAAGTTGTTTTGGCTGGTACTGTAAGATTGGAAACAATGATATATTTACACGACCGTATTACTGACTTTAGTTGAGAAAACTGGCTGACAATACAATCCAGGTTTTGGGAACAAGAAAATGATCCCAAAGTGGCTAATACTGTAAATAATATTATATTATATGCGTTCATTATGCTAGTAAAACTATTACTGAATGTTTAATGCACTTGTATAGGATTCAAATGGTTTGATTGCATTTTAGATAATTGTAATCACAAACTACATTTTTTAAGTAGATATCAACTTAAATACAAAATTCTTCATTGGTTTCTGTTACTTGGAAAAATAACTAAAAAAAAATGTTTATATGGATTTTCCAATTTGTATATTCCTCTTGATTTTGTTATAGATACTCATACAAAGTGTTTCGGAATAAAGTAACGCTAAATATAATTTTCGTGTAAACATCCCAATTTTCATTCTACAGGGTGATAAAGTAAATTTTATAAATACATAAATAAATATATTCCGTTGGGGTAAATATTTCTTTTTAAACACTCCATAATATAACAATCGGATCAAAAGTTAATCAATCTTAGATAATATTTATATTGAAACTTTAAGTACGTTTTTTATTGTATGTTAATAAGCAATAAGTTAATTTCGTAAGTTTCCATTAAGCATGGCTTATTAAGTTTAATTTTTAAAGTTTAGAGTGAAGCAGATTCAAACTTGCCGAATGCTATCAATAAATATTTAACAAACTTGCAAGGAAACTTTGTAACCTTGCAATAAATTTGCAGCGAATGTTTTTTTGCTTAGTGGGAAAGTCTTATTATTTTGATTTCGAACATTCTTACACATCTTAAGAATATATCTGAATTTGGATCAGATGATATCACTGATTTTTTACCCTAACACCGACCAATTCTTGGATACCATATCTGTTTTCATAAAAAAAATTCTTCAGTAAACATCTGGTGCGGAATATGAATGAAATCCGTCTTCATTATTAATGGAAAGTAACCACGTGGTCTTCGTCGACGACACGGGCATAGACAACTTCGCACCAGATCAATACAAGTGTTCTTCAGGGAGGCGCGGTTCGTTCTGTTTCGATTCGAATCGTAGCCGCGTGCTGAATCCACGACGCGACCTTTATATAAGTATATTTACCGCTATTCCGCGATTAGTCATACTTCAAACCCGCATCGTATCTAACACATCGCGGTGTTCGATTAAACGTCGCGCTGCCACACGGGGGTCACTTCTCACTGAAAGGGATTTCCATTTTAATCATTTCCAAGTCCAATCAGTAGTGAAATATGTGATCAACTCGGTGGCGTTGCTGTTCCCTCCCTTCAGCCAGTGCGAAGACAATGTCCGTGGTGAATTTGACTATGTCGCCTCTCAGGAAGCGCAACTGTTTTCTTGTATTAATCGGTATTGTTTTTGTGCCGTTCTGTTTCTTCGTGCTGTTATCAGTGCCAGGTATGAGATACCGGTTAACGAGTTTGTCATCATTTAACAAATGTATATGTCAGATGTGAATATGGCTTAATCCCTGTTGCATGCGAATCTTGTTTACGATTTTAATTCGTTAATTTTGTATGCTCGTAAAATATTATATGAACCGTTCTAAAAATAGAATGCGTTTATCTTATTGTAGGTCTATAATTTTGTATAGTGTTAGGTTTAGATATGAAAGGGTTGGGAATTTTAAGATTGACAATAATATGTCAAAAATGGAGCTGGCTGTGAAATTGATAGAGCGCGGTAATAATTTAGTTGTGGTAAAATATTAGTTTGTGCAACAAGAGTAGATATGATAGCAGTGGCGGCTGGTGATAATTTAAAAAGGGTGTTCACTTTTTTCCAATAGTTTTATCGTTTGTAAACTCGGTTTAAAAGTTTGTACAAGCGCCAAGATCACTGTGTAGTTATTATTATCAATATCATATTGATTGCAAGCACTACAACTATTAATGATTTTCACTACTCCCTTGAAGGGTGGACGGCCCAAAATGACTTGAAATTCGGATTCAGCGGGTCAAAATACATGCCGGTAGGTAGGTCGTGTCTAATGTACAAACAACTGTTTTTTTGTGTGCCGGTGTAATCTAACTAATAAAACTTTTTTTTAATATCCATGACTTGTTAGTTTTGGTAACATCTCTATGTTCTTATAACAATTTTTCTATGACATAGTGTCTTCTATCATATACCTCCAACATGCTTCTATAAATAATAGTACGATATAGTTCAGTTTACGTCCCAGGTACTGATGTCGGTAAATATTTAATTAAGTCTTCATGATATAGGTACATACCTAACATAGACACAACTATTTAGTTTCTTCAATTAATTTAGCCAAGGGCAATATTTATTTTTTATACCGTCTTTAAAAAAACTTCATCATTCGTTAAAATGGAACAAAATTAAACCTTCTGCTCTTTTTGTGGTTTGAGGATTTTCTGTGCTTTCATATACAGGGTGATTCATTAAGAATAGCGACCGGCCGTATCTCAGACCATCTTAAAGTAGAATTTTTTTGAAAAAACGCTAGAACAGGTCGATTTTTATTTCAACGAGGACATCTTTCTATAGTATCCTCAACTGTCATATGTCATTTCTCTCCCCTTCGTCAATCTAATCACACCAATGTAAAGAGGGAAAGTACCATTAAAAATGCATTTTTATGGTAAATACAGCAATATGACTATGCATTGCGTTACTTTTCATTCTAACGCCCTCTAGTGGGATAAAATACTGTTACGTATTGTAAACACTATTATATTAACTAAACCAAAAATGATCTTAAAATGAAAAGAAAAAGTTTCCTTTATTCCTAACTTTATTTTGTTACAAGTGCAATATGGAGATATTTAGGTTAATGTAATGCATTTTATTACTAATAAAATTAGCTTTCAAATGAAGTGTCACCCTTTACAATACTTTTTACAACAGTTTTTTATACTGCTAGAGGGCGTTAAAATTAAAAGCAACGTAATGAACAGTCATAGTGCTGAATTGTCAATAAAATTACGTTTTCGATGATGTACCATGCTTGGTACTTTCCCTATTTAAAATTGTACCGGCAACTAGGGGAGGGGGGAAGAACCAATAAAAAACGAACAATCGTTTTTCTTTTTTTTTATATATATTAGTCATTAATAACAACATTCTATTTTGTAGTACAGTAGTGGTTTATTTTGATTGTTTTTTTTTATATTTTTTTTACTTTAGGTTTATGATTTTTATTTTATTATAAAATTCTAGTGTCTAGGGGGCAGCAGCAACCCTCGCTGAGTAAGCCCTTGTGTACTGGTGAGAGTGACGGAGTTGAGAGGAATGCCAGATGACAGTTAAAGATATTATAGAAAGGTTTTTCCCTTAAAATAAAAACGACCTGCTTCTGCGATCTACTTCAAGTATTTCAGAGATACGACCGGTCTCAACCTTTAATCAATACCAGCTGAAGAGAATAGCTGTTTACTAGCCACATTAGTTGGTGTAATAGTTGAAAAATGTCTTAGTTATGTGCCCACCAAATCAAAGGATTTTCATTTTTGATATTTTCTCTAATTCAATGAAAATTTTATTTGAAAAGATTGTTAAGAAATCAAATTAGGGAAACCAAGAGGTTTATGATGTCCCTGATTCAATTTACCAAGGTTTATTTTGGAATATCTTTCAAGAAATTACCGGCAAGTAAATCTTCACCATACAGGAAGAAGACTAATACTGATATATAAAAAATAAATTTGAAGGTGGCCTAATAATATTTAGGTCCATATTTTAATGTTTAACTTATCTTCGTCCGTAAATATTAGCCTTTAATGTCAAATCTTTAAATGCGAACAGCAAAATGCTACTCAGTGTAACTTTTTTGAAAGATCTTTACGTTTTTCAAATACACGCGCAAAGTGCTTTCAAAAACACTGGTTAGTGAATTAAGCCCCAAAACTTGTCTTTAAATGTTAAAAAAATATATGTTTTTAACTTACTCTATTCCTTTTAGATTTTAATTCTTAGCAACTGAAATATTTAATTATTTAATTGATATTTTTATTGGGCCGATACCGATATCATCGGTATTGATATATCCTTAAACTATTTGAAGATATTTAAAATTAAAATTTTATTTATGATACCACTAACAGAATAACCGTTGCACTTTAACCAACTAATTTCTTTGTTCTTAACTTATCTGCAGCAAAAACTCAATTATTTCTGTTATATTAAGATCTTTAAGAAGACCTGAAAGTTTCTTAATTTGGAACATAGTAAGGTTAATCTTAAATACATTTTAACTCTTTCTTTTAAACGTCCAAAACGCATGAGCAGTCATTTACTGTTTTACCCATAAAAATCCGTAACGCATTTTCTAGATTCTCTTATTTTCCTAGGATCCAACGGTGTATCAGGAATATGTCTTATTTATTATTGATTAGTGTTAAACAACATTTTTATCACATCTTTATCACTTAAAGAGGTTATTTTGGTAACTTAAATCTTAATTTTAATAGTTTAGTTGTAATCTTATCAATTAATGGTAAAAACATCGTAGTTCCTGCTTCAAGAAATTCGTTATAATTTTCGTTTCATCAAAATATGGTTTTCATTTCCTTTATCTAAATGAGTTAAAGCAATAATTATTATTAAAATGCTTTTGTTAACTTTTTATGTGATACTGATTTAGAGATTTTTATTTTCGCTTAATGTTGTTTAGATTATTTCACATTTTAAATATATTTTAGTCAAAAACTACATAATAGAGCACATTTAAAATAATTTAAACATTAAATTTGTATTATGAAAGAGATATAACATTTCAAGAGACCTTTTAATATGAGTTTATTTCAAATTTTAAATATATTCAAATAAATTTAAGATGCTTCTTAACCCTTTTAAATGATATATCAGCATACATTTTTTATTGTAGAAATGTGCTTCATCATCATCATCACTGTCATCACCATTAATTGTTATTATGATTGGACTATTTCGTTTATTTTATTTTCACGAGTCCACCAATCTTCTATTAGTTTCTCGAACTTGGATATACAGTTCCGCCACACTTCTGGAGTTGCAATTGAAAGTGCTTTTCGCCAAGTTTCCCGAACTGCGTCGTCACTATAACCATTAGGCCCAATATGGTTGTCATAATATTGTTTTGCTATTCCCCATATATATTCGATGGGATTAAACTGGCAATGATACGGTGGCAGACGTAAAACTTTCAATATTCTGATCCACAACAAAGGTTTTTGGTTTTGCGTAATAATTCTGATTTTAATATATATTGAGGAAATGGTATATGTTCCTTTGTCAACCATTCTTTAATTTTATCAACAGTCCAAGAATTCGTTGGACTCTTGTTTAATACTTCAGAATGGTAAGGTGCATTGTCTAAAATAATTACGCTGGGCTCACTTAAATCTGGGAGAAGTTTTTCATGCAACCATTTTACAAACATTTCTGTGTTCATATTATCGTGATAGTCACTGGATTTTGATTTAGATGAAAATATTAAATCAGCACCTTCTATAAAACCCGATTTCCCTCCTGCATGTAAAATTATGTGTCGCTTCCCTTCTCCATCGGTATGTTTGATGGACTTTACGTTATCATATTGCCATATTCTCTTGGTTGCACCCTAGAAAATATCCATGTTTCGTCTAAATATATAAAATTCGCCCCTTCTTCTTTAAATTTAGAATATTTTCTTAGAAAGTTAATTCTCTTGTGCACGACAGAATATCTTTCACAAAGGGCCTTTTTGTTATCCTGTTTTTGAAATTTGAAACCCAAGTTATGTATCACTTGCTATAGACTTGTTCTGGCAATGTCGGTCAAATTTTCTATTAATTCCGAGAGATTGGTTCTCATTCGATAAATAGTATCACGAATTTCAAATTTCTTTCCATCTGGAATATCTTTCGTTTTCAATGATGGGCGAGTTTTGCGGTGATCTTCTTTCGGCAGTTCACTATTGTGATTTTGTAATACTCCTCTTAATTTGGTTTCACTAATTCCTAGAGCATCGCATACCCGTTGTTGTACAGATATTACCGATTTTAAAGGACCGCCATTTTCTTTTTCATCCGTAAAATATTTATGTACACTACAAATTAGGCTATCTACATCTAACACACGTCTAGGAATTTTTAAAATTTCCACTAAATTTACAATATACATACAGTGTCAACACTTGCAAAGAATCAATTCAACTGCAATATTTGTAACAAATTTAGTACCTACCCTAATGTTATTTTAATTTAAATCTGACCATTAGGGCAATTTTACCTAGTTTCTTGGGAGGAGGCTTATTGGAACTGGTTGTCAATGACTAATTTGCATAATTTTGTTATTCCGAAACCCGCGTAAGTATAGCGAACAGACTGTAATAGAGGAGAGAGGTAACAGTTTATGTTCTCACTGTATATCTATTGCATAGGGGCCCATAAATAATAGCAGGAAACAACTCAAAGCCAGAAGCCATTATGTCTGTATTGCGGTTTTAAATGTAATATGATAAGGATAAATAACAGATGTTATAATAATATGCATTTAATTTTAATAACGGATTATAATAGTGAATGAACTATTTACAAACAAAAAAAGGACGAAAAATAGTAGTTTATGTTAGTAAGACGAAAGGTTGAATTTTTTTAGACGACTACAAAATGTCTGTCTTTCATAGGTATGTTATATTTTATTAGGAAGTGCTTGGATATAAAAAAATTAAATTTTAATCTGAAATGATGTTATTTCTTGTGATCCTTGATAACAGTTATACAATGTCCGAGACAATGTCATATCAGTGTGCGTCAAATCAATTTAGTTATAATTATTAGAACCCGCGGCCTAATCTACAAGTGGGCTATTTTTAAAAGGCACTCAAGATAATTATATAAAACAAAACCTGCCAATATTCAAAAATTAAAAGATCAGATTACCCCAGAGATAATAATTAGTAGTCAGGGAAGTTGCAAAATGTATTGCAAAGTTTTAAAAATCACAAAACTTGTCGAAATGTAATTTTGTTATAGAAATAAGGAGGTGACTTTATTAAAATTATCTTATGATACAATGTTACCATGTATAAATTCCTTCCTGTTGAAAAACTAACCTAAATAACCAACATAATGAAGAATACTGAACAGAAGATGGTGGTTAATTATATCAAAGGCTTTTGTATGATCTAGAAGTATTAAGACGTTTGTATTCCCTTTGTGAATATCCCTAAAAATATCATCTAATAAAGCTGAAGTACAGCTGTAGCCACGTCTGAAACCAGATTGGCTGATTGGTAAAATATTGTAATTATTGATGTGAGACTCTATTTGATATTTAATTACTTTTTCCAGAACTTTTGTTAACACTGATAAGATTGAAATGGGTCGTAATTCACTAAAGCTACTAATATTGTTTTTTAGGCAATGTAAAAACTTTTGTGACTTTCCAAAGGTCTGGAAAAAATATTCCTCTATACAGGAATTAATAATATTTGTAATGAAAATTAAAATATACGGACAACACATAAGGAGCATATTAATTTGCAATTGCAAACCATCAATTCCTATAGCCTAATTTTATTAGCAATTTAATATTTTCTGTAAACCAATGAGGCTTAGGTTTTTTTAGCCTTGATTCTCTTATGGGAGCGATTGTATCAATGAAACCAGTTAATAAAAGATTAAAATTCGAAACTGTATCATTAATATCCTGCATATAGAAGATTTCTTCAAAGGGGGTAGCATTTTATAACAAATTCCTGTCAACACCTTTTAGATTTCTAGTATAAATTATTTCGTCACCTTCATCAATTTCAAAATCTAATATACAATAAACAAGTTGGTGATCCGATGATATTTATATATATATTGTTATGATTTTCTTTGTCATATTCATAACTTTACAAGTAAAAAAAAATTTACAAACTTATTTTACCCTGGCTAGCTTTTTAATGTAAATATTTTTTTTTACAGAGCAGATTCTCTTTATCACAGGTGTCGGTTCAAGAAATAAAATATTTTATAAATTTAATTTATTTCTTTAGTTTCTTTCTTAGTTTAGTTTTATTTTATTTAGATTCTTTAGTTTATTTAGTTTATTTAGTTTATTTAGGTTATTTTGTTTATTTAGTTTATTTAGTTTATTTAGTTTATTTAGTTTATTTAGTTTATTTAGTTTATTTAGTTTATTTAGTTTATTTAGTTTATTTAGTTTATTTAGTTTATTTAGTTTATTTAGTTTATTTAGTTTATTTAGTTTATTTAGTTTATTTAGTTTATTTAGTTTATTTAGTTTATTTAGTTTATTTAGTTTATTTAGTTTAATTAGTTTATTTAGTTTATTTAGTTTAATTAGTTTATTTAGTTTATTTAGTTTATTTAGTAAATAGTAGCAACAACAATTTCAACAATAAACTACCTTGACTATAGTTTATATAAAAATAAGTTACTAATATTGTTTTAATATTTGTTATTATTATTAGTTGTATCACCTTGTAGAATTTTTATTTTTTTTTTTGTAAAATAGACAACTTGTACATATAACAAGTTCTAATTTATTATCAATAATAACTTCTAACAAAGGTTAACTTTTTTTAACATCAAATAAATTTCCTATCTACTAACTTAATTTTATTAACCATTCATTCATCACCATTCATCCTTACTTATTATAATAAACTATTCAGACAATTAATTCAATTAAAACTTTAATACAAAATCTTACTTGACCTTTTTCAAAATGACATTTAGTCAAATTTTGACTTTTATATCATCAAATGTAACAAATGTAACAAATATAATATAATAATAATAATAATATCTACAGTTATATCTAATTGTCTGATATAGGTATTACTAAGAGTAACGACAACAGCCTTTGATAAATACCTAATCAGATAACAAACTATCCTCTATTGTCACAGCAAGAAATTTATATCTACTCACATGAAAGTGTCTGTATTTCTAACTGGATCCAAAATTTCTTATTGTATTTCCATTTCTTGCAATCAAGCTTCACCAGACTACCTTGTACCGTCTTCTGGTCACCATACAATTTGTTCAGTTGATTACTCTACCGTATAATTAATTAATACAACTTGTCTATTTGAATTTTTTGTTATTACCATGCCACAACTTATAATTCTCTATAATTTTACTAAAAAAACTTTTAAATTTAGATTATTCCAAAGCCTTCAAAAATTTTAAATTTTTGGTTTCTGTCATTTATTTTTTTTTAACAACCTTTTAAAAAAAAAAAAAACCTCGTCTCCTCGGATATTTCTGACATCTCATTTTGACAATTTTTTTTTATCCAAGAATTTGATGTACAGGGTGATATTTTTAAATTTATTATTCACCAAATTTTTATTATACTGATAAACTTTTAATTTTAAATTTTGATGTCTCATTTCTATTACATTATCATTATCACATTTAAATTGGATTTAATTTCCCTTTTAAAAATTTCAGCCTGGCTTTTATTCCACCTAGTTTTTAAACTACACGCAAGCTTTGATTTTGCTTACCATATTCATATTCTATTCGTCTACATTTCAAGCGTAGAAAGCTGTTGCAATATAGAATCTTAACTAAATTAATACTTGGGATTGCAGTTCACTACTAACCAAATAAACGCGGTTGTTGTGAATAGTAAAGTGGCTTTTAAATTGTTTATAAAATTAAAATATAATATAACTATCGGATAGGTAGCGTATATTTTGATTTATGTTTTAAATTATTTTTGATGAATTTAATGTTGTGTACAATGGTTTTAAAATATTAGTTTGCTGTTCTTTACCATTACATATATATATATATATATATATATATATATATATATATATATATATATATATATATATATATATATATATATATATATATATATGTTGTAATGAAAACACCCTATATACAAATATAATAATAAATCTAATAATAATAATCATATTAATAACAATAATAATAATAATAATAATAATTATCATAATAATAATAATAACAACAACAATAATAAGAACATTAAGAAATAAAATAATGTTGGAAATGTTATACCCTGTATAGTAAAATTTATAAGAGAGTCATAAGTGAAGACTTTGGGGAAGTAAGTAGAAAAGGGCGGTGTTCTAGGTTTAAGTATTATGGATTGTCAATTTGGAAATTAAAAAAAAAAAAGAAATGTCAGAGATTTTTGTAATAGTAATTTATTTTTAAAAGATATGAAAAAGAATTAAAAAAATAATAAGATAACGTTATATTGTATAAACAAATTTTCACAAATTTCATATAAATATAGTTAAAAGTTGTAAGTTATATGGAATAAGATGGTTGTGGGAAAACATTTGTAATGGTGTTCCGGCAAGACATACATAGAAGAAACTGAATAGAGGACAGATAAAGCAAAGACATTAATGGAAATAGATAGTTACATCATAATAGTGAGTAACTTTTATGAACTAATTTTTCGATTAGATCAATAATTGTGCGAGAAAAGATAGT
Organism: Psylliodes chrysocephalus; assembly: GCA_927349885.1. NCBI lineage: Eukaryota > Metazoa > Arthropoda > Insecta > Coleoptera > Chrysomelidae > Psylliodes > Psylliodes chrysocephalus. Next base: position 2,535,587 of record OV651825.1, read on the forward strand.
TTTTTTTGTAGTCTTAATTTTAATATGTAGGATAGTTGTGTGAATGAAGAGAGAATGAATATAGTGTAGATTTAGTAATATAGTAACATTCCCATGATTGTAAATAGCGGGATATGTTAATAATTTGTAATTTTAAGGTTGGGAATTAATATTTGATTTATAAATAAAAGTTGTATGCTGATTTTGAAAATTTGTTTATCTAATAATAAATATATAGGGTATAAAGATAATCAATTCATAAGTTTCATTTTTTATTTTATTGAATATTGACAAAATAAAATTAAAATTATAATAACACTAAAATAGAATTAAAATACAATTAAAATAAAATTAAAATATTGTTAAAATAAAATTTAAATAAAATTAAAACAAAATCAAAATAGATACATAAAATAAATTAAATTAAAAAAAATAATAATATTATAATTAGAAGCACCCCTGAGATAAAAAATAATAAAAAAAAAAAAAAAAAAAAAAAAAAAAAAAAAAAAAAATACTTTAATTAAAATAAAAAATAAATTGGTATTGTATGATATCATAACAAATGGCGCCCAACGTGGGGCGTTAAAGCTGTCAAACTGACAAATGTGGGTTAAAAATTGTCATATTGACAACGTATGATATAAGTCATATTTGATAGTGATACAGTAATATAATTATTATCAAATTTGTAAAATAAATATTAAATAAAATAAAAAAAAAGTATCTGTGAATAAAAGTAAGGTGTGATAATAGTAGTGACTATATAAAAAAAAAAAAAACTTTAATATTATGGAAAAGATGGAAGAAAGCAATAAAGAAAAAAATGAAGAGAAACAGAAAGAAGAAGAAGAAAGGAGAACAAGAAATACAATAGGAAAAGAAAGTAGTACGATTGAAGAGATGAGTGTATCCGAAATGATCAGAATGATGATGGGAAAGATGACTAAAATGGAGGAAAACATTCAGAAGATAGATGATATAAAAGAAGACATGAAAGAGTTAAAACAAGTAAAAAAAGAGATGATTAAGAAATTAGACGAATTCAAGATAGATTTAGAAGATAAAGAAGAAACAAAGAAGAAAATAAAAGAAATAGATATAGAAGATATTAAAAAGGACGTAAAAATAACAGAGGTTGAAAATTTGCAAGAGAAAAGATTTGAAGTATTTGAAAGAAAAGAAACAGAATTTAAAGGAGAAATAAGAGAAGAATTAAATAAAATAGAATTAAATAGACAGGATGATGTAGAAAGGATGATTAGTTTAGAAAATAAATGGATGAATACTATTACAAAAATCGATACTAAAATGGAACAGAATGTAAAAGAAATGGAACAAAGAATGTTAAAAGGAAATAAGATGGGAACAAGAATTAATAATAACCAAAGGAGAAATAAAAATAAAGAAAAAGAAATTGCTAAAATTATATGGGAAAAAATAGGAAGATTAAGAAGAAAAATTAAAAATAGAATTTTGTCTGAAAAGGAAAAGACGAGAAATAAATTTAAAGAAAAGCAGAGATGTTAAAACAAAAGGACAATGAAAAAGGAATAGGTGACTAGGATAAGAAAAGGACTATGAGCTTACGAAACATGAATTAATAATTAGTAAATATTTAGAATGGTTTAGTAAAATAACAGATTAGTGAAATTAGAGGTAATGAATTAAAGAATTTATTAATAGTGGAATAACAATTGTAGAATAAATGAACAAAATAAAAGATAATAATAATAATAATAATAAAAAATTAATAAATTTAAAATAAAAGTATAAGGAAATTTGCCTTTGAAATTTTACATAAATGAAAAATTTCAAATGTAAATTTGGGAAGTTGTAATGAAAACACCCTATATCAAAATTTAATAATAAAACTAACAAATAATAACCGTACTAATAATAATATTAATAATAATAACTATAATAGTAATAAATAAAAAAATAATATTAACACCCTGTATATTAAAAATTGATACAAGAAAGTAATAAGTGAAGGAGACTTTGGGGAAGTAGGTAGAGAGGATGGTTTCTAAGTGGGGTTGTTGAATGTCAATTTTGAGAGGGGATGTCAAAATTTTTTTATAGAAGTAATTTTTTAAAATAAATATGGAAAAGGAATTGTAAATCTGATAATATAAGACATATTGCATAAACAAGTTTATCTAACCAAACACAAATATAGTTTAAAGTAGTAAAATACAAAATGGTTACTGAAGATATTCTTAGTTGTTCCTGGAGAGATAATGTATAGAAGAAACCCAATAGAGGACATAAACTGAAGATAATAGAATAGAGATAGACAAGTTACTGAAGATGAACAGTGAGTAAATTTTTACAAACTATGTACTATTAAATCAAGAAATGATTAGTTATGTGAAAATAGACATTGGTTGTTGTTATTTTTTTGTAGAATTTAATTTAGTATATAGTTTAGTGAGGATGAATGAAGAGTGAATGGATTTAGAGTAATTTTTAGTTTATATATTATGTTATATTCCCCCTAAGTACAAATAACGGGGAATTTTGTTAATTGGAAATTTAATATTGTCTAAAATAAATTTTGTATTGTGGTTTTGAAAATTTGATTATTTTATTTAGTTGGATATACAGGGTATAAAACAAGTTAAGTTATATATTTTTTAAATTTTTTTGTTGATTATTGATTAAAATAAAATTATAATAACATTAAAATAGAATTTAAAAAAATACAATTGAAATAAAATTAAATAAAATTAAATAAAATTAAATAAAATTAAATAAAATTAAATAAAATTAAATAAAATTAAATAAAATTAAAATTAAATTGAAAAAGTAATAATAATATAATTTGAAGCACCCCTGAGATCAAAAAATAATAATAAAAAAAAATAAAAAAAAATACTTTAATTAAATTAAAAAATAAATTGGTATATGTGTGATATCATTACAAATTGTTATGATATCATACAATACCAATTTATTTTTTATTTTAATTAAAGTATTTTTTTTTTTTTTTTTTTTTTTTTTTTTTTTTTTTTTTTTTTATTATTTTTTATCTCAGGGGTGCTTCTAATTATAATATTATTATTTTTTTTAATTTAATTTATTTTATGTATCTATTTTGATTTTGTTTTAATTTTATTTAAATTTTATTTTAACAATATTTTAATTTTATTTTAATTGTATTTTAATTCTATTTTAGTGTTATTATAATTTTAATTTTATTTTGTCAATATTCAATAAAATAAAAAATGAAACTTATGAATTGATTATCTTTATACCCTATATATTTATTATTAGATAAACAAATTTTCAAAATCAGCATACAACTTTTATTTATAAATCAAATATTAATTCCCAACCTTAAAATTACAAATTATTAACATATCCCGCTATTTACAATCATGGGAATGTTACTATATTACTAAATCTACACTATATTCATTCTCTCTTCATTCACACAACTATCCTACATATTAAAATTAAGACTACAAAAAAAACTATCTTTTCTCGCACAATTATTGATCTAATCGAAAAATTAGTTCATAAAAGTTACTCACTATTATGATGTAACTATCTATTTCCATTAATGTCTTTGCTTTATCTGTCCTCTATTCAGTTTCTTCTATGTATGTCTTGCCGGAACACCATTACAAATGTTTTCCCACAACCATCTTATTCCATATAACTTACAACTTTTAACTATATTTATATGAAATTTGTGAAAATTTGTTTATACAATATAACGTTATCTTATTATTTTTTTAATTCTTTTTCATATCTTTTAAAAATAAATTACTATTACAAAAATCTCTGACATTTCTTTTTTTTTTTAATTTCCAAATTGACAATCCATAATACTTAAACCTAGAACACCACCCTTTTCTACTTACTTCCCCAAAGTCTTCACTTATGACTCTCTTATAAATTTTACTATACAGGGTATAACATTTCCAACATTATTTTATTTCTTAATGTTCTTATTATTGTTGTTGTTATTATTATTATTATGATAATTATTATTATTATTATTATTGTTATTAATATGATTATTATTATTAGATTTATTATTATATTTGTATATAGGGTGTTTTCATTACAACTTCCCAAATTTACATTTGAAATTTTTCATTTATGTAAAATTTCAAATGCAAATTTCCTTATACTTTTATTTTAAATTTATTATTTTTTATTATTATTATTATTATTATTATTATTATTATCTTTTATTTTTTTCATTTATTCTGCAATTATTATTCCACTATTAATAAATTCTTTAATTCTTTATCTCTAATTTCACTAATCTGTTATTTTACTAAACCATTCTAAATATTTACTAATTATTAATTCATGTTTCGTAAGCTCATAGTCCTTTTCTTATCCTAGTCACCTATTCCTTTTTCATTGTCCTTTTGTTTTAACATCTCTGCTTTTCTTTAAATTTATTTCTCGTCTTTTCCTTTTCAGACAAAATTCTATTTTTAATTTTTCTTCTTAATCTTCCTATTTTTTCCCATATAATTTTAGCAATTTCTTTTTCTTTATTTTTATTTCTCCTTTGGTTATTATTAATTCTTGTCCCCATCTTATTTCCTTTTAATATTCTTTGTTCCATTTCTTTTACATTCTGTTCCATTTTAGTATCGATTTTTGTAATAGTATTCATCCATTTATTTTCTAAACTAATCATCCTTTCTACATCATCCTGTCTATTTAATTCTATTTTATTTAATTCTTCTCTTATTTCTCCTTTAAATTCTGTTTCTTTTCTTTCAAATACTTCAAATCTTTTCTCTTGCAAATTTTCAACCTCTGTTATTTTTACGTCCTTTTTATTATCTTCTATATCTATTTCTTTTATTTTCTTCTTTGTTTCTTCTTTATCTTCTAAATCTATCTTGAATTCGTCTAATTTCTTAATCATCTCTTTTTTTACTTGTTTTAACTCTTTCATGTCTTCTTTTATATCATCTATCTTCTGAATGTTTTCCTCCATTTTAGTCATCTTTCCCATCATCATTCTGATCATTTCGGATACACTCATCTCTTCAATCTTACTACTTTCTTTTCCTATTGTATTTCTTGTTCTCCTTTCTTCTTCTTCTTTCTGTTTCTCTTCATTTTTTTCTTTATTGCTTTCTTCCATCTTTTCCATAATATTAATTTTTTTTTATATAGTCACTACTATTATCACACCTTACTTTTATTCACAGATACTTTTTTTTTATTTTATTTAATATTTATTTTACAAATTTGATAATAATTATATTACTGTATCACTATCAAATGACTTATATCATACGTTGTCAATATGACAATTTTTAACCCACATTTGTCAGTTTGACAGCTTTATCGCCCCACGTTGGGCGCCATTTGTAATGATATCACACATATACCAATTTATTTTTTAATTTAATTAAAGTATTTTTTTTTATTTTTTTTTATTATTATTTTTTGATCTCAGGGGTGCTTCAAATTATATTATTATTACTTTTTCAATTTAATTTTAATTTTATTTAATTTTATTTAATTTTATTTAATTTTATTTAATTTTATTTAATTTTATTTAATTTTATTTAATTTTATTTAATTTTATTTCAATTGTATTTTTTTAAATTCTATTTTAATGTTATTATAATTTTATTTTAATCAATAATCAACAAAAAAATTTAAAAAATATATAACTTAACTTGTTTTATACCCTGTATATCCAACTAAATAAAATAATCAAATTTTCAAAACCACAATACAAAATTTATTTTAGACAATATTAAATTTCCAATTAACAAAATTCCCCGTTATTTGTACTTAGGGGGAATATAACATAATATATAAACTAAAAATTACTCTAAATCCATTCACTCTTCATTCATCCTCACTAAACTATATACTAAATTAAATTCTACAAAAAAAATAACAACAACCAATGTCTATTTTCACATAACTAATCATTTCTTGATTTAATAGTACATAGTTTGTAAAAATTTACTCACTGTTCATCTTCAGTAACTTGTCTATCTCTATTCTATTATCTTCAGTTTATGTCCTCTATTGGGTTTCTTCTATACATTATCTCTCCAGGAACAACTAAGAATATCTTCAGTAACCATTTTGTATTTTACTACTTTAAACTATATTTGTGTTTGGTTAGATAAACTTGTTTATGCAATATGTCTTATATTATCAGATTTACAATTCCTTTTCCATATTTATTTTAAAAAATTACTTCTATAAAAAAATTTTGACATCCCCTCTCAAAATTGACATTCAACAACCCCACTTAGAAACCATCCTCTCTACCTACTTCCCCAAAGTCTCCTTCACTTATTACTTTCTTGTATCAATTTTTAATATACAGGGTGTTAATATTATTTTTTTATTTATTACTATTATAGTTATTATTATTAATATTATTATTAGTACGGTTATTATTTGTTAGTTTTATTATTAAATTTTGATATAGGGTGTTTTCATTACAATATATATATATATATATATATATATATATATATATATATATATATATATATATATATATATATATATATATATATATATAATATATATATATTTCCTTATGTGGATCTACTTTAATCATGTGAAGATTTGTCTTCAGTTGCTGTAAGTTTTCTGCACCAGTTTTGTTAAACTTTTTTACTAATTTACTGACATTAGACCTTTTTACAAGATTTCTGCTATAATATAGATTATTAAAGATTATTTAAATTAAACGAGTTTATTCAATCATAGCCATCTAAATGTATTATTTTAACTTCCGCGGAAATAATGTAAATGTAGCTATAACTCCAAAATTGTGGCATTTAGGTATAGAGAACATTACACGAAAAAGAATCAGTGTTTCTTAAGGATTTCAGAAAACAAAAAATATACGGAGCGATCTATTTGAAATAATACATTTCATTATATTTCCAGAAAACTGAAAGATTTGACAACAATGTAATTACAACCATAATATCGGCCTTATTACAAAACCTTTACATAGCAACGTTTATAAAACTCGTTCAAGCCGTTTCCGAGATAATTGAGGCGTTCCATACTTACTCACTCACTCTGTATAAAAAAATGTATAATATTCTGCAGCGTACAGTGACATTATCACTCTGTATTCTCCTTTGATATTTTTCTCTTATTTGACATTGACTTTGACATCACCCGATTATTTTTTAGTTATTTTCCACAGTTCTGTTGTTGCTTTTTTTGGACACCCTTAGTTTTGTAACAAATTAAATGCATGTATCTCAAAATAATTAAAAATAACTTATTTTTTTAATATTTAATTACTTAACAGATACTCTAATTGAATATTTCGAAATATAATTATCGCGTTAAAAAGAATCACGTTAAAAACATTGCTATTATTCCAAGAACGTATACTAAAGAGCTGTCAAGCGAAAAAGAAAACATAATTAAAGATTACACGCGAGCTGGTAACTAAGTCAAGTAATCTTAAACATTAATCACAGTTTATTAAAAATGAAATCATGTTTATTAATTTACACGTTAATTCACCAAAATTTATCCATTAACCTTCATTAAAGATTTAGGTAAATAACAATGCATTCGGTTATTTTAAACATGTTTATTTTATTTATAAATAATATTTCGACATGTAACAATATTACGTTAGAAAAACTTATACACGGTGTTTTGCGGGTGACTAACCAAGCTTTATATTTTAATTCCTTAATTTTAAGATTAACTATTTTTAAATATTATTTACTTTAAAACATTTTAAATATTCATGAAAGTATTTAATTACCGAGGCCCCTCCTGTGGGGTCCCCACTTTTTAAGACTTTTTTTCACGTTTCCGATCGTTTCGAGTCCAAAAATGCAAAAAATGGTTACTTAACAAAAACAAATACAAAAATAATAAAATGATCTTTACAAAAACAAACAAATTTATTCCGTTAGTCGATAGACAGAACACAAATATTGTTTATAGATCGCCTTAGGACACTGACGAAGCTTCACATCCACTACTTGGCAAATACCGTCCGGACCTGGGAAAAGTTTGACCAGACGTCCCACGTTAAGTCTCGTTTAGAAAGACTGTCAACGCAACCAGTAATGCTGGATGATAAAACTAATATGTTACCACTTTTTTAAACGATTTTCAGGAACATTATTAACGTTAACTTTTATTACTGCCATCACGTGTGCATTTAAATGTAGGCATTCATACTCTATTCTTTGTCGTAAATCTTCTAAAGATTCTGGTAAATTATAAATAAATTTTTGTTTTTAAATAACCCCATAAAAAGAAGTCTAGAGGTGATAAATCCGGTGATCTAGGTGGCCATTCCATCATCGAGCCTCTTCTACCTATCCAACGATTGGGGAAAGTTTCATTTAAAAATTGTCGTACTGGCAAAGCAAAATGTGGAGGCGCTCCATCCTGTTGAAAGACAAGCAAATCTTCAGAAAGATTATGATCATTTTCTATTATTGTTGTAATACGTGGATCAATTACTTCTCTCAATAACTCAAGATATGACTCTCCATTTAAGTTTCCGTCTAAAAAGAAAGGTCCGACTATGTGGTCACCTAGGATACCACACCATACATTTAACTTTTGAGGATTCTGTGTGTGGTATTCACGCACAACATGTGGATCACTCTCAGCCCAATATCTGCAATTATGTCTATTAACTAAACCATTAACTGAAAATGTGCATTCATCCGAAAAACAAAGGTTGTGCAACAAATGTGGATTGTCAGTCAAGCGCTGACTCAATAGTTCACAAAATTCAAGACGACGATCAAAATCATCTTCATACAACTCTTGAACCAATTTAATTTTATATGGATGGTACTTATGCTTGTGTAATATTCGATAAACTGTGGAAGATGAAACACCTACTTCTCTGCTTATTGTTGTCAGTGACTGTGCTCGTTGATTTTCAAGACTTACTTGTCCTAAAACTGCGACTTCAATTGCTTCGTTATTTACGAGTTCCAGTCGGTTATGTTTTTTATTGCCAACTGACCCGGTTGATGTAAATTTATGCATAAGATCAATTACATACTTATGAGTTGCATGACCTCCTTGGTGTGTTTCGTTGAAAATTCTAGCAGCAGCTCGTGCAGAACTGTTATTTTTGTAGTATAAACCTACAAGTTCAATTCTTTCTTGTAAACTGTAAACCATTTTCAAATCAAATAAATAACCTCAACAAATCAATGTGCACATGTATCAATATACACTATAAAAGTAATTTAAATTCATTTTTCAAATCTCCAATACCTTTACCATGTATCATAAAAAACTTCAACAAGTTTTTAGCGGTACGATTAAGGTATAATGTATTCTAAATCCAATTTTGCTGCAGTAAGTAAGGTGAGATGTAAAAATTTGTCACTCAAATAATGGAACCCTGTAGATCATAAACTAATTATTTTAAACCCCATGTTTTATACATTTTTGAAATCAGTTAAACGAGAACAATCCAAAAATGGATAAAAAAATGGGGAAAGCCATTTAAAAAAATTGAAGGGATGATAGTAGGGGTGAAAGGGTGACTTTTTCAGCAAACTTAAATATGGCACGATATCTCCCCCTTCGAATATTAATTGACGTATTTTTTTGTTTTTTGTGTTAATCAGTCCTTCAAAAGTTACTTAAGGTGGATACTTTTATCTGAAAAGCACTGTATATTAGCAGGCTTGCCTCTTCTGCAAATAAAACTTTACAGTAGTGAGGAATGCTTCAAAGGTTAAGTTCGAGACAAGTTCTTTATACACGTACAAATAAACATATTTACACTTTGACAAATTTGTCACCCCTAGTACTGCTATCCTTTATTGAGAAAGGACTTCCAAAGTCAGTACCCACATTTTAGAATGGAAAACTTTCCGTTACTCCAACCGTAGCAAGATTACCCATTAAATACTCTTTATTACTATGCTTGGCTTTAAAACTAATAATACATTTTCTTACAAATATTTTTTCGTCCACTTATAGACCAATAAGTATCTCTAGTCCCTAGCAGTGTTAAGTAATGCATTAATTTCTTATAATATTTGTCAGTAAGGTAATTGTTAACTTATCCGTTCATTGAGAACCTGTTCCAGTCCACACAAGTGGCTCCTCGAGATTTGGGACATCAATCGCGTACGACAAACATCCCTGATAAAGTCGTTATCAAAATAATTATACAAACTAGTTTTTTTGTATCTATTACAAATAAAGAATTTTATAATGCTGCCCTCACAACCGTAATTTTATTTAAAGCTGAGATGGAGCAACTTGAAGTTGTACAGCTCTGACAAATAAGGTAAGAGAATATCGAAAACATAAGTGTCTAATTGAGTATAAAGTGGCTCTCAAGTGTATACTCTTAAAAGCCCTCTAGCGACATAATGAGCCTCTGTGCGCACCTAATAAACAAATTTTTTTATGGACCTACAGTTAAGAAAATTGATGTTACCGTGTGCTGAATATAATTAACTGGTAGAAACTTTAATCACTTTATCTATTCTATATCGTATGACTTAAATCGAAGGACGTCATACACGTAGGAATGCAAAAATTACATTATCATTCATTAATACCTGTGGAAGTTTTTTACTTAGTAGTCATCATAATTTATTATTAAGTTTTTCTACACATTAACCGCTGGACCGTTTAGAAACAGGCTCTCACTACAAAATATCTTGTTTCAAACTTGATATCATTTCTAGAACGATTTCAATAACAAATAGTTTCGTTTTTTTATTTTTATCTAGTTAGTAACTGAATCAGAATGTAATTTCGTCTTATTATTGAAAAATATAAAATCGTTGTAATTGAAATAATTAATTGTTAAAATAACAACTTTACGATAAACACAAAAACGATCCCACCAACATTGTTTAAACATTATTCTAAGAATACCTATACAGTTCTAATTGGTATCCCTCAAAGCTCTGTCGTAAGACCCGTAATATTTCTGGTGTACGCTGCAGCTTTATGTATTTCAAGTTATGCTACTCAATTTAATATAAGATTTCTGTATTTTCTTTTTATAGTCTTAGTAAATAGGATGAATTAAGAATTAAAAAATCTATAACAAAACGAATGTCGTTGCTCAATGTGACGTTTTAATTGTCAAAATGGCATATATGTCAATTTAAATTGCGCATATGCTTAAGAGTATTTCTAAGGTAAAGATAGCACCTTTTACTTAAATATCTTATTGTGAATGCCTTAAAGATTTCCAACAGGTCCATGTTTTCTTTTTTTTAAATTATTTGTAACTTAATTTTTACTTTCCTATCTGTATACAGATATAAGGAAAGTATAGGAATCATGATTTTTTTCGACCTCGAGTTTTCGACGGAGTTTTACGTTTTGAGGTCCCCTGAATCCGTTTTGACTATTTTCGCGATGATGTCTGTGTGTGTGTCTGTGTGTGTGTGTGTCTGTAGGTCGCATAACTCATGAACCGATACACAGAAAAACACCAAATTTTAAACTTAAGCTTTATTCCAGCGTCTAATGAACTGATTAGATTTTGGGCAGAGTCGAAACATCTGGGGGGGTACTTTATAGGTGGTCATTTTTATATTTTATGAAATATATCTGTTATTTACGTTTGGAGAAGAAAATTCTTCAAATAAAAGTTACTTCCAATATACTTATCTATAATTTTTGTACTATACAAAATTTTCCTAAAATGGTCCGTATTCGAGAAATTTGACAAAATGTAAAAAAAATATTTTTTTATAAAAATTGTTTAAATAAAAGTAATATAATTCTCTAAATTTTTATTCTATACATAATTTCTCTAAAATGGACCGTATTCGACATATTTGAGAAAATGTGTAAATTTAGAATTTTGAAGAAAACTCAAAAACGGATAAAGAAAAAAACATTAAATTTTAAACTTAAGGTTTATTTCGTCCTGAAGTGAAATGATTAGATTTTGGACAAAGTCGGAACATCTATGGGGATACTTTATGGGAGGCCGTTTTTATATTTTATGGAATATATATGTTATTTATGTTTGGAGAAGAAAATTGTTCAAATAAAAGTTACTTATAATATTATTATCTATAATTTTTGTTTTATATTAAAATTTCCTGAAATGGTCCGTATCCGAGAAATTTGACAAAATGTGCAAAATTCTGATTTTTATGAAAATTGTTGAACTAAAAGTTGTTTGCGATATCGATCTCTATAATTTTTGTTTATACATGATTTTTCTAAAATGGACCGTAATGGAAAAGTGCTAAATTTAAATTTTTCAGTATTTTCGTTTTCAATGAATATCTATAGAAAAATGTTTCGAGGTAGAAGTATGTGGACAATGTATATATTTAGTTTATTCTCTAAACATTTATAGAGATGCTGCAATAGGTTGTACAAAATAACCGGAAAAAGCCTATAAAAACTAGATAGGAAAGTCATGTGTTGGACACATCAGATTTTTACTAAAAACTTCCTGTAGCAAAATATTTACATTCTTTTTACAAAGTTCTTTGACTGAAATGAAAGTATGAACACCACTAAACAATAATAAAATATTAAATCGTTTTATATTTTTGTGATCTCACATCTTTCCTTGTCAAAGAGAAAAGGCCACCGAACTTGTTCTACAGTAACATAGAGACCAAATTCTAAATATTCTCAATAAACAATGCTAGTAATAATAATATATCAATCTTTATAATTGGAACTAATTTAGACACTAAAAACGTCATAGTTAAAGTTCATATCAATAAACACAAATACATATTTTAAATGATGACAATCAATAATAATTGATTTTTTAAAAAGATGTAATTATCTTAATCTTAAATGATAGTTTTAACTTAATTAGTTAGTTATAGATCTTTTTTAACTGAAAAGTAGTTATATACCTAGTGTTGTCCACATTAAATGGCTATATCTTCTAAGGGTAAAGCTGTTGCTACAGAAATTGTAACTGTACCTACAAAGAATTTTAAGAAATTTGGCAGTTTTGGAAACGGGACTCACTCCCCCTCAATAAATCCAAATACATATCTTTTTATACCTTAATATTTCTAGTACTATATTTCCAATATCTTCAAATAAAATAAGCAACTGTAACTAAGATTAAAACTGATATATCAAAATCACATACTAAATAGTATTTTCGTTGTAAATCCACACTGAAAATGTTTAATATAAAAAATCTAATTTGTTACCAATGTGAAGAAACTTTCGTGTACCATATTGGATATTTTTACTGGACGAAAAAAAGGACAACAAAATGACTTAAGAATATTATTAACACATATCTGTTTGCTTTTATATTTGACGACATATTGATTGCATTTGAAATAATACTCTTGTTGTTTTCGAGTTGTTACTTTATATGTAATCAAAATAGCGCAAATACATTTTATTTTCGAATATATCGGTAATTTTAAAATAAAAACTCATTAATCGTTTGAAATATCTATATTTACTGTTACATTAACAAATAAATGTAGGTAGGATGACAGAGGTCAAACTTTATGGCCACCATATCAAAACCGGTTATCTGAAAAATGTATTATTTATGTAATTTGGTGTTATAAAACGAATGAGAACAGTTTTGGAAGATTTTTTGAATTCTTAACTAATCAGTCAGGATTATTTATTCAAATATACGACGTTCTTTCGTTCATTTGTGGGTAAGTTAGTAATCAGCCGCTCCTTAAACCATTGCTCAAAATAATCCTAAGGGGTTGAATCACGTAGCCTGAAGATATTCATTGAAAGTGTCCCCTTTGAAAATAAAATTGACATGTCTTTTTGATTTTTCATATTGCTGGAAGGAATATATTAAGGGTGGATATATTTGTAATTTCTTTTTTTTTATAAAATTATTTTATATTTTATTTAAAATGTAAACAATAATTATTATTCCAGTGTAGGTTTTACTTAGATTATATAAAAATCTGATGTGTCCAACACATGACTTTCCTATCTAGTTATTATAGGCTTTTTCCGGTTATTTTGTACAACCTATTGCAGCATCTCTATAAATGTTTAGAGGATAAACTAAATATAGACATTGTCCACATACATCTACCTCGAAACATTTTTCTATAGTTATTCATTGAAAACGAAAATACTGAAAAATTTTAATTTAGCACTTTTCCATTACGGTCCATTTTAGAAAAATCATGTATAAACAAAAATTATAGAGATCGATATCGCAAACAACTTTTAGTTCAACAATTTTCATAAAAATCAGAATTTTGCACATTTTGTCAAATTTCTCGAATTTTAGGAAAATTTTGTATAGAACAAAAATTATAGATAATAATATTAGAAGTAACTTTTATTTGAACAATTTTCTTCTCCAAACATAAATAACAGATATATTCCATAAAATATAAAAACGGCCTCCCATAAAGTACCCCCCCAGATATTTCGACTTTGTCCAAAATCTAATCATTTCACGTCAGGCCGAAATAAACCTTAGGTTTAAAATTTAATGTTTTTTTCTTTATCCGTTTTTGAGTTTTCTTCAAAATTCGAAATTTACACATTTTCTTAAATATCTCGAATACGGTTCATTTTAGAGAAATTATGTATAGAATAAAAATTGTAGAGAATTATATTACAAACAACTTTTATTTGAACAATTTTTATAAAAAAATATTTTTTTTACATTTTGTCAAATTTCTCGAATACGGACCATTTTAGGAAAATTTTGTATAGAACAAAAATTATAGATAATTATATTAGAAGTAACTTTTATTTGAAGAATTTTCTTCTCCAAACGTAAATAACAGATATATTTCATAAAATATAAAAATGACCACCTATAAAGTACCCCCCCAGATGTTCCGACTCTGTCCAAAATCTAATAAGTTCATTAGACGCTGGAATAAAGCTTAAGTTTAAAATTTGGTGTTTTTCTGTGTATCGGTTCATGAGTTATGCGACCTACAGACACACACACACACAGACACACACACACACACAGACATCATCGCGAAAATAGTCAAAACGGATTCAGGGGACCTCAAAACGTAAAAATCCGTCGAAAACTCGAGGTCGAAAAAAATCATGATTCCTATACTTTCCTTATATCTGTATACAGATAGGAAAGTAAAAATGGCAGGCAACTATTCTAAAAAGGCAGTTTTCTGAAAATGATCAAAATACATATTATTTCCTTTTCATAAGAGAAATTTCCATGCGTTCGGTCCAAATTTTGTTCCACTATAATGATTCAGAAGAATGTCGAGGCGTTTAAAATTGCACGAGTGACACGCAATCGCGAAATCACATATTAAGTACGCGAGGAGTTCATTTACCTTCAACTAATAATAGTTTAATGCATAAGAGCATACACAAATGCGAAAACTGTAGTTTCCTATGTGGTGTTACTGTTTGGCTTTGAGGTGTAATTAAATTGAAATTGTTAATTTCGCATGTAATGCAACTGGCATTCTTCTTCTTCTTCTTCTTCCGAAGAAGAAGATCGCATCTCGTTTTATTGGCATGCAACTCAAAACTTAACGGCTCATCTTGTATTGTAGGCCTTCTTTAGCAATTTAAAATGATGTAATTGCGTTTATTTCCAAGATTTTTCTAACGTACCGTTGTCAATTCTAAGATTTCATCATTGGCATTTAACACGATACTCACTGGATTTATGTGTATGGTTTTAACAGCCCGAGTGCGGTCAACTGTTAAAACTGCTCAACCATTTATGTAAGTACTTGTAAATTCTTCAATTTACATTCTAATAATAATTCTTTTAACGTCAGGAAACAATAATTAAATAAAAGGTAACAAAATAAGGAATAAATTAGGTCAGGAAACTTTGAGATGGAAAACCTTTTGGAAGCATATTTTCAGCAACTAAAGGATGATAAATTTTTTTGTTAAAGTAGCTAGAGAATGGTTAAAAAAAATGATGTTCTTAAAAATAACCTGTAATGTAAATTTTGATTTAAATAGATAATAAAACTAGAGTCGAACGAGAGCTGGGCATGAAACTCTGGCCGTCACACAGTGGTTCAATTAGCAATTCTAAGAAATAATAATTCAAAACTTAAATGTTTTCTAGAGCGATTAATTTGTAATTAAAGTAAGTTCTAGATTATCCCTGACTACCTGATAGTTAACAAATTCCCTATCCTTCAGCTTTTTTCGTCAAAACGTCACAAACTCGAGCCTAGTGTGCTACGTTTTTTATATCTGTTTTGCAGTGCTCATCTACTCGTGTTTTTGAATGTGTAATTGTATTTTTATTTTTGTATATTTCTTAAAATAATTTGGTGGAGTTATTGCTGAGAGGTATGTTATCGTATTTTAATCTAAGAACAGAGTATCCTTGTGCATTGGAATAGAGTTATTATTAGAAGCAGATACTGCTGGAAGAATTGCAATGGTTCAAGAAGTGGTACTATTACAAACTAGTAATATGAACAATAACCTGACCTTAATTTACAAATGGGTGATGTGACGGAAGTTCAAATCATTCAAGTCATAAACAAAAATTTAGTGACGGAATCACTGAACCGCAGAATAAAACCTATATATTTGCAATTGGCCTCGTGCCTCTTCAAGACTATATTCAGAAGATATTATTTTTTAGAACAATGAATGTCCTTATTCAACAAGATTATGTAGACCAATTAAATTATTGTTCCAGAAGGAGACTACAGAATTAAGCCAAAAAGAAATTGCAAGCGTGGAAAATCAAATTAAGGACATTTTACTTTGAAGCACAAGATATTATTATTAATCATAGCTTTCAACTGAAGATGTTAGATGGCCAAATTTTTGGAGCTGTTACTGAAACGTCAATACAAACTTGTGGTATTTGTGGGGCCACTCCTTCAACTATGAATAATATTGAAAAAGTTATTAAACAAGTTTCAAATGTAGAACATTATAAGTTCGGATTATCTAATTATATTTGCTCCATGAATTAAATTCTTGTGTATACTAGATGGCATAAAACCACGGATATAGTATAACAAATTTTCTAGCTGTACTCATAGCATATTCCTGAAAAGCTTCTCAATTTACTGCATATCCACAAGATATAACTAAAAATAGAATAATCAGTTCTTTGTCAATACCTGTAATGGACGATGCTAAAGAAGACTGTTCAAAAAATCGCCTGGCGGTATTACCATCATTGGTGGTACCCATATCAGGTTTTGGTACGTCTACAAGCAGTTTCATTTTATTTCTTAAATTTTCAATAATCATGTTTTCTTTTCTTTAGGCGATAAGAAATATGCAGTAATGTCTCAAAACCACTTATCCACGCATTAGGCCAGGTCACATGAGTATCTCAAGGTTAGTGACAGGAGACGTGTTAGACATGAGATCAGACCACATAAACAAGAGGTACTCTTTTAATACATACTCCATTTGAGGTTTCAATACAGTAGAGAGCGGAGATCACCATAAGAGAGCCCAATGCCCAACGACAAGAACAAACCTGGTATACAGATGGGTCTAAGACTGCGGAAAGCACTGAAGCTGGAGTATTCTCCAAAAACCCTGATACTAACCATAGCTATGCTATAGGAATACATTCCTCGGTATTTTAGGCCGAGGTATACGCAATTTTGCAATGTGCAGAAACGAACAATTAAAGAGCTGTCGAAAATCACCATATTCAAATAATGTCAGACAGCCAAGCAGCACTTAAGGCCATATCGAGTCAGAAAATTACGTCGAGGCTGGTATGGGAATGCATCGAAGAATTAAAAACACTGGCAGACCGAAATAGAGTAAAACTATTTTGGGTGCCAGGTCACCAAGGGATCGAAGGCAACGAAAAGGCTGACGAACTTGCAAAAAGAGGGTCAGAGGAAACACCGGAACCAGACACAAACCGAGGAGTACCAAAAAGTACAGTCCAAGGTTTCATAAACGACTGGATTCGGGAACAACATATTAACTATTGGGGAAGCACCCCAAAATAGGCACATGAAAAAGCTTTCATTGACCGACCATGTTCCAAAAGAACTGGAGAACTACTCTTTATGAATAGGAACCAGTTGGAAGTCATAACAGGGTTCATGACTGGACATGCCTCAGTAAAGGGACACTTGAACAAAATTGGCATGTACAATGGGGAACTCATGTGCCGACTATGTCACAAGAAACCAGAAACGGCCAAACACATACTGTGCGAATGCGAAGCTCTAGATCGCAAAAGACAGGCACCTTTTGGACAACCCCAGGTTGATCCAACAACCTATAGAACCCACTCACCCAAGGATCTGTACAAACTTGTACAAGGTACAAAGGTGACAGAGTGGGTGCTATAAATTAACATGGGGTAGAGCACAATAAGTCAAATAAGATTCAGTGTTATTTGGAGACATAGACGAGCTCAGGAGAAAAAAAAACTGCTAGCTTCGTGAAATAAGAAGCTTGGAGAACAATAATAATCTTCTAAAACAAATTGTGTATAGTATTCGCACTTATCTACCCTAAATGTTACCCTGTAAGGTGAAATATAGAAGTAAAAAACCAACTTAAGTTGACCCTGTTCCTCTCAGCGTTGCAAGCCGCTTCGTCTATGTTTCGATACCGCACTTCTTCCACAAATTACCAGAGAAAATGTCGCGCGCTGGCTGACTCATTGAGAAGAATTCCCAGATATTCTAGATCGCCGAGAATCTACTGGAACAGAGCTGGTTTTATATAATTAGGAAGGACGATATAGGAGGACCTTTTTTTTAGAAATTACCAAGAAGAACGAGGCTATGATTTTGGTTTTTTTGTGGGGGCTCCGCTAACAAGGATGAGAGACCTGGCTTGAGACTTGTTTTGTTAAGAGTCACTAAGAAAAACGATATGAACTTTTTTTGTTTTTTCAGAAATGTGTTTAGGGCTCTGTCAAATATTTCGCTTTTAAAAAGGTTCCGTCACCAAAAAATATTAGATTAGACCGATCAAAAGATATGGGTATGTTTTTTGTTGTAGTATATCCGGTATATTATGTATTAAAGAAAATTTTGGAATGCATATTTTATGCTCTATTAAACTCCACCGCAGACAATGAACACGTTCTGTTTCCATTACTTACAAAAAAAAAATTCTTCATAACTATTATCGATATTATAAATTCAGAATTGTTAATTAATTAATTATGAATCGTATTTTACGTTTCCGATGCACGTAATCACACCTTTTATAAGATGTACCCGTTATAGAATTTTCTAATTGTTGATCCTCTTTCAGCGGTTCATTGCAAGCCAGAACGGTGTATCTCGTTTCTCTCGGACCGTATAATTTGGAACAATTACATTCGAAACTAATGGTATGTTGTTGTAATAATTAATTGAAACATTGAATAGTGCGATCATTCTTTTGAAGAAATAGTTGTTTATAATGTCTTGTTTTGAATAATGAAATAAATTATGTACGGCGGTAATTAAGATATAAAAAGGATCATAGGCGCCGATTCCTCGGGGCTCAGGGTCAGTTTTAAACTGGGTGCGGAGCACCCATAGCACAACGTGGACAAAAAATGCCAATAAGTGAAACGAAGAAGCTGACGTTGGTATAGCGACAGAATGCCTTGATAAAATATCGTTCGAAGCTGTACTTTTTGTGATAAAAAAGTCGCCGTGACTTGTTATAGACAGCGCGTTGAACTTGGACTTAAGGGTTTATTATTCTTGGTGTATAAAACCCTATGACTAATAACCAGTGTTGCCAGAATATATTTTTGTAATGTACCAGATTTATCTAAAAAATGTACCAGATTTCATAAAAATGTACTAGATTCTATAAAATTACCAGATTTTTCTAATTATGAGGTATGGTCATTAAAGAGCAAAAAAAGGTTTATAGAGAACACGAACACAATAATTTTAAACAATATTTTATCTCTCGACAAATTTTGGACACTATTTTATCTCTCGAGCAGTTTTTGAATAAGATTTTAATACCTTTTAATACTCTTTTATCTCTCGATAAATTTCTAACAATATTCTATCTCTTGAGCAATTTTTAACAACTTTTTTTATCCCTCGAGCAATGTTTGTACAATATTTCTTGTACAATTTTTAACATTATTTAATCACTCGAGCAATTTTTAACAGCCTTTTTTTACCTTTCAAGCTATTTTTGAAAAATATTTGATCTCTCGTGCAATTTTTGAGCAAAATTTTAACAATTTCTAACACTATTTTATCTCTCGAGCAATTTTTGAAAAAGATTTTAATACCTCTTGATATTATTTTATCTTTCTTTAAATCTTTTTTATCTCTTAAGCTATTTTTAAAAAATATTTTATCTCTCGATAAATTTCTAACAGTATTCTATCTCTCGAGCAATTTTTAACAACTTTTTGTTATCCTTCGAGCAATGTTTCTACAATATTTCTTGTACAATTTTTAAAACTATTTAATCACTCGAGCAATTTTTAACAGCCCTTTTTACCTCTCAAGCTATTTTTGAACAATAATTGATCTCTCGTGCAATTTTTGAACAAAATTTTAACAATTTCTAACACTATTTCATCTCTTGAGCTATTTTTAAACAATATTTTATCTTTCGATAAATTTCCAACAGTATTCTATTTCTCAAGCAATTTTTAACAACTTTTTTTTATCCCTCGAGCAATGTTTGTACAATTTGAACACTATTTAATCACTCGAGCAATTTTTAACAGCCTTTTTTACCTTTCAAGCTATTTTTGAACAATATTTGATCTCTCGTGCAATTTTTGAACAAAATTTTAACAATTTCTAACACTATTTCATCTCTTGAGCAATTTTTGAAAAAATTTTTAATACCTTTTGATATTATTTTATCTCTCGAACAGTTTTTAAATCTTTTTTATCTCTTGAGCTATTTTTAAACAATATTTTATCTTTCGATAAATTTCCAAGAGTATTCTATCTCTCAAGCAATTTTTAACAACTTTTTTTATCCCTCGAGCAATGTTTGTAGAATTTGAACACTATTTAATTACTAGAGCAATTTTTAACAGCCTTTTTTACCTTTCAAGCCATTTTTGAATAATTGATGTCTCATGCAATTTTCGAGCAAAATTTAAAAAAAAAAGATTTAACAACTTTTGATAATATTTTATCTCTCGGAACAGTTTTTAAACAATTTTAAACAAATTTCTAACAGTATTCTATCTCTCGAGCAATTTTTAACAACTTTTTTTATCCCTCGAGAAACGTTTGTACAAAATTTGTTGTACAATTTTTAACACTATTTAATCACTCGAACAATTTTTAACAGCTTTTTTACTTTTCAAGCTATTTTTGAACAATATTTGATCTCTCGTGCAATTTTTGAGCAAAATTTTAATAATTTTTAACACTATTTTATCTCTCGAGCAATTTTTATTAACATTACCTTTCTAACAATTTTTAAACAATGTTTTATCTCTTGAGAAATGTTTAACAGTATTTTTTAATTCTCGAGTATTTTTTAATTCTCGAGTAATTTTTGAATAAGATTTTAATGAATTATGATACTATTTTATCTCTCGAACAGTTTTTAAACCTTTTTTATCTCTTGAGCTATATTTTAACAATATTTTATTCTATCTCTCGAGCAATATTTAACAACTTTTTTATCTTTTTAGCAAGCTGCTCAATATTTTAACTCTCGACAAATTTATGAAAATATTTTAACTCTCGATAAATTTTTAACAATGGTTTATATCTCGAGCAATGTTTGTACAATATTTTATCTCTCGAGCATTTTCTAATAGTATTTTATCGTTCGAGAAATGTTTAAACAATGTTATATCTCTTGAGAAATTTCTAATAGTAGGTATCTCTTGAGTCAATTTTGAACAATATTTTATTTCTCAACAAATTTTTCAATAGTATTTTATTTCTCGAGCAATTTTTGAACAAGGGTTTAACATTTTGTAATACTATTTTACCTCGAGCAATTTTTGAACACGATTTTAACAAATTATAATACTATTTAATCTCTCGAAAAATTATTAAATGTTTTTATCTCTCATTAAATTTCTAACAGTATTTTTATCCCTAGAGCAATTTTTGAACAATATTTTACCCCTCAAGCAATTTCTAATACTATTTTATACTTCGACCAATTTTTAACACCCTTTTTTACCTCTCAAGCCATTTTTGAACAATATTATTTGATCTCTCGTGCAAATTTTAAACAATGTTTTATCTCTCGAGGAATGTCTACTATTTTATATCTGAAGGAATTTTTAACAACTATTTTAATTTCTCTTGCAATTTTTGACCAATATATTTTACACTTCAAATGAAAACATACGCTGAAGTACTAGATTTTGTTTCGAGTGTACTTGAGTACCAGATTCTCAGAGAATGTACTAGATCTAGTACAATTGTACTAGACTGGCAACACTGCTAATAACGGTCTACAATTATCAAGACAAGAGTTATGAACATATGCTATTGAGAAAATGCCTGAGGGGAGAAGGGAGAACATTTGAAAGTTGCTCCCGATCAAGCATAGTTAGAAGAAAACGTTTATTTAGAGTCAAAAACAGTTCACTGGTAGTGCTGGCGAGAAACCAGGTCATCTAGATACTAGAAAACGTTCGGACCCGTCAATTTTTGATTTTAGGTGGAAACATTTTTTTGCCAGTTGCACCCCCTGAGCAGGAAATGGAAATGGAAAGATGGGTCAAATGATATCATATTTAGGTATTTTTACCTAGATAATAACCTCCTTGTTTTATATCGCTACTATCTATGTGGTTCGCCGAAAGTACAAAAACCGGTTTAACATAATTTTTACATTGTTATTAAAAAAAAAGAATTCTTTCTAACAATTCTAATTTTATTTCGGTGGCTATCAATTATTGTTATTAAATGATATTCTTTGGTCGCCGTAAAATAGTAAGGTTTATTTTATTTCGTTGTAGATTTGTCATAAAAGTGGCATATCAGTGATAATGGTTTACTCAATTGCTGGGAAGGTGTAAATAATTTCACTTTTTTTTGCGAACAATGAATTTGCTAGTAGAACTGCCCAACTGTTCAACAATCAACATCAAAATCATGTAATCGACTGTAATAATTTGTAATAAATATTACATTGAAATAAATATACTAAAATAAAACGCAGGTTTGATCTAAACAACGGTTTATAATCAACTCACTCAACACAAATCATTCTCTAACAAAAACCTCAAAAGAATCATTCGGTGATTCAGCCGTTTACAATACTTAGAATATTACAGGGCGAGTATTCCTTAAATTTAAAGATCGCCTACAATCGAAAGTATATTTTGGTATTAGTCAAAAAATTTTGAGAAACGAGGTCAGTAGCTAACAAATAACGTGAAATGGAAAATGCCGTAGTAAATGAAGCTACAGTTGTGACAATTTAAGATCATGTTGTTCTAGAATCCACATTAAGAGTACAAGACAGTTGGCGATAGCATCTGGTATTAAGAGATGAAGCATTCAGAAGATATTGAGAAAACACAAGTTTCATTTCTACAAAATACATCTAATAACAGAACTTAACGAAAGACGATTTTGATAGGCGATTACAATTTTGTGAAATTATGACTGAACGGGCAATAAATGAACAGCAATTTCTTTTGAACATGTGTTTTTCCAGACGAATGTACTTTTTTCTAAATAGTACGGTAAATCATCACAACTGTCATTATAGGTCCGATTCAAATCTCAGAATATTTCAGGAAGTGCATAGGTAACATCCGAAAAAACTAATAATGTTTGGGCTGGCATTTTTGGTAACCGTATAATTGGCCCCTTTTTTTACCTGGAACTCTAACCCCAGGAATGTATCTGGACATATTAGAAAACGCCATTTAACCAGCATTACTAGAATTGATTGAGAATGACGATCAGTACGTAGCAAACAACTTAATAGTCCAGCAAGACGGTGCGCCACTGTTCGTCAGTATTTGGATCAAAAGTTTCCAGGTCAATGGATCGAAAGAAGAGGAAGTATTGAGTGGTCCCCACGGTCTCCAGATCTAAGCCCGTTAGATTTTTTATCGGGCAACTTGAAAACTAAAATTTATGTCACCCAGCCAACATCACTGAAAAATCTGCGACAACGGATAATTGATTAATGTCATCAAATCAGATGCTTCAAAATGTCCGACAGCGTTTTGAACAAAACCTCTGTTATTGCATGGAGGCCCAGGGTCAGCATTTTCAGCATTTACTCGAGTAACTGGTAAGCTTTTACAGAAAATAAAAATCGTTAAAAGATCATGGCTAGGAAGACAGTAGCGTTTTTAAACTCGGGGGTTTTAATCTATGTAAAAGTAACTTCAAAATAAGCTATTATTCGACCTCTTTTTCCATTTAAGATTTTAGGGGTAAGTTTCATCCCCGCTAGAGGGTTTCCGTTCAGGGGGTGAAACTAGCAAAAAAACTTTTCCCCCAAAAATCAAAAATTGACGGGTCCAAGCGTTTTTTCGTAAATGACCTGTTTTCAAACGGCTGCCATGTATATATAAAATATTCCATTTGTATGTGTATTAATAAATAATCAAAAATCTCCTTTTAAATTTATTTCATTGGTACTCTAGCATCGCAGCACCACTGAATACCAGCGAGCATATAGGGTTGTTCGATATCCCGATTTAGGTGGGAGTCTCCAGCCTATCCAGCAATTGGACATTTGACAATACCTTTTTTTAAAGGAAACTTTTATAAAAGCAGCGCTTTGAAATAGCTTTTTAAGTGCTTTTAACAAACAGGTGATACCTTTAAGTAAGGTGTGAAAGGTGGGGGGATGATAGCCAGATTTCTCCCATGGAGGCTGGGCACCCAAAGCAATTTTTGAGTTCCGGCGCCTATGAAAAGGATCAAAGATTCTCGACATGTTTTATTTTTATTCTTAATTTGTGGCATTTGTTTCATGTCATTTGTATATTTCTTATAGTTTTTATCAGTATATGAGGAATATTTAATTTGGATTTTTAAGGAAGAATATTAAGTTCTCCAGTAGTTGTTTTAAGTAATCAAACAACCGTTTGCTTCCCAAAAAATATAGAAGAGATTTTTCTAAAGTTTTTCTTCCAGGTTATCATTATTATCAGCAGTTAACTGAAACAATCCAGATTCGTACTTAAATCTTAAATGGGTAATATCATTCTAATTTTTGAGTTTATAAAAAATACTTGACATAATTATTTTATTGAAAAAAAGACAACAACCTGTATAATAATGGTCAGAATAAAATTAACTATACCTTGATGTCACAAGACAATAATATATTTATTATCTTTTTTTATGTTTATGCTTCTCGATTAACAAGTATGTTTTGTTGATCTACGTGTTAAATATCGCCCATTAAATAATATATTTTTAGATAACTTAATGTTTAATTTGTTTATAAGTACAATTTGCGCCTTTCAAGCCACAATTTATTATACAACTTCGTATTTCAAATTACCTACATCATTGTGAGTGCTGGTGACACATTTCTCGCAGCCTTGGTCAAACGAAAAGAACTCTAGTCCGTTCTGGTAATACGGATCGTTGATTGAATCAAGGTAATTGTTAGAAATGTACGTGTAATTATAAATGTACTACAAAAATTGCTTTAGGTATGGTTATTCCAGCAAATCATGTAATATGTGGTTACCCACTATTACCACTTCTATACAGAGTGTAACAATAATAGGTCGGTCCATAGATATCTTTATTATTAAACTAGCTTTTACCCGCGGCTTTGCACGCGTGGTATGTTTATAATTTAAAAAAGTGAATGATTATAAATTTTTATTAATTTTAGTAATTTTTGCAACTTACAAGTAATAATTGCAACATATATAAAATTCAGCAGAATTGACCGAAATGCATTAACCCTAAGGAAAGTGAGTGGTTTTTTCTATATTATAGTCATTAAACTAAGGAAAAAATAGCATAATACCAACTTTGTACACATGGGAAGCTAGACATAAGTACCCTATCGCATTGTTCTTATACTTTTATAATAAAATCTAACAAACCAATAATGAAAATTCCCTGCTTTACCAATATTACTTTCGGAGTAAGTACGTGAATACCTAAGTAGGTACAACATTGAATATGAATTTATCTACTAATAAATCAACGTTAATATTTTTGTTGTTGCTTGTCGAGATAAACTCAGATATTTTCCAATTCACGTATTGCAGTTAAAGTCGAGTCAATGCCTCCCAATTATAATTTTTATGATTATTTGTACAGAGCTTATCGCGACAAAGCACCGACCGAACAAATTATTAATGCGCGCCGGTTGGTTGATTACTAGGTTCATTATAACTTTCTTATAAGGCTATAATGTCAGTTCGGTTACAGATTATTATTTGATGATAGTGAAACCTTTTAACCTCTCGCAAATATCAAATGTCAAAGTAAATCTCGATGAAAAGTGTTTATTTTTTGTTTGTTTATATAACACCTGGTTATATTTTAGCCATCTATTGTATCGTAGATGTTGTAGCGTTAAATAATGGCAAACCTGTAAAGTGCACATGCGCATAAAGGGTTTTGGACAGTTTCTGAAAGAGACTTGATTCTGTTCTAAGCACATACTTTGATTACTATACGAGGCAAGAGAGAGGTCCGACCTTAGATTATACAAACCTTAGATGGAACATAAGACACTGCGCATAATCCTATTTCGAAATTATTCACACCCACCAATCACAGTTGAGAACATCACATGTCAGAGCGTTGTCCATCCAAATTTAATGTGTCAACGAGAATTAATTTGGTATTTTAGTGACTTAAATTTTGGAAATTAACGTTTAAAATGCCATGATGTGTTGTAGAAAGCTTTATTTATAATAAAAGTGCGAAATGTGACGGAGATAAAAGAAACTTATATTTATTTCGGTGAGATATTTAATTTTTAAAGATTCTGTCCACGTCCATATTTGTTAATTTGAAAATAAACAGAATCGGACTTGGTCATTGGTACATGTTATAAGTAGCAAATAAAGGTTATTTTTTTAAACTGTTTACTATTTCTTGTTTCATGGTGAATCTGTTTTCAGTAAGTGGAAAGAGAAATATACAATCAAATACAAAAATATCAATTTCATTTCCAATTTATTCGTTTCAAACTTCACAACTGGTTTCAATAGTTTTTTCAAAACTATTTAGTATTTCTACTCAAAGTGTGCTCCGTGGAGCCCTGGGGCTCCGCAAAGCCTTTGTGAGGACTCCGCGAAGAAAATAATCATAATAAAAAAAAACAGAACTATCGCCACAAAATGGAGGGACCTGGCTTGAGGACTTTTTTTTGAGAAGTAATTTTGTTAAGTCACTTAGTGGAAGGAGGATATGATTTTGCTTCAGGACTTTTTTTATTTTATTTTTTATGGGTGAAATGGATTTGGGATAATTCTTGCAAGGAATCTTTGGAATTGGAATTATTCAAAAATAAATTAACAACAAATTATGTTCTTATGTATTTTCAGCCTGAGTTGCCGATTAAATTAATCGTAGATGCATCAAATGTGGGAATAAGGGCCATATGTCATGTTTTTGAAAAAAATATTGAGAAATCTATAGCTTCTGTTTCGCGTACCTTATCAAAGTCCGAACAAAAATATTCCCAAATTGAAAGAGAGGGCCTTGCAATAATTTTTGGATTAAATAAATATTTATATAGACATTTCTTTATCCTAGTTACAGATCACTTACCTCTGGTAACTATTTTTAACACAGCTAAAGGTATACCCCAATTTTCAGCCAACAGACTACGTAGATGGGCAGTAATATTGTCAAATTACAATTATAAAATTGAATATGTAAAATCGGAGCATAATATGAAGCCGATTTTTTATCACGTTTACCTATTGAAAGTCAAAATGAAGAAAAATTTGAAAAATATTTTTTAAATTATGTGTTTTATGTGTTGAGGGCCCCGTCAAATATTTCGCTTTTCAAAAAGGTTCCGACCCCAAAAAAGTTTGAGAAACACTGCTCTATAATAATATGGGATCTATCCATTTAATTACATTTTATTTTCTCTAATTTTGATATATAAAGTAATATATTTTATAATCGCAGCAAGTGCCAAAACCAGTTGCATAAAGTAGAACATTATGCAACTGATTACGAAAAGTTGATTATGTCACCAGTTACGAAATGAAAATAAATAAAACTGCCTCTTTTTTGGTTTTTAAGTCGAAAAATCGAGAAATCGAGTAATCAAAAAATCTAAAAATCGAAAAATAAAAAATCGAAAAACCAAAAAACAAAAATCGAAAAAACCAAATATCGAAAAAAAGGCAATGAATAGTGACATTTCACAATTGAAAATATGACATTACGTTTAACAACAAAAAAGAAAACAAAAAAAGAAAAGCTTTAAATTGCGTTTTATTTTTTAAATAATTAAACACCGTTATTGAAAACTGCCCAGAAATGTTGGGGGTAAAATTTTGACGTACTCCTTTAAGGATAATGGGTAAAAATGTTTTTTTTCTTCAAATTTCTCGCGGGTAATGTCAAAAATCAGATCGACAACACTGCACATGTTCCTTATTTTTATTATTACTATTAAAAAAAAAAACGTCATAGGGCAATCAAATACAATAATTTTCTGAAATATTTGATTGGAAGTACCTACAAAAGAATGCTGGTGAATCATTTTTCAACACAATTTTATAAATAATCAAGACAAAATTAGAAAAAATCTTGTATGTAAACACGTTACCAAATGCCGTTTGGTTACATAAATAGCTATTAATTGACTTCCTAATATTTTAAATCATTGAACGGTATTTTCCGTAAATAATTAAATCATAAATAATTACCGGTATATAAGTACCAAAACATTTTTTTTTTCTTTTCGAAGAATAGGCTTATGTCAAATAAACTTAAAATATAACGAACGAAAAGGTAACCCATTTCTAATAAAATTTGATTATTTATTTTATTTTGGTGTGATCGTAGAAAAAATCTTGTGTGTAATTCGGCAAAAAGTACTTTGGCTGTTTCGATAACTTTTTGTCTCAACAGCTATTTTGTTACAATAATTTTATAAACTTTTACTTAGGGTCGATTTCACCGTTTTGTTAAACGAAGTTTAAAATACTAAACGAAGATTAAAATGACATTTTTATATTAACAAAAATAAAGTTTAAATTACTAAATGGAGTTTAAAATGATATTTTTACATTAACAATGTCATTTTAATCTTCATTTAGTAATTTAAACTTTATTTGACACAACGATGGAATCGCCCCTTAGCTAGTTATATATTGATAAAGTGTTATTGCCCTCATCATAAATGAATCGTGCTGACAAATAAAGTCAAAAAAACATCTCATAATTTTTCATCTTTTAGTTACCTACCAAAATTACTACAATACAAATATTTAAGTCCGACCCAGAACTTCTCCCTACTCCTTCCACCCAGTTTTTCGGTTTTGGCAAAATTCGCGCAGTGACAAATGCTTCCTATGTTACCTCTACCCTTTCTAACCTCTTTGGGTCCGACACGCCCAACATAGGGCGCGGCCATTTTGAACCCTGTGACACAGTTTACAGCTAAAGAATCAGATCGCTCACTCTGCGTCGGCACTTTGGATCTCAATGTTTCAGTTTATACACTGTGCAACTCGGATAATACAATATATGACAACCGCCTATAATAAAACAGCAGTCTTCTGCGTATCCTGAATTTGTATCCCTGGAGTGGATGTTATTTTGGAACTTTTAACTGGTCCGAGTGAGCTAACTGATTCTTTACCAATAAACTGTGACTTCAAAAATAATATTCACTGACACTGACAGCAGCAAGCAAAATATCAGGTGCGTTTTAATAGAAGAAGAAGAAAACCGACAATTTTGAAGCAGAAGCGGATGATTAAAACGCACCTATTAAAAATATTGCGCCAAGATGTAGGCAACACGTAATAAGGGTTCAAAATGGCGGAGTTTTCTGTCTCCTTTTAAAAGGCACTCAGAAAGCTGCGCAGTGCGACCATTCTCCGTATAGTAAAAGAAAATCAAAGTATGTGGTTCTAAGAGACCTTTAACATGTAGGTGCAATTAAAAAAATGTACAATCGAATAAATGTTAAAGTGTTTTGATAGTAAAGTGTATTCAATTATCAATCCAAAGGATAGATCACCAAACAGCAATTTTCTCTATTGTAAACTTAAATAAACTCAATAGGCCTAAAACTGAGAGTTCACACAATGCCCTCTTCCCCCTTTTGTTCGGATGTTCTAACCATAGATAAGGCGAGTGTGAATTCTGAGCTGATGTGCTGCCATCTATTAAATTGTAGTGGTACTATATTCAATATGGCCGCTAGGGGCGTTAGCTGAGCAAAAATGTAATGAAGAAAATCAAACAAAACATTAATTTAGTTTATTTTGACTAGTGTCTAAACATAACACAATCATATTATGATTGTTTTATGATTTAAAACTAGTAAAATCTTTTGCTAATTTATATTTTTATTTGATTTTTTCATTATATTTTTGCATTAATTTCAAAATCAAGACCTTTATAAAAGTTTTTCGACTTGGAGTGGCAATTCAGTTTGAAAAAAATTGAAGTTAAAGCATCGTCCATTTTGGTATCTGTTAGAAGTTATGGGTAACACTATTATTATTAATAATATTCAATTTTTGTTACATTATAAATATGTATTGATATACTGGAATATAATTTTCATATACAATTCCAAAAGTATCTTACTATTAAAGTGAATTTGAGTGTGGATAAAATTTGCCATATCTTATCGAATCCATTAGTTATGTTGGAAAAATTGCTTTATTAGATAATTTTTTTATTGATTTATTTGTGCACCACTTGGGTTTTTTCTAATTCTTATTCATCCTCTGGGCATTGTGATAAATAAATCTGGCTTTTGAGCTTAAACTTAAACAAATATTTGGACCCTTGAAGATTTTGGGGTACATTTCTTTTGTTTGATTATCAATGGTATTGAATCAATTGTTTGTGTTGAAGGCTGAGACTCACAGGTTTTAAAGATGTACAAAGTATTTTCGAGGGCCAATATTTTCATATAATCATTAAAAAATGTATAAAAAAAGATATCAAAATAACAAACCAATAATGTTAACACTGAATCAAAAACTAGTTAATAAATATTACCTACCATTGGCGCAAAAGAGTGTAAGAACTGCATTTTTCTTAGACGCTTGTTCCTAATTTTTTGGTTATCTTTAAAATGACGACAGCATGTTAAATATGAAATATAAATGACATAACTACCAATATCTTCTGTGAGGGCTTTATTATTCGTTGCTGAAACCATACATGCTGAAACCCACTTTCCCACCTTTTGAAAAGATGCTTAAATTTGGATAGTAGTGAAAATATATCTAGAATCTAGAACAGTCATACTCAATCTGCGGTCCTCCAAGCTAGGGCGGCTCCAAGATGAATTTTCAGGGGGGGGAGGGGGGTGGTGAAGGGACATTGCCTTTAATCAATCCCTTTTTAGCATATTTTTTTTTAAATAAAATGCCCATAAATCGTAAGATTTTTCATGTCGGGGTAGGCCATGGCCCTCATAGCCCCCCACTGGAGCCGCCCTTGCCACCAAGCTGTTTTGTGCGGCCCTCCAAGCTATTTTGTGCGGCCCTCCAAACTTTTTGTGCAGCCCCAAACATTATTATTAAGAATTATTAGGAATTTTTAGGAATTTTTAGGAATTTTTAGGAATTTTTAGGAATTTTTAGGAATTTTTAGGAATTTTTAGGAATTTTTAGGATTTTAAATGGTTGACTTATACTCCTTTTTTGAAAAAAATTGTCTTTGCGACTTTTCAAAGCTTATTAAAACAACTAAAACAACATGAGGACTTTTTTTAGAAAATATGTAAAACTAAAACAATATGAGGTTCTTTTTTTTTAGGAAAATATTTAAAACAGATCCCTATCGTCACCCATTGTCCTTTATTTACATTTCAAAAAGGTGGCAACCCTAGTGATCATCCAATAGCCCGTGTAGCACAACAAACATATTTATATGGCCCAAAAGAAAAAAAATTGAATACAGCTGGTCTACAGTCAAGTGCAACATCCATTTTAAACTCTTGAAGTTTTGCAGGAGTTGACAACTGACTCTGTCAAAACTGATATTTCGATATGAGCGCCATCCCGTTAATTGGAGTGGTACTAAATTATCTTCCTCATGTTTTTTAATTTGAGTTACAAGCTCTTGGTTGTAACTTGGGATTATACCTTGCACAAGCATACTGTGCTCCACTTATTTAAGTGGTATGGTCTTTTTGAGCCTGCTCATTAGCTATTAGTTGTCCAGGAACTGTAGAACCCTTCCGTGTTTTTTTTTCGATGTTTTTTCTTTCTCCTTTGATTGTTGGCATTCTCAGATCTCTGTGAAGGTCTAAGTTTCTTACATATAAGGTACGTTTACTACTGTTCTTTATATTTTGTACTGTAAACATAACACTAGTTTATTCAGCCATTTTGCATAATTCACTTTGAAAAATATAAAAAAAAAGACGCAGCATAAGTTACTTTTTAGTTTTTATTGTCTTAAGTCTGTAAAAAAGGCGTTCTATAGTATACCTACCAACTTTGTCCCGTTGAAAATTATTATAACATAGTTTTAATGGGCTTTTGCTGTTTTTACAACCCTTACAAGTTTTGTACTATAAACATATCTTTAAAATAAGGTAATATATTAAACTTGTTAGAAGTTGCCAGCTTTTTATCTTATCCCTAATTATTTTTTCCTACTTATTTTTATAAAGAGACATAAATGTAGAAATTATGTACGTAATAGCTAGGTTTAACTTTAATTTTGTTTTAATAGAGTTGTTAGATGGCTTAATAATCATTATTTGATCAATAATAAATATTTTATACAGTAATATCACCAAATTACAACTGATTAAAGGTTTAACACAACGGCAATCAGACCTGCACTGTTAATTAAAAATTAATTGGTTTGTTAGATCTTTTGAATAGTTACTTATACAGGGTGTTTAAACGCGGCTGGAAATTTACTTTTAAAGTAGATTTTCTGACAAAAACGATAATTATTTTCCTAATTTTATGGTATTTTTTATCAAATGTGGCAACCCTGTGTGTGTATCTCAGATTTTGTTGTAAATCGTATCTAAAAACTCCTTTTAAGAACGGTAGTGTCCTATAAAAACTGTAATAAATAATTATTTTGTATTGTAAACAAAGTAAAGGGAAAATAAATCTTATTTCATCTGATTTTACAATTTAAGTCTTTCTGAAAGCATTTTCTGTCGTCTGGTTTTGCTACTTTTAGTTTAAAACACATTTTTTTTGTAATTTTATTTTAGCATTCGAAACTAAAAACTAAAACCTTGTATAGAGAAATTTACAAGCTAATATTTTAAATTGAGTCTAAAGGTACATTTACATCTGACATTTATTGCATGAGATTTATGTCTGACAGTTGTTTAGTCCAGTGTACCTTAAATGATAATAATAAAATAATTTATTCACTCAAAATGACGACACAAAAACATATAAATTGCAAATATAATAATTATAAACATATAAATATAGAATTTTAATTAATTGTTACTAAAAGTAGAGTAAACAAATGCTAACCTACAAATATATAAGCCTGTCCATTGGAAATTGCATCTCATTTTATAGATATAAAAAACATAGTTAAATAAAGTTAAACCTTAAAATCTCAAAGATCTTTAAAGGTTAAAGATATCACATTCACAAGTTGTCAGCAAAAGCATCACCTGCAGGTTACTTCAATTTCTGGTCCACTAGAACTGCTATATTACTTTCTATGTGCAGGTACAGTACCAAGTCAAAGACAAGAAACTCACTGAGCTTAGGTAAACAAGCTACAATATTCTAGAAATAGATAATAAAACATAAGGTAAATGTAAAAACCATCAAGAGAGGTGTAGGACTGCCTAAAAGCCTTAATAGAGCTAGGTACCACGCCACAAAAGATATAAGGACAATGGAAAGGCTGATTTATACTCCAAGAAGTAGCCTCAAAGGCTTTATTCGGCCCAGAAATATTGGAACAATACACTAGGACAGGTACAAGTCAAGGAGGTCTTGAAAGGACCATCAGCAAAACTGAGAAATCCTATATTTGTAAAGTAAAAATCAAGGAGTTACTTGCTAGTCTTTGTATTTACCTAAAATAGGTCAAAATAGACAAAGTACTCTTACCAGTGGTCAAAGGATATAAACAATAGATCTGAAAAGGTCGAGATGCAACTACATGGCCCACAATTTTAACCTAATCTAAACCCAAACATAAAGTAAATGGAAAAACCATTGTTATATACTCAGACAATCAAGAAAGGTGTAGGACTGCTTGAAAACCTTAACAGAACTGAGTACCACGCCACAAAAGATATAAGGACAATGAAGAGGCTGATTACTAATCCGAGAAGTAGCCTTAAAGGCTCTTTTCGGCCCAAAAATATTTTGTGGTGCTACAAAGACAGCCATCAGAACATGCACAAAACATTTGATGTCAAACAAAGCTCAGAAATACACCAGAACAGGTACAAGTCAGGAATGTCTAAAAAGGACCATCAGCAAAACTGATATTTCTTTCATTTGTAAAGGAAAATCAAGAAGCTACTTGCTGCTAGTCTTTGTATTCCTCTAGAGAAAGCCAAAGTAAACAAAGTGCTCTTACCAATGATCAAAGAATATAAACAATAGATTTGGGGAAAACTACATGGCCAACAGTTCTAACCTAACTTAATATAATCCTCTACGCAGGTTGATATTCTTTAGTAACATGAAGGAAAGACCATCCTCACTCACGTATTTCTTGATCATCATACACTGTTTTAGAAAAAATTCTCCTATTTTATCATAGACCTTCCTGTTTCTTACATTATCTAGTAGAAAACTCGTTTGCTTACAATTAAATTTCTTTGTTACAGATATGTCTTCGGAGGATGCGCTGGTCCAACGAATTGCAGAACTGCAAGTTAGGATACAATATCTGGACTCGATGTACAGATCAAGACAGGAGGATCTTCAACAACTGAGCCAACATTTTGATCAATCGTTTAATGCTGACAACACTTCCAATCTACCCCATCTTCAGGATATGAAACAATTTTTAAAAAATATATCGGGGTTACACGTATCCAGTGGATTAAATCCAGGTAATTTTTTTATGTTGTTAACGGAACAAAAACGAATTTTCAATATAATTCTGTTCTTAACAATTTGTATCATTTAATACTTAACGAGGAATCACACAAATTACTATGTAAGTCGAACAAATTGAATTTACTTCTAGAACAATGAGGTCTTTCACAACAATGGGCTGACTATAAAGTACATTAAACTCGCAAAAGTACTGTACTTTAATCAATTAGTTTAAGACAGTTGTTTTTATAATTTTAAGGTCCACAAACAATATATTAGCTTTAATTTGATAGGGTGAACATTTAAAAACTAACAATGGACTTGACAATGAAACAAATAAAGAAGATGTCAAAAATTGCTCAAATCTCTTAAAAAATATAACAAGTTTTCTTTAAAAATTAATATTCTTTTTATTATATATGATTGGATACATCCTAGGATAATTTTAAATATTGAAATAAGTATTTTGAAACTGATTCACGTAACTATTGTTTCTCTTTTTAAAATCAGCTTGCGAACCGACGAAACATTTGAAGAAATCGAACAAAATGCTAAAGATTTAGCAAAATGTAATATATACAAACTTAAAGTGAACAGAATCCAAATAAAAAAGAAAACTTTCGATAAAAGTAAAGAAGTTGAAACGAATTTTGATAAAAAACAAAATATGAAAATTAACACTTTTTATTTTATATTAGATAATTTGTCATCAGAACTAATTCGAAGAAAAATAGCCTATGAAAGGGTCTCAAACACGTTTGGATTTATGGGATCGTTATGTGATCTTTCGGACAATCAAATTTCAATAGAGGCAGCAAATTTATGGCAGAGTTATCAGTCTGAACTTGATAGAGATTTTGCAGAAGATTGTATTCAATTTAAATACTTTCTAAAAGCTTTGAAGGAAGAACACAAGCTAAGATACTACAAGTTCTGAGAAGACTTAAAATAGTTGTAACATATCCAAATATCGACTCTGCTTTAAATATTTTTTGACGATACCAGCAACTAATGTTAACGGAGAAAAATCGTTTTCAACACTACGTAGAGTCAACAACTATTTAAGAAATAGTTTATTTGATTCAAAGACTAGCAATTTAACTTTATTGTGCATTGGGTGTGAACTTGTTGACTCTCTAGATGAAGACGATATTATATCGCTTTTTATTTCAAGCAAATTAAGAAAGGCACTTTGATAAAAAGGAAATGGGATTCAAAGTTTTTGTTTTATTGATTTTTTATCTTGAAATGTTTGTAATGTTATTTTTTGTTATGTTAATATTCTTTCAAAATAAATGCACTGAATAATTGTTGTTATACCTTTATAATAGATTGAAAAATTAATTGTTGGGAAGGGGCGCTTTAAAAGTTTTGGCCCAGGGCGCCGCCGGTGATTAATCCGGCCCTGATCGTATTGTTTTCGATAAAAATGTTTTTCTGTCAAACGTGTACAAACATATACACCACCTTCATATTCCTTTCAGGCGTATCACTAAAATTTCCAACTGCCTACCAGTTTCTTCCACATCTTTTGGACGATCCTACCAGTCTGAGGTTGTCATATTTGCTGTCAAAAAACCGAGACGGTGTATCGTTGGTGCTCGGAATACCGACGGTGAAGAGAGAGAAGTACAATTATCTTATGGATACTCTTCAAAGTCTTATTGATGGATTAACAGATGAAGAAATCGACGATAGCCTTATAGTGATTTTCATAGCTGAGGTAACGTTAAAGGGAATAGTTCTAAACTGTATTTTTACTTGAATTTTTGTTTACAGATTGAATTGGAATACATTGTTAAAGTTGCCAGCGAAGTGGAAAAAAAGTAAGTTATTTTTTTATTTCACTACAGTGTATTAATTTTTAAAAATTAAAAAAAAACTCGTTTAAGGTTTTTGTTCTAAATTATGGATTGTTTAATTTATTTGTACGACCGTCAAATCTATAGTTAAGTAATATGCTAAGTTTTAGAGAAACTTTTAAAAAACAAACATCCATCTACATGTTATATTTACTTGCCAAACATAAACGTATATCCAAAAATATGTCTTTTTTAAATCTATATAACTTTTATTAGAAACTTACATGCGTGTCTAAGTCACATATTGAAATATTGAGCAATTACGCACTAATGGGACACCCTGTATAACTAATTTCTTTAAGCTTAGAACCCTATTGATTTTCAGAACTTTCGGTATATAACATTAGTGTTCCTTTAAGTGTCTTTAGAATAATAATCCTCCACAAGTTCGTGACGCTAACACCGGACAAGAGTTTGCAGGATTTTTCCTGTAAAAACGTGCCGCAAGATGCTGAATCCCGACCGTCTGTATACTGAGTGATGAGAATTTTGTTTTTGCGTTATTTTAAATTTTACATGGTGCACCAAACAAAACTACAAATCATAATAAAATAATTATTTTACTATTTATATTTGAAAAATACGTATTTTATTTCTAATTATACAGGGTAGCTCAAAGTATTTTGATTATATATATTAATAGAGATAATATGGATTGGATCAGTTACGATTGTGGTAAATAATTTAAAAGTATCCGAATGCCGAAAAAAGTATCCGGTATCCGGATACTTACAAATTTGGTCACGGATACGGATAGATAGAAAAATTTGAAAAGTATCCGAATACAGCTTTCGGATACACATAAAGTATCCGGATACAGAAGTATCCGGATACTACCCAACTTTGGGAGATAGTCATTCAAAATAGCAATTTATAGCAAAAAACGATGAACTATTCAAAACGAAAAATGAGTAATATTTAAAAATGGTCATTTTTAGACATTTCATTATTCATTTTTTGATTTTTTTGACATTTAAATTTTTAATGATAATACGGTATAATGCATCGAAGTATATTTTCAGATTTGCGGCCCAACTAGAATCTGGATTGATCGAAATCATAGCACCTTCGCCAGGATATTACCCGAACTTCGAAAAACTTCCATTAACGCTTGGGGATTCCCCGGAACGAGTAAAATGGCGATCGAAACAGAATTTAGATTATGTGTTTTTGATGTCTTACTGCCAGACGAAAGGTAAGCCTTTTTGTTTTTCGTGTGGTTTGAAATAGGTAGAAAAGAAGGAGATAAGTTGACGATAGTAAGCTTATTATATTTTTTCTCCACCTGATTTTAACATAACATTTTGTTTCTTCTCTCAGATACATCGTTATGAATTTAGATTCAAATAATAATTTTGTTACTTCAATATTTCCATGTGT
The DNA here is from genome assembly GCA_927349885.1 of Psylliodes chrysocephalus. Classification (NCBI taxonomy): domain Eukaryota; kingdom Metazoa; phylum Arthropoda; class Insecta; order Coleoptera; family Chrysomelidae; genus Psylliodes; species Psylliodes chrysocephalus. The sequence continues at coordinate 2,573,831 of OV651825.1, forward strand.
CAAAATCGTCATCTTACCCTCACACCACATCCAGCACAAAAACATTTCGGAAATATTTCAAAAATGTAACATTAAATATTTATAATGTTTCATAAATATTACGAAACGTCCCAGAAACATTTCGAGAATATCCCTGAAATATAAAAGTGTCCCGTAAATGTAATATTGTATAGTAATATTTCAGAAATAAAAATTTTAAATATAACGTAGTAATATTTCAGAAATTTATTCTAGTTTTATTTCATAAATATGTTGAAGAAACGTTTCTAAAATATTTTTGGAATATTAAAATAGCTTCTGAATGTAATATTATACTGTAACATTTTTATTAGATTAAAAAGAAGACATTTGAAAATAAAATATACATGTCTCTTTAAAATACACGAAACAGAAACATTGATTCTTAAACAAACAAATAAATAAATAATTTTTAAATATTATTTCATAAAATATTCTATAAGCGAATCACTTTTCACATTTCCACCAATTCGACCAATTCCACCAATATTGTAACCTTTTGTGTAACATTTAACTAAAATATTTCAGAAATATTTTAGAAACTTATGCTTGAGATTTTTGAAACTTTTGAAAGATTTCTGAAACACTTCTGAAATATTGTCAGTTATATGGGATGCGGGTAAATAATCTCCTATCTAAGATGACAAAAGAAGAAGTTATAAAAATAATTTTAAAAAACCGATTTCAAAATCGTGCAGAAGCCCTTAAATATTGAGATTTTTTATTTTCTCATAAATCATCAGATACCTGAACAATTGTATATGGAAGTGTCCCTAAGGTATCCCCTTTCTAACAAAAAAAGAATCATAGAAATCGGACAACGTAGTAAAGAATTATTGCTGAAAAATACATAAAAAATTAAGAGTGATGATTTTCTCATGGACCCCATTATTAGATCTTGACCAAATTTATATGAGACCACCCCTAAGGTATCCCCTTTCTACGAAAAAAGAATTAGGACAACGTAGTAAAGAATTGTCGCTGAACATACATAATAAAATATTCCGATGAATTGAGAACCTCCTCCTTTTTTGAAGTCGGTTAAAAATCGTTGCATCAAAAATATATTGTACCACTTGAATTCACAAAAGTCACACACATCTGTTTTGGAACAGGAGTACCAAAGCTTTATCTTCACCTGATTCATGACAAATCAAACATAGTTCTTCTATATCTCCTACATAATCGTTATTATTATTTTCTTCCATATATCTGATTGATGTGAATAAATTAGGAAACTTATTTTCATCATCAAGCTTTATTATTTTGACAAGTTTCGGTTCCTTTTGGATCTTTTCTTATTTCCTGCTCTTCTCTTCCGATTCTCCTCTTTTTTCTTACTTTTTGTTTGTTTTTCTCAGCTTCTTTTGTTTCTGAAGCATTATTTACAAGAATGACATTCACGTATTCATTGGCAGTGGCTCATTCCTTATTTTTTTCTCTTTGTGAGCTACAAAGAGCTTCTGTGCTATTCAGGGTAGCTGAGGTAATATTTTGCGATGATCCTGCTACTTTTGATGGGAGAGCATCAATTGCATAGTGTGATTCTGATACTTAAGTGCCTACAATCAGATGGTATAATGCCATAAGATGGTTGTGCTATTTCTCTGTAATGATTTCTCTGTTGGCCCAAAGTCAGAATCATCAAATATTTTAGAATTCAGTGAAACAAAGATACTAGAATATTGTACAGTATTCTTTAATTGTAGCAACCTTACCATAACTTATGCCACATCTTTATTAGTCTTAAATGGTCCAGTCGCTAAACGCGTGCATGAAGAGAAAACATCACGCTCCACCATAGCAGTATTATTTCCTGGTATAAGTTCACTGCTTGTAGTGTAACGTGCGTCGAATGGTTATCCATAATTGGGGCTTAGGTTAAATTAAGTCTGATATCTGCTTAGATTAAATCAAATCTGATATCTGAGGTTTCTGTTTGGCAGGTGAATTCTGGGATACCTTGTTTACTTGGTCACTTTATTTGCTTTTTTAAAACTCTGTGTGCCCAGCATGCTCTAAGACCTGCGAATTACTAACAATTTATTTATTTATTTACAGGTACATTTTACGTCCAATTAGAGGATGACATTATGGCCAAACCAGCCTATATGACAACAATGAAAAAGTTCGCCTTAGAAAAAACGTCAAAAAAAGAACCATGGATCATTTTGGATTTTTGTCAGTTAGGTTTTATCGGTACATATTCCTATAAGTCTCCCTGTACAAATGTATTTATATTTGTTTATTTGCATTTTTAGGAAAAATGTTTAGGAGTGCTGAACTTCCTTGGCTGATCCAATTTTTTCAAATGTTTTTCAACGATAAACCGGTTGATTGGTTACTGGATTACTTGATTACCACGAAAGTTTGTAACTGGGAAAAACGAGTAAGTTTGCAAATTTAAGCTTAGCTCCACACTAATTATGTCTGGCTGGACCCAGTGCGCATCCTTCTGGAGAAAAGTAGATTTCTCGTAGCTCAACTGTACTTATGCCTGGCTAGACATAGTGGCTTTCTCTTAGCTTCTTAACATATATATTTAATTACAGTAAAATCTTATTTACTTTTAGGATAACTGCAAGACTGATAAAGCAAAAGTATGGATTCATTATAAACCTTCACTATTCCAACATATAGGGGAACATTCTTCTCTAAAAGGAAAAGTTCAAAAACTAAAGGTAATAAATACACACATGTCATTTTTTCAACAGCTTTACTCATTATAACGTTACTACAACATATTTGGTAAAAGTATTATGATTACTCTGGTGACGTCACATATATCGTGGTAACATAACATATATAACGTAATATGTCAATATTAGATTATATTTTGATTTTGTTTACTTAAAATTATGTCTCCTCCAACAAATAGATTAAAGATTTTATTGCCCTATATGTGTGGAAATAAGAACATGCTTTGGTAACATATGACGTCATGGAAATAACTAAATCATATAAATAAATGCTGTGGTAACATAAAGTATGTTCTTGTAAGTTACGGTAAGCAAGAAATGTCTATAATTGTTAGCATAAACATAACAGAATAAATAGATTCGCTTTCACATTGTCCGCATCATAAACCAGATGGAGAAAGAGGTAGGGTACAACACACAATGACGTACTGTTTCGAGAGGGTTCATTTATACTATTTTATAAAATTATTTAATGTTTAAATATAGGGTGTCTTGGATTCAGGGAGAACATTAAAAGATATACGGCCTCTGGAAGTCAATTTTTCTTGAATAACTTTTAGACTACGTAATATAATTTAACGCTAGGAACTTATTTTTTAATGTTCTCTCTGAATCCAAGAGACCTCCTACCTTTTCCCGGACACTCTGTATACGTTTAATGAATCTTGCGAATCAAGGGTGATTTTAAATTGTGCAACAAGAAAGGATATGAAGTGAAAGAAACACACAAAATCACCGAATATCATAATAATTACAAAATGTTTAAAAATCGCAGAAAATAGAAAAATCTTTAAGTAAAAAACCGTCAACAGATCACAAAAAGCACTAATATAACTTAATCCCATCCTTGACGCTGTCAACAAAATGTCTTAAGTCACCAAATTTAAAAGTTAAGAACCAGAAAGTTCATTATAACAATTACAGTTCATCAAATTTCTAGAGGCTTTCGACGGCTAGACAGAGAAAGCACTACTGACAGGCATCCCGACGGATTTACGCAATGAAAGTACACTCTGCGCATCAAGTATTTCACTATTTCATTCAGACGTAAATGTCAGATGTAAATTTCGCTAAAACATTTCTTTTATTTTCGTTTATGTTTTTTGCTCATTACAGTTTAATAAAACCTAAGTATGGAGTTTAATAGCAAATTAAGAGGCCGCGTGATTAACACTCAATCTCGCGAAATAATAGCCAATGTTATAGAGTTTATGAGAAGAGAAGGAAACTTTAATTCACCTTCAATACCATTTAAAAATGTAAATGATCGTGTTGCTGCAGCCACAGGAGTATCTAAAAACACTGTCGTCCGCATTTCTGGAGAGAGAAAAAGAATCGATAACCGTGAGATATCGGAATTTTCATCACCAAGAAAAACCATTAAAAAACCAAAAACAGTTAATGATATAGATGAAGCTGCACAAGAATCAAATTTTATTTTTTTATTATTAGATAGCTATTTTTGTTTCTGAGTTGTGTTTATTTACAGGCTCAATTTTTTTCCGTTTCTCCTTTTTGATTTTATATGGGGTTTCAAGTTGTTTTTGATTTATTTCGACGTAAATCACAACAACACACTTTTTTAATAAAGCAAACAAGTGTTAAGAGGTATATGTACGTGTAAACTACAATTACAAAAAATTTATATGAAACCCATGAAACCACCAACAAAAATGTAAAGCTAGCTTCCGTACTAGAACATGGTGTCATTCGTCGAGATAATATATCGTTTTGTTTAATAGATCAAGAAATGTAAATATTCCCCTGTTATTTTTTATAAAATTATAAGAGAAATAATTTTTTTTCTAAATAGTATAGTTTATTATTTTGTAGAAAAACAAAATTTCGAAAATTTTAGTAATGTTTCAGAAACAACCGTTATTAATAATAGGTACCATTTTCCTTAATAAGGTAGAAATAAAATATAAACTATTTCCACGATTTACAAAGGCCTACAAAAAAATTATAGGTATTTTCCGCTATCCTATAAAATTTATATTTTCTGACTCAATTTCAAAAGGTTGAAGGAATTCCAAAACACCTTTTATGGCATAATAATTATTTTCAATTCTACATACTATCTTTAGCTGCTTTTAAAAACGTTCTAAGAAAGTCCAATCAGACCAATTTAATCCCTAAACTATTCCACACTTTTAAAATTTAATTACCTAAAAATATTAAAAACTATTTAAAATAACTTGTTTAGCAGACTGTACAATAGCTATCTTAGTCACACGTAGCGCGTTCTCTGTCTGGGCGTCGAACACCTCTAGAAATTTGATGAACTGTATGTTGTATCTCTAACCTCCATGCGTTAGGTTTTAAGGAATAAAACAAACCTTACATTTGTGACGTTTAATCAAACTGTCTTCTCGACATGCTCTCCCTAAAAACCATGGAAAAACATCAACACAACTTCATAACAATATAAAATAAATTTACAAACAATATAAACCCAAATCTAACACCATGTTTACCTGACTTGTTACTCTGAGACTTTCTGTTCTATAAAGTAAAATAACCAAAATATAAAAATTATATAACTCTATATCTATACTGTTTTTATTTTAGGATAAGCAATTCGGAAAAGTTGCACTGTACTTTCCCCATAAGAATCCAGAAGCTGAAATTACTTCTGGAATAAAACATTATAAACAATACTCGCTGAAGAGGGCATACTTGGGAGAAACTTTCTTCTGGGGATTGCTGCCTCAACCTGGCGACCAACTAGTTTTTAAATTTGCATCGCCTATAGTCATTAAAAAGTAAGTAAATATATCATTAGTTACAAACTATCCTTTTCAGTAAAGGAAAATTGTATTTTGTGCAATTACGCCATATTCAGTCCTTATTGTCGGTCAAAACACATCCAATAATATCAGTCAACATCGCGTGTCCAATAATTGAATATTGGGGGATCCCCCCCACCTTGTTAAATCACCGTTTTTATTTTTATGTGGAAAAGTGGTGTTAGTTCCTTTAATTTATTCTTTTCAACAAAATCATACATCTTTAATATTTATTAACAAATTAAATAAAATTTGTTTTTTTGTAGGTTCCTTTTTCGTAGTGGAAATGCTGAACATCCAACAGATAAATTTTACAATACAACAGTAGAAGTCCAACCCAAAAATTCCTTTTATCAAAATTCAAATGTTGTAAATATAACGCAAGATGGTTTTATTGTAATTGGTAAGTTAATAATTTTATATTTAAGTGGATTTAATTAAAACACACCTATATCCAATCTTTTTAAATCAAAATAACTCAACAACCATCTACCCATATGCAACCCAACAATACGTAAACGTATATTGTGAGTTGTCTACCTTCTGACAGCCTGATATATTTTACTTTTTATTTAGTTCTATATTTAATTAGATCATTATAGATGTGTGAAGCTGAAATTATTTTTGACTTTTAACTACTCTTAATTTAATTCTGACCCCAAAGAATGTGAAAATTCGACAAATAATACTAAAATGAATAGTTAATGGTCAGGAGGACAATAAAAATCAAACCATTTTGTATTGAGTACCTAATGAATTAAATATTAAATTTACACCAGGCATTGTAATCTGAAACAAAGACAATAGTTTAGAAAATATTTATTTCACCATAACAAATATGATAAATGACAAGAAAACGTGACAAGTGACAATTGACATAAACATAAATGTTCCGAATTTAGATTGTAAGATTTATAGTACTTCTCGAGGATAAATTTCATAGTAAATTAAATTAATACGTTGTGTTTACATAACAGGTAGGTCTTGCGAGGTTTTGATGTCCCTTAAACGTTGCAGTTACGTTGTAACGTAATGTTATTACGTTCCCTTAAAACAACATCGCCGCAACGTTATGTGCTAGCTGGGAAAAGTGTTTAAAATTATGTTTCTACGTTTGGCTACCCGTTAAAATAATTTCTATAAGAATTTAAGGTATATAGTTGAAAAACAACAAGTAGAATAAAAAGATTTTCATTTTATTTCCACTTTTTTAAACACAGATACTTGCAGATTTACTACTATGTATAGTTTTATGTAATGATAGCTGCGGCAGTAAATCTGCTACTTGTCTGCTTAGTTAAACAAATAACTATTGTATGTCAGAATTCTTTTAAGGGGTCGTCGAAGGCTTAAACATTTTTGTATACAAATGTTTTAGAGGGTGGTCAAACGTGAAAACAAAATTTAAAATCTTTGTGGATCCATATATTGTGTCCTTATAACGATTGACCAGTTTTTCCAACTCTAAATTCGATTTGAGAATTATATTTTTGAGGTTCTCAGATATCCTTAACCTTTTTTTCGAAGTTGATACTCGTGTTTTTCGATAATTTACTGTGTTGAAGTTGTATGGTGCATACAATTAAAAAATATTATCATTTGGAGGCCAGCGGACACTCAGCCTTTAAATTTTTGTTAATTTTTTGAGGTCCAAACAAGTTACTATTTGTTGCCAAACACATCCAAATTTGTTTTCAGAAACATATACCGCATACTTGAGAAATTAAAATAAATACATTTAGAAATAGGAATTTATTCAAAAATATTCAACTTTTTTATAACACGGCATCAAAAACCATAGTCCAAACAGCATCTCGGTGGCCATTAAGAGGCTGGTTACACAGCAAAGTACAATTTCCAACCTTAAAATTGGATGTTGCAGAAACATATTGTAGTAAACGGTGGCGACTGTCAGAAGGGTTAACAATATCGCAAATAATGTCACTAATTCTGTAAAAGAAAAAAAAAATGGATTAAATAAAGAAATAATTTAGGGTAGAGTTTCATGAATCTTTTTAAAATAATTATTTTGTTTCCAAGGATTTTTTTTTAATATTTTGAGGGGCTCTGTCGCCCGAAAAATTAGCATTGACTTACATCAGAATCCAATGAATTGGAATGGGGTAGAATATCAATATGCATGTTGTATCAATAGGACTAGGTGCAACTCTATGGGAGCAGTCATTTTTATTATCTATCTCACTCAGGAGTATTTTTAATAACCATTTTCTGTTTCACATCGTTATTGTCTAGTTCCCAATCTAGTGGACCAGATAATAACAAAATGAAATAGAAAATGGTTATTATAAATACCCCCGAGTGAGATGAAAAATAATATGGCTGCGCCCATAGAGTCGCATCTCAAGCCTATTGACAAGTATTCTACCCTACTCCAGTTTATTGTTTCAATCTAGGGATGGCATAGAGGTAAAAGGTAGTGAGACGCTGTCACGTGCTCCAAGACTGGTTCACTTCCGCCATATTGTGTTCACGAATCCTTCAAATAGCTAATCGTGGTTTCAATCAACGTTTTTTCTATTTTTATGTCGTTTGCAAACTAAATATATTGTACATATTAAAAGTTAAACATTGGTTGCTTGTGTTAAAAAATTATCAGAAATAATATGCCACAACTAAATATACAACATAGTAAACAATGTGCAGGGCCATATTTGAGATATTGTGCTTTGAATGAGAGTGTTGTAACCATAATAGGGTTTTTGAGTAATTAAGTGAAAAACTGTGTGTTCTTTACATGTTTGAGTACCATGAAGAATAGAGTAACCACCAACGGTCCACCTGATGAACTTTTACGGGTCCCATTTGAGTTCGTGTTCGTGCTCCTTTTTTCTATTCTCCATATTGAGTACATTCAACTAAATAAATAATTTAAATATTTTTATTAAAACAGAAAAATCTAATGTCGATTTTCTAGAGTAAAATATCAATTCGCTGGATCGATTCAGTGCTACATATTGATTAAAAAATCGATTTTTTTGCCCGATAAATCTATTCTTCGATTAATTGATCTCGGATCGCCATTCCTACTTGAATCATTGTTTCAATAGATGTCAGTCGTTATTGTATCCAATAACTTTTACAATTTGATCATTCTACTATAGTCAGGGATCTCAGATCTCACGATTTATCGTAAGAGTTCACTATAATGCGCCTTAATTTCACGATATTTTTAACAATCAGCTTGCAGTAGTGATCCTTAAGTTTTTATGTCAAAAAAATTGCTTTTTCAATAAACAAATAATTGAATTATGCCGTAGAGTCCGACTCTGGAACGCGCTAATGCGTTGGCCGAGACATGGCAGACGGCTGACACTTGACAGTCTCGCGGTGGTTCCACGTCTGCCTCATTCCAGGCTTGCCACCTTTTCCTAAGAAGGAATTAAAATATATTATTTCTTTAAGTTTATATGAAAATTAAAAATATATATTTTGAGACATTTAGATGGTCCTGGGAAAACAAAATCCTTTCTCTAACTCTTAAGAAATATATTTCATCCAAAATAAAAGTAACATAAACATTGGCACGGGGGCCCTTGGACAAAACAAAAAGCTCGGAAACTAATTATTACTCAACACTAACACAATGCGGAGCTAAATCCTAACGGCCATCTTCTTCCAAAAATCAAATCGGAAAGGGCCGAAAAAAAAAGTTTTTTTTTTTTAAGTGACAGTTCGATCATAGAATTGGCAAATTTTAACGAAAAATGTTACCAACCTATTAAGACCAAAAAGAACTGTTCAGCCAGTTTCTCGTGTCTCATATTTATGGTCAAATATAATTAAGGAAAAATAATTATGCAAAATAAAAGAAATGAAATGATAAAATATTAAAATATAACCATATAACACTAGTTTGGCAACCTTGTTTGTGAGCGGCGCGCCAATTAATGTGTTCTTTGACAGTTTAAAGGATCTGTTGGCGTGTTGTCTTCTCTTTTTAACTATATGCATTCGGCATATCGTCTCACTCGTGTTAGGCTCACTCATTATAATGCTCCACAGACACAGTATACTTACGTATACTGTGACACAGAGACGCGATTAGCCAGAGGACAATGATGTACAAAAAAATATAGATTAAAATTAAATTTATATTTTTATGTTATTTATGTAATATTAAAATAATGTGATTTTATGAAATTTAATTGGGTGTTCACTGCACAAATGAACCAATGGAGAAACCGCCTCTGGATTGGAATACATATTGGAGAGAAATAACAAAAAAATCAAACAGTTTATATTTTTCTATCGACAAGGAGTTGCCAAATAAAATCTCGCATTTATTCAATGACAAAGTTAATAAAAAGTACTGCACAATTATAACTATATTGAAAATTAACCATGGGTGCTTTCCGTTTCATTTATATAAAATAGGACTAACAGATTCTCCACTATTTTCTATTGATAACGAGGTCGCAGATCTCGATCACATATTTGTCGGCTGTAAGAGTTTTTGTAATAATGACCAGTGGGATGGTCTTATGAAAGCAGGTATGCAGTTTCCTACGTGTGTCAAGGTGTTGCTCGCGACTGGAATCAATCTGGACTAACGTCCATTGCCAATAAAGGGGAAAAAAATAATAAATATAAAACTAGTATAAATACCCTTTTTAAATATTTTGTCCACTTTAATGCTTAATTATAATACTAATAGAAATACTAATAATAAGGGAGTATAAATAGACCCTTATATATAGTATTTTCAATTTATGTATGGGATCCTTGACTCTATAGTTCTTCATACAACGATATTACACACTAGTTCTAGTATTTCTATTTTATATTGTTTATACATGAAGATGATACCTTTGAGGTAACATCATTAGACTATACAGATATCTCCTAAATGTCAATTAATTAAAAACGTTCCCAATACCTAAGTAATCTAATTTCTAAAAATAAGATCATAGTGGTCAATTAATTATTATGACAGATAGGAGAAACATTTCGAAAACTTACTTCGACTGGAATACTTAAATATTTGAAATATGACGAGTTTCATCAGCTCGGCAACATGTCTGGTCAAACAAACGGCTGCATCTTGATCCAAATTCGGGGTGTCCTTTTTATCGCTCAAATATTTAGCAACTAACATCGCAATTTCACTAAGCGCGATTACGGGAAAATAGTGGGCGTTGATGTACATCAAACATTCGAACATCAATTCCGGATCGGCCTTCATGTTAGCCACCACGAACTCGACTATTAAATATTAGCTCATATTGGTGTATCTGTGTGTATGTATACCGAAATTTTGGATTATTTTTAGAATGGATTTGCTTTATTACTATTTGGCAATGAATGGCTGGCTGGACGGTTCGGGAGCAGACTTACAAGCTTATAAATAGGGCAACACGTGTGAGAGTGTGTTTGGATAGGATTAGCAACAGGTTGGCTCGGCTCGGCTGGTGTTTACTTGTCTGCTACGTTATTTTTATTTTATCTTATCATATGCATACACACATATTTACAGGGATTCGTTTAAAGTGCCCACCCTCTCTGTAATCATGTTGATAATGATTATCCGAATAGGCAGGGGAAATTGGTATAAAATAATATACTATAATACCGAAAATAAACTACTTTAAAGATCGTATTATAGTATCAGACAGAATAGTTTGTATTAGTTTATTTACTAATAAATACTGAATATTCATTAACATCAATAAGTTCTTAATGGGTTCCATCGAAATATCCCATAAATAAAGTTTTAAGTATGTTGGGTATTGCTTTATATCTCTTGCTTTAGCCATTTTGTATATAATGACCCGAAAGAAAAAAATACCCCAAACTTGCTATAATCCGTCGATCTTTAAGATAATCGTGACGGTAACTGATTCAACATAAAATAATCAAACAGTTGTTAAATAGGTAGGTAATAGAAAATATATTATGGCAAAATAACAAATAATATAAAAATTATCATGACAAAGATTAAAATGAGATTGTTAAAATAAATATGTTATTTTAATCTTCATTTAGTAATTTAAACTTCTTTTATCACAACTGTAAAACCACTCTAATGCTTATCCATTTTCATTTAAGAAAATTTTTATGCCTGCGTAAGACAAGACAACGGCTTTTTATAATAAAACCGAAGCAAATTTCTAGAATTTAAGAGATCAAAGAGAATATTTAATTTTCTCATCTTTACAAAACCTAATGCGATTGCAACACTCTCACTCAAAACACAATTAATATCTCAATTTCCTAAATACGACCCTGCACATTGTTTACATTATTGTATACTTAGTTTTGGAATGTTATTTCTGATAATTTCATCGTATGAACATCTATTAGGTTGCTACAAATACGTTGAGCACAAGCAACCATTGTTTCACTTTTAATATGTTTGCAACCGATATAAAAATAGAAAAAAACGTTGACTGAAACTACGATTAACTGTTTGAAGGATTCGTGAACACAACATGACGGAAGTGAACACGTCTTGAACCACGTGACACCGTCTCCCTACCTTTTACCTCCATTCTTTATTAATTGACAGTGCTAGCCTTAGAACATATCTCCCTACCTACCTCCATGCTTTTATTCGGTTTTTATTCTGCAAGCAGTCATCGACAATCATTGCGTTCGGTTTGCCACGTTCCTTTAACTCATTTAACACTTTTAACTCCAAACGACTCTTTTAGCGTTCGGTTTAGTCCGATTAGTGACAGTTTAACACGCTTAAATGTCATTTAAAAGCACCCTAAAATTTGTCCCGCTCCAGCCCCTGACTGACCGAACTCGCCTAGTGTTGTTCCTAGGGATTTTTGAATTGTATAACTTTTAATGTCAAAATTGTACACTCTTACGTTCGATTGTACAACCACTAATTAGTTTACTACTTCCCGATGCTTAAAATTCTTCTTTTTCCAGTTTAAAAAATGTTTTCGATGTAAAACGGTGTACTGATTGGTCGCGAATGGCGTCAAATTCAACCATTATTATTTTATGAATTTTATTACCTACCATAAATATTTAGCAACTTCAAATTGTACAACATTTCTACCTTTTTCCAAAAGTGCGTACAACCACATAACTGATTGTACAACTTTTTATACAATTGTACAACCAGGAACAACACTGGTCATCGACAGCCGACACTGCAGTGTTACCAATCATAATTTTAGATCTAGGCATACTTTCGTGATACATATATTCAATTATTTTTTCGTTTCATATGATAAAGTAGCAGACCAGCGTTTTAAGAACTTCTTAGATCCCTTAACATGTTAATTTTTATCCTCACATTTATGATTTTTGGCCTATAAAGGTCACAAAACGTTTAAATATAATGGTTTAGACAAAATGGCACCGTGAAATTTTTAACCTATTGATCAAGTTCCGTTTTAAACCAAAACGACAAAAAAGCTTTTTTTTTAATAGCTAATAAAAAAACAACTTTTTAACAACAATCTTATCTTAAAAGCATATAAAAATAACATTTTAATTTGTAATTTTGAACTACTTACCAACATTATTTTTCACAATGTTTATTATGTATAATATGTAACTAAAAACTTCTTTAAACTTTTCTCTCACCTCTTTTAACAATTTTCTATCTTTCCTCCAGTGTTTTGTCGTTTTATTGTTTCATACCTGCACCCTAAAGTGACCCACCATCTATATATGCCGCCTTTGAGAATCCAGATCGGATGCATCTGAGATGTAGTACATCTTTGATCATGTGATTCACTATACGTAAATTTAATAGGACAGATGTCTCCGATGTAGATAAAAAAACGCTCGAGATGTAAAAAATGCATCCAACGTGGATTCTCAAACGCGGCAATAGTTCTATATTACAAATAAGTGGATTCACCTGAGAAAAACCTAATTTTAACAATTTGTATTTTATTTTTCAGGTAAATTTGATAGTGCTGGCGTGGCGTCGGGTAGCCCAGACGAGAATATTGGAAAAGTAAATGTTCTTCGGCTGAATGTTCACAGTGAAAGTGATAATTGGGCAATTTTAAGTGAGGTAAGTTATTTTTTGTACGCTTTTATGATGATTTTGTAACCGAATAGAACCAGGGCTGGATGGGGAAGGGTAAAGGTGCAATTTGGAAACGTGAGACCGATACAAGTGATCGCTTGAGGCAATAAATACTGCTTCGAGACCGGTATTGAAGTAGTGATGATAAATCATTCGAATAGGGGGTACTTCAGGGGTGGACCCATACAAATTTGGTTAAGATGTGGTGACGGCATCAGCACGATTTTGAAGTCGGTTTCTTAAAATTACTTTTAATACTTGTTCCTAATACTGTAATAATTTACCTTCAATACTCAAACACTCTTACTTTTTTGCAGATACACATTCAAGACAAATTAAGCAGAAGGTGACAAACAGACAAATTTCATACGTCATATTCTACGTTTTTGTACCAACATGTACCAAGACGGATTTAAAAGTAGCGCTCATGCGCATCATCTGTGATATTTTTTTATTGTTGAACGGATTCTACAACGACATCGAAGTGACGATGGACTGATTTAAGAAGTATTTATACAGGGTCTCTTTTTTGTTATGATATGTTAATTTATATTTTGTATACCGCTTTGGCTATTCAAAATTTTCCGTGATAGAAGATTCCCAACAAGAGAAATATGAAAAATCAATGTATAATTACGAAAAAAGGAGCGATTTATTTTGAACACATCCTTGATGAAGCATTTTTTGTACAATATTAAGCTTTTTACTAAACCAACCAATGTGCAAACTAGTCAGTTGATATATTAAATATATTGCACATAAAAACTATCTACTAAAAACATTGTTATCCTATAAAATATAACAGTAAAAAAGATTAAGAAGGTTGTATGATTAAATTTCGAAAAAATAAGCGACCAAGAGCAAGATGTATGGATGGAGTCGAAGTAGATCTGAAGATATGAGTCAAAACGAAGGAGGACGTAGTCAGAAATCGGGAAAAGATAGTAAAATTTCATAGTAGGCCAATATTGACATAGGATTGTCGAGCCAAAGACCACAATGGTTAAATATGAAAACTATAATATATTTTTTATGTAATTTTTATTTATTTTTGAATTTTTAACTATTTTTTTTTTATTTTCATGGACAGCTTCTGTACCCAACGAACATTTTGGTATGGCAAGTTAATAGATCTTTCACATACAAAGTGCTCATGCGAAAATCGTAATTTTTATTAAAGAGAGACATCTTTTTATCATATCCCCTATTGTTATACGTCATTCCTCTCCCTTTCACCACCTGTGGCGTCATTAAAAAGGTAATTTATGAATAATTCAACAATGACTTAATAGAGGACTTCTATACAAGGGAAGTGCAACTAACTGGACAAAATAAAATTGACATTAATGACATAAGAAATCAGGTCACATAAAGAGGCTGCTTTTTAGTTAGATAGGAAAAACTAAAAATTTACAAAAAAAAAGCCTCTTTATGTGACCCGATTTCTTATGTCATTAGTGTCAAAAAAATGTGTTAAGTTGGTTACACTTCTCTTGTATAGAGCATTTCATTTTGATTTTAGTGCCCTCTGGTGGAATAAAAATTTGTTACATATTGTAAAATTTGATACTTCATTTATTTTGAAAGCTAATTTTATTAATAATTTAATGAACAATGTAAAATATAATAGAATGAAACATACATTTAAATAATTCAAAAATCTTGCAGAATTTCAGCAGTAACTCCGAAACAATACCACTGACGTATTTGACAGATATTTGAGCGATATAGATATTGTTGAGTATTCTGTAGAAGGCCTTTTACGACCAACAACATCTCGTACTCTTAATTTTAACAGCCAAAACTGCAATGTTTGTTGGGTATTTGCAATATTGAAGAAATAGGTGCCAAATTTCAAATGATTTCGTCAATAAACGAAACAGAATAACATACTGTATAAAAAAATATTATTCTGAATATTTTGCTCTCTAAGTAATTATATTCTGTATAAATATATTTATAAAATATATTGTTTATACTCCCTTTTTATGTATTGAACTCTATGTGAACAATTTTGTATAAAACAATTTTTTACCTCAATATGATATATAATAATTAGGCATTCCAACGACTTATGTATATATGGCAACCCTGTGAGTATGTTGTCTTTGACAGTGTCAATGATGCATATATCGTTAGGTAGATTGCTCAAAGTGGGTTGTTTTATGAGCAGCCATATTGCCTCATTAATCAGAATTGGTTTAGCAAAAATGTGGTTTAGGGTCTGCAAATATAACGGACTTATAGATGCAAGTATCAAGTTTTCCAAAAAATATCTGCAAATTTTGCAATATTTATTCTAGTTTATACCCTTAACAACACTAAATCCAAATCCACCCTTAAAAAGGTTAGAACATCCTACAACCATGGAGTCTTCTGTTTCTTTTGATTGAATACAGTTCATGGTGTCCGATTATCGAGTTTTTAAACATAGTAATGGATTTGGGTTTAGTGTTGTTGGGGGTAATAAACCACAATAAATATTCCGAATTTGTATTTTTTTTTCCAAATAGGAAAACTTGATATTTGCAAATATAAGTCCGTCATATTTGCAGATCTGCAAAGTTGCAGATGTTCTGTAATCTCACCCTTAGTATTTGAATTTAGTAATAAAAATAATTGTCTATAATTTTTACTCCAAGATTTAAGCTTCTGTTTATTTTGAAAAACATAAATGATCAATCTATATAACTATCTATATCATTGACCCTGTCAAATCACCAGACACACAGGGTTGCCATATCATATCCTGTCATTACCTAAAGTTTGTAGACTAAAACGGTTGCCTCGTTCGGTTGCTATAGACGGCGGTGTGACGTCACAGAATTAAAAATAATACTGACAGAAAATGTTCTGCCGCGGTTCGTATATTAGTTTAAAAAAATTTGTAATATTTACCTGTGTTAGAGTTTTTATAATATCGGCAATGGCTCCGGTACGCGACAAGAGCTTGGAGATTTATGCAGCGCGAGGTTTTTACATTTCAAATAATTTTTGAATATAAAAAGAAATGGTTAAAATAAAATAAAAATTTGATAAGACGTTTTAAAAATAAAAAATATGTTTAAACTTACCTGTAAATTGCAAATGGATAAACTTTACCTTTGGCAATATTCCATAGACTGATATTTAATTGCTAATATTTTAAAATATCGCTAAGCTGATATTGTTTACAATTTACATGTTCTTCTAATTTCATAAATGTTTTTCAATAAAAACAGATAATGAATAAATAATTCGAGGAAACATAACCTCATTAATTTAAATGTAACTGTTTCCATTAACAGTCCAGTTTGTTTTTAAAAAAATCGTGATATCGTCTAACCTACTTTCCTCTGAATTGACGTTGACGTTTCCCTCATTAAGGACTTACAGGTAGGTAGATAACTATTTAAAAATACTTTGTGAATGCATTTTAATCTAATTTAACATTCTAAAAAACATTTTTAAATTTAAAATCATTGATATTATTATTATATTTTCTCCTAAGGATGTTCTCTTCTGTTTTAATATGAGGTTAATCAAATTTTTATTGTTGTTTGCTAAACATTTTGTTTTAATATTACGACTGTTCATTTAGATATACCCATCTATAATTTATGGCATATAAATTTTTTTATAGACTCTGGGCATTGCTGTTACACTATGTTGTTAATCAAATTTACAAATGTACAAAAATAAAACTATTACATATATAATTTTTGTCTTTTTCTATAACCGTATTTTTTCCCCGGGGGTTGAGAGCCTACAGGGCGCGTCTCCGGGTAGTGGATAGGAGGACGGTCAGAGTATCTGGATTATGGCAGCTATAACTAGGGTGAGGGGACTTAAAAACCTCCAAAACCCTTTGCGAAAACTGTCGCCGCGAACCAACTCCCCAAGTTAAGAGGGACGCGACCCGTGCCGAGGACTGTATGATACCTGGGTCAATGTATTGCAAACGGAGTCTCTGGGACACCAGGTCATCTCCCAGAGTATCACGACCTTACTGCGGCATGCGGGGCTCTGTCGTAGCGGACTGTTTTTCCCTAGCTACTCGTGGGATCAAATATGAATTCTAAAAACAAAAATTAAAATAGCGAAAGGCAACAGCGTCAACCTCGAAAGGGTATACGACGAAGGCAACGTCATCGTCTCCCTGGAAGAGGTAGACCAAATGCCCGAGGACGAGGTACAGTCTGCCCGTCTAGGTGGATACTCAAGAACGAGGTTAAAGGAGCTCTTGAAAATTGGCCTTGATAACACAGCCGCAAAAAGGCAGGTGATCAAGGAAAATTTTCAAAGGGCCCAAATAAAGCCCCAGAGGCTAGAGCGTCAAGAAAAATCGAAAGAAGCCGCCAAGCAAGGCACAAAAGCTCAAAAACGCCCAAAGTCGACAGACTCAACACCGCCGCAGGTCAGCCGACTGAGGAAGAAGGCCAGGGGCCCTATTCTCCAAGTTGAACGATGTGAACATTCCTCTGTGGGATGTGAAGTGTCCTATCACCAATTTGTTCTCTCGGTCATCGTATTCGGTATTCTTGAATCATTCACATCTCATAGGTTCACGGAGCACCGCTGCCAAATATAAGTTGTGCGTTAGAACTATTTTAGAAGGCACTTTACTTCAATTTTTTATTATTTTTTGACAATTGTAATAACATATTATATTTTCCAGTATTTTCTATTAAATCCCGTGCCAAAAGTTTACTTAGACGAAATTTTTTATGAATATTCGGTCATTAAAGTCAGAAGGATCCTCTTTTCATAAAAAAAAGTCTATTTGGTCGATTGGCATCTTCTTCCGCTTCAGCTAGATCATTCAAAATATTAATATAAATAAGAGCTTCGTCTAAATCCATTTTAATTATAAAATGTTCTCCCGAAATGATGCTCTTCTACTGGTTTTGACTAAGAGAAATATGTTCTCTCGATTTTCATGCGAAGTGATCATTCACTTCAATTCAAGAATACCACTCACACACTTTTTAGGAGAACGGTTGTCCAGTTTGCATGAAATGATCATTCTCTCAACTGGAGAATAGGCCCCCTGGACGGACGTAGTTTCGTTCAAAGAGGCCCTTACCTCAGTGAAGGTTGCAGTGGTAGAAATAGGGTACCCGGAGATCAAGATGAGTCCAGAGAAACTAGAAAATGTCCAAGACTCGATCTTCGAGGCACACGACAAAGTCCCCACAGAGGGAACACAGGTAAGGTTCGCCAAGTGCAGCCACAAGCCAGGTTACCTGGTCGTGACTTGCGTGGACCGAACTAGTGCAGACTGGTTGCGGGACATCGTCACAACCATCCAGTTTTGGGAAAAAGTAAACCTGAACGCGTTGGAGGAGGGTAACGATATCCCTAGGCCACTAGCCTGCACAACATTTGTCTCCGACGAAAGAGGACAAAGGCCCGAAGGGGACAAAATCCTTAAAAGGCTAAATTTGGTCACTAAATACACACTTTTGGACGGTGTGGGGTAAAACCCCATCAGTAAAAGGTCAACTTGGGCTTTTTCGATGGATCCTGAATCCTTAGAGGAGCTAAAAAAGCTGGACATGTCCTCTTACTATGACCTAGGGAGACAAATTCAGAATCAAAGGAGGACATGATCAAGAACCCGCCGAAAAGATGAATAACCCAGGCACAAGTAGGGAAGAGGAAACCAAAGAGTCCTCTACAGAGGAAGAAACCCTTGCAGAGGACGACGAGGTGAAGTCTTCCCACAGCAGGGAAGAGGACGCCAACGAGTCCTCTTCAGAGGAAGAAACCTTGGTAGAGGACGACGAGGTGGAGTCTTCCTACAGTGGGATCAGACATCTCAAGACGCAAGAAGCCCAAGAGGTGACTACCTATGGAAATTGGAGAGGCCTCTAAGAAGGCAGTAAAAGGCCCAGCCACAAAGTCCTAGCTAAAGAGGGTACTGCAAACCAAGTGGGATTTCTCAGGAAAGATGATGAAACATACAAAAACATACACTTTCCGACCGCAGAAATTTTGCTAGACCCGATAGTAGCATACAGCCCTCAAATAATGCCTCGTATGTCAACTCCTTTGGAATGGAGGCTGGCTACAGAAATATCGAGGCCGAACAAAATTAGATGGGCTACAAACAGTACAGAGTGATACAGATCACCGCCGTTTATAAATTTGTGATATTAATCACCGAGAGAGAAAATTATTATTTCTTTTTATTTTCTAATAGTTATAGTTGAAACCATATTTAATTTGTTACTACTAAAACCAGTCGTTTCCTTTAGTAGGAACGAATTTGTGCCCCAACCCTTTTCTTTATTTTTAGGGGCGAAGAAAAGGAGGTTACAAGGTTAACTCCCCGACCTCTTCCCGCTAGCCCAAAACCCCTGCTATGATGTATAATTGGTTGTATACTTAGTAGTACGCTACAATGATGTATAGTTGGTTGCATACTTAGTAGTACGCTACAAATCCGTTTAAATAATGACAGAAGTAAATTATCGAATACGAAAATATTTCTAAAGGCCGCCAATATTTTAACGGCCGTTAAAATATAAAGGAATTGTTACAGAATAGACCCCTATATCACTGCCGAGATTATTTATCTGCTTTTCAAAATAACACTTTTTCAACATGTTGTATGCTTGATTTCCGAGTTGCAAACTGCTTCCAGAAACAACCGTTGCACATCGATTAACTTGCACCAAGGAACATAACCAATAAGCTTGGAAATAAATTAAAAAAAAATTATATAAATTTACTCACCTTAAGAACAATAAAGTTAATTCAAAAAAAAATTAAAATTTTCTAGGCGTTATCCTAGCCTTGAAAGGTTTCGGTCCAGGTGTTATACCATCAGCCCATTCAGTAGTTGGTGGTTGTTCTGGAACGATATTGAAATCAAATTTTTGCAGAAGACCTGCCACAAACAGGAATATGTTGGCTCTAGCCAAAGATTCTCCGAGACATCGATGTTTTCCAAGACCGAACGGCATGAAGCTGTCCGGTAAATAAATTTTCCCGTCTTTTAAGAATCTCTCTGGTATAAATTGTTCTGGGTTTTCATAGGCGCAGCCCTCTTCCAACATGCATCCATACAGGTTTGCAATAACCAAAACATCCTACGAATAAATAAATCATTTATTAATAAGGAATATATGTAAGAGTTGTATATACACATAAAATGTTTAGGATACATAAAGGTTGATCCCTTTATGACGCCCCTGGTCCATTTATAAATCAAAACAAAAAAGCCATTACACAAAATGTTCATTCCTAGTCAACTATATCTTAGGAATCAAAAAAGCAGTCTTGTGTTGCTCTTTCCAGCACTGAAGTTAAAGCTAGCAAAGAAGCTGTTTTTATTTTAGTTTTTCTACGTAGGATTTTTAAGCAAAATGAACCAATAGGGAAAAAGGGAATTTTACTAATTATTATCTGGGAATTTTCATAAAAATCCTTAAAAAATAAAAAGTAATAGAAAGACAAACGAAAATAAGAATAGGACAAAAAATAATAGCAAAATAAATAAAAATTGTACACACTAAATCTGTTTACCTTAAAAAAGAAATTAGTCCAGGGAAATTTTTAAGGACAGCAGATATCGAGATGCAGTTTTCTGCATTATGTCCAGGAAGGTCAGGAAGGAAACCTGCTTCAGAATATTTCGAGTACTTTATTTTAAATAAAAATATCGTGACAAATTATTCTGGCGCCCTTTTAAGAACCTTCAATTTATCGGACCCCACCACCTCCAACTAGAGCTATCCGCGGTTAATAACCCAATTGTCGCTAAGACTATTGTGAACCATCTCGTAATATACTATTGGTTGGCTAATTGTTAAGTTAGCTGAAGCCTACGTGTCGTATGTTACAATTTGGCGCCCAACGTGGGGCCGCATCTTGGTCACAAAGACCTTTTTGTATTTTGAGTCGCGGTCAAAGGTTGTGAAATGTGAGCCAGATATTGGAGTTTATTTCACAATGATAATTCAAAACAAGAGAAATTTTTGAAAAGAGCTTGAGATATCAAAAAACTGATTTCATTTTTGGAATCTACAAGGTATTTTCGACAAAATCGAATTTTTAAAATTCTTCTTCAAAAAATTAAAATTTTTGGTCTCTAATTTTCATAAAAAAATTAAGGTATATATAAAAGGAAAAAAGATTAATTTTGAAGTGTAGTACTATTTACATTTTCATTGTTAATTTAAAAACATTTATATAAATATTGGTCTACCTCTAACGGTATCCAAACTACAACGAAATTTCACTACCGTAAAATAAAAATTTTCAAAAAATTTCAGGTTATGATTAATCTTCGAACCAAAAATTAAAATTCTTTTCCTAACATTTTTTGTTTTCATTCTTAATTTTGACTAAACAAATGTTAATTTCAATATTCTGTTACCTTAGGAATTCGATATCCACACAAGTAAGTATCTCGAAGAGCCCGATGTGGTACAGTAAATGCTCTTCCCGCAAACATCCTCAATGATTCCATAACCACGCATTCTACATAGGGCATTCTATAACAATCATAATAATAAACGTCAGTATTTAATAAAATCATTCAATGATTATTTTGGAAGAAGTGTCTGATGAAGTTCATTAACTTAAGAAACCTAGTTTAGTTACATTTATTTCCATGCCACACGGTTCTAGAAATCATACCCACAATTATCAATAAACTACCATTAATGGTATTTAACTTACTTGGGTCTATCATTTAACGATGGACTCCTGTCTTTACCCACCACCCGATCAATTTCCTCTTGTGCTTTCCTCTGTACACTCGGATTCAAAATTAAATACAAAAACCCGAAACTCAAAGTGTTGCTGGTAGTTTCAGAACCAGCCATGAACATGTCCATGCACGTAGCTACAAGTTGCTCCTCAGAAAAACTTCCGGCGATTTCCTCTGAGGAATTCAAAACGTTCAAGTACACATCTATGACATCTCTTGGTGAATCAGGAACGTTTGTCTCCTTGTGGTATGCTAATTCCTTTCTTAAAAATTTCCACAGACACTGGTGAGACCTGACGTATACGTTGTATCCTGATTTTTCCGGTGCTAAGTACTTCAAGATTGGAAAATGGCTAAAGGTTGCACCTACCTGGAATGTAATAGTATTGAAAATGGTTTTTTTACATTTTTAATTGTAAGTAGTGCACAGAAAATAGGTAAGAAAAGGGGTATTGCAACTCATTAAATGTGCTAATAAAACAAGGTAACATAAACTTATTACGGCACTGCATACATTTCAGACTCTCGACACATTTAAATGATAAAAACATAATCTGTAACAAGCTATCCTGTTAAAAATATGTGCAAACTAAATCATTTTCTATCATTATTTTTACTAGCAGCAAATATCTTTGAATTCTCCATAGTAAAGAACAAAATGATTTGTTTATTATTTTGTCTAATTTTTATGGTTACCTTGAAATAAGCTATGGCATAAAAAGTAGGTATTTTAAGCTATTCTCACCATTGAAACTGCCCTAAATAGATCATTAAGTATCGCTTGGAGTTCCCTCATTTTCTTATTTTCAGCATCATATCTCACTCCCGCCAACATCTTCCAAAGGCTGTTCAGTATGTGAAGATTAAATAAATTTTGTACGTTAAATATGACCGAATCATTGAGAGCTATAGATTTGAAAATGTAAGCGATCAACTCTTGCGCTTCCTCTTCAATTAAAGTGGACATATTTTTCGTACCAAATCCAAACTCTCTCAGTTGCTTCAAGAAGAATCTTCTTTGTTCTTGCCAAAATAGCTCGTCCACTAGCAGAATGCCTGCAAATAAGTTGGACGGTGAAACACTGAAGAAAATGAGTTGGGAACTACTTCGAAGGCTTTTTTGGCTTTGTTACTAGGAACAATTAATTTTAAATGGATACAATATTAGCCATAGAGTAAAAGATACAGAGAGCCGGCATTGGAACGAGCGGAAGAGAAATAGAATATTTTTAAAGCTGCAGCTTTAGAGAAATTTAAATTAGTAACGTCATTGACTACGCCTATGATAATTTAAACATTACCTCTTCGTTTTCCCCAAGTTCTTTTATCGAAAAACTCCCCAAGAGGTCTCCCAGCTAAATCCTCACTCATCAAAAACTCCTTATTGGCGGCTGGACCGTTGACAACGACGATGACTTGGGTTCCGACTTTTAGACCCAAAATTGGGCCGTATTTCTTGGATAGTTCGGTGGTGGCGTAAACGAGGTGTTTCGTGCGCTTTTGGATGTTTGATATTTGAGGTGCTGAACCTAGAATTGGCCACCATTTTGGTCCCGGTGGAAATTTTTTCGGTTTTCTTGTATCGAGGTAAGCTAAAATTCCCAGAAGAAATGCCGTGATTGTTATTAGAAACCACATACCTAAAATAAAAAGAATAATAATGATTATAATAATAATAATACTGACAATCTTCTTAAAGGAAATGTACTGGATAAATCGCCGCCTGAACATTTTCCAAAGGTTTTTTATGAGTATTATATACAAAAAAAAAAAAGAATATTCTAGATTGAAACGAACTAAGGAGTCTGCATTCTTTGATAATTTGTAAAAGAATGACTGCTACGAAATAAGAATCGTAAGCTTTTCAACGTGGAAACAACGGTAATAACATAATCTGAAAAAGTAAATTTTTGATCGAATAATATGCTCTAGTCTTTAATTTTTGCATAAGTTGACAAATGTAGGTCACTAATAGTATGATCTATTTTATTAAAAATTGTTAAAAAGTCCGTATATGTAACATCAATTGACATCTGATTGATTACTCAGACAACATAGTCCAATAGATCCAGATCCATTTGAGATTCAGAACGTCCATATCCGTATTTGGACTTCCAGTGTACGTCCGTTTATGCTCATTAATTTGGCAGCTGCATATCGATACCTAAAGGACGTCTGTTTTTGGACCTAATTTTAAGTTTATTAGTATTTTGACGTCCAGTGGACGTCCAACTTAGGTAATTATTTATTTAGCTTACCAGATAATACCCACCTATAAAATTGATCAGTGGAAAGTTGAAAAGTTTTATGGGACGCATAATTTAATTACCATCTTTTCCACTGGATCTCAGACAGTTGGTAGTACCAGAACAATGTCATATAGACGCGTCTCGACACGTACGACTTTAACTGCTCCGGAAACAGTGTAATCGTACCAAGCGTGGCGATCTATATTGTTTTCCAAGCAAATATACACGATTCCTCAAGAAAAAATAGAATAGCCTCGAATAGACATGTTCTTTATAAGCATGGCGTCATCTGTCATGAAATTATGATACTATAAATAGAAGGTATGATACTACGCTTATAGATACAACGTCACGGTGACGTATTATGGTTTTTACTAATTTGAGGTATCAACTAATCGAAAACATTTATAAAACTGTTTACATAAAGATAAATGTATGTCAAAATACAGTTTTAGCCAATACGAGTTGGAAGAAGTTATTTCTGTACCTTTAACAACGTCATTGAATCAACATACTCCACAATATGTTTGAGTTTCATCACATGCCTATTATTGCCTACCTCTAATAATGCTTTTGACTTGCCAAATACTATTATGTGAACAAAAGGCTTAATATCTTATTTTTCTAAATAAGTACCGTAAACCGGGGTTACTTTGACTTTACGTGTTACTTTAACACCTTTAGGGGCTACTTTGACTTCAACGATTTTCTCGAATTGTCGTTCGAGCACGTGGAGGGGATCGAGCGCGCGCGAACAGGTTTTAGACAGAACGGTCTCCACTCTCCAGTGTGCCGTCTGGCGTTCACCGTAAAGTACCTTTAGAGCATTTGTTAATTTTTCTGTGTTTTTAAGATTGCGCTGGCACCACTTGGGTAAGTCTATCAACATTATTGTTTCTACTGTAGTTTAATAGTGTAACTAAGCAGACATAATTTTTCTATGGCTATAAATAGTATTTTATTTTATGCCTTGGATCTTGCATGTGATGGTTTTTTGTGTAAAAAAATTGTACTAGGCACTTTATTTTGTTTTGGAATAATAACGTAAACAAATCGCAATGGTTAAAGTCTACAAGAGAAAGGTTGACCTTATAAAAACTACAGGGAAGAAGACCTTGCCAAAGCTGTTGCAGCAGTTCAAAATAAGCAACTTAGTCAAAAAGCCGCTGCTTTGCAATATAAGGTAAATAGAACTACCCTCCTCAACAGAATCCATCGTAGACATGAAGGAAAACCCGGTCACCCTACAGTTTTGACACCCGAAGAAGAGAGACTAATTACAGACACACTGGGCATCGTAGCAGATTGGGGGCATTTATTGACGAAGGCTGATATTCGAGTGATGTATAAATTTGTATCAAAGCAGGGTAGAAATGTTGCTCAGTGGAATGGTAATATGTCAGGTCCTGACTTTGTGGACGCCTTCGCAAAGAGAAACGATCTTAGCAACAAACTAGCTACAAACATTAAACCATAACAGATATCAGTGGGTCGCGGCGAAATCACAGAATATTTTGAGAATATGAGATCTGCATTAGAAGGGACTCGTCCAGATTTAATTTATAATTATGACGAAACCAATATTTCGGACGATCCTGGTGCCAAAAAAGTCCTTGTACCACGAGCTCACAAGCGTGTGGAAAGAATTCAAGAGCATTCTAAGTCTTCAGTCAGCTTGATATTCTGTGGCACTGCTAAAGGTGAAATTCTTGCTCCTATGGTGGTATATAGTCCAAAAATCTCTATGAAAATTTGACCAAGATCGGAGCGCCAGGAACACTCTACAGAAACAGCCTCTCTGGATGGTTCGACATGGATCTGTTTGAGGTCTGGTTTTTCAGAATACTTCTACCGCACGTTAAAAATCTCAAAGTAGGAGACGAAAAAGTTTTCGTCATCGGAGATAATTTGGCATCACAATTTTCTCCCGAAGTTATCAGAAGTTTACAACTCTTGCACCATCTTCAACACACTTGCTCCAACTTCTCAATGTTGGAGTGTACGGACCTTTGAAAAAACAATGGCGTAAAGTTCTTGACAAATGGAGGCAAGAATCCAGAAAAGAAGGGTCTATACCAAAAGAGCATTTTCCAATGTTATTAGAAAAGTTGCTCCCAATATCAAAAAAATCTACAGAGCGCTTTTAGAGCCACGGGACTTTATCCGTTCGATCCCCAGGCTGTTCTGAAAAAGCTTTCAAAGGAAAATGAAGAAGAATCAACACGGATCTTTGACAGCAGTTTCCTTGAATTTCTCTAATAAAGACAGAATTCGACACAAGAGAGGAAAGAAATTCGTCGTTAAAGCAGGGACTCAACTAGTAAACAACAATGAGAGCATCCGCGTAGAGGACATTGTGGCAGACGAAGATATTAGTGAGGCTCTACTTTAAAATCAAAATCAGCCAGCTATTGCTGAAGAGGGATGTTCTGGATAAAACCAGAGGACTCTCGAAGACCTTGGGTTAACAAGAAAACCATCAAGTAAAAGAATAAAACACAAGCCCAGACGCTTCGACAACTCCTCAGATGAGGACGATGAGTGTCTTAAAACAGAGGGTGACAAATGAAGATTGTAGTCTGCGCACTACTGACATCTCTTCAAACGAAGATGATGGTAATTTATGCACTATTTGTAAGGTTGATTTTCGTCATTACCAACTTAAAAGGCCATGGATTCGCTGCGTCACTTGTTGCAAGTGGGTATGTGGCTTTTGCAATAAAGGCTCGAAAAATGTATCCTATGAATGTGAGCGGTACAAAGACGACTATTCCACTTAAGCATTTTTGTTAATGTGTTTTTTAAAGTTCCTATGTTTTTTTGTTGTTTTTTAATTCTTATGCAAAGATAAAAAAGAATGTTTATTTTTTGTTGGTTTCTTGTTTCTTAATAAGTTTATTTATATATGATTACCTATATTATTAAATAAATAACCTATTTCTTCAAATTTAACCTCTGTTTTATTAAGAAAAGTTGTATAAAACAATTTTTTTTAATTTATGGGTGTCAAAGAAACCCGCCAGACGGCTATCATTGATTTTTAAACAATATAAACGTCATGTTAAAGTAGGCCTCTTCAGGGGCTAGATTGACACCTTTTTAAAAATAATATATAAAATGTTCCTGGTAATTTATGCCGTCCCTCTTGGTTTATTTCTCAAGCCAAGACTTCAAGTGGTACGAAGAGATAGAATGAACGTCCATTAAAGCCTTTTTTTGCGTTTTGTCACAAAAACCTCTCAAAATATTTCAAAGTAACCCCGGTTTACGGTACTTAAAAATCTAACGTTTCCTCTCTTTTCTTCAACTTGTTATACGATACCACTACCTTCCTCAAGGTTACTCCCAATTTTCTGTTAAATCATTTTTAACGACTGATAAAATGTAATTATACTGATCTATGTTTAGAGAAAAAAAAAATGAAAACCGAATCTTCCTTTTACAGATGTCTCTACAAGAAATTGAAATTCTTCAATGTTCCTGACTAAATACATTTTAAGGAGCCCATCTTTCTACCAACATCATTAACAATAATTTCTGTTCTCCTTGGTCAATAATATATAATAAATGTGCTTGTTCCATTGTCTATGGCAATCAGGTCATTGACAATAGATAAATAAACGATAAATATTATTAACGCATTTTAAACCATTGTAGGAATTCAAAGTTTTAGAGAATAACTTTTTTCATAAAACTAATAATAACAAATTTGGCAGACACACTGTATAAAAATATTACTATTATCTTGTGGATACCACGTATTAATGTTACGTAATACCAAATTAATAAGATATATATTTTAAAAGGAAGTGCATATAAAATTGCACTATAGTAAGAGTTCAATTCTATTTATGTCAGTGACTTTCACTTTACAGGAAGTTGGCTTAGATGAAATATGAAGCGGAAATTGCTT
The DNA here is from genome assembly GCA_927349885.1 of Psylliodes chrysocephalus. NCBI lineage: Eukaryota > Metazoa > Arthropoda > Insecta > Coleoptera > Chrysomelidae > Psylliodes > Psylliodes chrysocephalus. The sequence continues at coordinate 2,602,220 of OV651825.1, forward strand.
CGATCTATGATGATATTTTCTTTTAAATTCCCTCCATCTTGTTTTAAGTAAATTAATAGAGACTGTATTATTTAAATGAATAAACAAATTTAATCAGAAAATCAGTTTAATGTCAAAATAATCGTATATCAAGTTACCAATTTTCAAACTTAGGACAACTTATTTTTCTCAAGATGTTCATGAGAAAAAGTTCCATACGTCAACTTGGAAATGACATTTTTAAAGCTAGTGAGAATTAAAATGTATAGAAGAATTTTAATTCTCTCAAAAAAAAACCGGCAGACCAGTCAGTGAGTTCCCACTGGCTTGAAAAATACTGTTTACTTGTTGACGTATAAAAATTCTTATAAAAATATTGAGAGAATTCACACTGGAACATTATGATTCTTTTAAAACACACAACTGAAAAGCCCTAGGCTCAAAAAAAATGATTAATTGGCAGTTCCTATATAGCGAAATTTTATCATTTTACCGTTTAAATACCGTAAAATGTCATCAAATTTTGTCTCTAAAATCTCGCGTCGTGCATAGACCAGATAATTTAAATTTTGTTGCAAAATATCTCCTCTTTTTATATTAATCCCATCTCTGAGTGTATTGAAGGAAAAGTGAAATAAAAAATAATATATAGTATGTTCTTTGTCTATACACTAAAACCGACATAAAGAACACCACATCAACGGACATGTGAAGGATTAAAGGAAATAAAACAATATAATAAAAAAAAGGATTTTAACTTATTTTAACAATTTCAATGACACATCCCAAACTTTGTAAAGAATTGTTGTATGTTAAACTCATTATTTTTAAAAAAACAAGGTTTTAATGACAAAAAAAAATATTTTAACAATAAAAAACTACTGAGGAAGGCACTGATGAGTGCTGAAAGCTTTAACCACACACACACACACACACACACACACACACACACACACACACACACACACACACACACACACACACACACACACACATGAATTTCATTTTCCACTAACACCTAAAAACCCAAGAACTGCAAAAAAAAAAACTAAATGCCTTTTACGTAAATATGATTAAAAATGTTGATGCGCTCTTATAAGTGTAATACCTTTTTGAACCTTTTTAAGGATCCTAAATTAAAATTAATGAACAGTTCATTAATTAACATGATATTCTTGATGTATATGTAATTAAAAATGTACCTTTTAGAAAAAAGTAACTTCCGGGTTAAAATGCATTTATCGTCGGATAATATCACTAGTTATGTAACATCAAACACTTGCACCTTAAAGCATACGTTCTTGTACTTTCAGTTCCCAATGCACATTTTCCTATTATAACATTTCTCCCGCTGCAAGAAGAAATTCGCCGAAGAAACAAGATTAAGATATTGTCTATGAATTTTTAGATGTACGGGAAGAGGCAAAAGTGTGGAATATACAGTGTGTAACAGACAAATTTAATAAATTCAGTAACTGAATAACTGCATATTTATAAAAAATCCCGAAACACTATGTTAATTTTTGAAATAAATTTGAAAATCACAGATATATAGAGAATGAAGATACCCTTCAAATGAGGTATTACAAGCTCCTACTTCTTATTTACAAATCTGGAGGTTGCAAATATCATTTGAAAGAGGTTGAAGGTGGGGTAAAATTTTTACGTTGCAAGATGTTATTTTATAATCTACAATTAATATTTTTTGGGATTTTCTATAAATACCGTCTCGGGAAAGCCGGTTGACTTGGGACAAGTGTACGCCATTTCTGAAAAAAAAGTCGATAAATTGTGGTGTTGAACTATTGGAAGGTAAGTGATATTTACTATGACATTTGTTTTGTTCGCTCAGTTGACACGTTCTCAATGTTGTCTTAAGATTTTTTTAAGCTGCTAAATTTAATTTTTTTTTATCGTTGGAAAACTAATCTCAGGTTCTTTTCAGGGTGACTCGGGACATGCCCCGAAAATAAATAAAGAGGCTTGGTTCTAGGCCATATCAGAATTATAAGAGCAAAAATCTGCAGAAAGCTGTTCAAGAAAGGCTGGACAAAGGAACCAGCTATAGAAATCTGGAGATTAAATACGGAATACCTAAAAATACAATAAATCAGCATGTGAAAAATAGGAATGTGAAAAAACCTGGTGGACAATTAGCCATAACGAACGTTGAAGAAAACAAAATTGTTAGTTCTTTGATGTGTCTTGCCGATTGGGGATTCCCATTAGAACCAATGGACGTGCATATTTTGGTGAAACAGTATTATGATAAAAGGGGTGTAAGTATCAGAAGATTTACCAATATCTTGCCAGGGTCGGATTGGATGAAATCTTTTCTGATTAGCCACAAACATAATTTAGCACTGAGACTGTCGGAGAACATAAAACGAGCAAGGGCTGCAGTGGATAGAAAATCAATCTAGTCATATTTTGATGAATTGAACATATCTTTAGAAAATGTTCCTCCTTCGTATATCGTTAATTACGACGAGACAAATTTTACTGATGTGTTGCGAAAATATGTAGAAAGATGTATCATGTAGTATCAATCTATATGAAAATTACAGGTACTAACGTGAATTATTTATAATACACTGTCAATTACGTCCTTAGTCACCCCGTTTTACGGCATGAACAGTAATTATTGAAAATAATCCATTTGGCTGATACACACTGTATATCCTGAAGCTTATTCTCATTATATTAATTTTTCTTCTTCTTCTAATTTATAGAAATAAAATTAAATAAAATAAAATAATTATTTGTGTAATAATATAATAAACAAAATTATTTTAATTTTTTTTTCTTTTATCATCAAAGATAACCTAAAACGACCTTAAATAATGTAATGAAATGAGTATTATACAGCATTATAATTGTTAACAGTTAAGTTGTAATATGTACTCTGTTCTTCAACAACAACCATGTCCAACTCGTTGACCCGACTTAGTGCCCATACAAATATCGTAGCAGATACTGCAGATTACAATATTATTAAGCGATACAAAATTAAAGAAGCCACCACCAATCCATCAATCATTCTGCAAACAGCCAGTTTACCACAATACAAGCAACATGTACAAGAATCAGTAGAGTACGGTTTAAAAACAGGCAATACTTTAGACGAAATGATCGAAAACTCAATGGATATGATCAATGTTTCCTTTGGACAAAAAATTTTGGAAGTAACTAATAAAATTCACATCCAAATAGACCCAAGACTTGCCTTCAATGTCGTAAGAAGTGTAAACAGAGCTCTTAAATTGGTGGGGTTGTTTAAAGAAAGAAATATTGAAAAAAGCAGAATAGTCATTAAATTACCAGCTACTTGGGAAGGAATACAAGCAGCCAAGATCTTACAAAATGATTACGGAGTTGATTGCAACATGACAACTATGTTTAATTTGGTTCAAGCAGCTGCTTGTGCAGAAGCTGGAGTGAGTTGTTTGGCTCCCTTTGTTGGAAGAATAGGTAAAAATGTATCTTACCATTTCAATATTACTATAAGATTCTTCAATTTTAGGTATGTGGTATGAAAAGAAATCTGACAAATCTCCTTCAAACGACATCCATCCAGGAGTAACAACCTTGAAACATATCCAAAGCTATATGAGGAAATTTGGGTACGAAACCAAAGTCATGGGAGCTTATTTCCTAAATTCTAATGAAGTAAAAGCTATTTCTGGTTGCGATATAGCAACCCTACCTATTCAATTAATTGAAGAATTAATCAAAAGCGACGACGATATGAAAGATAACATAGATACAAATTTTACTATAGAGAAACTTGATTTAACAGAAGACAAATTCAGATGGTTGATGAATGAAGACATGATGGCTACAGATTTATTATCAGAAGTTATTAGAAACTTTACAGCGGATTATATTGAACTAGAAAGAATTGTTAAGAATAATCTTATGAATATTCAAAAATAAAATCGTATATATAGGTACATTGAGAGAAATTCAAATATGTCAAAATAAATTCTCTTAAAATTTCTTAAAATGATTTAAAAAGTGTTAAAATCAATAAATAAAGTATATTTAATCGTACCCTGTATATTGAAAATGATAAATATTAAAAAAATATATACCTGGTAAAAGAAGTGAGCCAAACCTAAATAAAATACAAAATTTAATACATAATTCAAAATTTTTAATAAAAGTTTTGAAGTTTATAATTTTAAAGCAACTAAATTTCCCAAAATTTGATTGGTCTCATCAATTTTTCAAACAACTAGATTTGAAAAGGAACGCCATCTTTCTATTTTATATCGCGTTCTTTTATTTTAAAAAAATTTAAACTGTATTCGTCCCCATAATTTTTAGAAATTGACTGCTCTCGAAAATGGAAAAATTGTATTTTCCGAAATATTCCGATTAAACCAAGGAACATTTCTATTTATATAAAAAATAATATTTATGTTCCTACACTGTAGTTGTATACGTAGTTTAGAAGAGAGGTAAATAAATTAATGAGGCTATTTTTATCTTCATTTTAATCTGAATATTTACATGTCATTTATGGGAATTTTTAATTTTTTCCATGTAAATTACATAAATTTATAATTAAAGCCTTGAAAGTGTTACAAATAATATTTTCATAGCACCGCGACCCAATCAATTTTGCATTTCCGTCTAGTCAGTCTTTATGCAATTCAATTTTTGTTTAATGATATAATGAGGTAATCGCGGCTGTCATTTAAACGAAAAACTTGCTTAAACAAATCAAATTAAACATTTAATACATTTTTTTTTTGATACAATATCCTTACATGAGAATATATTTTTGAATTTAAGAGTAAGATAATGATTATCCATTACAGTATTATTAAGCTTTAAATCTGACTCAAATCTGCGGCTTTTTTGTTCCTTTTTCGCCACTAGAAAAAAGCATAAATGACACGGTGCAAGATTAGGAGAGTAGAACGAGTGTAATTCCTAAAAACTTGAGTGCAAACTACAGATCTATGGACTGGAGTGTTATCATGTTGCAAAATACAGAGGGGGGATTTGCCCTCGCCCCCACCTCTTGAAGTGTACTCAATACATTTTATTAAACAAGATTTTTCATTACCGCTAAAAGAGAGTTCATACTTTTTTTTCTCAAATTTGTTATTTATTTTTAAGCTATTGCATAGCTTTTATCACGGGCTTTGAACGCGGCGGGCGATTCAAAAAATTTCGTAACGAAAATAAACATCTCCCACTCCGACCGGCACATCGTCTAACGTCGTTTCAGTTCGGTAGACTTCGGCACGGTGTTTGTGTGAGTGCGACTAGACATATGCGTGTAGACTAGCTGCTAACTGCTCATAACTGATTCTATCTCTTTTAGACACAATTTCAGAAAAATTGAATTTGAAAATGAATAATGATCCACAAGAATCCACAACAAAATATGGGGCGGTATTTTCCAGATATTTAGAGGATATCAAGTCTCAAACTTATGTTTCTTATTTCAGTTACCATAAACCTATAGTTTCAATGATAAAAATTCCTGAATAACCTACATGTATTGTAAGATAATAAAAATATTTTAAACAATATTAACTTCTCATTTATTCAATAAAAGAAAAAAATTTGTTTTCTTGTCGGTCAACACTCTCAAAAAGTGTACCTTGAATTAATATCAAAGAAAAAAAATACTGCATAAATAAAATAAATAAATAAATAAATAATTATAATTGCATAAGTTGATAAAAAATTCTATGCAATAGCTTTACCGCGGCAGTCCCCGAGTGCCACACGTATTTTTATTTTCTTAGAGCGTTCTGCGTTTCTTTGTACATATTTTTAAATTTCCTATTTTCCCCTAAGCTTGCAAAGCATCATTACATTAATTTTATTATAACTCTATTAAACTGTTTTTTGCCCCTGCCCTATAGCACCACCACTGGAATTATTACATTTTTTATTTCCGTAAAATTTCCGTATTTCAATGGTAAATCTAATTATCACATGTCGAAATATATAAACCGATGCAATTTTCTATAATACCATAAATAATAGTTCGTCATTTCATCTAATATGTTTTTAGTTCTTTTATTTGTTAGCTTTGTTGCAGGTATGTAAGAGGAAAAATTAACATTTTTTGATGCCACAAATTTCATTTATGCACCAAAATATAACAAACATTAACAAAAATAGATTTGCAAATAATAAAAATAGACGACTTGATTTTACGTTATATTTTTTTTTCATTTCATGTTTTCTGGTCATGCGCGTATGTTATACCCAAGAAAATATTTTTGGTTGTTTTCGTTATGTTTTCATTTATAAGCTTTCGTGTTATTAATGTTTTTAAAATGTGTTTAATGTTTATTATAGGTACACGTAAAAGTTGTTCTTTTTAAATTTACTTGTATTATATGTTTTTTGTTTGTTTTGTTTTTAAATTATATCAGAAATAAAGTCAATATTTTCACTACCCCCCTAAACTTAAACTCTGGTTGCGCCACTGTCTAAATGTTTATTTTGTTTATATCATCTTATATTTCTTTTACTGATTCCTTTAGTTTCCTTTTTAAATTCCCTATCTCCATTTTTATATACGGTTAATTGATCTTTTCTATGTCTTTTATCTATTTTCTTCATTATCTTTCCTAATTTCTTCCTTATCTTTCCTCATTTCTTCCTTATCTTGTTGTCTATATCTCTCCATTTTGTTTCCCATTCCTCGTACCTCTTCTGTCTTAATTTTTCTTTTTTATGTTTTTTTTTTTATATAACTGTATCTTCTAATGTTTGCTCATTTATATCTTCTTCGGATGAACCAATCCTATTTCCCCCTATACAAAATTTAAATTTAAAACTTCCACCCAGTATCTTTATTTACTATTTTTTATTTATATTATTTTAATCACTATTCTATTTTCCCTTTTTTATAAGTTAGTTTTTACTATTCATTTCTCTATGCAAAAGTACACTTGCACAATAAATATCACAGACACAATATACTCGTTCTATAACAAAATCAACATTTCAAATGAAAGAAACTATCGAAAGTTTTACCAAAATTTCAAAATAAATTATACTAAAAACTGAATACAAATATTTCGAGTCCATTGTTGGGTGCCACTTGATATATAAAACTCTAATGGTGTTCTTCAATCACGTAAAATCCCCATCGGACTGGGTTTAACTCTACAAATTTTGATTTAATTTAGAAAAGAATAGAAATATGATTTTATGATGTATTCCTTCTCTGCTCTGCTATCCACCGATGTCCTCTGTCTAGTATATGGTCTCCTCACTTTCCTACTGACGCTCCGCTGTCTTTTTTCTTCGTACACTTCTCTACTTCTTCCTGGATTGTACTGTTTTCTCACATGTATTCTGCTGTTTTCCCTTTTGTTGTGTTTTACAAATAAATTTTCCTAACTTTTTTAAAATCTTTTCTTCATTCTCTCCTTTCGAATTATCAATAGCATTAAATTATAGTTACTTTCCATTTGAATCCTTTCTCAAAAATATCCATGGAAATCCAATGTTTTCCTCCAAAAATTCACCATATCAAAGCATATGCTCATGTATAGATATCATCAACTATTGGCTCAAACGTGTTCATCAATGATACAGTTGCTTAAAGTACCTACTAGAAGTTAAATGTTGATCGTACGTAACCACAAGACAATAGATTTATAATATATATGTACTAGGTTAGTAATAACTGTACCTACACTCTTCAATGTTTATTTTAGTATACATTCCAATTTTTCCAATAACTCAGGCTCAGAGGACCTACAACTGTGCTACTAGGGAATACTGTAATGACTATGTCGATATAGATTTAAGAATTCAGACTCCTAATTCTGGTAATGTAAGTAGACTGTAGGTAATAATAGTTATAATGACGATATAGTGGTCATAATATCGACTATAATATATTTTTTTAGAACCCTAATCCTACACCTACTCCATCAGGAAATTGTCCTCAAGGGTACATACCATGTACTAATATAAAATGTGGATTTTCGACACAAAAACCAGTATTCGGTAGTAATGGTCAAGCCACGCAAGGAGCTTACCCATGGCATGTTTATCTGTATAGGATTCCCGAAGGAAGAAATGCTTATGTCGGAGGAGGAGTTCTGATTAACCAATATTGGGTACTTACTGCGGCTCATAAAGTTCAAAATTACCAGTAAGTTAAGTTAATATGTTATATATGGTATTTAAGATACTATTGTGACCTTAAAAAATATATTGTGTCCCTTTATGTAGTTAAAACAATAAGAGAATGTTGTTTAAATTCCCTGAACAGTTTGGTCAACTAGTTAGAAAGGTTTAATCCCTCTGTTAGAGCGTCACGTAACCAGTGGCGTCTATAAAGATCTTGCGTTCCTATTGTCTCAATGAAGTTAAGGATTTGAAGTGACTTCAAGCTCTTGGATTCTGCATCTCCTAAGATGCTTTGATGTTTATTCAAACTTTCAGAGTACTTGCCATGTCTGAAAAAGTCTGTAACCTTAACTTAGCTTGATCTGATATAGTCTATTCTTATTTCTATTTATAAAAGATCTTTTAAGAAAACTTAAGTAATGATCCAAGTACATACAGACGTTAACTTTTATTCACTTTTTACTGTATTTTTTATAGGTTGCAACCTAATAATATAGGAGCACTTTTGGGATTATATAATCGCAATGATGCTGGCCCAACTGTACAAAATTCTGCTCTGCAAAATATCATACTTCATCCTTCGTATGATACGACAGCATATAAACCCTCATATAAAAATGATATAGCACTATTAAGATTGCAAACTCCTATGAATTTTGGAAACTATGTCAATCTCGCTTGTTTACCAGCTGCAAGAAGTTATGTAGGGTAAGTAAATATGTATAAAAGTAATCTAATTTCAGGTCAGTGTAATATTAGGAATAAACTAAAGGTTCTGCTTTTGGTTCACTATTGTTTTTGATTTATGTTTTAAGTATAAAATCTTTGTAGCGCAATACCACAATACCCGACGGTGTCCCACGTAATCTGGTAAAACAAGAAATTTAAAATTGTCTTTTAATGACATTTTATGACTACTTATATATCAGTTCTGACCACATACTTTGATTTTCTTTTACTATACGGAGAATGGTCGCACTGCGCAGCTTTCTGAGTGCCTTTTAAAAGGAGATAGAAAACTCCGCCATTTTGAACCCTTATTACGTGTTGCCTACATCTTGGCGCAATATTTTTAATAGGTGTGTTTTAATCATCCGCTTCTGCTTCGGAATTGTCAGTTTTCTTGTTTTAATCTGACAGGTTAAAACGACTAAACCGACAATTCCGGAAGCAGAAGCAGATGATTAAAACGCACCTGATATTTTGCTTGTTGCTGTCAGTGTCAGTGAATATTATTTTTGAAGTCACAGTTTATTGCTAAAGAATCAGTTAGCTCACTCGGACCAGTTGAAAGTTCCAAAATAACATCCACTTCAGGGATACAAATTCAGGATACGCAGAAGACTGCTGTTTTATTATAGGCGGTTGTCATATATTGTATTATCCGAGTTGCACAGTGAGCGATCTGATTCTTTAGCTGTAAACTGTGTCACAGGGTTCAAAATGGCCGCGCCCCACATACTTTGATTTTCTTTTACTATACGGAGAATGGTCGCACTGCGCAACTTTCTGAGTGCCTTTTAAAAGGAGATAGAAAACTCCGCCATTTTGAACCCTTATTACGTGTTGCCTACATCTTGGCGCAATATTTTAAATAGGTGCGTTTTATTCATCCGCTTCTGCTTCGGAATTGCCGATTTTCTTGTTTTAATCTGACAGGTTAGAACGACTGAACCGACAATTCCGGAAGCAGAAGCGGATGATTAAAACGCACCTGATATTTTGCTTGCTGCTGTCAGTGTCAGTGAATATTATTTTTGGAGTCACAGTTTATTGCTAAAGAATCAGTTAGCTCACTCGGACCAGTTGAAAGTTCAAAAATAACATCCACTCCAGGGATACAAATTCAGGATACGCAGAAGACTGCTGTTTTATTATAGGCGGTTGTCATATATTGTATTATCTGAGTTGCGCAGTGTATAAACTGGAACATTGAGATAAAAAGTGCCGATGCAGAGTGAGCGATCTGATTCTTTAGCTATAAACTGTGTCATAGGGTTCAAAATGGCCGCGCCCTATGTTGGGCGTGTCGGACCTCTCTCTTGCCCCGTATAGTAATCAAAGTATGTGCCGCGCCCTATGTTGGGCGTGTCGGACCTCTCTTTTGCCTCGTATAGTAATCAAAGTATGTGGTTCTGACTGTATTTATGTCTGTCAATGACATTCTTTTAGGTTTAGGCCAGGGTTAGGTGTATACTGATTATTATTGTTACGTTTTAGCCAATTGATAGCATCAGTTTGGTCACGTGGGATACGACTATTGTTGAAGACTCTGTATTTGTATTTTTTAACCCAATATTATAGTCAAATAAATTTTTAGAAATCAGTGCACGATATGGCACTTTATTTTACTTGTTTTACAGCTCTTCGGCGCAAAACTGCGTTGTGGTGGGATTTGGACAAACCACTTTTGCAAATAACGATGCACCGTATACCTATTTAAAACAGGCATTCGTACCGATCGTTACAATAGATGAATGCAATAGAACGTTCTATCAGATAGGAATAGAAACGTCTTATTATTTGGATGGTCAAAATGAAATTTGTGCTGGTGGTCAAGCTAATGTCGATGCTTGTACGGTAAGTTAAAATGGACACCTCCCTTTTGTACTGTCGCCATTGTGAGCATATTTTAATTATTATCTACGGCCATGAATTATCAGTACTATTTCAAACTTCATATTGCTTGATGCATTGTGTTAACATACTGTTACTGATTGCCTCTGGGCCTGATGGATTTAACAGGGTGAATGAATGGTTATATAGATTTTGATCATCCATATTTTTCAAAATAAACATAAGCCTTTAACTAAAAAGGTATGTAATCGTCATATTAAGGATAACCAAATAATTTTTAATAAGTGTCTTAAGAAAAATGCATTTTGCACTGTTTGGCACCAATGGTAAGTAATATTTACGAACTTAAATATAATGAAATAAAATCAAATCAAAATATAAATTTTCAAAATATTTGACTAATTTCAAATCACAAAACAGTCAATATGGTTGTTTTATGATTTGAAACTAGTCAAATATTTTTCCAATTTATTTTTTTTTGTTTGATTTTCTTCATTACATTTTTGCCATATTGAATTTTAGTACCACTCCAATTTGATAGCTGGCAGCACATCGCCTCAGAATTTTACCATTGAGTTTCCCATCTATTCACTTTCCCCTAATCTATGGTGCGAGGTTTCTAAACGCACTCCAGTTTTGAAAGGTCGATGGGATGCAACACATTTTACATCTATATTAATGTGTTGATAGTTACATAAGTTTGAACCAAATTTACAATAATAGTTTTCAAAACTAGATGTTGAAACACAATTATATATTTTTAACATTCGTTGTCATTAAGTAGTATACTCTATAGATTTTACTTCTTACTGTTACAAAAGCGCGGGTAGGCTAGAAAATATTTTTTTCTAATTTTGATATATAAAGCGACATTTTTTGAAATCGCAGGAGTGCGTTTATTATAGGGTCCAGACGCGCCATGCAATGTTTCTAAACTCACTCCTGCATGTGTCAAAATGATCTACTTTACTCGTTCATGTTGTGGGACCTCGCTCTGCTCGTATCGCAAATATTCATTCGTTACATTTAGCTATTTATTTATTTTACAAAAAAAAAATTTGTAGCCTTTCTATATTAACGCTTTCTTGAGGAAAAGAGGTACTATAATGTATATATATAATGTACTATTTGTTCTTTTATAGCAAGATGGAGGTTCTGGATTGGTATGCAGAGATAGTCCGACTGGTGTTTTCAGCGTCGTTGGTTTAGTTATCTGGGGAAAGAATTGTGGGGTACAAAATAGATATGGAGTCTACGTCAATGTTCCATCTTATTTAGGTTTTATAAGTCAATATGTGCGTTAATGGAAAGGATTTTTATATTATTATGTATTTTTGAATAAAACTTTGTTAAAATGAAGAATGAGTGTATTTTACAATGAAAAACTATTAAATGCAGCTTTTGAAAAGTACCTCGTTTTTATTTTTTACTCGATACCGTTCTTCTATTATATCCAAGCTCCGTTTGCTCCATTGATATGGTTTGCTCAAAGGCACATGGCTAAAAAATATCCTCGCTTTGCTCGAGGAGGTACATTTCAAACGTATGATTGACCAAAATTTAAGTTTTCATTTAAAAACCTGATAGAGAAATTATCTGGTAAGTTTTTGTCATGAAATTCCTAAGCCTAAGCAAGAGCGACCTTCAGCTGGCAGCCGAGGCGACGGAACGTTCAGGAATGCCACTGACGCATAAAAACGGCTAGAACGGGCGGAGAGTGCCGTTGAGTCAGAGATTGAATTTTCGGGACCGTCTAGAGTATTCTGGTTACAGAGTTGGCTTGATATAAATATCGCGAGTTTGAAGATGGCAGTCAGTTGATTATAGACAGTTTAGTATAGAGCATTGTAATGAAAATTAAAGTGTAAGAAATAAATCAGAATTGTTAGTTAGTGTCTAAGTATTATATAAATTATTTAGTACGTCATAAATAAATTGTAAATAGTGTGTTTTAAATAAATAAACTATAAATAAATTAGACTATCTTTACATTATAATAAGCTTACAAAGAAATATGCTTTATATTGTGATTATGAGTTTCATATAACGTTACTTTTTGAAACAAAATTGGTCTAAATGTATTACATACTATATTGTCTTGGGGGTGAATAACAACGCACACATACTCCAAGAGTTACTTTTAATGCCCACAATACAACTTACGTACATACAACTTAACGGTCATCATGACCAAGAGAACTGAGAAGGAGGCGTATAGTGCACGCTCTACAAAATCGTACATTCATTACAGTAGGTTCTACTTGTATGCAACACAACATACACATATGTTGTGTGTGCTATCTAACTTTTACAACTACAGGGTAAGGCACCGAAAACGAAACAGATCGCATATCTTGAAGACACATTTTTTTTTGAGAAAATGCAAAAAGAGGTCGATTTTTATTTCAAAGGGGACATCTTTCGATCATATCCTCAATTATCCTACATCTCTTCCCACCCCTCCGTCATTATTAGCAATGAAATTGAAATAGAGAAAGTACTAAATGTGACACACTTAGTACTTTGTCACTACATAGTTTGATTTTCATTTACTATACGGAGAATGGTCGCACTGCGCAGCTTTCTGAGTGCCTTTTAAAAGGAGATAGAAAACTCCGCCATTTTGATCCCTTATTACGTGTTGCCTACATCTTGGCGCAATATTTTTATTAGGTGCGTTTTAATCATCCGCTTCTGCTTCGGAAGTGTCGGTTTTCTTGTTTTAATCTGACAGGTTAAAACGATTAAACCATTGATAAGGCAACGTAAGGATACGTCATATGTATTATTTTTGATATACAAAAGTGGGACCGGTAGGCGTGGCTTTTGCACTCACTAAAATGGCGGAAGAGCAGAACCGGATTTACAAGTTTTTATTGTACTATTTCTGGTTAAGTATCATTATTTGAATTATAAAAAAACTATTTTCCTTTTTATTGACATTGACTTAAAAGGTGGTGGAAGGCAGAGGTTATAAAAGAAGGGGATTTAAAAGCTTAAATATGCCCGGTTTTCAGCCGACAGGTGCTGAATAAAGTAAATGAAATAAATAAAATATAACTGATTTAATTATCACTCAAGGGCTATTAAGCGCTGGAGAATATATTATTTGCAAAATTGCAACTAATCAATGACCATGATATAACTAACTTGGGGCCGATTCCACCATTGGGTTTAACGATCTCTGTGTGTAGGTAGATGCACTATTCAGGAAATCAAAATGTGGATTAATCTTACTTGGTCTTGGTACTTTTGTAGATTCAGACTGAAAGGTGTATATCTTCATGCAAGACATTCAGTAAATCAGCGAAGCCACAACCAGCGGTGTGCAGGTGCACTTCTAACAAATGTAAAATATGAAGTGATCTTACTTGAGACCTATAGATCCAATGACGATATTATGGTAGTTGGTTTGAGCTGGGCTTCTCACCATCTGCAGAGATTATGGCTACTTATGTAAAGGCCTACCGTAGTAACACACAACATGCACCACAAGCGTGCCGGTCCAATTTAATTGGTCTATGCACAATAATCATGCATGTATGATTGAAAGTCAGACAAAGAATGTGAAGATAAAATTGAAGTCTCAATCATAGTTAAAGTCACAGATGAAGTTAAAGTTAACAGCAAAAGAGTTGAAGTTGTAGGCTGGTGATAAAGGGACCAACATCTAGGTAATAAATGTTTATCGAGTTAGGAAAAGTATCCACTATATTGATGTTAAATATTTATTATTATAAGAACTTATATGCACTATACTATGCTTTAACATCACTAAACTAACTCAAAAGGCTTGGTCTCTTGAGTCTTCTTATTCGATTTGGCATTGTTGAGAAGCTGGATAATCTCGAGGTTTCCATGCTGGAGCAGTTGTTGTTAGTGACTACTGGCAAATTTTTGTATTGTATTTTTAACAGTCTCCACTTTACGGTCCCTATGAAGATCAGTATTGTGGCAGTACCAGGGTGCATTGACGATGTTCCTTAATGCTTTGTTCTGGAAACGTTGAATAACTTTGATGTCACTTTTCTGACACATCCCCAAAGTTGGCGAATCACTTCATTTTCACCAATTCCTTTAAACGCACTAATCTGAAACAAATTATAGGTAATTAAAAAGGTATATTATTATTGTTTTAAATTAACTATAATAAAACAAACAATACTCATGCATACACAAAACATGAAGCTCTACTTTTCAATCAGCTGTAGAAATAATAAATAAAATTGGTGGAAGGACAGCAAATGAAGGTTATATTTAAATAGAAATAAGAATATAAAATGCCTATAAATTAAATTTGATAAACGAAATGGCGTACGATTAATGTACTTCTCAAGAAAATGCTTGAAACATATACTACTGAATTTAGAAGGTTACCAATTATAATTGTTGACAAACTGTATCCACGCGCTACGTTTTATAGGATTTTCTGGAAATCTATAAATATTATTTCGTATGAAAAAGTATTATTCCAATATAGGTAGGCCCAACAGTTGATAGATGATTTTTTTTGCATTTTTAAAAGCATACTTTTACACATTTTATACAAACCTGTCATAATACTGTCCTGTATAATATTTATAATTTTGATACTAACCTATGAAACGTTATTCCAGTCGATTTTTCACAAAAACCCAGATAGCATTTGATATCCTATGTATATACCTCAGAGGTTCTGCTAGTGGACATGTCCTGGTGTATGTACTTAGAATATACATAACACATACATTAATGTATATACATTAAACAGACATATTATGTACCTACCTAGAGGTACATACGTTTTGTGAACATTCTACGAATATACCACTCATGAATATTTCTGAATATGCATTTAGTGTACATCCTACAAATATACATCTTATGACTATTCCGGAATATTCAGAGTGTGTACATCCTACAAACATGTAACTTATTAAGAATCAGTAATGTACATTTTGTGTATATCCAGAAAATATACCTTTTACGAATATTCCTGAATATGCATTTCGTGTATATCCAGAAAATATACCATTTCCGAATATTCCTGAATATGCATTTCGTGTACATCCTGCAAATATACATCTTGTGACTATTCCGGAATATTCAGAGTGTGTACATCCTAAAAACATACCTCTTGTGAACTTTTCAAAACTTGCAATTTGCTTATATCCTACAAACATGTAACTTATGAACAATCAGTAATATACATTTTGTGTATATCCAGAAAATATACCTTTTACGAATATTCCGGAATATTCATTTTGTGTACATTCTGCAAATATACTTCTTATTACTATTCCGGAATATACAGAGTGTATATCCAGACAGACAAAAAACGTCTAACAACAAATGATTTTTATTCGTACCTACACAATGCCTACACAAAACAGAACGACAGAAGACAAAACAAAGTAAATTTTAGCGAATAACCAAGTTGAGATGTTAATATTTTGAACGGCAATAGACATATTTTTTATGTGTGATAGACGGAGACGGGACAGTTATCCTGTTACAAAAATAATGTTACTCGCGAAAATATAATAATTTTAGATTTCAGCAGCTGAACTCCCTAACTGGATGTGGATGTTTGAAATGGTACGAGTGTACGAGAACAATTCCTATGCGAAAATATACGACGTGACCACGTCTCGCTCTCTCAGATCCATACCGATGTGAGAGAGAGAAGTATAATTATTCTCCTACAATTCAAACATCAGTACTGGTCTGGCAATACAGGCATCTGCACTTATTTTTTCGGAGAAGACGTTGTAAATAAATTACTGCCGGTAGAGGTCGCGCCCATACAATTTATGGTTATTTTCCGTTTTTTTTTTATTTTACAAATAAACAGGTAATGATTTAAATTCACAGAACACCTCTTCACTGTGATTTAGTTATTTAATTGTGTGAAAGTGATAACACTGTTTTAATTTAATTAACAACTGTGTAATACATTTTATTAGTTGCGCCATCTATAGGATCACTAGCCCAATTATATACGTCTTTTACTTTGAGTAATTTGGCATGATCGTCGCGGCTGCGCAGACTGCATGACACAGTTCACTTCTTTGTGCTATGTGCTGTGCTGCGTCATATTTGCTCCATTTTGTTATTTTTGTTGGGTAATCTAAAGCAGAAAACCTAACCTATTTTTGTCTTGTGTCCCGCTTCCCGGCATTCGGCAATCCAGTTTTGTTAGTTAACTATGTATAGAGTTTTGTGTGGTATAAAAGCTAAATTTATAGAAAATAAATATAAGTGTAGCCATTTTAGGGATGTCTTATTGCCAAGAGCAAGACTACGATATCCCTTATAAAAGGACAAGCTGGGTAACTTGTCCTCTGGACATAGCCCAAAAAAGAACAAAAAGAGTTTTGTGCGTGCTTTTTAGTTATTAGTATTGAGTAACTTCACTTGATAGGTATTTGCGAAATTTGGCAAGGTAAGTTTAAGGACTGAAGAGAGATTGTAGATTTTTTTTTTATTTCTCTAACATATTTTAATACCACGTTTCTCGTTTTTGCAGATCCGTCACGCCAGTGTTTGTGTGTGTAATTGAATACGTGACTTCACTTCATACTTGCGATAAAGGTAAAGTAATTTTATGGCATTGTAGTTATTTTAATTTTAAATATGCAGAGAGTAACAAAAGGTATCATTAAAAGATCAACTACAGCTTCAAAGAAGCTCATTAAAAAAAGTGCTGCTAAAAGAGTACAGGGCATACTAGCTCTGTACAACAATAGAAATGCAGAACCAAGTCAAAAAAAAGCATTAAGACCTAGAACGGAGTCCAGCAGAAGTTCAGGGTCTGAGTTTGTCTCCGTGATTTTAGATGTTTCTTGTGGCATGTTTAGTTTTTGATTATTTGTTGGGAATACTTTTATAAAATAAACATCTCTTTTTTCCTGCATGGGTTTTATTATATTTTATCAACAAACAGTATAAAAATCTGAAGAATAATTTTGTTTTAGATCAATGAGCTCTCAAGAATTGGAGGTGGTTCAACAGTCCAAACAACAAGAAAAATTATGTATCGCCTCATCTCAAATAAATTGGGAATGAAGTTTTCATGGGAAGGAAAAAAAATAAAAAAACATTTAAACATCTGAAGTTGTCAACAGTAATTTTAGGTTAATATAAATATTATTTAGTAAAATACTGTGATTTTTACATATTTACTAGAAAAAAATTATATCTTTATTTTTTTAGAGAGCGTTAAAAGGTTTAAATCCCAATCCACAGAAACTGAAATTATCAATACCATAAAATTATGGTTGGTGAGAAGTAAAGACCGCCATGAAAACTCCGAGAAAAGACAGCTTGATGAACAAAACGTAAGATTGTTTATATTTTTAAATTGAATAACTAATATCAGTATTCCCTAATTACAAGAACTAACCCATTTAATTTTGATAACTTTATTTGTCCTAAGTAATCAGTCATTTTAGGTTTAAATGAGCTGACTGAATATACTTATTAACTAATATTCACCTATTTTAATTCATATTCAATATTTTTAATGTGTGTAAACTTATTTAATTCAATTTTTTATTTTTAGGTTGAGACTGCAGTTGAGAATTAAGAAATTAGGAAAAAAATAAAAATTGTTTTGGCTGTTTTTAAAAATAAGTTTTAATAAAAAGTATATGTTTCTTTAAATGACACACAATATATATTTTTAAATTGTCCTTTTTATCCTGATACCTGACTTATAATTTAGATCATTATCAGTTTTGTAAATTTTGAAAAATCTATTGGTGTAAAAAGTACATTATGAAGTATACATAATATATATGTATATGTGTGTGTTCTGGGTAGATTCCTTTAGTAAGTGCTATATAGGTAAACCTGACATAATATTTTTGAGAAGTGTGTACATAATATAGGTACTATGTAGATATATTTGAATTTCATACATTCACTTATCTACAGAGTAATTCATTCTTATGTTCCAATGATAGAAAAAAGTTAAATATAAATTATTTAGGTACCTATTCATATTAACAATTGTATGTACATAGCTCTTACCTATAGGAATATACCTTGAATATACCTAGAAGGATGTTTTTAATACATGCATAGTATATACTGGATATAACAGGTACATACATGGAATATATATCAAATGAATGTAGTTAGATGTACATACCATGTATGTACATTCACATGTACATATACACATCCATGGAATGTACAAAAAGGGGAATAAGGTACATACCATGTATGTCCTTTGAATGTCCACAATGATAATTAGGTACATTCCAGGTATATACAAATTCATAGAAAGTATGTTCATAAGATATACCTGGTATGTGAAAATGCTATCTGGGAACGTCTATCGCTAGAGCAGGAACGTATAACACAGCAAGGCATTATATACTTTATAAGTTTGTAACACTCAAAATTTGATCAAACACAAATTAAATTCAAATTTAATTACACAAATGACACTAAAAATATAACCTATAAAATTTGACAATTTGCACTCACAGTAATGGCGGACCGGTCCCACTTTTCGCTTACTCATGTCGTATCCCTAGGTTGCCAGATCAATGGATTAAACCGACAATTCCGGAAGCAGAAGCGGATGATTAAAACGCACCTGATATTTTGCTTGCTGCTGTCAGTGTCAGTGAATATTATTTTTGAAGTCACAGTTTATTGCTAAAGAATCAGTTAGCTCACTCGGACCAGTTGAAAGTTCCAAAATAACATCCACTCCAGGGATACAAATTCAGGATACGCAGAAGACTGCTGTTTTATTATAGGCGGTTGTCATATATTGTATTATCCGAGTTGCGCAGTGTATAAACTGGAACATTGAGATCAAAAATGCCGACGCAGAGTGAGCGATCTGATTCTTTAGCTATAAACTGTGACATAGGAATCAAAATGCCCGCGCCAAAGAAAATCAAAGTATGTGGGCCGCGCCCTATGTTGGTCGTGTCAAACCTCTCTCTTGCACCGTATAGTAATCAAAGTATGTGTGTGTCACACTTAGTACTTTCCCTATTTCAATTTCATTGGTAATAGTGACAGAGGGGTGGGGAGGGATGTAGGACAGTTGAGGATATGATCGAAAGATGTCCCCTTTGAAATAAAAATCGACCTCTTTTTGCATTTTCTCCAAAAAAAATGTGTCTTCAAGATATGCGATCTGTTTCGTTTTCGGTGCCGCACCCTGTATATAATAATATTAACAAACAACAGATATCACATATTAATTTTTTTTTAAATATCTAAAAGTATAGTTAAATTTAACCTTACAACACAAAAAAATTCTTTCAAAACACTATTAAATGAATAAGTTCATGACTTGAAGTAATAATTTAGGTAATAACTGTTTAAACATATTCAACAGCTCAAATTTTATTTTAAAATACATTTGGGCTAGACCGATTTCTATCAGTGAGACAATATGGCCGCGCACATTGCGACCTGCTTTTCGTCTTATTAACAAATGGGTCAGCAATCTATATAAATATATATCATTGGTATAGACCTGTAGTATTTATCAAATTTGTAGGTTATATTTATTCAAAGTGTTATTGTTCACCGTTTTTTTAATTTTGGAATGTAAGAATAGTATTTAAAGATCATGGACTCAAGTACATACATTTTGGACACAATTCGTCAAGAAATAACTGAAAATAACCTTCAGCTCAAAGCCCTAATTCAAGATATCGATGAATGTATTGGACCTCTAATAGAGCTGCAAGCCCTAAATAATGCAGGCCGTTCAAAGATAAGTACCCTAAGGAAATTAATAGGTAAATTAGGAGATGCAGCAAAAGAAAATAAAAGCACAGAGTTAGAAAAAGAGGTTGTTTTACAACGGGAACAGTTAGCCAACAGTATGGATTCCTTTAAAAAGGCGAATTTAAAGTCGATGTTAGCTATAGAAAAGGGCGCTAAAGAGGAACTTCTTAAACCGAAATACCCAGAAAGTATCGTAAGGCAACGTCAAAAGAGGGATAAGGAAAATATGGCTACAATGAGTTCTAATGTAACAGATCAGCTACTTTCTATCAGTCGACAATTAGCAGATACTACGCAAAAAAGTGCAGCCACGCTAGAGTCG
Source organism: Psylliodes chrysocephalus (assembly GCA_927349885.1). NCBI lineage: Eukaryota > Metazoa > Arthropoda > Insecta > Coleoptera > Chrysomelidae > Psylliodes > Psylliodes chrysocephalus. Next base: position 2,622,966 of record OV651825.1, read on the forward strand.
CTAGTGTATTCTTCCGATAGTGTAACTGGCACTCAAGAAGAATTAAAAGTTACATCGGGTGTTATTGGACAATCTGGAAAGTTATTAGCGAAATATGGTAGAAGGGAATTTACTGATAAGATTTTAATGTGTTTTGCATTTGCTTTTTTCATTTTTTGTGTTTTGTATATTGTACAAAAAAGACTATTTTAAAAATAAATCATTACATTTATTTATATTTTGAATTAAGATTTTTTCCATACTTGGACTAAAAATGGCGTCGGCTCGATCATAGGGTGTCAAGCAATGATATATAGTTATATACATTGCTCATCCATGAGTAAATCGCATGACGTAAAATGGGTTTTTATAAGGCGTATTTTTCCTTTATCTAATGTATGTAACGTTTATCTTTTATCTCAATTTTGTCGTTAAAATTTTTACATGTTTAAATATTCATTTTATAAATATAAACTATATAATTTTACAGATAATACCTTTTTCGATTTTCGGCTGCCAAACTCTTAAATTTCGATTCGTGGAGATGTCGCCGACAGGCTCCGCGAACAAAGCTATTAGATTATAAATTTTAAATTAAAACTAGTTTAGGATGTTACTAAAAAATTGTATCTAATTTGACAAAATATTATCGTTCTATTTATAATGAGGCAACAATAATTAATAAATTTTATTTAGTAAGGACCGATTCCACCGCTGTGTTAAACGAAGTTTAAAATGACATTTTTACATTAACAACGTCATTTTAATCTCCATTTAACACAACGGTGGAATCGGTCCTAAACAAGAGAATTTTGTTTACTAAAACTTAACCTAACAAACATTTTGTTTTAGCAAGTTTACGGACTTTAAACGTATGTACGTTACTTCAAGTAGTGGCCTTTTGGTGGGGATTTGCAATTGGTAAGTCGCTTACAATGGGCGGCAGAAGGCAGTCAACACTTTACCAGCAATAAGTAGTGAAAGTCCTGTACATGGTCAGCAGTTTCCCATATTATTATTGTTAATTATCCTTCAGTGGCCTTGCATAAAACTCGTAACTTTACAAGAAATAAGTAGTGAAAGGCCTTTACACATAATATTAATGTTAACTTCCCATCAAAGGGCTTGCATAGGGCTCTTATAAAAATTATGCCGAGCTTTTAAAGGATATGTTCCATGTGGGTCTTCTACGAAAACTATATTCATAAAATATTCTAAATTAACAATATGTAGGGTCGATGGTGTAGCGGTCTAACGCGCTTATATTCATTTATAGGCAAGTTTATGAGTCCGAGACTGCTGAGCTTCGAATCCCAGACCATGTGGATTTTTAATTAAATTGCATGGTTCGGTTTAAGATTTGATGTGTGCCGTATTAATAGAAATTCAATTTCTATTGATATGACATGCAGATTATAAAAATCGCCATACGTTATCGTCTCGATGATGGTGGGTGAGGTTTTCCAGGATATCCTCACCTGTAAGTCAAATGGCACCATCAATCATCCTTAAGTCGCCCCGGAGCGCCACGGCAAATAATAATAATGGCCGTCCCTTCCCCTACACAAGTCGTTCAGTCGACTTCAGGAGTTGAAATTCACTCGTAAGGGGGTGAATTAGGGAGAGTATTATTATTATGTAGACGTAAGAAATTACAATGAATACCAGCAATGCGAGACTGGCTGCGTCGTACACATGTTCGCTCGTTGAGTATGTAGCAAGAGATCATCGGTGTCTCCATTTATGAACGCGGAACGGTCCATTTATACAAATTGTATGGATGGAACGACATTTTCAGAAGTAACGTAGCTCAATGCTACACTGTCGATGCAAAGGAAAAGACCTTATGCTAGCGTGAGTAATTAGTGTCTTTAATTTTTGTTTAGAATATAAATTTAGATTGATTTCCAGTCTCAAAAGTCAAATTTAAAGAATATAAACTTCTAACTTGTCATTGTCATTTTATCACGTGACCATAAAGTCTAGAGCGAATAGGTTCTTTCGTTCGTCCCACTGGTGTAGGAATGAACTACACCAACGGACACTAAACCTTTCGTTTGTTCCGGTGTAAAAACCACGATGTTGTATCCATTAGTAGATATTTTCTCCACCAGCTATTTAGCAGGAATGAATTGCAATCGACATGTGTATAAGGAATAAGGTGAAAGTAAACTATGGTAAATAAATTGGTGGTAACAGGTGTAATTTACACTGGTGGACATTACACCAACAGCGAACGAAAGAACCTTTTGTTTATTACATCTACATACAGATCTAAAATCCTCTACTACGTGCTTAGGGCCGATTCCACCGTTGTGTTAAACGGAGATTAAAATGACATTGTTAATGTAAAAATGTCATTTTAAACTTCGTTTAAAACAACGATGGAATCGGTCCTTAGACTAGGATCTAGTTTAAGATTACGTGATAAAAAATTCACATCTCAGTTGCATCCGATGTAGACATTCAAACGCGGCATTATTTTACAAATGGGTAAGCAATCTATAATCTATATAACTATATAGCATTGAATGATATGAACAAATGACATGAAAGGTTTGTTCTGGTTCTCAAAATGAAAACTGTTTTGAAACTGCGCCGGACCGTATGCGTAAAGGCAAAAAATCCCCGACTGTTTGAAATTGTTGGAAAACCAGAACACATGAAGGTGTTTTGTTTATTATTTATTATAATAATGCAGTTCCTTTTGAAAGCTCAGCTTCAAATAACATTTGCCTGTTCATCATTATCATCCTCATCACATTTCAATGGAATAAAAAGAAACGAGAGAATAATATTAAAAAATTAATAATTCTAAAATTGCTTTATTTTACAAATAAAACAAGAACAAGAGACATTCGTCCACATATAAATAAACAAATTGGGATTGTATACGTTTCGTATAGTCTAAAAAGCTAATACAATATTCATAACACTTCAAAAACGCATGCGCGGTCAAAACAGTCCGAGTCGATCCACACTCCCAAGCATGAACACTTTTTGACTGTTTACAACAATCACGGATTATTTCGGATACGAAACCAGAACACTGGACTGAGAGATCCGAAGTAGTCCCAGAAAAACCAGAACACTTTTTATCTACTGCGCATGAGCCCGACAGTTGTGGATCGTTATTTCTCAAAACCAGAACAGACCTGAAGAGATTTTTTTGAGGTTATATTTATTGATTTTTCACTATTTTAAGTGGATTTTCAAATTAAATATAAAAAATAATATACATTAGTACCACAGTATAAAGATCTTTATACTGTGTTAGTACCTATTAATAATGAATTTAGAATCGGAAAGTGTTCTGTTAACTATCATAGAACCATTTTTTGGAGGATCTCACAAAGTTTTGGTTGATACATTGACTAAAAGTATGTTATTTACAAAAATTATTTCATTTTCTCTAAAAAAATATAAGAATTGTGGAAAAATTGTACATCAATTATGTGTATTTTCTGAATTAAAAATAATATGCTTTCTATTTTTTACAATTGTGTGCGATAAAATCATTTTTGTTGTCATTTGGTCATTAGAGTTAATAAAAACGTTAATTAGGCTTTCAGAATCATAAAATCAAATATTCCCTAATTACTTTACCTGCAAAAAAATGGCATTGGAGAGCCAGATGTGGTGCTTTGCAATTATACGACAAAATACCTAAAATTACCACCGAGAAAGTATTATGGACAAGTTCTGTTTTAAATTTAGCGGAGTTACTTGGTCTTCGACCTGACCTGATCCCTTTGAAGAAAATTGTCTATTTTCATGAAAACCAGCTAATATATCCTGTACAACAGATTAAATCCAGAGATGTGCAGTATTCTTATAATCAGATTACTACATGGTAAACAATATAAGATCGGATGTAGGGTGAAGGTACCAAATAATGAGGGAAAGAAATCTTTATTAAGTAGGCATGCCTAATATACAAATAAATAGATAATTAGCTCGAGAAATAATTGAATAGTAGCCATTAAAAGATCAATTATTTTGAAATATTGAAAATTTATTTGTCATACTAACACGGAGTTTATTATATTTCAGCAATCCTTTATAAAAGAGTGTTGTTCTGATATAGTTTGTTCAATTAGTATTTAGGGTATGTGTGAATTTTATAATTATAGGTGATAAATTGGTTAAAGTATGTTGGAGTTTTAGAATGAACAGATTTGAATATGGAAACCATAGCTAAATAAAAAATGCGGGATCTTACAGATAACCAGTTTAAAATGTTTAACATTAGCTTAATTGGAGTTTATTTGTTACATTCCTATGTTTTGTAACTTTTCTATTGATGAAATATTATTAGAGCATAATAAAAATAATGAACTTTGCAATATTCACAAAGAGGCTGAATATTATATTTATATATAAGAATAGACATTAAATGTTAAGTTTTTCTGTACACAATTAAAAAGTACAACTTTTAACAAATCTTTTCATAGATATAATTTAAAATTACAAATTTTAAATTCACATGCCCCATTATACCTGAAATGCACTTTTTATAATTTTTTCATTGCATTTATTATCGATTGAATTGAACTTCTTATGTTACTTTCAACTATTTGTAATCAAGTCCTTGGTATGGATTTAGAAATTGAAGATTTAATTTCAAGTATACTGTTAATGAATGTTTTTCCACCTTCCTGTATGTATTTTGTCCTAGCTAGACGATTATTTCTGAGGTAACTCACTTATAAAAAAATATCACTTAAACCCTTTTGCTTCTAACCCCTTCCTAAATAAAATTGTTGGATTATTAAAAACTTTAACTTTTGTACTTTTAAGTAAAAAATTATTAATTATTAAAGAGGGAAATGTGTTGTATATTGTAAATATTACTGATACGCCAATGGGATATTTATTTATTTCTTGTGTTGATTTGTTATCTCTCAGATAGTACATCGATGGATATGTACAATATTAAAAAAATATCATTTTTGTATTAACAGTTAATAAATAAAAAATATAAATACTTGAATTGGTTCCAAATTGAAAACTTTAAGTGTTATATAAACTTCATATTAAGGACAATATAACAAATCTTCATCATTTTTTAAACGGAATAGAAGAGCCTAAATATTGAAAAAAAACTCACCTTATATAAACATTATACTGCTTTCTTTTTATCCCTTTAACAGCTGGTCCATTTTACTTCACATTTTACCCATTATTCGAATCCATATCCATTTCGTACACTCCGGAAATCTTCTTTTCCCGGCAACGTCAGTTCATTCCGACATCAAAATCATTCTATCATTCCCTACCTCTAATACAGCCCTTAGATACTCTTACAATTCATTAAACATTCTAAAATCAAACACTTTAGTGTTATATTACAGAAGAAAAACAAGAATTTTAAGTTTGTAACTGTTTGATTTAAGTAAGTTCAATATAATTATAAAATATCATCGGGCTATATCGCTGCCAGCCTTGTCTATTTAACCCAAGAATTTACATCAGAAATTAAATATATAGAGCTAACAAATCTTAGAATTAAATTCTAAAAGATGTAACCCTTAATAAATGATTTCAAAAGACGTAAATAGCGTGGATCAAACATCTTTATTGTCAGAGAGGAAGGGAATGATCCCAAACAAAATCGTTGATGTGAATATAAAAATAATAACATCGACGAAGCCAAACACTCAAAAAACTAGCTAAAATTTAACAATATTTATATTTTTTTGAATTTTACGAAGTAATGTAGGCACTTTTTTATTTAACGAAAAGTTTTTGGATGTAAAATTGTTTTTTACGTAGAAAAAAGAAATTAAAAACCAATCTGAAGGTTTACCAACATTTTTAAAATCGATAGAAACCTAAAAATATGATTTTAACTGAAAAATAAAGTAATTCTATATTTATTTGATTAATTTATCAAAGTCTGAAAAGATTATATGCATAATTTCAATTACTAGGCAATAAATATAACTTTTTTTAAATTATCTCTGCCAAAAAACGTTTTTTAAATAAATCCTACAATGTATTTTAGAATCCCTACTTTTATTCTATAACCAAAAGTACTTCAAACGTAATATTCCTGAAATCCTGCCGATTTTGCTCGAAAATTCTTCCAAAATACACCTGTAAACCTAGCCGCGGTGACAATTTGACAGATATTTTGTTTCATATTTAATGTCAATATTTTCTCTTAAAAATCCAATAAAATATTTGCATCATTTTTTTTTAATTACTATTTTTTTTTGTCATTAAAAAATTCAAGTTCTTGTTTGGGACATTCTTTATATATTTACGCTTCTCCCTCGTATATAATGAGAAAAAATAATAATTATAAAATAGTATTCCTGTACCTATACATGTTTTTTATACACATAACATTGATTACTCATTAAAGATTTAAAATTTGCTAAAACTACTCATTTATTTCAACACAATCTTTCTCCTACCTTTACACGAAAAATCTACGGCACTGGTAAACCGGCACGCGATCTGAAAAAGAAGAAAATACCTGATAATTTACTCTAGTCAAAAAACTTCTATAAAAAAGTCATCAAAAAGTAAAAATATTTAGTTATTATATAAAGATTATAGAGTATTATTTTCTCTAGTCGATATTTCTTATTCTTACGAATCTTTTGAGAATGAAAATTCATTTTAGACATCAGAAATGTTTGTTTTTAGCTACGAAAACTGCTAAAATGTATCTATATGTACTGTTGGGTTTTTAGATAGAAACTTACTTAAACGCAAATTAAGTTTTTAAAATTCACATACTAATACCTATCTATACTTTTCCCGAAATAAATCGTACTTTAAAGTTAGTTATAATAGTTTAATCATCGATTCTCTACATCATTTAAACTAGTCACAACAAATCTACCTAGGTATGTAGGTACCTATAAAGAAATATGACACATCCCACGATATTATCTACTTAAAATTCTTTCACCTCATATTAAATTGCATAAATATACTAACCATTTATTATTTTCATCAAGATATTTCACTAACACTCATTATCAATCACTTCTTGTACTACATCTTTAAAATTTCAAACAAACACAAAATGGACGCTTCGACGGAGTTTACGATTGGTCGAAATTTGTAACGTGACATCATGCCATCTGAGATAGAAACACGGAAGCTTCGTTCGGAAATGTCTACATGATTTTAGCAACGTTGCCGTATTGAGTAAAATTTATAATTTCTACTGATTTTTGGAGATTCTGATAATTAAGTTTACTTATAAGTGGATTATTAAAATGTGAGTGCAGAAATTACTATAAAAATTTCTAGAGGTCTTCATATCGATTAAAAAGAGGTTAAATGTGCATAAATTACACAGGTTTACAAAAAATAAGTCCGGACTATATTTGAATAGGGTATTTTGGCATCCTGAATCCAATCCCGGGGTCAGTTTTACCCCATCACGTCAGAAAAATCAGATTTCAAGGTCATTTAAAGGTCAAATTGGTAATTTTTTAGAACTGGCTCCGGGGCAATTTTTCAAGCGATCTGTTAAGTTGAGGGGTAACTAAATACCTTCCAAACATTGGAAACGGTTCCCAAATTTCGATCAGGACCAGCGGAGGGCCAGTCATGTGAATTAGGGAGAAATTTATTATTATTTACTTTTGGAAGTAATAAATGAATTCTTGAAATATATTATGCTTACATGAGACTCTCTTTAAAGACTCAAATGTTCACAAACTAAAAAACTACACAGTGCTTTATTTTTAGATATAAAAGGTGCTTTGACAATGTAAATTAAATATTTCTTCTGAAAAATTATGTAAATTAGGAATCCCCATAACTATTTCAAATCATATACAGGGTAGCTGTTAAAGATGGAACCAAACTTATAGTGCTTAAACAGTTCAATATACAAAATCCAGAATTTCAATTAAATATATTTGCGCAAATTTTAGCCCAAAAATAATTTTTTTTATAATTACAAAATTTTAAGCATGGCCGCCATCTTGATTTTTTTAAATAGCAACATACGTCATGTGATATACCATTTGAAAGGGTTTAACACCCTGATTACAAAAATGTATGTATTTGACGTCTTGTGTCAAATGCACAGCCTCCTACGCTCCCTATTAATAATATCCATTTTGTTGTGTTTAGACCCCATGTGTGATACATTTTTGTAATCAGGGTGTTAAACCCTTTTAAATGGTATATCACATGACCTATGTTGCTATTTAAAAAAATCAAGATGGCGGTCATGCTTAAAATTGTGTAATTATAAAAAAAATAATTTTTGGGCTAAAATATGCGCAATAATATATAGTTGAAATTCTGAAATTTTGGGTTTTGTATGTTGAACCGTTTAAGCACTATAGGTTTGGTTCCATCTTTAACAGCTACCCTGTATATAATTTGTATAACAATAGGAAATTATTTTTAAAATTAAACAGTGAACTATCATGTCCACTAAAATCGGGCCTTGGAATCCTTCAAGGAAGTATTTTAAGCCCGTTACTTTATAATATTTACATGTTTGATACAGAAAATTGTATTCCAAGATCTACAAATATTCTTCAATAGTTAGAGATATCTATCATCTACATCTAAACCAGAAGATATTGTTGAAGACTTGCAAAATCAAAGATTAAAATGTAAAGAAGCTGTCAATATAAAAAAGAAGGAAATAGAATTAACCTAAGATAACACTCGTAAACTATCCTTCAAAAATATTGAAGATATCAAGAAAATCTACGAAAACAAAGCACTTAATCTAAGAGTTAGAAGAGAAATTATAAGAAAGTCAAAACTAGTTTTATAATGCAAAAATTGCCAGTTATTTTGATATACACACAATTTTTGCAAAAGAGATTCAAGATACGTAAAGTGCGTAAGAAAAGATCATACAAAGGATTGTGTAAAAAGTTCAGAAGAACAACCGATGTGTATAAATTGCTTAATGTAACATTCTGTTAACTACAGAGGATACCACTAAACCTAAAATAATGACGAGACAGAAGAGACCCATAAACCCAATTCAAAGGGCACAACCAGCCATGAATCCCATGCTACAAATTACACAGTCAGCCAGCCCAGTAGAAAGTACAACTCATGAATTATTATTATTATTATTATTATTATCCTTAAAAACCAGAATAGCTTCACTCTTTGGCAAGTTCCAGAAGCTAGAATAATTGAATAAACCCTAAATATATAACAAAACCACCAATGAACAAAAGAGATATTAAAACAGACACTTGGAATGCCAATGGTTTTCTCCAAAAACAAACTGACATTCAAGTGTTCTTGCACATACAAAAAATAGATATACAGTGCTTTTCAGATAAAAGTATCCACCTTAAGTAACTTTTGAAGGACTGATTATTACAAATTCGTCAATTAATATTCGAAGAGGGAGATATCGTGCCATATTTAAGTTTGCCAAAAAAGTCACCCTTTCACCCCTACTATCATCCCTTCAATTTTTTTAAATGGCTTGCCCCATTTTTTTTATCCATTTTTAGATTGCTCTCGTTTAACTGATTTCAAAAATGTATAAAACATGGGGATTAAAGTAATTAGTTTACGATCTACAGAATTTTAAATTAAAATAAAATTGAATTGTGCAAAACTTTTATTTTAATGATTTTGTCACAAGCGTTTCCAATGACAAAACGAATATTTCATTTTCAAAATTTATTATAAAAATTGTTCAAAATGTCCACCATTTACTTCCATACAATGGTATAACCTAGATTGAAAAGCCTCCCTGACATTACCGAACACGTGTGCATTTAAATGTAGGCATTCATACTCTATTCTTTGTCGTAAATCTTCTAAAAATTCTGGTTGGGTAGCATAAATTTTTGTTTTTAAATAACCCCATAAAAAGAAGTCTAGAGGTGATCTAGGTGGCCACTCCATCATCGAGCCTCTTCTACCTATCCAACGATTGGGGAAAGTTTTATTTAAAAATTGTCGTACTGGCAAAGCAAAATGTGGAGGCGCTCCATCCTGTTGAAAGACAAGCAAATCTTCAGAAAGATTATGATCAATTTTTATTATTGTTGTAATACGTGGATCAATTACTTCTCTCAATAACTCAAGTTATGACTCTCCATTTAAGTTTCCGTCTAAAAAGAAAGGTCCGACTATGTGGTCACCTAGGATACCACACCATACATTTAACTTTTGAGGATTCTGTGTGTGGTATTCACGCACAACATGTGGATCACTCTCAGCCCAATATCTGCAATTATGTCTATTAACTAAACCATTAACTGAAAATGTGCATTCATCCGAAAAACAAAGGTTGTGCAACAAATGTGGATTGTCAGTCAAGCGCTGACTCAATAGTTCACAAAATTCAAGACGACGATCAAAATCATCTTCATACAACTCTTGAACCAATTTAATTTTATATGGATGGTACTTATGCTTGTGTAATATTCGATAAACTGTGGAAGATGAAACACCTACTTCTCTGCTTATTGTTATATATATATAGTAACTATCAGGGTTCCAAAACTAATGATTTTCAAATAAAAATGAAAACCCATGATATTTATTTAAAAAAATCAATAAAACCCAAAAAATCGTGTTTTTTTCTGATAACAAATCCACGAGAAAGAAAAAACAAAATGTTTTGGAAGTCTTTCTATATATATATATATATATATATATATATATATATAAAGCACGTAGAGCGCATTCTCAAAATCCTTACAAGCAGGTCACGAACTCAACTGCTATTCATTTAAACTAATATTTCTTACATTTTTTCTAAATGTTCTTTCAGTGGTGCGTATTCAACCACTTGTGCCTTCACCCTATTTATATTTTTTATTCATTGTATTCTATACTATTATTAATTTTAGTTTGGTTGCAGATATCATTATCTTCAATTCTAACTTCAATATGCAATCGTTTTTGAAAAACATTCCAAAAGTCATTAAATTTATTCCTGATCATAGACCCAAATCAGTCGAAACAATCATAGCGAATAAGAGTAGAGTACTTTATTTTCCAGTTAACTTTCCACAGCTATTTCCAGTGGAAAAATCAATATATTTATTGCACATTGTTTGGCCGCATCGATGGGAATTCGACAAAGGTCCTGATGATTTTTTTGATGTTATATTCAGACTTAAAGAAGAAAAACTGCCTTTTAGATTGTCTATATTAGGAGAAACGTACGAAGATATACCAGATGTATTCCAGAAAGCCAAAAATGAATTGACTGATGAAATAATACACTTTGGTTTTGTTGAAGATAAAGAAAAATATTTTAAAATTCTGTCATCCAGTCATATAGCAGTGTCAACTGCTAAGCACGAATTTTTCGGTGTTTCAATGTAAGTAATATCTCTTCCTGTTCAAACTTTTCTAATTTGAATGTTTTTTTTTTAGGTTAGAGGCAGCTTATTGCGGTTGCTTTCCTTTGGTCCCTAACGGTTTAGTTTATCCAGAAATATTTCCTAAAATATGTCTTTATACCGATAAGGAACATTTATTCAAGCTGTTGAAACAATTTTGTCTTGATCCAAATCTTTTACAGAACTGCGATATGAAGTTTGATGACTACTGTGATAAGAAACTTGTTCCTGAATATTTAAAAATATTGGAAATTTAATGTGGACCGACCAAAAAAATTGTTGTCGGGATAACATTTTCTCTTTTGCCAAATTTTGTTCAAGCTTCACTGCGCCGTAGTCTTCCTTTGGCCATTGAGACCCGACTCATGATCAAGACTTTACTGGAATTTTCTCTGTATGTGGTCCGACGCGTGGAGAAAGATTTCGAGATTATTCTACAAAGGATTGGCTCTTTCTAGACTGTTACAATTCTATATATAAGTGAGTTATTTCGCCGTTTGTTGAGTTTCAATATAAGTGTTGTTAAGTAAAGATAAATTGTAAAAATAAATTAGAAGTGTGAATAAATTATAAATAAATAAACTATTTTTAAATTAAACAATCCTAACATTGGTGTGAAAAATGAAATTATAAATAAATGGTGGACCAAAGTGGCTAAAAAACTGTATGATTTGAAAGTGATGGAGTTACATCGGGAATTAGAAGATCGTGAGTTGGAGAAGAAAGCAGAGATGGCGAAGCGGCTTAAAAAATCACTAGAAAGTGATGGCTTGGATCCGGAATTTATCTATTTTGGGATGATCATCTGCTATAATTTTTTTCGATATGGCAGGTAGTAATATCTTCCATAAAAATCGAAATGTCTTATATGAAAACCGGTAGTACTGCTGTATCTTCTATAAAAAATGATGTTTCCTCCTTAGAAACTAAAGTTTCTTCGGAATTTTATTTCTTAGAAAGTAAAGTTTCGTCTGACCTTTCTTCTTTAGAAGACAAGGTGATCAGAAGACACCTTGTCTTCTAAAGAAGAAACTAAAATTTCTTCTGATATCTCTTCTTTAAAAGATGAAATTTCTTTCGACTTGGAAAACAAAATATCTTCTATAAGAAATGAAATTTCTTCTTTTGAGAAGAAAATAATGTCATCCATTGAGGAGAAAATAAAAGAGATAGAGAAGAAGATAGAAGAACTGGGACATACAGAACAGGCCAAAGACGATGAAATAAAGTGCCATGAGGTGAATGTTACATGAAATTAATTATAAATTAACCCCTCGTAAATGACCAAAATTAAACGAAGACGCTTCGTCTCTGGATTAAAAAAGTATAGCTTGCGCGCCTGTCCCTCATTTTCTTCCACATTCACGCTGGTGAACTATAAAACCGGCAGCTGTCGCCTGGATCGTACTTTTGGCTTATCGAACTACGTGGTAGTGTTGTGCCGACAAATAATCTACTAGTTTGTGGTTATTAGGAGTAGATTTCCGTAATTATCTTGTCTTTTATATGTGCTTATTATTTGCTTATTATTTAATGCAGGATATTTAATGGAAGAGATCTGATAACATAGGAGGAACAGAGGATAGATAACAAGAAACAGTCAAACATATTATAACATTCATTAATATAATAAAACAAACAATAAATGAGATGTTTAAAAGTTTATTTCGTATAAATTTTCTATAAATCTATTATATAGATAAATACTAGGAACATTTATTATATTTAAATGTTTATATTTTGGTTTTCAACAGTCTATATTTTAGGTAAATTAAAAATTGAAATCGTTTCCTAATACTTCTCTGGGTTTTGTTCTTCTGAGAAGATACAGTACGATAAGATTGAGATGGCAAGTCAGAATTAGATGCGCACTGGCAAATATAAAAATGAGAGGAGTTATTTTAGAGAATGGCTATATTTCAGTGATCTAATTGCGTCAAATGTATCTATTTTGAAACTAATGCTGACTTGCTATCTCAATCTTGTATGTCAATCACATACTTTGATTACTATACGGGGCAAGAGAGAGGTCCGACACGCCCAACATAGGGCGCGGCCATTTTGAACCCTATGACACAGTTTATAGCTAAAGAATCAGATCGCTCACTCTGCGTCGGCACTTTTTATCTCAATGTTCCAGGTTATACACTGCGCAACTATGATATAATACAATATATGATAACCGCCTATAATAAAACAGCAGTCTTCTGCGTATCCTGAATTTGTATGCCTGGAGTGGATGTTATTTTGGAACTTTCAACTGGTCCGAGTGAGCTAACTGATTCTTTAGCAATAAACTGTGACTCCAAAAATAATATTCACTGACACTGACAGCAGCAAGCAAAATATCAGGTGCGTTTTATTCATCCGCTTCTGCTTCCGAAATTGTCGGTTCAGTCGTTCTAACCTGTCAGTTTAAAACAAGAAAACCGACAATTCCGAAGCAGAAGCGGATGATTAAAACGCACCTATTAAAACTATTGCGCCAAGATGTAGGCAACACGTAATAAGGGTTCAAAATGGCGGAGTTTTCTATCTCCTTTTAAAAGGCACTCAGAAAGCTGCGCAGTGCGACCATTTTCCGTATAGTAAAACAAAATCAAAGTATGTGATGTCAATCTTTACCATTGATAAGGCAACGTAAGGATACGTCATATGTATTATTTTTGATATACAAAAGTGGAACCGGTAGGCGTGGCTTTTGCACTCACTAAAATGGCGGAAGAGCAGAACCGGATTTACAAGTTTTTATTGTACTATTTTTGGTTAAATATTATTTGAACTATAAAAAAATAAATTTCCTTTTTATTGACATTGACTTAAAAGGTAGTGAAAGGCCGAGGTTATAAAAGAAGGGGGTTTAAAAGCTTAAATATGCCCGGTTTTCAGCCGAAAAGTGCTGAATAAAGTAAATGAAAGAAATAAAATATAACTGATTTAATTATCACTCAAGTGGCTATTAAGCGCTGGAGAATATATTATTTGCAAAATTGCAACTAATCAATGATCATGATATAACTAACTTGGGGCCGATTCCACCATTGGGTTTAACGAAGTTTAAAATGACATTTTTACATAAAATGTTTTTTTAATCCTCAATTAATAGTTTAAACTTTAACACACTGGTGAAATCATTCACAGAAAAAATAAATAGTACATTTTTGGTTCACATAAGCGACAAAAGTAAACAGAGTTCGAGTTATTGGATCAGTCGTCACACGTTTGCACTAGGGCACATAAATAGCCCAATATTTAGTTTTTTGTTTTTCTATGAACCCAATGCTTCTGTTCTTTAAATCGGAAAGTACAAGGTCGCAAATTTTAAGTAATTTAACCTTACTTTAATTAACAGCTTTCTCGAAATTAAGAACAAATGTTCATACACTAAAAGCTCGATGATCAGATACGAAACGTAATGCAAGGCTCGCGGAAAATGGCTAATAAGCAATCTCTGTGTAGGTAGGTGCACTATTCAGGAAATCAAAATGTGGATTAATCTTACTTGGTCTTGGTACTTTTGTAGATTCAGACTGAAAGGTGTATATCTTCATGCAAGACATTCAGTAAATCAGCGAAGCCATGCTTATATTGATAGCACTCGTGGTATTATTACTAAATAAACAGGTCAATAACATTTTAATATCAACAAAATTAAATATAATTATGAATTTATAATGTTTAAATGTTAAAGTGTTTTAAAAACTATTTTTTAACTGACTTTATTAGTGTTCAAATTCGTACTACAGAAAATACTTTTTTATTTTTGAATGGAGGTATATTATTTATGTATGGGCCAGAGCCCATTAAAACAATAAAATAATACATATTACAGTTATTAAATAATAATAAAATTTTAAATAATAATAGGTAAATTAATTAAAAATATGTACTTATTAATTATTAATAATAATAATTAATGAAAAGTGTTAAGTCGATTAGCAGATATTATTCTAGGAATAAAAGAATGAGAAGCATCATCTTAATGCATTGTTCGATATTAATTTATTCTTGAGGACTTTCCAATACAGCACAAACACATTTCGAAAATATTTCAAAACATATTACATTGAAACATTTCTGAAATGTGCCTTAAACGAAAAAATATCCTGTAAATATAATATATCACAGTAATATTTCTGAAATAAAAATTAGAAATCTTTTAGAGATATTAAATAGTAATATTTCAGAAATTGTAGCTTTTTTTTAAATATTAGACTAAAAAAAGACATATAAATATATACATGTCTATTTAAAATACACAAAATTCAAACATTGATTCTTAAAACAAACAAATAAATAATTTTTAAACATGATTTCATAAAATATAAAGGCGAATCACTTCATTTCCAAGTCCTTTAAATGCACTAATTTGAAACAGTTTTTTTTTAAATGCCCCAAGTAAAGAAACATTTACGATTATTACAACCTAATCATTAAGATCAATTAGAAATTTTATTCTAACTTATCAAGAGATGAAATAATTCACAAACCGATATTCTACTCTCTAATATATCTTAGAGTCTAAATCACTTAACTGCACTATACTCTGCTTTAACATCACTGAACTAACTCAAAAGGCTTGATTCTCTTGAGTCTTCTTATTAGATTGGCATTGTTGAGGAGCTGGATAATCTCGAGATTTCCATGTTGGAGCAGTCGTTGGTGACTACTGGCAAATGTTTGTATTGTATTTGCAACAGTCTCCACTTTAAGGTTCCTATGAAGATCAGTATTGTAGCAGTACCATGTTCCTTAATACTTTATTCTGGAAACGTTGAATAACTTCGATGTCACTTTTACTGGCACATCCCAAAAGCTGGCGAATCGCTTCATTTTCACCAATTCCTTTAAACACACTAATCTGAAACAAATTATAGGTAAGTAAAAAGGTATATTAATATTGTTTTAAATTAACTATAATAAAACAAACAATACTCAAGCATACACAAAACATGAAGCTCTACTTTTCAATCAGCTGTAGAACTAATAAATAAAATTGGTGGAAGGACCGCAAATGTAAGTTATATTTAAATAGAAATAAGAATATAAAATGCCTATAAATCTGATAAACGAAATAGCGTACGATTAATGTACTTCTCAAGAAAATGCTTGGAACATATACAATTGAATTTAGAAGGTTCCCAATTATGCTTCTTGACAAACTGTATTCACGCGCTACGTTTTTCAGGATTTTTTGGAAATCTATAAATATTATTTCGTATGAAAAAGTATTTATTCCAATATAGGTGGGCCCAAAAGTTGATAGATGATTTTTTTTGCATTTTTAAAAGCATACTTTTACACGTTTTATACAAACCTGTCATAATACTGTCCTGTATAATATTTATAATTTTGATACTAACCTACGAAACGTTATTCCAGTCGATTTTTCACAAAAACGTCTATCGCTGGAGCAGGAACGTATAACACAGCAAGGCATTATATACTTTATAAGTTTTTAACACTCAAAATTTGCTCAAACACAAATTAAATTCAAATTTAATTACACAAATGACACTAAAAATATAACCTATAAAATTTGACAATTTGCACTCACAGTAATGGCGGACCGGTCCCACTTTTTGTTTACGCATGTCGTATCCCTAGGTTGCCAGATCAATGATCTTTACCCAATAAATCCAAATAGCACAGTTTCCTGTCAACGAATTATTTGACAGATGTCACACAGATACAGAGACCCTCAAAGCGACATTGTCAAACTTTATAATAATTCATTACCAATTTAAAATTTCGTTTTTAAATTATTTCTGTTAACATTAACGTTAAGAGAAATATTTAGTCTTCTATACCCATCATACGAGTTAGATCTAGCATAACGCATCAAACTGTGAATTTACTAGAAGTAAAAACTCACAAAAGTATACCTGCATCATAGATAAAGTTAGATACTTAACACAAAGTGTAATAATAAGTGAATATGTATCAATTTCTAAATTTTGGATTGGCTATAGCTTTGAATATTGAATTTTGTTTTAGAATATACAAAAACTGTTTCGCTAGAATGGAAGAGGAAGCAGTTTAGTAGTGACAGCAGTTTTCTAAATTGTCTTCTGTCTACTCGAACATTTAAAATTTCAATCCTTTATCATGTGGTACATTAATTTAAAGGTCTTCGAAATGTCTTAATATCGCTAGAGTGGCATTAGTGGTATGACGTGTTACCCCATCTTGCTGAAACCACTGTTTTCGATAAGGAAGGAAACTGCGTACAACAGTTACTCGTGCATCATGAAGATGTGAATCTAGAATTTTTTGTGGTTTTTCGAAACCAAAAAATCTGTTAGGATTGTCCGATGACCGGTCAGTAAATCATACGTTTGCTTGAATCTTATTCGTAAACGCACCGATATTTAAAAAAATGAGTATAAAGTTTCTCTATTTAGGTTAATTTTAACAGCAGTCGTTTTCAGGCTCCTCTTTATTGCGCCTGTTTCATTATTCCATTATCTTTCGTCCAGATCATCCTTTTCTTTCGACTAAAACACTGCCTGAAACTTCTTCTCTATATAGTTATGCCTTATTGTTGTATTTGTAACATCTCTTCCATATTGCTCTAAAAACCTAACCCTAACGTAATTGATACTTGGCCCATTGTTTCTGCTGATTATATTGGTTGCAAATAAAAAAATTTGCTCGATTATACCAATCCATCTTGTTTTACAAATTTATTGCAAGCCTTTAAAGACAAAACTCATCTAGAAGTTAGCATGATATTTGTGTAGTGTTTTCCATGAAAATTGCTCTTTTAAATTTATTAAGGAATCATATTTATGGACATATTATATGGACTGTTTATTAATCATAATTAGTTGAATGTTGGCATAATAGAAGCATTTGAAGAGAAGGGTAAGTAATTCTTTCTAAAAACGTTTTTTAAAAGTTTATAATTTCACATGAATCACACTCTTTTCCTTTTAATATCAATTCTTCCGACATATTTGCTTAGTAAACTGTGGCATTGTATCTATTGAGTAGGTATCTAACTTTACTATCGACCTGCATACGTCTTACATAAGAATCTCCACGCCATTTTCAATTTTCATACGACCCTAATCAATAATTTCACAAAAAATATCTCGCAATTTACAAAATGGCAATACCAAAAACTTATTCTAAACTTGAACATTAATTTTGTACATTCGCGTTGACTAGACCGGCGTCCAATCCGGTCTACAGGACTTGTATCACACGCCCTTCGGTTGGGTGATGGTTGTCGTCGCTGTGGGTTGAGGATTTTTGACGGCTCCTCTCAACGGATTGGCGCTGCGCAGTCTCAACGTTCGCAGTAACGTGTTCCGAAAGTCTTCGGAAAACGAACAGTAAATGTAGAATGTTATGGAGTAGTTGGTTATTTCTAAAAGATTGGCGATCGCTCGGAATACCTAAAAAAAATATTTCATTGATTCAATCAGGTAAAATTAAACGTTAAATCTAGTAAAGACCACTTTGAGATATTTCGTTCGGACAACCCTCGAATACCATACATTCGATACCTCAAGAACTACTTTAGTGAATGTCTGGAGATCTTGCTTTCATGGTGTTACCATCTTAAGGTGACTACTATTTCCTTCTAGCCCCAATCTAGCCCTTCATCAATATACTGAGTCTAGCTACAACGCCTTAGATATATCACCACTTTCCTTTGGCATCCATTTTGCTTGTAATTCCTAATAAGTCAAGGCTGGATGCATCCGTGAAAATAGTGATTTTGTGGTTAAAATTTTATTTTAATGTCTATG
The DNA here is from genome assembly GCA_927349885.1 of Psylliodes chrysocephalus. Classification (NCBI taxonomy): domain Eukaryota; kingdom Metazoa; phylum Arthropoda; class Insecta; order Coleoptera; family Chrysomelidae; genus Psylliodes; species Psylliodes chrysocephalus. Next base: position 2,642,026 of record OV651825.1, read on the forward strand.
ATGGTGGGTGAGGTTTTCCGGGTTTTCCTCACCTGTAAGTCAAATGGCACCATCAATCATCCTTAAGTCGCCCCGGAGCGCCACGGCAAATAATAATAATAGCCGTCCCTTCCCCTACACAAGTCGTTCAGTCGACTTCAGGGGTTGAAATTCACTCGTAAGGGGGTGAATTAGGGAGAGTATTATTATTATTTATCCAACACCATTTAAAATATAAATAATTATTGAATTGAATTTGTTCCAATCCAACAGAATACCGTACATCTTACTGTCATCGTCATCCTAAAATTGACGTTTCATTGTACCGTCGGTTAGCGTTCCAACCAAACATGAGACCGACCGTTCAGGAATCGGTTTTTGTACGGTCCTCTCGATACCAAACTAAAAGTTAGTATCGCTTGGATTGACATGCGCATTGCGTACACTAAAACGAACAAGGTCCGTCTTTTTTGTTTGGATTTGACGTTTATTACTTATAGTGGTGTTTAGGTTTTTAAATTAAATTGTTTTTCAGATTTTCTGCTTAATTATGTTTGTTCTTGGATAGTACCCAATTTAATGAGCGATGAAGAAGGTAATGATTTTCTCTCACACTTATCGTCTAGTGAAGACGATTTAGAACTTGCTCTAAATGAACATAGAGTTAAAAATGATAAAATTATTTAGGTAATTCCTATTTCGCGCCAATTGAAATTGTCAAACAACATCGTTCGATATTGAAAGTGGTACATCAATTCGTTCCATCCCAGTAGAGTGTGATCCCATTCACAAGACAGTGCCAGGTTAGCGTTTGCGCATAACAAGCTAGTTGAACGATCCCGTGTACCGTTTCGAAATGGTTGGAACAAACCTATTGAATATTATTGGAAATTCAAAGCCAAACTCTGAATATAATGGGATGAATTTTAGAAAATAAAGATTTTGACATCTAACCTACTTACTTGATAAGGATAATTCACCAAATTCGCATCCGAAAGGGTCACGTTCAGTAGCACCATCGGCGTCACGCATACCAAAAACAAAATGCTAGTCGACCCCAACAGCAACACCAGCCTTCTTTCTTCGGCGAATTTCTTTGGATCCTCTTCGCCGGAACACTTCCGGCTCAACGTCATCTTTCTTCGTCTATCGCACGATCGCCTGTACACTATTAGTATTCTCAGGTTCAAAGCGGCGAGTAAAATGATCGGCAGCACTTTGTAGATAAGTTCTAAAAACACTTTATATACACTATATAGAGGACTCATTAGGTATTCGGTGTCTTCCACTCTTTGGTACAAAATGGTTCCTTCGGGCAATAATTGACACGTTCTGACCCTGTTGCGGAATAGATTTGGAATGTATAAGATGAGGGTTAGTAACGGAATTACGGTGACCACTCGAGGGGGCGATCCGAGGATTGGTCTGGCGTGTCCTGGATGACATACGCTGACGTATCTTTCCAGAGTTAGCGCTAGGAGCATCAAGACTCCGACACCTAGACAGCCGTTACCTAGAAACAGTTCTAAATGAGCGAAGTAGTAGGCCGAGAGAGGTTGTTCCCAATGGCCTTGTTCGCGGTGGACCAGGACCCTCCACGCGAATGGCAGGGCGAAGCATATTGCTAGGAGGGCTGCTCCAGAATAACCTGTAAAGAAGCTTTTGTTAATAAATGTTTCTTTTTTCCTGTAACAATGTTTTTTTTTAAATTATAGCTAGTAGATGTGGTAGTTAAATTTGTAGGTAAAGAAATATTGGGCACCTATACTACGTCCAACTTATAGACAAGTTATGTGTTGGACACATCAGATTTTTTAATTTGTACCAATAATTATAACCGGATATGATTAAGTACGGTAGTTTTTGGTTATATTTGATCAAAAAGTGGTTGTCGTACAGGAATTAATGGTATTAAAAACAAAATTCAATTCAATTGCAAAATACAGGTATATAATCGTCAAACAACAATTTTCGGAAAATCAAAAATTCCTGGCATCTTGTATCGCTATTTTTGTACTGCATTAGGTCGTGTGTCATTATTTTTTCATTACCTGCTTACTTTAGAAATGTCGTATAATTTTTTTTTCCCGAAATCACCCCCCTAAGGTTGTAGGTTCAGCTTTTATGTGTATACTCACCTGCAATAACAAGAATTGACGACATAATTCCTAAAGTTGTTGTTACATATGGTATGAGTAATTTATGCTGGGCCTAATGACCCCTTAAAAATTCTCAATGGGCTGGTACCCTAGAATTGTCAAGAAATAAATAAATACTAAAAAATACTGCCGCCCCGCCCAGTGTGACCGTCACTGCTCTCTACAGGGATTTCATTTCAAAACTAGCCACCCAAAATAACTTTTAAAATATCTTTAAAACAAAAAAAACACGTTAATTTATATTTACGGGGGGATACATTTTACAAGTATCTGTAACCGTGCAGTTTCATCCCCTAAGCGGTGGTGAATATCACTTCTAAAATTTTAAATAGAAAGGGGTATCATGTGATAGCTCTTTTTAAAGGTCTCTTTTTTTACAATCTTTTGACACATTATTTTTTAAATCGGATTAATTTTTCACCAAGTTATAACCTAGAAACCGGAAAAAATTAAAAATATTGAATTAAAATGCATGAGTATAAATACCGAGATAAACAAGTTAGCAAAAAGCCTTAAATGTTTTTTGCGTAAGATATTTTTGACCGTAAATTAAAACAATTTATTATTAGTAGATTATTGGTTTCGTTGTGTACTGACAATTTAATTTTGACAATTATTTATTCTTTACAAGAAAGAATTGAAATAATCTTTATTTATGGTGAAGAACAACCACATCCCCAACTAGCCATTCATAAAAGTGTATTTGTTGTGAAGTTCTCATCATCATCTATTGTATAGTCCAGGAGACAGTGACGATTTTCGGTATTTATTTTCCCAGTCAGCAAGCACGAATAGAGAATTGTAGGATTAGCAATTCTAAGCAAAATTCATATATATTTAGAGGGGGGATCCGATGGGCTGAGGCCGAAAATGCGTCAAAACATACGAGAACACGGCCCTTTTTTTCCATTGATAAAAATAGTTTTAGTAGTAAGAGATGTACTGAAGTTAAGTAAAAAAATAGTCTGATTAATCTGTATGGATAATATATTTGGCAAGTGCATAAAATACACTTTCAAACGAGTTAGGTACACAATTATTTCTACGACCACAATTATTTAAAGAATGTTCCAGGTGTTTTGTATATTAAAGTGTACGCATACGACACATAAATAAAATCTTATATCACAATGTTTCACCTAACCAGTTGGTTTATTTATAGAAATTAAACATAATAATTGAAGATATTACAAAAGAAAATAGGGAAATAAATTACATTTCCTTTTACACTTTTATATAATAATTGTTTTATTTAGAATTCACGAATCACTTATTACTCTACATTAATTATAATTATTGTTAGTTTCGTTATGTCAAATCATTTATACTAGAGGTGTGAGGAAAATACAGTGAACTGTGGAACGCCAATATCGTTGGATGCGCGTGGTAGAAATGGTCCTATAATACTGCTAAAAACATAGCTAAATTTTCATGGAAACACTGTACTTTTGACATTTGCGATACTCCGACGCACATGCATTATTGATGTAATCTCATGATTTTACAGTAATAGTTTTTGCAATTTTAGTGTGATTTTTAGGTTATTATGGTTATTCATTTTATTTGGTTCTGATCTTTTGCGCTTTTAGAGTATTTGTCTTTTATATAGTTTTTAATTTGAATTTTAATATTGTGGTCTATTTATATATGATTGCTGCTTTTCGACTAGTGCTTTATTCTTTTTGTGTTAAAATAAGCTTTATAACCATTAAGTACATGCTTCTAGTTGATATCTACCTAATCGTCATCGGGTGCTTGCAACAATGGGAAAAAGTGTATGGTTTTTTTGGTGTAAAGTTAGACGCCTTCATTTTTCAGATAAGTTATTTGTAGTTATTTTTTACTTAAAAGGATAGCAATACGTCCTGGTTCGGGGTGTGACTTTTGGGTTTTAGCTATCTGAGCCAAATTGTCGGCTAAGTGTCCTCTTTTAGGGCACCCAGAACCGAAAACTATATAGGTATATAATATGTTTTTTTTTAAATTATTTTTTAATATGTATGCAGCTTGGATGAGGGCTTTAGGAAGAGATCCTAAGACTGAACACTGACTGCTATAAATGCCGTTTTTAGAGCACATTTCATAGTAAGTGATTTCATTCTAGCAGCAATGAGGAAACGTTTAAAAAACATGCTGTACCAGCTATTACTTTAAGACCTCGTCTCTTTAAGTTATTATTACTTCATTCTAATGCATATATTAAAATGGTTTTTAACTTATGTCCTTATGATTAAAAGATGTAGGTATTTTAGTTATGTTATAATAGAAATATATGATACTTTGTATTGACTGGTCATTCCACTTTTACTCCTTTTTTTCATAAATTATCAAATTATTTAAAAACAAATACATACCTAGCTATTTTCTGTAAATTACATTAAAATTTTAGTATTAATACTTTACTAATAAAACTTAGGTTAATTTATCTTATATATATACATAACGGAAGAGTTAATTGGATTTTCTCCTTGTTGAGTTTCAAAAATAGTAATTTAACATGATCTAAAAACAAATACATGAAATGGGCAAAATAGGCCTGCAAAGGCACTTTGTAAACAATCTCACTTGTATCGATGTGACGTAATGCGCGAATTCAATCTGGCTTACTTTTGTTAATAGATTGGCGTTCCATTTTAAATATACAGTTCACCGGGAATAGATTATTTAAATATACACGGACCGGGAAAACAAGTACGAAAAAATTCACTGGCTCTTGGACTAGTACTGTATCGAAGGAATTTTTATGAATGAAACAATATACGACCCTCCACAATTGCGGTCTACTCTACTTCCGCTGTTGTCAGACATTATTTTTTTTTTTGGACAATTTAAAGACCTAACAGTAATTCAAGCAAACGCAATAACATTACTACAGTTAAAAACATCGCAAACTTGGCATCAATATTTTAATTTTATCCAAATATTGCATTTCTGTCGAGGATCATCCGCGTTGACTTCAAAAATTGTGTAATCTGTATTGGTTATATATATATATCTATAGTTAAAAGCACGTAATCTTGGCATCAATGTTCAATCCGATTGTTGAGTTTCTACCGCGGACACCACCGTTCATTCTTCAAAATTTTTGTAAATAATTCTATCTGTCTTGGTTATATATCTATGAGAACAACGCTGTGCACGCAGAACTGCTCGTGTTTTTAATCAGAGACATCCCGATAAAAATGTTGGGCATCAGTATGTGTTGGATTTAGTTCATAAATTTCAAGAAACTGGAAGTGTGTGCAATAAAACTGTAAGGAATTGTAGAGTTTTAACTGAAGCTGCACAAGTTGAGATTTTAGGTCATTTTGCCATGGAACCTCAAACATCAATACCAAAAGTCTACAGATTAACAAATATTTCCGTTGGCTCTGTGCATAAAACGTTACTGCTAAATAAATTCTTTCCTTACAAAATACAGCTTTTACAACAGCTTGCTGAGGATGATTATGACAGAAGATTAAAATTTGGCGAATTAATGACTCAAAGGGCAAATGAAGACCATAATTTTATTAAAAATATTTGTTTTACTGACGAGGCAGGTTTCCTTTTAAATGGATTTGTCAATAAACAATTGTAGGTACTGGGACAATACAAATCCACATGTTTTTCGGGAAGAGCACAGCCAATATTCTCAGAAAATCAACGTATGGGCCGGAATTCTTGGTAATAAAATTATTGGTCCTATTTTCATGGAGGAAAATTTAACTGGGGAATTGTATTTGAACTTATTAGAAAATCTGATAAATCCTCTTATAACCGAATCCTTAGAAAACCAAATAGATCAAGACGGAAATTTGTTACTAGACGAAGAAATTTTTTCAACAGGACGGAGCACCTCCACATTATGCCTTGCCTGTACAAAATTGGCTTAATGAGATATTTCCAGATAAATGGATCGGAAGAAGGGGCGCTATAGAATGGCCAGCGAGATCACCCGACCTACGCCCCTTGACTTTTTTTTATGGGGACATCTAAAAACTCAACCTCGCGATATTCCTGAACTTAGACGTAGAATAGTGGAGGAGTGTGAGCGGATTACACCAGAGACGCTTCAAAAAGTACAGGATGAATTCGTGCTGCGACTTTACCATTGCCTTGCCAACAATGGCGGACATTTTGAACATCTTATTTAAGTACAATGTAATTCTTACGCAAATAAAATATTAATAATGTAAATACAATGTAAATAATAATTATTTTAATTTAAAAGGTTAAACTTGGTGAAAAATTAATCTGATTTAAAAAAATAATATGTCAAAAGATTGGAAAAAAGAGACCTTTAAGAAGAGCTATCACATGATACCCCTTTCTATTTAAAATTTTAGAAGTGATATTCACCACCGCTTAGGGGATGAAACTGCACGGTTACAGATACTTGTAAGATGTATCCCCCCGTAAATATAAATTAACGTGTTTTTTTGTTTTAAAGATATTTTAAAAGTTAGTTTGGGTGGCTAGTTTTGAAATGAAAACCCTGTATATTAAAATCACATTCATAGAATGTTTTCGAGAACAATAAAAATAAATCACATTTTAACGTTTTTATTTATTTTGAATAAAAAACTATAATATGATTAATAAAAATACAGATTCATTTGGTAAACATAGAGTAAAAAATATGAAGTGGACATTATTTCTGTAAAACAAATCACATACACGTACTAGATGATAAAATGTGTATAACGATTTATGATTATTACTTTAATTTAGTTTTTTAAAATATACCTTGGTCAGTTTTTTATGTAGCCAACATTTCAATTCTGTGGTTAGATGGCAAAGTAAAGAAAAAGTAAAGAACAAAATTGTATTGTAACATTTTTAAATTAAATTAGTCTAGTTGTAAAGTTTTTCTATAAAAATTTTAACAAAAAAAATAATAAAAAAATAATTAAAAAAAAAACATTTAAACAAAAATTTCATAGGTAATATTAAGAATTTATACAAAAATATAAACCACTGAAGAACGCCGTCCAATTTGGAGCGGAAAGCTTTGATACTACATACAACATTTTGAAATTTTAATTATAAATCTTACAAGAATTAACCAGTAAATAATGTCCACCCTGTAACCTAAATACAAACGTCCTAAATCTAATATGAACGCTTTTCGATATCCTTTTTCTGCGTTTTGGTAATAAATTGCCTCAGTGACTTCGACACCAGTTCTTTTGGTGGTATAGCGGTAAGATAATTCCTCCCAACATGCAACATCTTCAAATTTGGCAAAGTACCAAACATAGGATTCAAAGTTTTCAGATTGTTATTATCCAAATACAAGACTTCGAGATTCGGCAACTTCCTGAACGTATACTTGTAGATCGTATGAATTCCATTGTTGCTTAACATCAACGTTTGTAGAGTTATTGAAGATATGAGGGATACACGCTTTGGTATCATTATTTTGTTATCGGATACCAGCAGTTTCTTTAATTTCGGAGCCAGTCTGAACATCTTGGTCGGCAGTTTTCGAATTTTGTTACCTGATAGATCGATCAGCTCCAAATTGGGAAGAGATTTAACTATAAGTATTGGGAATCTCGTAATATTGATATGGTCTGCATACAAAGTGTCAGCGTTTGAAGCTTTGTTAAAAAAATTTGTGTAATTCGATAAACGGATTTTGTTATGCATGTTTTTCTTGAAGCCTGTTACGTCCACGCAGTTTATTTCACCAGGAGGTGCTATCCATTTGTGTACTTTTAAGTACGCTGTATTTCGTATACTACATGGTTGTCCAAATAAAAATGATGCATCAATGTTGTTTAACAAAACAACAAACCTGTTAAGAAAATAATATAGATTATTAAAAGTTTTTTATTAGAATTTTGAATAGGAATTTATGCTGACAAAATAGCTCTAAAACTGTAAAGTAACCTATTTATAGAGCCTAAAGGTTACAAAAATTTCAGCACAAGTGTCTTAAACAATAGGTAGACCCTAGAATACAAAGAGTATAAGTTACATTTTTTCTAATTTAAGTAAATCAATAATAAAGTTAGAAACATTATTTTTGTAAAGAATTGAAAGATGTAGTAGTTTTATAAGATTAAAATTGATTAATTCAAATGTATGTATGTATTTTATAAAAATGATTATGTAAAAACTTATAAGCTATCTTAAAACACAAGACTGATTTACAATGTAATCTGTTACTGAGCAAGACAACACCAGATATAAAAAGATCAAAGTGACACATAGACCTCTAGGTCTCTAAAGAATGAAATACATTTATTTGTTAGTTGGTGTAGAGGCTCCAGGCTAGGTTGCTGTACCTGTGAAGAAATCCACTTATATCTCTTTACCATTCAGATTATTGATATTTTAATCACCATATTCTGTATTTAACTGGATTTTTTCTAATATGTACACACATCGCACTGACGCACTGTTTAGTCTTATAGAAAGTACCCTGCCATACGCGGGCATGCGTCACACATCACTTCTATTTTGACTTATGTAATATCTATGTTAATAGTAAAATCGATTTGATTATTAAATTGTTTTTTATATGTAAATCAGGGTTGCCCAAAGTGGAGGTAATGTCCCAAGGGAGGCAATTTTATTATTTGGGAAGGCAATTAACAAAAGGTATGATAAATATATAACAAAAACACTTGAGATAGGAAATAATAGAATTGGAATCAAACATAAAATCTCTTTGTAACAAGCATTAGGAAGTAATCACTTTGAAATTGTTGAGAAAAGACAATAAATCAGTTTTCAAAGCATATAGGGTGATCCATTAGTGTGAAAAAGTCCAATATCTCCGCCAGTATTAGAGGTGTTTAATAACTTCTCTCAGGAACCATTTTATGTTCTTTTTAATGGATCACCCTGTATTTTATTTTATATTTTAATTACCCTCGCTTTTTCCATTCTAAAAATATAAATTATTATTGGATTATACAGGGTATTTTGCAGGATATAATCAGTTTTGTATGAAAATCGTATTGAATTCAATGACCTATATCATGCAAAAGAAACCATTGATAATCAATTTTTTTTCTGTCACAATTTTTCAATTATGATCAAATTTTATCCCGAGACACTACTTTTTTAAATTAGCATCAAATCTGTATAGTCAAAACACAAATACATAATTTTTTCAATTTTTTTAAATGGTTCACCCTGTATTTTATATAATCGTTCAAAAGTATTCTAATTATACTTTAATTTGACTTAAGCATTCCCTATACCAAAAGATTTTTAAATTTTAGTGGTATGCTTTGAAAACTGATTTATTGTGTTTTCTCAACAATTTCGAAGTGATTACTTCCTGAAACCCATCATAAGTTTCTTAAACGAATTATTTATTGAATATAAAAAATTATGCATATTAGACAGGGGGCATAAGAATTCCAAAAACAGATATATGTAAGACATGGCACAAAAAAGGTTAGGAAACACTGATCTAAATCCTAGATGTTTATTTTTAACGATTATTAATACACATATTTGATTAGATAATGTATCTCACAATAAGCCTTTATGGCTCAGATAGTTAAGTGTTTAACTTTCAACTTTAAATTTCGCGACCGTGGTCAAATTTTCACTAGAAGCAATCCTTTTTTTTAATGATGAAGAATGAAAAAAGTACGTATGATTGTTGTTTATTTGTTATAAATACATTTTTTTTTTTTTTTTTTTAGAAATTGTCAAAAAATTTGGACCTGCTTATATAAAACTGCTCTATCGTTACGGTTGCCACGCTTTTCACTTTCGGAAATGTGGCAACCCTAGGTAATAGGGATCTGCTAAACTATGAAGAGCATAACATAGAATTCTAAGAATTGTATATCTTCATTCTAGTAATTTATTACATCGTTGCAAATAACAATTTGAGAAACTAAATCTTACATTTACACCCTATCGAAACTGATGATCCCACGGGAAAACTTTTAGCACACAAAAAACGAGAAACGATTTAATTCTGAACGAAAAACTGAAAGGATTTGAAACATTGGCGTTTCTTAGCAAAAACCACGTACAGAGCATCTTCACGAGCTTTGGTTTTTAAGATTAATTCCATCTCGCCTTTAGATTAGGGTATACAAATTGTTTGATCAATTTATGTAAAAATATTTGGTCTCTTCTACCTGCTTGTGTAAAATATTTGGACTCCTTGCCTTTTAAGCCAGTTCATCTAAAAATAATCTTCTAATCATTAAGTATGTCCAATAAAAATTATTTGGTATCTTTACCTCATGTAAAAATATTTGACTTTGCCCATAAAAACAAATAATATTTGGGGCTTTTACTTTTTTGGTTCAAATATCAAATTTAGATAAAAAGTTACATTCTGATATTCCATAACAATCGTGTAAAAATTATCGTTACTTTGTCATGGGATCTAGGTATAAAAATCAGTGTTAACAATTTAATTATTTTACTATTAATACAGATATTTATTAATCAAAATAGAAACGATGCATTTAATACAGCTGATACAAAAAGTAGATTCTTATTCCCACTTACATGGATGGAAAATAGATTATTATTCGCAAATATAATATGTGATATTGATCATTAAATAGTGCAATATTATGTCACTTTCCTAAGTTGTAATAAAAATCTTTTATAGCCTTTAAATTTTTTTAAATCATTTTACATTTAAGAGTGACACAAACGAAGAAAAAATATTCTGTGATATCATCATAGTTTACAGGCATAACCATTCATATACCCACTATCTAGTCTTATTTCACTATTAACTATCATACGATTTTTGTATACAGAAAGATGATTTTTAAAAAGTAATAAACAAATATTCTTTTATATTTAATCTTTATTAGGGCAATCAATTTTCTAAGAAAAATAATAATCGCAATAAAAATGTTCTGATGATGATTATTTCCTCCGATTTTATAAATTTTATTAACTATCGTTACCCTTTATATCTATTAATTTAATAAATATAAACAAATACTTACGTTAAAAATACCACCAAAAACAATCTCATGGCTATCGAATGTCTATAACGACTGAATTGTGAACAATTTTGACAAAATGTATCGCTATTTCATGTTTACATTATAATAATCTACAATATCTACATCTGTGCTATGCATTACGTTTTATTTGGGTAGGTGCCAAATATTTCTACATGTTATAGGCGCCCATCAATAATATTAAATGAATAAGAGCATTATTCAGTAGATATTTGGATTTGGAGGATTGTCACAGGTTCAGAGAAAGATAAATATAAATGTATTAATATGTTCTATAAAAAGAGTATTATGCATTTTCGATTCATAAATTTAAAATTTGTTTCGATGGAAATGACTATCGGAGTTAAATTTAAAAAAAGGGGAAAAATTCAAAAAGTCAAAGAAGATTTTAATAAACATAATCTTATTTTTAAAGAAAGATACGAGATACTATTATAAAAAATCGTGTCATTAATCTTGCTGCTTCGGAAAGACAAAAAAATGGCCCCTCAATATATTTATGCTAGCTGATTAGGTTTGTAGCTGCCTTTTTTATATAAAATGTATTTTTTAGTGTAAAACTAGATATTATGTAAAGTTTGGCAACATCGCCAACTTCCAGATAAAAAAGTTGTTTATATATAAACTCTTGCTCTTAACAAAGAGTTTTTATTCAATTCCCACATCATATCCACTAATTATTCACTACCAGAAATTAAATTAAAAACCTTTTTGCAAAACATTTTAATTAGTCCATTTCTAATCAGTTTTCTATCAATATATACCCTATAAAACGATTATCAGCAAAATGTCTCCGTAAACGATAAATTCACTTTAAGCATTAAGCATTTCAATTAATCAAAAACAGCAGATTTACCCATACACGAAGAAAAAAAAAATAAACAACTACTTCAAAGCAAGTAGTTAATTACGGATTGCCATTATTTAAATGAAACTTCTAGAATGTAATCCACTTTCCGTTAGTTTTAAGCTAAAAAGCCGTTAAAATTTATTGGGAGCTTCTAAATGGATTTTGCTTATCGCGAGTCGTTAAAAACTGTATTATTCTCGGAGGTAATGATAAAACTTTTCCGTCTGCTTCATACATCAGGAGAAAGGCGTTTCCGTGAATATTAAGGATGTTTCATCCGTTGAATATTTTATATTTTGATAAAAAAAATTCACACGCTAGTATACAGGGCAGTAATAGAGCTGATGGTAATTGTAACGAAAATATTAAAGTGTATATTATTTCGAATTAAAATTCAATTCAAGTAATTTATTGGTATTTCTATACTAATATGTTGAGAACATTGTCAAAACAAGTTATTCCCAATTAAAATACTCTCAATCACACCAAACTTATTGGCTCTTACGAAACTGCATCCCAAAAAAATGTTTCCTACCTGATTCAAAAAAGGTCACAACGAAATTGCATCCCCATTAGGTAAGGGTCACTTATCGTAGGCTAAGCAAATTTAGCTGTAAAATTGAGCCATTGTTGCCATCTTTTGAGTTGTTTATTAAAAATTCTACAAACGTTCAGTAAAATTTTCAGAAAATCGGATTTATATTTAGGATTTTTAAAAAGAAGTGAAGATCTAGCATTGCAGGGGAAGGTTTGCCTATATTGAACCGCCTCCTAAATTGGACCACCGCCATATTTGAATGAACAAGCGTGAGGGTAGCGACATCTTTGACATCCTCATTGACTCTTGTTTCAAAGTCGTTATTACAAGAGAATTCGCCGCCGTTAATCCACGTTTCGCCTCCCTACGACGTGTTAGAATTACTTGTAATGTTTATGTATTTAAATGTTGGAATTTGTGTCAATATGAAGTGCTACAATAATCAAAATACATTTTTACAATTTTATATTAGACGGTTGCCTAATGTCAAGGGCATGATCCAATATAGGCTATCAATATTTTACTTTGTTCCAGAATGTCTTCCAATTATAGAAAAGGCAAATGGAGGAAAGCAGATACGGTGAAAGCCTTAGAGGCTTACAAGGGCAAAAAATATGGTCCTAATGAAATATGCGCACTGTCCCAAAAGCGACGTTTAAACGATATTTGGACTCAACAAGTATTATAAATTAAAAATTTAAAAAAACCGACTTCAAAACCGTGCAGATGCCATCACCACATCTTAACCAAATTTATATGGGACCACTCCTGAAACACCCCCTTTCTAACAAAAAAAGAATCATTGAAATCGGACACCGTGTTAAAGAATTATCGCTGAACATACATAAAAACAAATAAAAAAAAAATATCGTGACGAATTGAGAACCTCCTCCTTTTTTGAAGTCGGTTCATGGACGAAGTTATGTCATCAGATCTGGGGGAGCTAAAGCCCTAGCCCTAGTCATATAATATATAATAGTACTAGAGGTGTACCAACTGATGTTAAGTAAAAAACTTCTGGCGAATCTATGAAAATGGATAAAATATCATATATCGATTCTAAACAAAGTTTTGCAAAATTTCAATATTGTGAATTTGTAGATATCTATTTATGGTAAAAAACTAAATTTTACGACTTGCACTTGGAAAATAATGAATACTTCAGTTTTGATTTTGACATTAACACCATATAGATTGCAATTTGCTGGGGACTTTTTCGCAGATTTCATTTTTAATATAAACACTATCATATACTATAAGAAATAAACAAATTTAAAGCTAAAAAGTAAGAAAAACTTGAATTGTAATTGATACAAATTAAAATGTAAATAATGAACACGTTGCCAAATGATGAACTGATTTTAAAACAAAATTAATAAATGAACTGAAATTAAAAAAAAAAAAATAATATAGTAAATCGGTTTTATAAAAAAGTCCTTAAATAAATATAGAGTATGATTACATATTACTATACACAAATTTTGATTCTTAAATTTGTCTTATCCACTTCTTCAAGAGCTAAAATCCGACGACGTAGTGAAATTTTGCTACTTCTGGCAACACTGAACGATATCCTACTTATAGGGACCTTCTACAAATTTCCTCGAGAGGGCGTATCACTTAGCTTGAATCGCGAATAAAGATCCTTCCAATTATATCTTCTCAAGGAAGTGTAGGATTTGGAGTGGCTTCAAGTTAGGTAAATCTCCCTCTTCTACTACTCTCAGTTTACTAAGGTGTCATTTTAGTTGGCAATGTCCAGTAAGGATCCCTGTTACAAGTGTTCTCACTACTAGAAAAATGTATATTATGATAACAGCTTAAAATACAATCTGGCTAATGTGGAACACCCCGAAAGCCTTGCCAGACTCGTCTAATGACCGTCAGGCGCGCTAAATTCGGCACGTTCGATTACTATTCCTCTCCTCGTTTAACTACCTGGCTTGTCAGGTCCGACCGAAATATGGTTTTAAAACCGAAACAGAAACCAAATTTCGGCTCCTTTCTTAGTTTCGGCCGAAACAGAAACAAAAACTTTCTTTTAAGGCAATCTCTTATTGATATTTGCAATATCTCATTGTAATCCTTGTTTTAGACTAATTAACTCGTATTATAAATTTTAGTTACATTTACTTATTACCTATTTATTTATGTGATCAAAAGAAGCCATTAATAAATTTATTGAAATGTTCACTTTAAACAAAGCAGAGAAGTTTGTGTGTACGTGCACTGTGTAGGAATGGCACCCGGCAGAGTCGCCATTGTGCCGGACACAACCAATTGTGATACGAAAACTTTTAAAAGTAGTTTGGCTGTCTGCTGCAGTTTCGGCCAGTTTTCCGCCGAAACCGAAACTATAGTCAAAACTATTATTTAAAGCCAAAGTTGGCCGAAACCGTAACCGAACCTTCGGTCGGACACTACTTGTGAGTCTGGCAGGCTTCCGTAATTGTAATTGTCAGCCAGACGTGTATTTTCACTTACGAATATTTTGAAATTTATCCTAAGTAGATGGATAATGTTCTTAAAATATCCGTGAGTGTGCAAAAATTTACTGATAATAATTTAGGCACGTTTGGTATTGGGTAAGAAAGTTTTACACCAAAATATCCAAATTTCAAAACTTGACAGACATGCATTAAAACGACTAAACTCACATTTTCAAAGGTAGCCATACCACAGAATATAAAACATATGTTTTATATGCTGTGGACATACCATGACCATTTGTCATATTTGAAGTCGTTTAGTTGACGCGAAAAATCTAATTATTATTTTACATAAAATAAATGTAGTGTATTTTTACTTAGTTATAATTGGTATTAAATAAAATATTAACCACTAAAATGGCAAATTTTTTATATGCATGAAAGAGCTGCTCAACTGTCAAAAACATTTTCAGTATTCGTTCAGGGTACCCACCAGAAGAAAAATTTCCGGAAATTTTTCTGGTTGTCATGGAAGTGTTTTAAAATAACAGCAGTTGATTGGCTATAAAATGAAGGTGTAAAATTATAATTTAATCTATCACGTGACAAATTTTCAAACCCGGGAAAATAAAAGCAAAAATATTATATTTTTTCCATTTAGAAGATATTACCAGACTCATTAGCCAATTTCGTAAATCAGACAGACTTATTATTATAAACAGTTCATGATTGTATCAATTTATATGCTCAATTTTCTGCCACACTCACTTTCCACTATCTGAGATAATCCAAACTGCTATTTTTTTAAGCTTTATGTTCTAGTTTAGTAAATGTAAAATAATTATGACTGGGAAAATAAGTGTCAGATTCAAAAATTTTGTTTTTGTCACTAAGAGAACAGTTTATTTTTCATATACACCGACTGGAAAAATGAATACGAAAAAAATTCACTGCCTCCTGAACTAAATGTAAAATTGTAGAATCAATCAAATGGCACGATTTTTTTATTTTTTAATTTCTGTTCTGAAATCTGAAATGTTTGGGTGGATGTGCGATAAATGTTCGAATTATTTTAGCCCCCCCTTAACTTCGCCCATGAGTCGGTTAAAAAGTAAAGTGGCTAACCAAGAGTAAAATCTTCGGAAGAAGCACCGTCTTTTCACCACAATTTGACGAGAGGTTGGCGGAATATATCCTTAACCTAGAGAAGATGTGCTAAATTTTGTTTTAAAATGGTGTTGTATTTGTCCCAGTCTGTTTTTCTATGATTCCTCCTGAGGATCGTCTCAGGAATGTTGCTCTCTAACGTAAACACAATTATCTTGTGATCAGATAGAGATGGTTCACTCGATATCCTCCAGTTTTTAACTAGATCTTTAATGCTCGGTGTGCTTAATGTGATGTGTAATACCTCACTTCTTGCCCTTGTTACAAATGTTGGAGTATTCCCAATATTTTGCACAATAAGGTTCTTATTAAAAATATATTCTAAAAGTTGCTCACCTCTTTGATTGGTGTCGTTGCTTCCCCATACGGTGCTGTGCGCGTTAGCGTCGGATCCAAGAAGTAAAGGTAGATATCTTCTCTGGCAGTACTCCACTAGCCTTGATACTTCCGGGGGTGGTACATGCCCATCTCCGGCTAGGTAACTAGAAGCAATTACTATGTCTTGCCGCCTCATCCCTAATTCCAGGTATGCTCGAATTGGAACGAGATCATGGGTCATGAATTCTGAAAGACAAGAATATTTTATATTACTTCTAACCATTATGCATGTTCTGGGTACTTTATCACTAGTGTGATAAATTACCCTTGCATCCTTACATGCAAGTCCTCTTACCTGGTTTCCATAGACCCACGGTTCCTGGATCCCTAATTGATCTTTAGTGAATGTCTTGGAGATCACAGCCGAGGCTCCCTCGGCGTGATGGACATTCACTTGGGCGATGTCGATGCCCGCCATTTTACTCTCCTTTAATGGGGGTGTTGTCCCCATCGGTGAGGGTGTGTTCCATATCCCTCTTTTCTGATTCTTCATCAATTTCTACATCCTCAGATACCCGCACATACCTCCAACTCCACTCCCTTCAAATTGCTCGGGTGTGGGATTTTTGCCCTGAGCCATTCTGCTGACTGTGGGCTTTCACAGTCGATTAAAACCATTCCTGGCCGGAAGTGGATGCCTCCGAATTGGAGCTTATGCTTCCATCCAGCGAACATCTCTTCTACTATGGCTTCTTCCACCGAGGTTTGTTTGTTCGCAATGAGGATGGTCTCAGGGAACCCCTTAGGTAGGATCGCGACCCGCTCTGTCTTCACGATAGCTGCATAACTGCCAGAAACGGAAGTATCGGCCACTTTCCTTTTTTTTCTTTCCTTTCTAGAGGGACTAGATACTCGCTAGAGTGCTAAACACGCATGACAGGCAAAAATAAAATTATCGATTATTTCACTACAGACAAAAAGACGGGGTTGGTCTCAGAGATATTGTCGGATGTGATTCATTTTTAAGCACATACTTTGATTTTCTTTTACTATACGGAGAATGGTCGCACTGCGCAGTTTTCTGAGTGCCTTTTAAAAGGAGATAGAAAACTCCACCATTTTGAACCCTTATTACGTGTTGCCTACATCTTGGCGCAATATTTTTATTAGGTGCGTTTTAATCATCCGCTTCTGCTTCGGAATTGTTGG
This sequence comes from Psylliodes chrysocephalus, assembly GCA_927349885.1. Taxonomy (NCBI): domain Eukaryota; kingdom Metazoa; phylum Arthropoda; class Insecta; order Coleoptera; family Chrysomelidae; genus Psylliodes; species Psylliodes chrysocephalus. Next base: position 2,659,626 of record OV651825.1, read on the forward strand.
TTTTTTTGTTTTAATCTGACAAGTAACAACTAAACCGACAATTCCGGAAACAGAAGCGGATGATTAAAACGCATCTGATATTTTGCTTGCTGCTGTCAGTGTCAGAGGATATTATTTTTGAAGTCACAGTTTATTGCTAAATAATCAGTTAGCTCACTCGGACCAGTTGAAAGTTCCAAAATAACATCCATTACAGGGATACAAATTCAGGATACGCAGAAGACTGCTGTTTTATTATAGGCGGTTGTCATATATTGTATTATCCGAGTTGCACAGTGTATGAAGTGAAACATTGAGATCCAAAGTGCCGACGTAGAGTGAGCGATCTGATTCTTTAGCTGTAAACTGTGTCACAGGGTTCAAAATGGCCGCGCCCTATGTTGGGCGTGTCGGACCTCTCTCTTGCCTCGTATAGCAATCGAAGTATGTGTCAAAAACCAGATTGAATTTTAAGGCGGTGGGCGTGGTTACAGATATCTCAGCGTCTTATTGATAATAGAATGCAAATTTGCAGTATTATAAATAAGACGCTAGTAGGTCTGTGACTACGCCTACCGCCTATAAATTCAATCTGGTTTCTGCGCATTGTAAAGTAATGTACTCTTCGGATAGTAATCAAGCTCTAACTGAAATCGCATAGTTTTTGCAGAAATTCATTTTTTGTTTATAATGCAAGCGTTTTATAGAAAGACTAATCATTTAATACGCCTGAGATATATACATTTATGTAAAAAAGGAAATTATATAAAAACTTTCATGCTTTAATACGTCAACTCATTGTATTATATTCAAAATATTCCCTATTTAGTCCATTTTTGTTTGCAAATTATCACAAAAACTTTATTTCAAACGCTCGTTATCCAAACGAAAGCATTAACTTTATTTCCGGGTATCCTTTATCCTTTTTTGTTTCCGTCCGAGAAAAAAAAATTATTCATTCTTTTGATAATAACTCACGCGTATTTTCAGTTCCTACTTACAACCGTGACAGTGGGCGGTGCGTTTGTTTTTTGATTCTCCTCCGTAGTTTGGAAGTTTCTCTTTTTTCTCTGGGATACAATAAAAAAAAACGTAAAAGTTATATTGCACCGCTAGAGAATTATAACCGCTTTAACGAGCAAGATTGAAAAGATTTTGGGATGATTTAAAAAATTATATAGGGTAGAGCGGAATTAAGTCTAAAAATTTGTAGGTTCTTTAGAGTTTCTAAGTCAGATTTTAAATTTAGTATTTTGCTGAGTTCAAGATGTGTTCTTATTTTATTTTTGTCACTCCATATCTAATTTTACATCACTGAATTACAATGATTTGGCAAGGATTGAAGTAAATTGTGGAGTGAAAAAAGTAGTGTAGTGTATTGTAGTTTATTGTAGTGTATTGTAGTTTATTGTAGTGTATTGTAGTGTATTGTAGTGTATTGTAGTGTATTGTAGTGTATTGTAGTGTATTGTAGTGTATTGTAATGTATTGTAGTGTATTGTGGTATATTGTAGTGTATTGTAATGTAGTTGTAGTGTAGTTGCGGTAAATCCGTTCATATTTTTTTATAGTAATATAATTAAGTTAGTCCATTTAATTTACCAATTAGTTAAAGAATATATCTAAATAATAAACCAAATAAATGTTTTTTTTAACTTAAGTTGTTCTGCAGATCTTAATTAATTAAATAATTTGTAAATAATAATTTTTGTGAAACAGATAGGGCATATCAGATATTACTTATGTTACAGATGATGGATTTAAAGAATCTACACATAATGAAACAGTTTTTTAGAAAAATATTGTAGAAGAAGCTGAATCCGGAGGAATACCTGTAAACACATAGGAGCTTAAGGATGGAAAATTAAACGGAAACTCTTGTTATAAACTCATTTTATTCATAAGTAATGCTTTCCTTTTACTTATATTAAGTTCAAGTCTAGTTATTGACGATCTAAGATAAACGTAATGTCAAATGTCAGATGTCAAAAGAGACGAAGGAGGTTGTTCTGCAGGGGTGGGAAACTGGTATGCGCAGGTCAAGGATCAATCAACCACGTCCGCGTGGCGCTGCAGTCGGGTGGTGGGGTAGGTGGTGGGAGTGTAAATGACAGGTGAATATTGATTTTGGGGGGGTGTCATGGCGTCTTGGCTTAAACCAAACGTTTTTATTTATATTGGTGACTTGGTTGTGTTCAGTTGTGTTTTCATTTCCAATTTGCTTAATTGATTTAGTTGACCACCGTTAGTGAGCTTGTTTTTCCATTATAAATTTGTGCGTTTTGAACTGTTATCTTGTGCTTTTTCCGCTGTTATTTCGTGCTTTTCCATAAAGATGCGTAATTATAGAAAATGTTGTGTACCGAATTGCCTTGATGTGAACAACAAGATGCATCGCCTGCCCCACCCTAGGAATGAACCCGATTTATTTGAAATTTGGGCACTTGCTGTTCGTTGTCCAAGATTTAATAATAAAACAAAACTACAAATGGACTTTCCTCAAATAACGTAGAAATTGAATATGTTGATCAAACACCTTCTACTTCAAGTAAAGGTTCGAAGAAGAAGCAGAAGCAGACTAATAATATATGTTGGACTTCTTTTCGAGAAGGAAAGTTAGTAATCTACTCATTTATTTTATACTTATACTGTGTATTTTCTGTTTCATGACATTTGGGGTTGCAAAGCTGTATCGTAGAAGAAGAAGAAGCAGACTAATAATATATGTTGGACTTCTTTTCGAGAAGGAAAGTTAGTACTTATTTATTATATACTTATTGCTGTGTTTGAGAATCCACATCAGATGCATTTTTTACATCTCGAGCGTTTTTTTATCCACATACCTATATATAAAACGTTTATTTAGTCAAAAAAACTATTTTTTACATGTCAATACATCTTCACGTTTAAAATATAAAAAATACCTAAATATAGAATCAACATACATTTAAAATGCAATAAAAAATACATAAGATACAGTACACTTACATGTCAACTATACAAAACAATAAAAGAACAAGAAAGAGAAAAAAAAACGTCAATAGGTGAACAGGTATTCATGCAGTTTTATTTTAAATATTGCCACATTTGAAGAACATTTAATATCCTCAGGCAAATTATTAAAAGCCTGTACACCTTTAAAAAACACTGAATTTTGTGTACATTTTTCTTGTTACCTGTTTAGGTTCATGAACATCCTGATTATAACTTAAAATATTTTGTAAATATACTCTGGAGATTCCTGATTTAATTTTAAATATAAAAAGCAGGGAATAGAATAGCAAATATTTTTTAACAGTCAACCACTGAAGCACATTCAACATGGAATTGATTGGTTCCAATCTCGAACAGCTCAGTATTATCCTCAGACCTCTATTCTGCAATCATTGCAACTCATTCTGGTTGAGCAAATACAGTATAGTGGCACAATAATTAAAATAAGGTAATATTAAGAGTATTATAAATTATTATTTTAGTCCATTTGCCGAGATGTGGAGAACAGCGCCTCAAATAGTTTATTTTAAATCGGACACATCTGTCCCATTACATTTATGTAAATTGAATCACGTGATCAAAGATTTACTACATCTCAGTTGCATCCGATGTGGATTCTTAAACGCTGCATATACTGTGAAATTTGTGTTTCATGAAGTTTGGGGTTGCAAAGCTGTATCGTAGATGTTGGACTTATTAAAAAATAAAGTATTCCTCGGACTTATAATTTTTTATTAATACATTTATTTTAATGAGATTGTACTTATACTGTCTTTCTTTTTTCACAGCTAAAGTTCTTCACAAAATGATGGACAGTGTTGTATCCTGGAATATGTAGCAGCCATCCAGCTACTTCATACATAATACAATTTTCATATACATTACATTTTTTAAATATTGGATTTGTATTATATATATTCTTTAATAAATTTATTTTTTGAATATTCTTGTTTTTTTTATCTAAAAACTGTTAGCCAAATTAAGATTTGTTCACACAAACTGCATTTTTGCTTTATTATAGCGATATTCGCTATAATAAAGCAAAAATGCAATTTGTGTGAACAAATCTTAATTTGGCTAACAGTTTTTAATGCGGATAATTTTTACTGTCAAATTTGAATAGCCCCGCGCTTTTCTTCTCTTCTTCTTTTTATTATTTTCTCTTCTTTCATATGGCCTCTTACCAGACAAGGACTTAATTGAAAAAAATCAACCACGTCCACCAGGTGCCGCTAAAAACTCTATCATCCTTTTTTAACATGGGAGTTACCGTTCTAAGAGTAAGTGTTCTGTGTTGTTCTGTGCCTCTGATGTAGATGATAAAGAATGGTTGTCTCCGGTATTAATAATAAATAGAACGCTGTTTGTATATTCATTGTCTTTATTAAATAAACGTTATATAAGTGATCTACTGCGTATTAATACATTGAACAATAATTACAACAGTAACCGTATAGAAGAATCTGAAAAATGGAAAAAACTGGAAACCTGAAACTGTCGAAGATTTAGGAATCGAAAATACTAAAAGACGAATAACTTCACTTTTATTTGATAGCTTAGCAATTTAACTAAGTACAACTTAAATTTATAAAAGTGGAAGTCATTCTCGTATAAGAATTAGAAGTACAAAAACAAGATAAAGAAATATAGGTAAAATAAACAGGTACAGAAACTATAGGAGGAGGAGCTTAAAGTATAAGTGGTACAGGTACAAGAAATCCTAGGTACAATTAAAGACATTTTTACATAGGAGGAGGAAGAGTTCAAAGTGGTAGAGGTACAAGAACTATAGAAAGGTAGTTTAGAGCTAAGAAGCCATATTGCCTGCAATATTAAATCAGATTTTTCTGATGATACTGCCAAAAATAAAAACTTTTATAAAAATATCTTAACGCCTATTGAGTATTACACTCAATACTGTAAGTTGACGTGACAAAGATCGCGACAAATGACAATTCAATGACAGGTGTCATGACATATGACGCTATGCTGACATATCACGATGTTCGACATTGCCATTTTTATCAGACTTTCTTGTGAAATCATATTTGAGAAAAACTCTACAAAAATATTCCTGGGATATCGTTTCAACAAAATTTGCAATTTTTCGTAAGATAAAAAGTAACACAAGGCGTGGCGTTTCGAAATTTTAAATATATGTATATCATTCATCGATTTTCTGTTAAAATACCATTAATTTAACACAGTACAAAGTAAATCTCTTTAATGCTTGAATTCTAGTTAGACTGAGTATTAATTTAAGTGCCGTCATGTCCTGAATTATTGTAGTCCTCTAGAAAGGACGATCTCGATTAATGCATTCATCTTCACTACTTATATAACATCGAATCTCGACGAGAGATGATAATAAGAACTAGTAGGATTCCCAGTAATAAGGATCGTGTTCTATACGTCGAATGCGGTTCGGTTAAAGGAATATTTATTACTTGCTATTAATTTTATATCCCTAGATCGTAATTTTTCGCTCGAGACTTATGCATCTCGGAACGAATAAACTTTCTAGTTCGTTTTTCTTTAGTGTCTGAACGTGAAATCATAAAATGGGCGATAAAAAATTATGTACTCGCGAAATAATTCGATTGTGCAACGCCATTTTAACGCGATATTTAACGAATCATTTAAAATTATTGCTACTTTGTGCACTTAGAGAGGAAAAATTGGTGTATTCGACGTACGAAATAATTTAACGAATAATATTGATTTTGGTTATTGTAATACCATTTTGTGCCGATGGAGCGTCTAAAGCTTTTCTAACACAAAGAGTATAAGTAAAATTTTCTTGATTTCGGGTTTTTTTTACTATAGTTCATGTTTATCATCTAAATATATGCCCTAAGAGTACAAGTCAATGCTGAGTATTTTTTACTAACGGTTTAGCATTGAACCTTTCAGTACAAGTCAAGTATAAGTCAAGTATAAGTCAAGTTATACTGTTAGGACCCATGTTTCTCACTGTTGGTTAGATAGCACTTGTACTATTGAGACTTTTTTAATGTTAGCAGTCTAAGCTTTTATTATTATCAGTCTTGTCTTGTCACTCTTAGGCATGTGAACTTATTTAGTTTGATTTTTTTCTCACCTAAATTTTAAGTAGGTAATAGTGTTTCCAGTGAATTGTTGTATTATTATTTTTCGTGGTTAAGAGCAGGCAAGATGGTGGATATATGCAATAACATAAACAACACTGAAACTGAAAGTAAGTAGATTGTTTTTTTACTATCTAAAACATTTTGTCAAATACTTCCAAAATCAAGTTTTGATAACTCATTTCACAAACAAACTTTTATTTTATTTTCAGATAAAAAGCAAACAGAAGCTGATGTTAAATTGTGTAGAGCATAATGTCAGTATTACTCATGGGTTTACTGAGAATGTTATAGTCGATGATCATGCAGGTGAGTTAGTAAATAAGGGATTAATACATTTCAAAAGTATTTTTTATTTTTATTGCGAAAACAAAAGTGAAATGAAAATTAGTCTGAGTTCAAAATATTTTGTTTTTTTTTTTTTCAAGAACTATCCATGGTCCAAAATGAAAAAGACTTCTTGGGGAATCTTTACCTGTCAACGACTGGGGATATTAATCAATTAATTTTTTGCAATGATGATGAGGCTGGTCCAAGTAACATTTCGAGACAGCACAAAGTTTACCTTGGTGAGATTTGATTTTTTGATAATTTTCTAGCCACAGGAGACCAAAATAATATGTAGCTTAAAACGTGAAACTGTATAATTTACAGATTTGGACCATCAACAGAGTACTATCTATGATGAAGTCCAACACACTCAACTAGTAGAAGACATGGAAATAGCTGAAAGTGTTGGTCAAGAAACTGACGAAGGTAAGCATTTATATCTATAGGCAAAAGAGGCTCAGAAAATGCAACAAGTATCCTAACTGTCTAATTTTCCCAAATTAAAACGTTAAATTGTCTGTGTCTTTTACAGATTTGGACCATTAACAGAGTACTGTCTATGATAAGACCAACACACTTAACTAGTACAAGACATGGAAATAGCTGAAAGTTTTGGTTTAAGAAACTGACGAAGGTAAGCATTTATTTTTATAGAAAATTGAGGCTCAGAAAATGTAACAAGTATCCTAACTGTGTATTTTTTTCAGATTATAACCTTGAACAGGAGAGTATTTCCTCTGATGAAGAAGTTTTCCATCAAACACGGAGTTCTAGCTCTAAAATACGAAATAAATCGAAGGAACCACATTTAGAACAAAATGTAATCCAAGCTACACCTACTGACAGAAAATTTTCCAAAATAAGAAGAATAAAAAAATATAAAAATCGAAATGATGGGAAGGGCTATGAAACTCTTGACGGAAAAGTAAAACCGGCAAGGGCAATGACAGCTTTGACAGTTTGCCGCGCCAAGTGCATGGAACGTATCCCCCTTGAGATCCAGGAAGTTATTTTTAAAGAATATTGGAGTCTCGGAAGTCGATATGAAAGAACGAAATTCGTTGCCAATTTAGTTCAATCAACTGAGCCTAAAGTCATTTGGAAATGAACCGATGATCCTGACAAAGAAAAATTTAGACAGTAAATCAACACATTTTATTTTAAAATTAATGGGAAACTGTCTAAGGTTTGCCGCTTTCAGAAAACTTTAGGGAAAACAAACATGTTCTTGACAATTGCTATTGCGTCTGCCCAAAGATCAACCACAGGTATTTTGGAACCCAGTAAAAGAGGTAAAGACTCGCCTGCTAATAAACTTTCAAACAACACCATTCGAGCAATTTATAATCACATAAAATCCTTCCCCGCCTATGAATCCCACTATACCAGAAAAAAAAAAGCAAAAAAAAAATATTTACCTGCTTACCTAAACTTGACAAAAATGTATGCACTCTATGTGGAGCAAGTTACAAACCCTGCCTCTAAATCAATTAATGAGCGTGAGTTTAAAAGACTCAACATTTCATTCAAAGGGCCAAAAGCAGATACTTGTCACAAGTGTGATGTACTTTCTATGAAAGAAAAAGTAGCAAAGTCAGAAGATGAGTTAAACTAAACATCAAGATGAAGCAGATTTGATATATACTAAAAAGCGAGAGGACAAACAACGTGCTAAGGAGGACACCATTAAATGTTACGCATTTGACCTCCAACAGTGCCTGCCAACACCCTACTTAAATACGTCGGTGGCATTCTATAAACGCCAACTGTGGACGTTCAACCTAACTTTCCATGAAACGACAACAGGGGATGTAGCTTGCTTCATGTGGCATGAGGCCGAAGGTGGAAGGGGAGCCAACCAAATCGCCACATGTATTTTTAAACAACTGTGAAGTTTGCCACAACAAATCAAAAAAATCATTTTATATTCAGATTCATGTGGGGGCCAAAACAGAAATTCACATGTCTCAGCAATGTTTTTAACGCTTTTGCAGCAATGTGCTCAGCTGGAGCAAATAGACCACAAGTTTATGGTCAGTGGTCATAGCCACCTTAAATGTGATGTTGATCATGAGATGATAGAGAAACAAAAAAAAAATTACAAAACATGACAAAAGGTTGTTTACGTACGCCACTGATTTATGCATTACATTATAGTTGGCGCAGTCAAGCGGATATTTTAAGAGTTCCAAAACAAAAAATCATACAGCTTAAGAACTAACGCTGACCAACTAATTCCATAATTCAATAAACGGCGTACTAAAATGTAATACCTACCCGTTTTCGTTAAACAAGATTCACTTAATACCTTTTAATGTTGTTTTCAAATTAGAATCCTGCTGTCCGTCATTTTAAAGTTAAAATTAATTATCTAGGTATCTAGGTAGTTAAACCTGACTAATACTTCAACTTTGCAGAGCCATTCGAAACCTTTGTCTTAGTGACGGGTATTTTGGAATTATTTAGGGCTAATATCAGACCCTGTGTTGTAGGAATTCATCGTGAGAATTCTGGCAGAATATTCCGGACAAGATTAGAATATTTTGCAACGAAACAAGTCAAAATAACAATGGTGATGGACAGCATATTTTTAATGGTGGAAATAGAGCTATTTATTATCGAATAAATTTCTTTTAATGGGAAAACCGACGTAAAACAATTATATTGTACGTGTTAAGTTCAATTATTATAACTAACAGATGTCAAGATAGATATTAAAATGATAGGAAACCGCTAGATGTAGTATGTAGTCCGGTTTTGAGGTATCGCTGTTTTTAAAAGGAAATGTGCATATTTAAAGTTAAATCAAATGATTTACGTATACATTTAAAAATCTAATCTTCAGCCAAATTAAAGCTTGAGGTCTAACTTCGGTCGTCTTACTATTGAACATTGATTATTATTATTTTTAATTAATATCAGTCAGGGCCGCCGAAAGTCATGATGGTCTCCGGGGCAAAACACTGTCAAGGGCCCCCTTGAGCCCGGACCCCGGGGATTTGCCCCCTCTGTTTCTCTTTCTTGTCTGGCCAGAATTACTATTCTTTTAAAATAACGGTGGTCACACTGAACACTGAGGAATATTACATATTTTCCATCGATTTAAAAATGATAAGTCGTAACCTATAGAACATATTTACTCTAATACCTTTAGTTTATAGAGTGATATTGCTGGTTGGGTGCCCAGTGGTGTTATGAACATTCGGTAAATAATCTCGTGAGACCACAGAGGGTAAAGGAGGCAGCTATGCAGCTACCGTATACTATCTCGACTTGTTGTTGCCACGCCTACAAATTACCTCTATTCGACTATATGCTATGGAAAATGATTGCCTCATAGCATCTCTGTTAGTATTATAATACATCCACGTTTTAAAGTGAAATTGTTGCAAAGGAGTTAATTCAATTAGTACCTCTCATGTAGATATAAGCAGGTCCTCTCATATTCCGCCTCGTCAAGACGATCAAATTGAAAATATTCCCGATGATGCCCAGAAAGCAAATGGACGGCAAAGCGAACGCGTACGAGTACCTCCGCAGCGACTCTATCCTGGGATCCTCGTTCAAATCGGGCTCGTCTCCGCCGAAAAAGGAAACGCCAGTCGTGGAATTGTTAATGTGACAAGGAAGGCATTCCGTCGTAGAGATGTTTAAGCAGAGAGATTGAACTCCTGACGATTCGCTCGAATAGAGAAGAGACATCGTGATTGATTAACATGCTGTCATCGAAATCATTATCCTTTTTTTTGTGTGATTTATTGCTGACCTGGAACAAGGAAGAATACATTATTAGTCGTGCGTCTAATAATGGACGAATCGTTGAGTCTATTTCTAAGGATGTTTTTTAAACGGACATTGGAAAATTGATCGTCAAATTAGGTATTCAACTTGAAATTGCATGAAATAATTTTCTTTTTATTATAGAGTAAAACTGGCTATACTGTGTTGTTAAACCAAAGTAATAGAAATACCCCCCAAGTTCTCTGACAAAATACTATCGCACTTTTAGTGTCTTTTAATTTCAGTTGCGCTTTGTTGTTGCAGCGTAAACTTAATAAGGTACGTTTGCACGAATACAAGTCACTTTAAAAAAATTAAGATTACGTTTTACATTTTGTATACAAATACTAAAAAAAATTACTTTCGTATTTTATAAATAAATTTTCCAGCTGAACATTGGTTTTCAGCATTTTTAGTGATTTTAAACAGGTGCAAATTGGTGAAATACTTTGTGAAAAAAATATATTATAACAAGAGGCACATAAAATATTTATTGGATAAGGATAACTCATGTGTTTTTTTTTTAATCAATATAATTTTCTTCACAATTGGACTCTGATTCAGACTCATCACTACTTGCCGTTCTACCTAATAATTGGTTCTCGATCAGAAACATCTAATTGTTCGTATTACTTTTGATTGTTTTTCCGACAATCGGAAGAACAGACAGGATCATTACTAAAATATACCTTTTTCAAATATAATGACACGCATCTCCTTGCTGATTTGGTAAAAGAGCCTTCTTCTTTTCCTTAAATGATTTCGTCTTCCTCTTTGAATTTACAAAGAATCTAATTTATATTCTTTATCGATTAGGCTCTGAAGTTTCAATATATAATAATCAAATTTCTAAAAAATGTTGACTCTTTTTTCGAGTGCTCTAGCCCTTGGGATATGATAAAAGCACAACCTAAAGTTTGTATTCCGCTCCGTGAAAGAGAGCGCAAAGAGATCTAATTTAACGCAATAATTGGTTTATCAAAGAGAGTTCTGTTTTCACAGTTTTTCACAATTTCCGGTTACACTACCACTTTCCTTCATAATTCGTATTGAGATTAATATCGGATGTAATTCTAATGAATTTTTTTATTAGAATTAACAAAACACTGGTGGCACAGAAAAAAATTGGATGTTAGCAATCTTAAAGTAAATAAAAAGTTATATAGGGGAGAGTAGGGTACATTCGGTCTCTTTCTTTAAACTAATATAAAAATAAAGAGTTTAATTTTTAATTACAAAAAAAATGAAAAAGGGAGAATTAACACAACGCCTGTCCAGATTAATATTGTCCTAATTCCATTATTTACATTTTTACTGAAATATCCTAAATTTTGGTGCAAATAAGATTGACAGAAGCTTAGTAATAAAATAGGGAAACTACATACCTCAATTATTCTCGCTTATACAGGCATAGGCATTACATAATGCCAACAAATTCAGCTAATAATAGTTTGAATATCCTTTAGAAAAAGATGTCATGCGTGCATAAAAATGGAAGGAGTGCACTTTGAATATCTTATGTAAATTTAAAAGAATAACCTACCATATCTCTGAAACTGTTACTTTGGGGACCCATGTTTATTAAGACTTTTTTGTTTATTTTGGTACCTCTAAATATTAAAGTTTAAATGCATTGAATTGAAAAGTGCAATTTTATTTGTTTTTATTTATTTTTTATATTTTTTTATACCCTTCTTCTTTTTTGTTATATTTATAGGTTATTTATATTATCGATAGTATCGACAGTTCCTCAGAAAACTATCGCCACCATCGATAGTTATAGCTATCGATATTTGCCTATCTCTAGGTGTGACAAAGAGGAAGGTGCGTTCTCTCCGGTTCGAATCAAGTTATTTCAGGTGTAATTAATTCATTTGATCCAAGGTCCATTGAGAAAGCCCACGTTTGTCCTTTTTCTGCTGGGGTTTTACCCCACACCGTCCAAACTGTATGTATTTAACCCATGTGAAGATTTTGTCCCATTCGGCATCTTTCATCGGTGCAGGCTAGTGGACTAGGGATGTCAATAGTTCCGTGCACAGACCGATGAAATCATAGAAGACTCATTGTGAAATTATCTGAAGACATGCCAATTTTTTGAAGTCAGTTCTATTGTTTTTTTGTTTCAGTTCAATTACAGGTGTATTTCAGATACTTACTCAGATATAATATAATTTTGGGGGCGCTACACACATGTTTATTCTCAAAGTGGGCGGTGGGCGAAATAAGTTTGAGAACCACTGCTCTAAAACGTACAAAAGACATTCAAAATTACATTAAGCTATAGTATATTTTCGTTATTAATCTTATTGTCAGTTTAATGTATTTTTCTGGTTACAACTGCTATTGTAGCTGAAGGTACGCCATTTATCTGTCATTACAGAAAAACGTGCTCGCACTGACGATTCCCACTCAATTTAGTAATCGTCCCGCCATTTCTAATGCAGCTCTCGAGGCTACAGCTCTGCCTTCCTAACAAAAAACTCAAGCAGAATACTTGCATGCGTGTAAATAAGGACTTAATTATGACCAAATGTATTAGTATTACTTTTATCTAATCGTAAACTGCAACATCTTGTATCTGCGCTTCAAGAATGATCTCGATTTATCATCGTATCAATAGAATTACGTTGATGAAGTATACTACTCTATTAATAATTTGTGTCAGGCAGAAAACCTCGACAAATATAATCTTTTAATACGTCGTGAAAACGCATTTCACCCAAGTAAAGTACACCTCATCTATCATTTCCGAGTGACGTGAACGCGCAGATTGTTTGTACTTATCGAAACGTGCTGTTATAATAATTTCTTTCACTTTAAATTATTTCGAAATGTTCAGGTAGTTTTGTTACCCAACTACATACGAGTAAATAATGTTTATATATACCATCCCCAAGATATTTTAAAAGTTAGTTCGTTAGTGTTTTGACAGATTTGTAAAGTCTTTAGTGGTTGAACGAATTGCAATTTTATATATAACGGTTCATGTATAATTTCGGAGTTTGACTATATTTTTACTCGATTAGACTAAATTACTATTTTATTACTCTACTCGCTCATTTGCAAGAATACCGACACAACGCAAAAATACTTTAATTCATTGATTTAACATACTTAAACTTGGAAAATGTCAATTGTAGTAGCGCCGCCGTCAAGCAAATACCACCATAACTACGGAAGTATCGTTGTTTCTGTATAAAGAACATACCGTTTCAATTTTGTTAATGAAATAATTTTTGAATTATGACGGTATTCTCGAAAATTAGCATTCTGTAAAAACAACATTTTTGTGTTATTCTTGCAGCAAATAATAACAATTTTAAAACATTATGTTACTTTACAGTCGCAATTTTATTTGGTTAACCAAACATTTATTCAAAATTTCCCACAGCTTACCGCGCCGTCTTACCCATCAAAAAGAAAAATGGATTTTTATTCTGCCCAGTCGGCGGGCTGTTTTAAGACATGTAGTTGATTCGAAAACCCTATTTTCTCGTATAAGCCGCGCCATAATAAATCATAGAGTAATACCTAAAAATGAAGTAAAATGAAGCAAAGGAGCAGGAAAAGTTATTAAAACTCATTTCACGCAAAAGGTTTCCGCGAGGATGATAAATTGACAAGCGAGATTAATTATTACGTGAGAAATAATTATGTTTCACAGTTTTTTTTTATGTATTTAATTAATTAAGGTTTCTGTTTATTCGAGCTTGTTTTTGAAACGTTGAACTCACGACGGTGGGCTTTATATTTTCCTTACTAAATAAATACATAGCAATAACTTGTTAGTTGTTTAGGTAATGAACGGTATTAACGGCGCCCAAAGTAGAGAAGAAAAAAATTACTAATGCTATTCAGCTTAGTATAGTCAACAAGTCACAATCCCAAAGATAGAGACCTGTGATGTAGTAAATGAAGGTATTGATGTCTAGATGCTTTCAGTCAACTGCTGATAGTGTTCAAAAGAAGAACAAGGTGAAGAGCAAATAAGAAGCAAATTGGCTTAAATCACAAGTCGAGGAAGAATTACAAAAGAAAACAAATATGAACAGTGGAAAAAATATTTAGAGAAACTAAACTCGCAAAAACATAAATGGGTTTATAGAAATTGCAGAAGATCCTAAGGCCAGATAAAAACAAATTTCCATCTTTAGTCAACGGTATAGCAGACATCATAGATGAAAAACAAAGATATTCATCAATATTTAGAATATCAACACGAAGATGAAGACCATCAACTTCACTAAATATGAGGAAGAAAATATGGAAACAGAAGAAATAATAGGAAACCTCGCTTTCGCTTCACCAAAAATTACGGAATTACAAACCGTGTCCTAAAAAACTTCCAGTAAAAGCCATTGCATTTTTATCAAATATACGTAAACGTTACAATAGTTTCCAAAAAAATTGGAAAAATTTGGATTTAATAATGTAACAATCACCAAAAATTCCCACAGAGCTATAGAACAATTATTCTACTTCCATATATGAGTCAAATAACAGAACAAGTAATTCTGCAAAGGATAAAGACATAAACACTGGATCTAAATGTAATAAATGATGAGCAATTTGACTTTAGATATACCCATTTAACAGAGATTCAAGTACTAAGACTAATGTAAGGTATTACGCAGAGATTCAGCACCAATAAATCAACTGGTGTCATATTTCTTGACGTCAGTATGGCATTTAAGAGTCTAGCATGCTAACTGTTAAACAAAATGAAGAATTTTGATTGTTCAATAGCCATGATCAAACTGCTGAGGTCATATCTAGGCGGAAGGCAGTTCCATGTCTAGGTGGGTCCCGTCTGGTTCATATAGAGAGCAGCGGAAGCTGTAGTGCCATACAATGGTCAGTTTTTTCATCTGTCCTGTATACGAGATTTACAGCAGATATACTAAATACAGAGCAATCCACATTGTTCTTATATGCAAATGATACTCTTGATTGCAGCGAGAAGCACTCAACCTGGGCTGTTATTAAAATACTTATAACTGACAATAACAGAAATCGTAGAATGGTACATAAAATGTAAGAATAAGATAAACGCAGAGAAGAGCCAAGCGGTACTATTTAAGAAAAGAACATACAATACAACATACATACATACGTATGTACGTACATACATACATACATACATACATACATACATACATACATACATACATACATACATACATACATACATACATACATACATACATACATACATACATACATACATACATACATACATACATACATACATACATACATACATACATACATACATACATACATACTGATATGATATTTTATTTCAAAATTAGAAGTATTACATGTTGTGGTTTTCAAATTTATAATTTGATAATCAACGTTTGATGAGTAAGGTCGGTCCTGGAAAAATTAATTTTTAAGAAAGAAATCAGGATGCCGACTATGAATTGTCAGAGAGGGAATGAAGGGAATTGTCAAATAAATTTTTAAGAAATTGTCACATAAAAATTTGGAAAGTTGGGATTGTATATTAAAATGGATTATTGAATAAAAAAAATATTATAAAAATGGAATATGTATAGGATATTGTCAGTTGAAACATAAATAAAACAATTTAAAAAGGAAAGTAAGGTACATTTTTGTTATTAAAAGCAGTAAAGGAGAAAGAGTCAGATAGAGCACCAGGACAGAAACAGATTTAGAGGGTACAGAGGAAAAAGCAAAATAAGCAGTGAGGTGCAAATAGGGTACAAGGGGAAAAAGAAAATTAAATAGTGAGGCGTAAATAGTAGGAAGTCGACGAATACAAGAATAAGAAGCAGAAGAAAGAAACCTTTAGTATAGTTACTGAATTAATATTTAAATTTTTTTAGTTTCAAAATTATTGTATGTAAATTCACCAAACGTTGAGGGAATTTTCGAGTAGATCAATTAAACTTGGAGGTAAGAATTTTCCTACTAACTAAAGTCAAAATCATTACATTTGTGTTGAACCTACAGACCCTGAGAGTAAGCAGTAAGAGTTAAGTTATCGGGTGAGTTAAAATTTTTTAGTACATTACAAAATTGATTTGTCATAACAAAATTTTTATATTTCATCAAAATTATATACATAATTTATAACTAAACAAAATAATTTTCATATCAATACATACATACAATAGAAAGAGATGGAAATGGATGGACAAAATATAGGATGGACGCAAACCACGACTTACCTTAGAGCGAAGATAAACTAAGATCTCAGGTAGTAGGAGAAGCTAATGGTAGATTATACTGTCTATTAGGAAGAAGAAGCAGCAACCTTGTTACGAATGCCAGGCTAAGGCTGATAAGGTCTGTAATAACGCCAATATTCACATACGCTTTTACGACATAAACTCATACATGCAAAACGTTCAGAAAAAGGATACAGGTCAAGCAAAATACGTGTGCAAGTAACTCCTACCTACTGTTTACGGACCTTGAAATCACTAAAGTCATGGATCTTATGAACAGCAGAACAGTAGATATTTTCTTGGATCTAGTAATTTACACAGTACCCACTGAAACCTAAGTAACCAACTGTAAGTAAATAGTTTACTAAGACTGTATCATCTTAAAATGAATTAATATGTTCACTAAACATAGGTGACTATTTTATTTTGTTCCATATGTTCATAGTATACAACATTTTATTTCCCATAGTTTCCAATATGTACGTTTTATCACAATCATTATTTTTTAAATATACAATCGAATTAGAATTGAATATTTTTATATGTATATAACTTCAACAACAATACCAACTCTTTAGTCACCGCTATTATTTTATTGCCAGCAGTAAAATCGACATCCTCGGGAAGTTCGCCAATTTTTCTGCATTTTATATCCATTTTCTCGCATATTTCACACGAACTTTCACATAAAACTTGCGAGCTGCTATAAATGCAAAAATAAAATAAATATCTAGGTAAAATATATATTTTTTGGAATTTATGCGCAAGCTGTATATTAAAATTTTTATCACCTGGCCACTGACAGTGTCGAAAGCGAGAAATATTGCTCTTTGTTCGAACGAACTACCTGCATGGTAGATTAGATTTAAAAAAAGTTGGACAAACTCCGTTATTTTAGGTATGTGGTCTAGCCTGGTGATTTTTATTAGACTAAATAGCTTCCGCACGTAGTTACATGCTTTTGGTTTTTCTTCTCCCTTCTTTTGGTTTTTATTTAGAGAAAATCCTTTATGAATACCAAATGCTTTACTTCATACTAAAATTGTACTGTAGGACTCCCAGTACGTCTAGCGCAAGCCCGGTTTATTAATTGAAACCTCTCCGCTGCTACTGAGACCGTGGTATTTTCTATTCGAGGTTCTTCGCAATGAAGTTTTGTTCTATTGACTAATATTATCATTCGTATTTTTGCTTGAGTTGCATAAAATTTGCCTAAAGCGTTCAAATCTTTCCACTCGAAAAAGGTATGAAAATATGTCTCACTACACACAGTATAAACAGAACTTATCAAAGGATTTACCTCTGAATATCTGCGCCGATGCTTCGATGTTTACATTCCATCCACTCCACAACAATCTCAATCAGTTCTTTTGTCCATTGAACTGTCTGGTGGTTTTCGTCCAATACTTATTTCCAGGCTATCAGTGTTCTCTTTCTAGCCTTTCTTCTCGCTTCTTTCAGTCATCCAGTTCTAGTTTGGTGTATATGCCCTCTTTTTTCCATCAGCAGATAAATCAGAACTACTCCAGAGACTACTTAAACTTCTCTAGGTGACATTGTCTTATAAGCACTTGCCACTGTTTTGGCAATTTTTCTATGGGCTTTTTCCATCTTTTTTCTATAACCTTATGTAATGGTATTGATTGGACCACTCCAATTTTCCATCTTTTTTCTATAACCTCATGTAGTGGTATTGATTGAACCACTCCACTCAGCAGTAATCTTTTCCGGCTTTCTGGACTTCCTATATTTCTCATAAGACACTTTCTCCTCTGCGTTCTTGACCAACGTAGAGATATGTTCAAAACTTCCTATATCATCTAGCGTGATACCCAAGTACCGGACTCTTTTAGATGGCATGATCTTTGTCCCTCTTATCGTGATTCTAGGTGATCTATTTTCATCTACCCCCACCCTACTAAATGAGTAATTTCTCCTTTGTACTAACTGAACACTATTGCTAGCTCTTATCAAAACGGCTATATCGTCGACGAACCCTATAGCCTTTGCGCCTTTAATTCTTCCTTTATAAGGTCGGCCCAAGAACTGAACAACTGGTATTCTAACGATTGATCGATTTTGATTCGGTAGATCTTTCGTAAAGTTGGTATCAGAGTAGAAAACAATAGTTTTGCATGATACTTGTTGATTAATTTTTGCATATTTTTCGACTTGTGTCCAAAGATTCTAGCACCAGCTTCTTAATTAGTTTTTGAACTATCTATACATTAGACCAGTTCAGCCTGTATGCAAGGTCTTTATTTCCAGGATTCTTAAACAAGTATTTAGATTTGAAAATTTATTCCATTCTAGTTTGTGGTTATGGCTATTCCTAAAATGTTATTCTTTTTTACTTGATAGGATAGTTGTACCAGTTGTACCTTGCCAATATAATAAGATAACAATTTATTTAGATTTGTTGACTTATTTGTGACTTGGAGAATGGACTAAGCTCTTTACACCTCAATCAATCAATTATTTCTTATTATTTCAGTTTAACTAGATATTTGACAAGTCAGTATCCAAAGTGTGGCTTAAAAATATCCAGACTGATGATTTTGTAGACAAACCGTGAAGGTGTCAAAGTCAACAGGAATACAAGCGTGTCACATGCTCAGAGTAAGTAAGTAGTAAAGAGATGACAGTAAACAATGTTTGTGTCGCCATGATAATATGGTCGAGAATTCTAATTAGAGAGAAATAGATTAATATCTCTATCTCTTTGTTTGTATTTGTCAGTTTTACAAAGCTTTTCTCAGACAATTATTCCAGTGTTTAATTTAAATTTGTTCGTGTTGTGGTGTTAAAAGTAATTGTTATTAATATTATATTCATAACAAAAAAGTCATATTTTGTTTTCAATTCATTAAAAATGCACCTACCTACCTTTTAAAACATTTTATTTTATATTCTACATGGTCAACATTTTCGCATTTAAAATGACCCAGCGAAATTGTTTTACGGTACGCTACTGCTGAGAATTCTAAAACGAGTGAGAAAGCCTTCATTAGAAAGAGATACTGATTATATGATAGCGACATTAATATTGTATAACTTTATGCAGTGGTGGCCTATCTGCTATTATATTATCTAAGGCACATACTTTGATTTTCTTTTGTATGTGATCTAAGGTCACATGACATTTTTTTCTATCGAAAGGTTCTGCTTTCTGTTTAACTGAACAGTGACCTTCATTCGAAATGGATCTTGCATCTTTTTCCATCAGAAATGTGTTCATGTATTCAAGGAAAGCAACGGATCAATGTGAACTTCCTTGAAAAGCTCGGAAAATCCAGCACATGATGCCTTGAGTGATCAACGAGGTACGATGAGTTCAAGCATATTAGCATCAAACCTATAACACAGTGTACATTTAAACTGCATATTCCGCCTCACTATTTAAACATATCCTAGTATTTTAAACTATGAAACATTAACCAATAAACAATTTAAAGAGGAAAATGCTTTTTTATTAATACAAACTCATTTTCACCCAAACAGGTTAATTATAAAAGAAACAAATAGACCTTGTGAGTAATAATAGAAACATCATAATTTCCGATCAATTCAATTATTCTTGCGATTTAATAGAATAAGCATCCGACAACAGAGCAAACAATAATACCAATTAGGAAAATGTATCGGAAACACGCATTTATTTAATAAGCGTCGACCCGTTTTTGCTATAAAAATGCAGGTTGTGGCACCATTTTAGTTTATGTTTTAAGAAATTACATTCTATATAATTTTTTTTGTTTATGAAGATGTTACAAGGTAGCATTATTAAGAGGGCTTTGTTGTAATTACGTCTAAAATGTCAATGATTCGGATTTTTTCCTGATTTTTTGGTTATGTTGTTATGTCTACTGAATTTTGTCGACTAGTTTTGCTACCCACCATCTTCGAGCATATATATTTCATAGATTCCGCATTCAATAAAGTTTGTTTACGTTATGAGGGGAAATGCCTGGACACTATTACCAGTGTCGCATCATTTTTCGTAAGCAATATATGCAATTTTTACTTCTTTTGCTTAAAATTGCAGTTATTTTACCGTACATCCATCCATTTAACTCTTTTTAACTTTTAGAAATTATATTAACTAACCATAATGATTAACGCCTGTTATTGTTACAAAATATAATATTAACTGACCCCTGGAATTTTAGTACCTCCATCTGAGGCTATCTGAGACCATTTTGCTCAATTATATAACAATTCAATTCGTTAACGTCTGTGGGTTAACGGTTCATTTAAGTTAAAAAAAAAAAAACCGAAATGACAGCACAATTTACAGAATAAGAAATGTAAAACGCTCGTCTCGCTAAATATGTAAATCAGCCTATTTCGCCTTTAACAAAATATTTGTCTTATTTCTAAATGGTCTCGAAATGTAGGGAAATCAATATTTCTTTTTCCTGGATAAATTCGAGATTTTCTTTACGAATTCGAATTCTGGCTTTTTAAAGTTCTTTCAAACTGATCCCTAATTTGAATATATATCAATGTTTTTTTTTATTCGATTCGTATTTTTTATATTCGTTTAATAGCTAAATAATGCCGGGCAACGACCTGCGGAAATCCTGACTATGATAGATTATTTACAAACCTGACATTGATATCTAAAATACTTTTTAGTTACAAGCTGTATAAAATATTTTTCAATTTATTTAATATGTTTGTTTTAAGATAACTTTAAACGTCACACAAGCCTTAATACTGGAAAATTTATATTAAATTAGGCATCCAACACTAAAGTTGGTATAGGTTATGTACGTAATCTAGGTCATCTCTAAGGTTATCGACCTCAAATATTTTGTTTCACGGGTATAATGAAATCTCCTTTGTTATTACAATAATTAAAAAAAAAAACCTTTCATGTAACTTCTTTTCAAGTTGAAAATGGAATTACCTCATTAAGATGACCTAAGTCAACTGACATGTGTCAAGTCAATGAGTCGTATTTAAGGGTTTGGTTCGATAACCTAAATATCGATTACTCGGTCCAAAATTAACCACTCTGTTTGACATTCCTGAAAAATCAATTAGATTAGGGACGCGGTTATTTGAAAATGATGGCTCAAATGTTAAATCACTTACCATTAAGGCTAAGTTCGGTTTGGCGTTCGCTGTACTCAGAGTGCACTCGGTATGCCTCAATTGTGGTCGTTTTGACACTCAGAGCGTACTCTTTTGTGTTCGGCTTGCCACAGATCACGTACTCGGAGCGCGCTCACTCTTCCCCGAGTTGGCCGATGGAGATCGGCGGGTATCTGGGGGGCTATTTTCAAACTCGAGAGAATTCATTTCTCTCGAGAGAAATGTCATACGTCAACGTAAAACCGTATTTTTAGGGCTCTTAGGGCCAGTGTGAACTCACTGACTGTTCCTCTTGGTTTATTTAGAGATAATTAAAATCTTCCTAAGAATTTTAATCCTCGATGCCTTTAAAAACAACATTTCCACATTGACGTATGACATTTCTGATGAGAATCTTGAGAGAAATGAGTGCTCCCATACTTTGAAAATAGCCCCCCTGTAAGAATGTGTCAAAAATGTCAAATGTCAATATTCTGATTGGCGATTAATTATGGTGAGTTCGGTCTACGCACTCTTTTCACTATATTCACTCCTAAAGTACCTAAAGCGTTCGGGTACGGAAGGAGTTAAAATAAAAGTTCCTCTTTGACCGTTCGGAGATCGTGGAGTGGAGTGTGGATCGGGCATGCGCATAAGGTGATTTAAATCGATAATAAGATAATTGTGACTAATTCTTAAGTAAAAATGCTTTTTATTTGATTCCCATACATACCATTAATATGGAAGAAACTTATACGGTTGTTACTGATAAGTACGATTAGGTTTTAAGTATTAGTATGTCACATTGACAACTGACATTGAACTCTGAGAGTAAAAGTAGAAAACCATATGCGCACTCCGTTTACGCCTATTTGCTCCACTCCACTTTGGAGTGCGCAGCCCGAACTCACCTTTAGTTTTACACGTATTATTTCTTGTTTGTTTTTGTTATAACTATTTCCTATTTGATTAAAATTATTTTTTTACAGTTCATACACACAAACAAAAGTGTATTCAAGTGTAAACTATCACTAGTGTCATTTGTCATTCCCCTTGTGTTCGTTTTGAGATTGTAAAAAGAGCGAACTCTGTCTATGACGTCACGCACTCCGTGCGCGCTCTGTCCGATCCGTCGAGTTCCAAACCGAACTTACCCTAAGTCGAATGTTAATCTGTCATAAAAGTGACGCAACTCTTGGCCGTGGTCACATACAAAGTATGTGGCCGTGGTGCAAAAGTAAGCAACAAATTAGTTTTTTCAGGAACCGCTGTCAAAAAATCCTCGTTAGTAGTCGGTTAGTAGTCGGACTATGCCCTAAGTATTTATGAATTCTTTTATCTTTTTAAACCAAATTATGTTCTATAAATTCACTAAGTACTTATGTTACAAATCCAAACACATCATAGCTGCTATTTCTATCCTATAAAAATATAAAAGTAACAATTCCTTTCTCTATACAATATGTATATAATTTAGGAAAAAGTTTCTTTACTTCCCGTTTCTTTTTCTGAAATTAAACATATGTATAGTGATAAAACTTTTTTTACCGCATCGCTGGTTTTTCTTGTTTTTCTTTGGATGCAAAACACAAACAACTTTTAAGGTCGTGTAGCGTGTAGTTGTCACAAGTGACTGACTTTCTTAAACTTTTTCATCATTCATCTTTGTCATTTCTTGCACGGCATGTGTGGCGAACGACGTAAACAAGTCTTGTTTATATATTTTTTCTTTATAAATATATATTTTTCACGAAATATCGAATCATTAATAAAGTTAATACGAAACCTCAGTCAGAATGGAATCAAATACAACTTTTTCCTATAAGTATTCTATAGAATTATAGATTTTAGTGGCAGCTAAAAAGAAAGTTTTATTCCTTGAAACTAAAAGGAAAAATCGAAAAACCAGTCTGTCATATATTGTTATTTGGATAAATAGTGTGAGTGCTTTTATCCGTATATGGTCTCGAACATTTTTACACACGTCATTAGTCATTAGTCAATGTCAATGAAGGTGTGGAGTTTCACACAATTTTTATGCCATAAATTAATTTCTATTCGATATAGACACTAATAATATACAGGGTGTTATTGAAATACACGTACATATTAAAACTGGGTATTGCGCAGATCCTCACTGAATGTAGAAAAATATTATTTTTTAAAAATACCCCTTATTAAGGGAGTTATTAATTTTTGAAAATTAATTCTAAAACAAACGTACTTCACTGATATGTTGATAATGACCTATATAAATTAGGTTTATTTACCTATTTTAAACATCAACAGTAATTAATATGCAAGTTTTTGTCAGATGATAAGAAAACTAGTCTTGTAAGAAATAACCATGTTGCCAAGATTTTCGAATTAATTTCTATTTCCGAAGACTGGTTTTTACTACCCTCGTTATCAAAAAACTAGAATATTAGATAAATGATTGTTTTTAAACTATACATTTTTGAAACTATAGATTATTAAAATTTTAGTTGATTTACGAATCTGGCTAACACGAGCGCGTCATTTCCAAGTTGGTAAAAAGTGTTGTTACGATTACTTTTAAATATTTTTTTACGATGCCACTATTTACGAATATTGAACTAACGGATATAGTGCTGGTTTATGGGGCAGCTGGAGAAAATTCTCGGCAAGCACAAATCCTGTATCGCGAACGGTTTCCAAATCGGAGAATTCCGGACTGTCGTACGTTTATTTCAACTGTTCAGCATCTAAGAGACCATGGAAAATTTGAGAGTGTCAATGCAGATCGAGGGAGAACAAGAACACAAAGAACATTGGCGGCCGAAGAAGAAATATTGGAAGCTGTTGAAAACCGGCCTCAATTAAGTTGTAGAAGACTAGGTCTTGAAATTGGAGTGTCCTCATTTGTTGTGTGGCGGACACTTAAAGAACAAGGTTTACATCCTTATCACATTCAAAAAGTCCAGGCCTTATATCCAGGTGATGAAGAAAAGAGAGTGGAGTTTTGTGAATGGATGATTCAAAATTGTGTTGATATTCCTGATTTTCTAAAAATATTATTGTATACTGACGAGGCTTCATTCACTCGTGATGGCGTGTTCAATATGCACAATACGCATATTTGGAGTGATGAAAATCCTCACGCCATTAGGGAAACTGGGCATCAAAGAAAATTTTCAATAAATGTTTGGGCTGGCATAATAGATCAGTATTTAATCGGGCCTTATGTTCTCCCGAACAGATTAAATGGGCCAGGATATCTCCACTTTTTAGAAGATATTTTGCCAGTACTCCTAGAAGAGATACCGTTACAATTAAGGCAACGGATGTGGTACCTACTAGATGGCGCTCCTCCTCACTTTGATTTAAACGTACGGCAGTTTTTGAACATTAGATTTCCTCAAAAGTGGATAGGCAGAAATGGACCTACTAAGTTGCCTCCGAGATCTCCGGACTTAAATCCATGCGATTTCTTTTTGTGGGGTCACATGAAACAACTGGTTTATAATGAACCTATTAATAGTGTTGAACAATTAACCAATAAAGTTAATGCGGTAGCCGAGGAACTACGACAAAATCCAAGACTAATTTCTAATGTTCAAAGTTCTTTGGAAAGACGATTGCAAGTGTGTGTAAATAATAATGGACGGCATTTTGAACAATTACTGTAATAAACTTTATTTTGAATTAATTGGTTTTGCTACGGCAACAGTGCAATTTCTATGGGAAAGTTCAATTTCGATTTATTTTACTTCTTTAAATATGGAAACTAGTAGGTCGGAAAAGGGGACTCTTCCCCAATATTTAAATTTTAGAATTTGAAGTTAAAATTGGCGCCAATCGTTTTTGGTCATTACATACTATTCCCCATTTTAATATGTACGTGTATTTCAATAACACCCTGTATAATATAAATATAGTTTGTGGAACATCAGTGGAGTATAGAGCTATTGGCGAAGAATCACTAGATTAGATTAGATTAGGAGTTGGACGTTATTTGTCCTTGTCCACCGCGACCTTTTCAGATCTATTGTGGGACTCCGTTTGTTTTAAAGTATGTCGTCTAGCCTGGTCTTTTTTATTAGACTTAGTAGCTTTGACAGTGGCTCCCGCATGTAGTTACATGCAATTGGCTTTTCTTCGCCTAATGTTAGTAACCTCATTCCAGCCAAGCCTTCGCATTGGCACATGACGTGGAATGATGTTTCCTCTTCTTCTTCACAGAACCTGCACAAAGTTCCTTCTTCTGCTGGATTTATAACACTCATGTGCCTTTTAAGGCGACAGTGTCCAGTAAGAAGGCCTACTGTTATCCTAACGATTTGACTCTTTTGATCCAGTAGGTCTTTCGTGAACTTGGCCGATGGTTCCTTGATGAACTGTTTGGCCTGTCTCAGTCTTGGATAGTTGTTCCACCATTCCTGAGACTCTTTGTGCATCCATTGTTTAATGGATGCCTTGCACAATGCCTTAGCAACTCCACAGAAGGGATCGGGGCCTGTCATGGCCTTATCTGAGCCTTCTCGGGCTAATTCGTCGGCCTTTTCGTTGCCCTGATATCCCTCATGGCCTGGAACCCAGGCTAAGGTCACCTTATTTTGACAACCCAATCTGACAATCAATAATTTTCTAACGACTCTAATGACATTTTCCAAATCAACAAAAACCCCGACATTTTGATTTTCACTTAAATTTTGATATCAAGAAATTTTACCACCCCAGTGTAATTTTGATGGCGTCAGGAATTTCAATATCAAGTAGTCCCATAGTCCCAAAAAATTGATATGTTGTGATATATCATGCCATACGTTGAGTTTTCTTTGAAGTTTCTAACAATCAGGGTTAACCGAGGAAAACAATTTGTATCTCAAACGCTATACATTTATGTGATTCTTCTTCCAATAGATCTTTGTTATTAATTAATATACAATGTTTAAAATCTACATACCCAATTAATTCTTGAAACTGTAAATTTTTGTTTTAAATTTATTAAGGCCATTCATCTAATCGTTTCATATTCATACGCAACTAAACTTTATACACAAAAACCACTCTTCAGGGACTTTACCAAATTGCTTAGTTCATCAAGAATGCGGTATGAGACTATAATTAATTGCCAAACACGAAGATTCTGCGGAATATACTTTGATAAACCTAAGGTTGGCAATTAATCGACAAAATATTAAACGGATTATAGCAAAGGAGATTAACCCTATCGATTGGTATGTGAAATGTAAACGGCAAAATATTCTTACAACGCTGATTAGTCTCTTGCTATAAGGAGCTATTTTGGATAGTATTAGGAAAATAAATGTGTTTCTAAACTATTTAGTTCATTTATTCTATGTAATTGTATTTGTAGTGATAGAATTCCAGTGGAAGTATGTGGAATTTCAGTGAAAGTGCGTGGTATTCCGTGAAATTCCAATTAAGTTTATTTTTTGTAAATAATTATTCAAAATTTAATCTACGAAGTGCGTATATACCATTTTATATGCCCTGAACTTATTTATATTCTAGAAACCTATTTTGTCAAGTACGCCTATGGAATGTGACATTATATCC
Organism: Psylliodes chrysocephalus; assembly: GCA_927349885.1. Taxonomy (NCBI): domain Eukaryota; kingdom Metazoa; phylum Arthropoda; class Insecta; order Coleoptera; family Chrysomelidae; genus Psylliodes; species Psylliodes chrysocephalus. The sequence goes on from OV651825.1 coordinate 2,686,639, forward strand.
CCACATTTACTGCACTCCTCTTTTATTCAGACTACAAGTGACACGCAATTTTGATTTAAGGAGAAACGGTGTACGGAAGACGCAATTGCTTTATTATCTGTGAAAATTTGGACAATAGTAATGCAAGGCTATGTGTGTTTCTCGATCTTGCAAAGGCGTTTGACACTGTGAGTCATTTTTAGTTATTGGACACTCTGCTAGATCTTGAAATAAGAAGAACGCACTTGAAACTCTTCGAAAACTATCTCATAAACCAAAAACACTTTGTAAAAATAGGTACAAAGATTAGTAAAGCAAATTTGGTATATAGAATGTGATATAGCCTCACTTTTACTACACTCCTCTTTTATCCAGACTATAGTCGTCTGTATTTTGTTTGATACTAATTTCAATTAAAATCTTTCAGTTACTATTTATAAAACTGAATTATTGGCAAAAATCGGAAAACATAAGTGTTCTTCCAGTTGAAAAATATAATCTACGTGTTAATATAGTTAAAATTTGTATTTATTTTTCTTACCTGTAATATCTAGTGGTTAACTTTTACTTCGTAAAACCATTTCTGAAACAAACAATATATTTTAATACTTTCTCAACTATTCGACCTAATTTTGACAGTTAAAATGTATATAATAATACACAATTACCTAAAACTGTACTTTATTATCTTTAAAGAGGATGATTGAATCTTAAAATATTCAATTATTTGTAAAATGTATATATGGCTTTGCTGTCCGCTGTATGCTTACTGCCCGCTACTTCTGTGCTGCCAAACGTCAAACAATTTGCTTGTCGATGAACATATAGAGTTTAGTTTTGGGTACAAGCTGTTTAGGATTATCTAAAATAAAGTATACGTATAAGTATAGTAGAGGTTAGATGGACGGGAACAACTGGGACTAGGGGATAACTGGACATGGGTTGTTCATATAGATATTTGTGGTAATTTGAACCTCCATCTTCCTTGAACAACAGTCCTAACCTCAATTAAAGCCAGTTTGTTTGTTTGTTTGAGCTGCTGTGGAATTGGAACGAAAATTTTCAATTGCAACAGCCTGCCTAAGTAAGGTTTGCTGTTCTTCACATTTATATCGTGAGTAATTTCAAACTATTTACCACTTCAGCATAAACATTGAGTCCGATTTTATCTATAAATATGATTGTCATCACTCTAAATCTTCTTATAGTTTTCATATTAGGGGTGTTCAAGTTACCCAATGGGGTACCTAACTGGAGCAGGGTGTTAGACTAATTGGGTCTTCATGAACCCAGATGAACAAGAGTATCCATTAACAACAATCAGCGAGGGTAGTGCGTAGGGTGAACATGAAACATTCTTCATTACCAAACACTGAACAGAATATTGTTATAGTTGATCCTGATGAACAATTATTTGTACTAGCAGTGGAGCAGCTACCAGTAGATGACTCTGATCGTAAATGACAGTCAATACCACAAAGCTACTGCCAACCCTTGAATTTGAACAGCCATCAATATCCCAGAAACAGACATTTGAAGATCTTGTTAAAATTAATAATAAAAACTATGAAAAGCCAAAGAAAAAGAGAAAGACTGTTCAAACCTTTGAAATAATAACTACAACGAAATACCTTGAAATGAAAGTAAATGAAGAGAAGGAGAAAGAAAAATCTTTGCTTGAGAAAGAAAAAAAGCGTTTTTGCAGTGCTTTTATACGATTTGCTGTGGGGTAATCCAGTTATACAAGAGTTGTGGAGCAACTGGGTCCAATAGGGCCCAAAGATATTATTAATTAAAAAAAAATATATACAATCAGGTAGAAAGTGCATTAAAATTCAACGTGATGTGTTAGTATGTTTTACAGCTATCCACTAATGGGCGGTTGACTTTAAACGAAGCTTTAGGGAAAAATATACTTACTAGCATAAATTTTAATATAGAAAACCGTTCATGAAGTGTGCCTAGGGGTTGTAAAGACCTCTTAAGAAACGCAGTTGTTTTAAAGTACTCGAAAAATGCAAAATTGTCCAAATAAACAATTTTTAGATATGGCCAGAGGCCGACCATGTAATAATCATTATAATAAATGCTTTGTTTCAAATTTTTTGATGAATTAAGTATTATCGCCTGTTCAATTATTATTACGTCAATAAAAAGATATACGTGACCTGTAAAATCTAAATGAGTCATTGGTATGCAAATTCGCGAGTTGGTACTCAGAAAAAGACATAAAGATGTTTAAATTTAATACAGGCAGACGTAATTACGAATTCCCAGTAGATTGTTATATATGTTTACGCATTAAATATCGCCCGCATATTTTAATAATCAAATTGTAACTAGGAGAGTTGCAAATTTAATTATTTACAACGTAAAACAGTGTAAATAAACTTTTAATTTTATTCATTCGTTTTATAGCAACAAGCTGGGATAATTATTATGGTCTAGCAAAAGAAAAACGAGGTATTGAAATAAATACAGGGCATTTTTTAATTAAAAAAAAATTCAAACTTCAAGGGGAGTGAAGGCAGAGGTACGAGGTGTGTGACGAATGCAAGCCGTCAGAATGTAAATTGAAATTAATTTCAATTCAATTTTTTAAACTATATTTTAGCAATAATTAAATAAAAGTATGATAACTTTTAAACGCTCTGTATTTTAATTTTAATTCCAAAATACAACGAATTAATAAATGAAATAAAGAAACGGTACTGACGTTTCTAAAAACCAACGAAATCAGTTTCAAGTTCCAATATTTATCTTTTGCAGTAGAGGCGACATGACATAACAAATAATATCGTTTTACACTGAGTATGCAAAGTTGGTACAAGCTTGTAAATGATCACACGGCCAACCTGACAATAATTTCGTTCTGAATTAAAAAATCATTACTACAACAATATTTATTATTTTATCGGTATTAAATGTGTGACCATAACGTTAGCGTTGCATGCGAAATTGGTACAATTTTGTAAATACTCACATATATTATATAATACACAGTTCCTTATAAACATTTTTCCAAGGCATAAAAAAACTATAGATATATACCTCCTTTTACTAAAATTTAATAAACTTGTTTTTTATTTATTAACATTTTTAACGACGAAGGAATTATATTAATTTGTTGGAAATTAGCATTCTTTGTGAGTTGGACACTATATTTTTATTACGGTTATGTGATTCAGCCTCTCAAACTAAACCATATAGTTTGATTTTTTAAGGGTAACATCATCTATTTTTGATGTTTGTAAATGTTTGCAATAAACGAACAACTAAAGAGAGCTTTTATTCTTCACTCATTCACTCACAATCGCTTAAAAAAAATGACACTTTCCTACAACATGATAAATAGACATTCCGCTAAAAATAAAAATAATACAAAACACAAAAAAAAAAACTCGTATAAAGATAGGGAGGACGTTTACAACACATATTTCTACGAACTTCCGGGAAAAACAAATGAAATACTTGTTTCTGTAAAAACGGAAAATTGCTATCAAGATAAATTGTTCCAATTTAAGAGGAATTTGATGTAGATGTTGGTGTAATACCCATTACTAAAGTTATTGCGTTAAAAGGATATGTTTTGACTTTTCCATTTTTTCTATTTATTTATAGTAATATTATTATATTTTATGCCTGTATATCTAGAATGTTGATACGTTCATTGCTGGGCTCATAACCAGGCCCGACTAGAGGAGAGGGTAGCCGGTACAAATTCCCGGGGCCCGGGCTCAAACGGGGGCCCGGCAGCGCTATAAGGGGGGCCCGACAATAGGGTTTTCTGTTTCTGCATTAGAAATTCGACATAAGAAGAGAAAGGGAAGGTGATGTGATTGAAAGTTACAGGAAAAGTTTTAACTTATTAGCTTAGAGGTGTTTCGTTTTTTTTTTTTAGTAAGAGACGCAAGGTAAGGAGAAAATTAATTTTCGAGGTGAGGACTTTTTTTTTAAACGAAGTTTTGGTTAATATTCTTTGTGACAGGGCCCGATGTAGAGAATCGTCCCGGGGCCCGGCCTGGCTCTCGGCGGCCCTGCTCATAACTGTGAGCATGTCTTTTTTTGCAAAACCACAAATATGCAAATTTGGCATTTCTCGAACAAATTATTTATCAGACTTGTTAATACTTGAAAGTTATCAGTGCCGAAGTCATGAATCTATCCCGATAATCTAACCCAGAAACAACAGGTCTAAAGTCTATTCAGATTTCATTTACGCCGCGTCAAAACAATTTCTCCCATCCAGCAACAGCTCACGTGACATTTTTTTGCGCTTCTATTGGTTAATCGGTCGTTAGTCATTTAGACGACGCGCAAATATTTTTTGTCAGAGTCGAATTCAGTTCAATTTGGATAATTATAAACGGCGTTTTGGTAGCATTCACCGTGTTGGTTAGTTTGAACATTTTGTATGGTTGATTGATTATAATTCATTATATTATAGTTTAGATATACATATATTGTTCTATTTATTTTTTTGTTTTTGTGGTTATTGTTAGTTTGAACATGTTTTACTCTATTTTATGGACATTTAAATGACCATATTTTGTAATTGCTGCGTGACACTATGTCCTCCACAGATACAGCAGATGAAGTCCAGAAAAATGTTTTTACTCCTTCTAAAAAGCGACTGAAAAAGGGACATTTGGTCATCCGTACTAAAGAAATGGTTCTTAATATTTATAAGCATAAAATTTTATAGAACCCTGATATGTTGGTACATGATGTTGAAAGGAGAGTTGCTGATAAAACAGGGATGTGCCCTAAAACCGTTTTTAATGTTATGAAGGAGTATAGGCAGATTCATAAATTTTCTGAACCAAAAAGAAAGCTACGTTATAAACAAATTAGTGGCTCTATGGATGATTTTGATAAAAATGCAATAAGGCGCAAAGTACATCAATTCTTCTTTAGAAATTAACTTCCAACAATTGATAAGGTTTTATTAGAAGTCAACGATGATCCATATTTGTCTACTTTTAAGCGAGCTACATTTTACAAGCTTTTCAAAACCCTTAATTTTAAATTTAAAACTCGAGGAAAAAATAGTTTGATTTTAGACAAAAATTAAATTGTTTCGTCCTACGCCACAAAAAATAAAACGGTACAGAGAAGAAAAGCAAAAAAATATATTATCTTGATGAGACTTGGATTAACGCAGGCCACACCAAATCAAAAGTATGTTTCGATATGTCGGTTTTTTCATCCAGGCAAGCCTTTTTGGATGAACTTTTAACTGGTTTTAAAAACCCATCAGGTGTGTGCGTAAAAACAGCTCATTATATGCCATATTGGAAGTGAAGAAGGCTTTGTCTCTAATGCACTTTATGTATTTGAGTTGAAAAATCCGGTGACTACCATGAAGAAATGTGTGGAGAATCGTTCAAAGAGTGGTTTTCAAACACCCTACCAAAATTAGAAGATAACTGCATTATTATTCGAGAAAGCTGTAAAAAATATCTACGACGTCTAAAAAGGTGATATTTAAAAAATGGCTATAAGGGAAAAAAATTGAATTCGACTACCAAATGCTTAAGATCCAACTTCTAAAACTTGGTAAGCAACATAAACATTATGATAGGTATGTAATAGATGAAATGGCTAAGCAGTAAAACAACATAATACTTCACATGTCCCCGTATCATTGTGAACTTAACCCTATTGAATTAATCTAGGTTGACGTTAAACAATACGTAGCAGATAAAAACTCAACATTTAAATCTGGAGACATTAAAATTCTTTTTGAAGAAGTAATATTATATATTTCTCCAGAAAAATGGAAAAAGTGTATCGACCATGTTCGCCAAAAGGTTGAAGTAAAAATGTGGGAGTTGGATAATATAGAGGTTCAGGTAGAACCACTTGTAATTTTGATTAATGAAGATAGCCTTTCAAGTCTAACTAATTTATCCGATTCAGAATAGTGCTAAGTCAAGTAAGGAAGATTGCTATAATACAGGGTACAAGTTATCTAATCTAAATACTAGTAGAGCAAGAACAATAAAGAACAAAAGTTATCAAAAATACGAAAGGTTTCTTTTTAAGATGCACAATTTTAAATCAAATACCAAATTCAAATACCTCTTATATTTAAAGTTTTTTTAATGCTTTTAGTAGATATATTAGCTATTAAAGAATTTGCAATTATTTGGACACCCTGTACAATATAATTTTATAATATGATTGTTTTAATGCTCTGTATCACAGTAGACATATGTAATGAACTAAATATAATGCAACCATCTCTTTTATAGTCAAATACATTTATTAATTTGTATTGCAGGTTAACGCAGTTTATGTCGCTCACCTATCTTCGTCCAGAAATGTCACTAAAGTCTGGGAAACCGTGTATGGCATTTATCCTATAGTTTTACTTTACAAAATATGTTTTTATCGTAATAAAATAATTTCACAATTAAACTCTTTTATTTTACATTTTTGCAAGACGGAAAAGTAAAATACGGCCCTGCTCAATTTTAACGTCCACCTGCTTCTGTTTACATCAGGCGTAAATTAAATTTGAATAGACTTTAGTCCGTTTCTAAGCCCAATAACTATTTTGAGAAAGTGGAAATTTGGCAGTTGCTCGTATGTATCCCATTTTCAAAACAGAAAATTTGCACATTCGTGGTTTTGGCATTGTATCGATGACTTTTTTGTTTATTTCATAATAGTAATTCCGATTAAAAAGTCCAGTAAATCACAAACAAAAAAATATAGGGATAACATTTTTTTCTTTTGCCAAATTTTATTAAAATAAAGAATATTATTCAGAAAGTACAATCATCACACATAAATAATGCGGACTCTAACTAGCGTATTCTTATGGTGTCTTCGTCTTCTATTTATCCACCCAAAGAAGGAAATATTTGAGTTATGCTAATATGATTATTGTAATACGGATTCTGGCTTCGAAATAAATTTATATATAATCTTATTTTATTATCTTTCGCTTTTCCTTCATTTCTTATGTATTCTCGAATTAGTATGCTACAAATTGAAAATGGCTTTATATCTTAGTGAAATGAGATTTTCCTAAATTATTTCATTAAGGTTGCTAATTAGGATTTAGTTTTGATTTTGTAAAATAATACACTTTTACTTTTGATTATTTTTTTTCTAGTTTATTATTTATTTTATCTTAAGTTTTATTTAACATTTTTCTATGATATTTGTTTTTCCTAATACCCTGCTATAGAGTTTTCCTCCTTGTCAGAATACAGACCGTCAAATGTCAAATTGCCACAATATTTAGTTCGTTAGTTCACAGTAGAGGGCGTATCGCTTATCTTCAGATCCCAATAGACAAATCTAGATCATTCAGTATTTGGTAAAAAGAAAATAAAATAGATAACAATTAAGATTCATCTAGTACCAACACTCTCCACCAAATATTGAAAAAGCTAAACATAATGGATGAGCGAATTACTATAAAGGTTAGATATAGTAGAAAAGAAGCTATTCCTAAGAGACAATATTAATAATTTTTATTCTGCTTTTTGTTACGGAAGCACAGTGATTTTAAATGTTTATTTATTTGATTTAAAAATTATTTAAAATTTAGAGAAAGAATTTAATAGGTTTATTCTAAAAAAAAACAGTATTCTACACGAGCTGCTGCTTAACTTTAGTATATAAAAGGAACAAATTTCCATAATAAGACAGGAACTTCCTGATACGTGCCCACTTGAAATACCTAAAGGGAATTTTCGTCGAATAAGGACTGCTATTTTCAAAGACAACGAACTCAGCAAAAGAGAATAGGCCTAATTTCATTAAAGAAATGAAAAAAGTATAGGTATTTTTCTAGAGATCGTCGGGAAATTCCATTAAAGAGGAACATTATAAATTAAATGACTACCAAGTCTTCTTTTTAGTTGACTTTATTGTTTTTAAATAATCTTTTCATACGAATATTTCAAATTGTCATTATTATTAAAATAAAAAGTGGGGGATTAAAATTCACTATATTAAACTATTTGGATTGCTGGAATCTTACAGATTTCAGCTAACTGAAAGGATTCTATTTATATTTTATTGACAACTATATTTTTTATGACATTTATCAACTTTCAAAGTAAAAAAAAAATATATCATACAAGTACTAAAATTTTATTTGAATATTTCCAACAACTATCATTTCAATATGTACCTAAATACCCACACAATCTACTTAATTAATTTCCATATAATTTGGATCGAGAAATACAGTGGATGTCCCTCATACGTTTACACGGCAGTCGATTTGTGGCAACTCCATAATTAATGAACTTTCCCGGCGGAAACTGTTCCAAGATTAGAGGAAGGTGTTAAATTAATTTGTAATTCCTACAACAGGCAAACACAGGAATTGTTTAATTTCGACGACTCCAATTTACATCTCATTGATGATGCGTAAAAGAACCGTCTATATTTAAATGGGAGGGGGGATATAAAGAACGATTTGAGGTTAACTAATTAAAATTTTCGAATAACACTGTGCATCAGATTTGTTAATCTGTGTTTTAAAACTAAAACCCAAACTACGATTTTTCGTTCAAGGTCTCTCTTGTCTTGATCAAAGCTGCCAATGTTTGAAACAATTAATTATATTAGGGTAGGTATATATATTACCAAAATTGCAAGCAAGTACTTACTAAAGATTTCTATAATTGGTACCTATGTATAATAAACAACAATCTCACAGATGCACAGCATACAACTATACAAATGGAATTATAGAGATAATTTATTTTAAAAATAGGCATTCAGTTGCGATTTGTGATTACAAAAAAAAAACTTTAACCACTTTTTCTGATCAGTAATGTTAGTGTTATAGTGAAAAAGTTTCTAGAAACTGGTGTTTTTAATTCTAATAAAGTATTGTGAATTTCCAAGAAAAGTGCACGATGAAAATTGTTTTGACCAAAATTTTGAATGTCATGCCATTTAAAAAGAAACCCTGTGGCTATGGATAACATTTGACATAAAATCTTATCCTAAAAATAACTGTTTGGTTGCATTGGAGGAATAATTTCTTCATTGGTACTTTTTTAGGGTGCAAGGATGACTTGACATTACTAAATTTAAACCTTTGTTATAAGTTGTCTTTTTGCTTTATTTTCTGATACACCTGTATTGTACATACTTGAAAAGTATAAAATTAGTTAAGCCAATGTTCTTTATTAAGTTAGTTATTTAAGTTTTATTGTAAATAAAGTGTATACTAACTAAACATTCATTTATTGTCGGAACAGCATTCTTCTTCAATCTGACCCTAAACTCACTCTTATCAAAAAATTCTTTCTTGAAGTGAATAGAGCACAATATGCTATTCGGTTTAGGCTCAAATTGGTCTTTTCCCACAAATTTAGACCAAATTTTGAGATATTGTGGGTCTTTTGGAAACCTATAATAAAAAAAAGTTAAGCATACTAAAAAAAATTCTAAGTACACTCCTTATACTTATTTATGAAAACTTAAATTAGATATTTTCTTACGCTCTTTCACTGAAGAGTTATTACAATTAATTTTGGCACACTTAGTCATGATTTTTATTCAAATTAATAAAAAAAAAACACTTATTAAGATAGATATAACGTCGAAATATTTAAATTTGAACAAAGTTCTGACAGCTCTTTGACAACTATGACATGACCACTAAGAGAGGGGGAAGGGGTGTCGTTTTTTTTTGGTATGTCATCTCCATAGTATTTAACCTCATTGGACACCACCGACCTTGATATTAAACTAGATGGCTACATGACAAACTCTACTCCTAATTTCTAAGCCGATATGGGTAAACAAACGGTCAGTGCGCATGACAATTTGGACGCCAGACTGTCAATTTCGAGCATTCTACGTCACGTTTTCCACGGGCGTACTACGACAAATTATATTATTTTTTATTAATAACGCGCTATTTTAATAATCATTATTATTGGAACATTTGTTTTAGCTGCGTATTGATCAAAAATCATTTTTAAGTAATTTTCTTAAATTAAAAGGTGTCATAGTTGAATTTAATAAGTGTTAAATTTAATTTTGATGATCCTTTTTAGTGCATCTCGATATGCACATGTGGGCGCCAAAGTGTCAAATATTACCTCGCTATGCGGCTTGATTTTGTTGATAGGCTTTGTTCTTCCAGTTTAATATAGGTATAGGCAAATATTTTGATTACTATACGGGGCAAGAGAGAGGTCCGACATGCCCAACATAGAGCGCGGCCATTTTGAACCCTATGACAAACTTTATAGCTAAAGAATCAGATCGCTCACTCTGCGTCGGCACTTTTTATCTCAATGTTCCAGTTTATACACTGCGCAACTCAGATAATACAATATATGACAACCGCCTATAATAAAACAGCAGTCTTCTGCGTATCCTGAATTTGTATCCCTGGAGTGGATGTTATTTTGGAACTTTCAACTGGTCCGAGTGAGCTAACTGATTCTTTAGCAATAAACTGTGACTCCAAAAAAATATTCACTGACACTGACAGCAGCAAGCAAACTATCAGGTGCGTTTTAATCATCCGCTACTGCTTCCGGAATCGTCGGTTCAGTCGTTCTAACCTGTCAGATTAAAACAAGAAAACCGACAATTCCGAAGCAGAAGCGGATGATTAAAACGCACCTATTAAAAATATTGCGCTAAGATGTAGGCAACACGCAATAAGGGTTCAAAATGGCGGAGTGTTCTATCTCCTTTTAAAAGGCACTCAGAAAGCTGCGCAGTGCGACCATTCTCCGTATAGTAAAAGAAAATCAAAGTATGTGGGTATAGGTCAGTGCGAGACACAGGCAAAGAACTGAATCTTATCAGCCTTGTAAAAAATCAGCGATGTTCTACGTTCATCAAACCGCAAAGGTGATAATCACAAATGTTTTCAATGAATTATATGAAAATGTTCAATACATACGAAATGTAGTAAAAACTCTATATAGGTACTTTTCATTTGGTGTCACTGTTAGATTACAAAAACTGCAGAGCAAAAAACAAATGTTTACTCGTTCAATTTTAAATCTTTTAGAAAACCCTATAAAGTTTGTTTATTTTGATAAGCTGTTACTAACGAAAGGGATATGTATGATAATAATTATTATAACTATACCCTTCTCAAGGTAAAGAGAATAATTGACAAACTCTACGTCTCACAATTATGCTGAGTTGCTAACGCAACAATCCGAAGTAATAAAAGCGCTGACCCGAAGTTATGCAAACTTCGTCCTCCCGAAGAGGATTTTCTTAAATTGTGTAAATATTTATTAGGCGTTCTGTTCTTAGGTGGGTTATTATTCAGCTTCCTGTCCAATTTATATTTACAGATGTACATAGTTAAACAATCCAGGCCCGTAAATTCGTATCAGGGCTACTCACACAACATCAGCCTAATGTGGGTTGACAGGGTCAAAAGATGATTCGTTTTGATTTACTGCCTGCAGCAGTTTGTATTTTAAAAACTAAAATTCGAGTGTTTGCGGAAAATAAAAAAACAATAATTATTGTAATAATTGCCATTAATATTAGTAAAAATCTAAAGATTACAATAAACTTCCAAAAGTAATAAATGTTTCAACTAAATTTTAATTTAAAAAACTAACGTTTCAAAATAAACCAAACAGGAATGCTTCTCCAGAAAATGGCTTACATAACTAAAGTATAATTCAAAGGCAATAAATGTTAGCATTATCAAAAATTAATAATTAATTAATTTTAATTTAAATAAATAGTCAATAATCAACAAGAGGAAAGTTAAGGTAGGGCTGGGCCCGAAAGTCTGGCCAAAAATCGCTTTAGCAGTGTAAGTGCCTTCAGAATCCTATTGTTCCAAAGCCACCTATTTTTGCAAAGTAAAAGTTTTGTGCAGCGAACTGTGCACCAGAGGTTAGCGTCGATACCTTACATTATTTTAATAGGCTTTTTTTAATTTACTATTGGAAATAACTACAAAAATAATACACTTTAAGACTCAATTTTGAAAGCAAATAAATTTAAGTTACATTAAACTAAACATGGGGAAATTAATGTTATTGTTGCAATTGCAAATAACTGGCAGTACTGAAATAAAACTTAAAGTACAAAAATATATATTGTATTGTAAAGCACACAGATCTGAAGTATTTAAGAAGATTATTTTAGAATATTTTCTAATTATTTATTCCATGAATACATTTTGATTTAGCATTAGTTGAATAAAAACACCCAATCCGACAAACATTTGTCCAATATTTCTATTGAAATTTTGATTATTTTAATCCAAAAACTGGAATTAACTGTATCAAAAACAACACAAATCCGACGCTAATACCGCCTGAACAGAATTTAATTAAAATGTGTATGCTTCATAAAGCATAATAATCCCTATGACAAACGTCATCTAAAATTAATTATCGATTTCGCCGTTTTGTAACGCATTGGGATCTTTTAGATAACTATGTACATCAAATTGACATGATGTAAACGAAAAATTTGATCAAAATTAGTACTTAGTAAAATTGTTTCGTTAATACAACAATACTACTAAAGAAGTAAGTAGATCAAATTATACAGAACATAGCTTTTAGGATGATTCCTTACCACAAAAAAAAACAAATAGTTTCTATCTACCCAACTCCATAAAAAAAAATTGTCGTACTCGACTCGTATGCACTCAAGTACCAAAACAGCAGTGTTGCCAATACCTAAACTTGGAATTATACGGTGGCTGGGTACAAAACATACGCTATTTATACGCCTTTGTAGATTTAGATTTGTAGCTACATCTTTGCATTTGAGGCTTTAGGTTTGTGAGATAGGACACCGCCGATAGAATAAATGTAGCAATGCAAACTCGTTCAGACAGACTACCAAAACCCAAAAGTTATAAAGCAAAGTACATTTTAACAATACGAAAAATATCGGTTCGGTGAATCCCCGGCTCCGGCCCTGTTTTCATTGGTTAATGACATAGAGTGTGGCTTTTTCTAAAATAAGCGGCCAGCTACCCAGTGTTGCCAACCTTGAAGTAAGCTTTTTCCCTTAAAAATTCCCACTTTTATGAAAAAATTCACTCCCGTTAACAAAATAGGGTTTATACCAGAAATACAACACCTGGAACATGCCCCAGGATGAAATGCTAAAGAAGTACGGTTATGTGAAAAACTTCAAAATCACAGAGCTGGGCTGCAAGAAAGAAGGGAGTCAAGAATCCATCCCGCTTGCAACCGAAAGACGTGCTATTCAGTGGTATACGGACGGTTCCAAAACCATAGAAAGAACTGGAATAGGAGTCTATGGGCCGAGAACCAAGCACTCCGAAAGCTTCCAGGCGGAAATTCTCGCGATCGAGAAGTGTATCCAGTTTAACATCGAGAGAAACTATCATAGGCAAGAGATCATCATCATGTCCGATAGTCAAGCAGCCATCAAAGAGATGAGCTCTTACGTATTCAGCTCAAAAATGGTCTGGAGATGCCTAGAACAATTGAATGGGTTAGACGAGAAAAATAGAGTTACTCTCACTTGGGTCCCGGGGCATAACGAGGTACAGGGTAACGAGATTGCAGATAGTCTTGCAAGGAAAGGGGCTTAAACACCCTTTGTAGGACCTGAGCCGTTCTGCTGTATCAGCAGTAACATAGAAGATATTAAAAAAGAATTGGACAGTAGAAGATTCGATAATCTGTTGGGGCTGAGACAGGCTAAGATACTTCTAGGTGAATATAACCAGAAAAGATCGGAAGCCTGCATCTGCCTGAGCAAGAACAGACTACGTATTGTAACAGAGATCATTACTGAGCATTGCCGACTAAAAGGACACCTAAGTAAACTGAGAGTAGTAGAGGATGGTGAGTGCAGATTCTGTGAGGAGGAGGACGAAACCTCTATTCACATCCTAACTGAATGTGTAGCACTCCAGAATCTAAGGGCGCTATATCTAGGAGGATATCAAATAGAAGAGGGAGATTTACCTAACTTGAAGCCACTTAAAATCCTACACTTCCTTGAGAAAATAGGATTGGAAGGGTTATTATAGGCATTGAGACATTTCCTTGGTACATTGGCGACAGAAGGGGGCACAATAGATCTTTAAGGTCGCAGTGTATTACCATCCCATTCCCAACATAACATACCAGAAATAAAGGGTGTCTCAGAAATATTTTCGTTTATTAATCTGTTTACTGGCGCAATAGGCACATTCCCGAGAAAGAAGGCAGTTGGCAAATGGTGGTCGACAGTGTTAAGTTTTACTTGCAATGGAGCAATTTACGGGACTGCAACGTGCTTTTTGTATTCGTGTATTTTATAAAAACAATGATTCCTATATTCTTGTATGTCATTTGTACAGAAATCATTATAACATAGCAATAATGAAAGATATCTCAAGTGCAAATTTAATTTCCAGTACTCTCAAACTTTTTTAACCAATATTTAACTAAATTCACAGTTAGAACGTCATTCATTCTTGCTATGTTATAATTATTACTGCACAAACGACGCACACGAACAAAAGAATCATTTTTTTTATAAAACTCACGAAAATCGCTTCATTGCAACTAAAACTTAAAACTGTATATCACCTTTTTCCAATTGCCTCCTTTCTCAAGAATGTGCCTATTGCGCCAGCGGACGTATTGATAAACGAAAATATTTCTGAGACACCCTTTACAAGCATGTATATATTTTCCAAAAAAATATTTATTAAAAGAAAAACGAGCGTACATAACAAAGTATAATTTAAAAAACAATAATTTTTTTATCAAAACATAAAAATATATTAAAGTATTAACTATTTTAATTTCATTTATTTTTAAAATCATGCAACACTGCAAACTGTTTAACAAAAGTAGATCAGAAGAAACACTGAAACAACTAAGTTATCCAAATAAACTTAGAAGTGTCTAAACTTATTTCTAAAATAAATGAAAATCCAAAAAGTTAGAAAAAGATACGATGGCAAGTCAGAATATAGGAAAATCGTATAATTATACGCAAATCGGCAACACTGCAAATCTGATTCACCACTAAAACAATACTAATTTGAACAAAATTAAGTTGGTGTCAGCAAAAATCTATGATTAGATGTAATCGAGCTGCTATTGACTGAAATGTCCCTTAGTAACACCATATTATTTTCCTAATAAATATTTCTTTGATTCAAAAAATGCGGTGATAAATTTTATCTACATACATATACCTTAATAATCGATTTTTCTGGAAAAAACATTTTTACTTTCATCTCAGTAATAGCTAATCAACCCCAGTGTGGTTCCCGATGGCCCTAGAAGTATTTTCATGTAAAGCAAACGTATTTTTCCAACAAAAATAAGTAGCAATATTTTTTTAACCACACGTTACGTTTCATACCGTTAACATTTCATTTATCTCAATGTTGACTGACAAAAAAATACATCGGAGTCAATTCAATTAAAATCGCAGGACTTTGAAAAGTGCCGTAATGAAAATTTCGTCAATGATTTCAATTCAATTTAATTTGCGTTGTTTGCTGTCTAAACCATTACATTATTTGACCTGCTTCGTTTCACACATCAATGTTTCAACTCAAGCAATTATACTAATATTTAGAAAATATGACAAATTACAAGGTAATAAATACTAATAACATTTGAAAATAAATAAATAAATAAATAAAAAATAATAATGTCACCCGTCATCGGCCCAACGCTGTTGTTTCGTGATCATTGTTAATAATGAACTGTATAACAAAGATTTCAAAACGCCATACCTCTAAAGGTACCATTTCGGTAGTCGCGTTAGGAGACAGGAGACCACTGAGGAAACCAGTAGGATGACAGATGCATAAATGTGTTGAAGAAGTGTCGCGCGACACTAGCAAATAACCATTCGAGGGAACGATCAGCGTTGCCAGACCTACTGTTTTTACGTAGATCCAGTGTTTTTGTCTCTAGTAAATTTTGTTCTTAATTTATTAAGTTTGCCTCATTCTGCAGCAAATGGTTAAAGAATATTTTCTACCAAAATTCAAAATTAAACGATAGCAAATAAAGACACTATCTGTCCAAAATAGCGTAGTAGACTACTGCTAAATTGTCCACATCATAAACACAAATTTTGGAATATTTTTTATTATTTTTAAAATTTGTTTACCTGCTAACATACTATTTTTCGAAAACTGTAATAAAATTATTTCGTGATCATTACTATCATTTTGTAGGCATATGAGAACTGATAACTATGCTGATCCGCTTTTTTCTATTAATATGTGAGATTTTTTATAATAATACATACGGCCTTGCTAGACGTATATTTTATCTTGGAAAGGATTTAAGCAGCGAGCTTAAGGAAAATCTGGCCTGAAGAAAAATGTCCTCGTAAAATTTTGTATTTTCTTTTGTGTCATTTCTCTGTAATAACGCTTCACGCAATGTTTTCGTATTTAATGAAATTTTTAAATTGAATTGGTTCATATAATTTTCCGGTACTTTATTTTATTACTTTCTAGTATGGGATAGGATTTAAAGCATTTAACGGTTTATAAATTCGTGCAATAACGAGTTTTTCACTGAACAAGTTTTAAGACTGTGACTATAAATATATTTATTTTCACATTAATTTGAAGATGAGTTTTTTTATGAAAATGTTTTGAAGTGTTCTAGTTATTTGATTGTTTCAATGTAAAATAGTGACCAAACATATGATACCAAGGTTAACAATTTTTGCCAAATTAAAGAGTAGTCTGAACAGGGACGGCTCGGGTAATAATAAATATTATATTCCTGTAAGAATGATTTTATTTTCTATACAAATTTAATAAGTTTTATTTTACGAAACACCCGGTTTTTTTAAACGCACGAATTATTTGTCTCCCAAAACAGTTACAGCCTATGTTTATGTTAACACTATTAAGATACGGAGGTATCGGATTACGAGTATGTGAACTAAGGGTTAAATATCAAGCAGGCATAAAATACAGATCATTTTAAATTTGGGTTAGTCCTATATTCCTTCTATATAATATATTTATTATACCTATGTTTCAAATTTAGGCAGCAAATCTAAGTAGTTTAATAAGAGTCTACAAAGTGATATTACTAATTACTTACCGTCCAACATATTCAAAACAAAATATTCCTATATTTTGTAAATATAACACAAAATAAAAAATTCACCATCTTCAAGAATTTTTTTTTAATAAATTTTTCCGCTTAAATCTCGCCTTGCCATGTCATTATTGCTATTATTGAAAAATAAGCAAAAGGATCAATAAGGCAAACATTGGAAACGACACAATGTGGTTCTTGAACCCGTCGCCTGCCGTTTGATTTATTATTTAAGAAAAGATGGTCAAATGGCGGAATCTGCGAGAATTACTATTTGTGATTGTAAACGTGCTTCAAGTGCTATCCGGCAGAAAATTATTACGCTGTCTTGCGGAATCGGCCGAACTTTGTTTGGTGCTGATTTTGCGCTTTTTTTATTGCGGCATTTAAATTAAAACTAATGTTTGCACGATTTTTTGGTTAATAAAAAAAACTCGCTATGTTACTCTTTGGAAATAGAGCTTGGTATCATTGCTACAATAAATGTCAAAGGCGTAGATAGCTTTTCTTTATAAAGGGGTTTGATGATGAAATTGGCTTAATACTTGACTCCCCTTCATATGTAAATATTCGTTTCTTATTAAATGAAAACCAATGACATTGCTACATGCAATTTTAATTTTTACCTGTGTAAGAATGATTTTATTTTCTATACAAATTTAATAAGTTTTATTTTACGAAACACTCGGTTTTTAAACGTACGAAATATTTTTCTTTCAAAACAGTCACATCCTATGTTTATGTTAACACTATTAAGATACGGAGGTATCGGATTACGAATATGGGAACTAAGGGTAAAATATCAATCAGGCATTTAAAATTTGAGTTAGTTGCTTTGCGGAATAAAATTAAAGTTCGTGCCAATAATAATAAACTAATGAATAATTATAATTTTTGTGAATGGCTATTTGCTGAAAAGGGAGAGTTGTTCTCACTGAGTAATTTTGTTTTATCAATTAGTTTTGTTTTAATTTGTATTATTTAAAAATAATAAAGGTCAGTAAAGGATGCAGGCCCTGTATGAATAGTAATATTAAATGAAGGAAGATTGTGTCATAAGTAATCAACAACGTTAGAAGTGCATATTGCATGCTACACAGAAATATCTGAATATTCATAAGATAATCATAGTTTTAGAGTCGAGGAAAAAGTATGACGGAGCGTGATAAGGAAAAGTAGGTTGATTGAGTTCAAAGAAATTATAAGTGTTACACACCAAAACTAGAAGATGCATTTATGAGGTTCAGATAGGACGCTGAACGTATTTGTTTATTTAGGAATTGATTTTGTATATGCATGACATCTGTTTACAAAACGATTAAAGTTATTATTGATTTCCAAATTCGTTCAATTTTTGAAACAATTTAATTTTGTATGGATGACATTACTTGTGTTTGTGTGAAAGAAGAAATGCATACTATTATCATTATTATTATACTTATGAGTTTTATAATTTCCATGTTGTGTTTCAATGAAAATGCCAACAGCAGCAGCTCGTTTAGTATAAACTGTATACCATCTCAAAATCAAATAAATAACCCCAGAAAATGTTCTGTTTCTGTACATTTATATATTTTGTTTTTCAATTTTTTTTATATAGATAGGTACATATATATTTATTTTTCATTTGAGCAGTATTATTTATATTTTGTACAACTGTTTTTTTATTACCACTTTGCGTTTGTTAATATTAATATTTCATAATTTTTATATTTAATAACGATAAAGGTTTACTTGATACATATTTATCCATTTCCTTCTATTCCAATACTCAACCATCCTAATTCTACACTTATTTGGACCCTTTTTTGTTCTTCACCGATTTGAAGATTGTTGAGTTACGACAAAACACAGAACACAAACGAATGTGATCGCGATAATTTGTAGGATACAGTTTAAAATTGACGCGAACCGGCAAATTTTGTGAACCTTTAATAAAGCTTTTATTTATCTCGTATTGCGCGACTTTAAGGAAAGTTTCATCCCTAGGACATAAGGAAATCGTAAAAAAACTTCAACAAGTTTTTCACTCATTTAGAAAACGATTTTTCAGAGAACAAATTAAACGAGATGACCTATAATATTTCGCATTATTCATAAATATTCCATCTAAATTATCCGAGTTATGTCCAAGATATTTTCAGAAATAATTGTGCTATTAAAACCTATGCAAATGTATAGTGGCATATTAGTAAGGTCGTTCCTCTTCATGGCAGCAACTCGCATTTGGAATTTTAAATTTATAGGTCAATAGTCCAAACTAATAAAGATGTTAATGCTGTATTGTAAATAGAATTTTATGAATTTTATGAAAGAAATAATGCAAAAAAGTATTAATTTTTTTCTTACTTCATTTATTAAATATAATTCTTTTTTCATATTTTTTAATATAAATCGGCGTCCTCCTACACAAACTCCCAAAAGGTAGTAAATACGAATTAAAAAAGCTGAATGGGATGTTGAATGACACTTTCTCGTCAGAAATGTCGCTTTTTATAAATCCTATTAAATGAAAAGACACAATTTGTTTAAATTAGGAAGCGTGGAAAGATATACTAAAATGAATTACCTTCCATTAAATTTGTTTTTTATATTAGAACGAATGAATGAAAAATTAAAATCTCTGTGTAGTAGGTAACAGAGAAGGTTATATTTCAAATTAATTTTGTAGGATTTAATTCAGTTTGGAGTTTGTTTGAAAAATATTTTCATTTTGGTTGAGTGGTTTCGTAAAAAGGGAGATGAACATTACTTATAATATTATTAATTGAAGAGATTAGGTTGGAAAATGGGGAAATTTAATCTTTGAGAACGTCGATCAAAAACGCAATTACTAAATGACTCAATAATTACCCAAAGTCATTCTAAAATGCGTTTTTTTAGATTATTTTATATGTATTATATTAATCTTTAATAATTCAAAATAGCATCAGCTTGAACTAAAAATGATAAAGAAATACTGACAATATAAACTATTTATAATAAGATGAAATAAAAAGAACATTTTAAGAAAAAAATCAATATCGCCGGTATTAATAGAAATATAAAAATACAGAATAGTAGGTAGCATTAAATTCCACATTTTAAAATTATTTTCGAACATACAGGGTATTTAATAACTTCAGCCTGGAACAAATGTATTTTTTTTAATGGATCACCTTATATTTTATTTTGTACTTGAAGGGCTTGTTAAAACACATTTTTTCAAATATTGTCATTTTTACTGTACAAAAATAATTGATAAGATTACAATCCACATACCAAATGACAGATATAATTAACCGAAAAATCAAGTTATTGCATTTTATCAAAGCTGTAGTAAATTTAAAAATGTATTTGAACCTTTAAAAAAATAAATGAATTCTTTGGCTTGTCACGTTTTCCAAAAAGCCCTTCATTTGTATTACACGTTGTTTTTTCATTATAACAAAACCAAATAAGGGATTACATGGAAGATAATACCAGTTTTATATGAAAATCGTATTCGCCCCATACGTGACAGCAAAATTGAACGTTTTTTTTTTATAAAAATATTTCTATTTTAAGATTAAAATAAAAAAATTCCAAGAGTCCCTTCGTTAGATAATATGATTAGTAATGTTTAGGTAATTAGTTCCAAAAGTTTTTGGTATTTTTAAGTTATTTATTAGATTTTGGAGTAAGAAGGTTTTAATAATTAAGAAATTTTGATTGATTACTTCAAAACTTTGTTTCATCTTGTCGTAGTCTGCAATTGACAATATTATCATGAAATATTAACAAATTAATTTTTTCCATAGCTTTTTACTTGCTTTGTTAACTGTTATATAAAGGGCTTGATATAGTGTTTCAATTTAAAATTCATATTTTACTTAACACAATTAATTAAACATTAAAACCATAAATGAGCTTACAAGATTAGTTAAAGCATAATTACAAGGCATAAATGCATCGAGATTTATAAATGTAAGTAGTTGTGATTGGCCAGTTCTGGACGGGAGGTAATGAAAGGTAATTAGTAATTATCCTAAGTACCCACCCCCACCCTTCGCGCAATTAGCAAGTACCTCCCAATGAGCGTAATTGCATAGTGTAATGAGTGTTATTACTTCATACACATGAAGATATAAATATTTATTATGTATATCAAGTAGCATGTAACGAGCATAGTAAGTACCTCTTAGATAGTAATTACTATGTATATTATGTAGTGTAATGAGTTTAGTCTAAGTACATCACAGTGATTACTATTGTGGCATAGGGGAAATACGTCGGGGCATACCTAAACACATCCTTGACTCTCAACCGTCATAGCTATTTTTTTTTCTCTCCTGGGCTCGTCTGACTATGTGTCTCCGAATAATACTGAAGCCTATTGGCTTATTGTGTTTTACCCCATGTTAGTTCATAGCACCCACTCTATCACCTTTGTGCCTTGTACAAGTTTGTACAGATCCTTGGGTGAGTGGGTTCTATACGTTGTTGGATCAACCTGGGGTTGTCCAAAAAGAGCCTGTCTTCTGCGATATAGAGCTTCGCATTTGCACAGTATGTGTTTGGCCGTTTCTGGTTTCTTGTGACATAGTCGGCACATGAGTTCCCCATTGTACGTGCCAATTTTGTTCAAGTATCCCTTTACTGGAGCGTGCTCAGTCATGAACCCTGTTATCACTTTCAACTGGTTCCTATTCATTAATAGTAGTTCTCCAGTTCTTTTGGGACATGGTCTGCCTATGAAGGCTTTTCCATGTGCCAGTTATGGGGTGCTTCCCCAATAGTTCATATGTTGTTCCCGAATCCAGTCATTTATAAAACCCCGGACTGTACTTTTTGGTACTCCTGGGTGTGTGTCTTATTCCGGTGTTTCTTCTGACCCTCTTTTTGCAAGTTCGTCAGCCTTTTCGTTGCCTTCGATCCCTTTGTGACCTGGCACCCAAAATAGTTTTACTCTATTTCGGTCTGCCAGTATTCTTAGTTCTTCGATGCATTCCC
The DNA here is from genome assembly GCA_927349885.1 of Psylliodes chrysocephalus. NCBI lineage: Eukaryota > Metazoa > Arthropoda > Insecta > Coleoptera > Chrysomelidae > Psylliodes > Psylliodes chrysocephalus. Next base: position 2,708,637 of record OV651825.1, read on the forward strand.
ATACCAGCCTCGACGTAACTTTCTGACTCGATATGGCCTTAAGTGCCGCTTGGCTGTCTGACATAGCTATAGTGAAGCGCTAGTCTCCAGCAGACGCGCAAGACGTAAACATCGGTGGAAGGGATAGTTCCCCATTCTTCACAAAATTAGCGAGTGCCTCTCAGACTTGTATATTATTATTAAAAGCAGGATTCTACCAAATCTCATCACCCTACTCTAGAAGAACTACCTAAACTTCGTTATAGATGGCAACCATAAAAAACACATATTTCTACTAAACTTAGCCCAACTAGATACCTAAAGGACACCGGCCCTTTTTTACCTAAGTTCGAGGTTTGCGTATTATATGTAGATCTCCACTAATCCAAACATATTAGGTAGTTTAGTTGAAAACGTTGTGTGCCAATGTGTCTGCTTTTTACTTATTTTTGGGGTGGGTACTTAGGATAATTACTAATTACCTCTCATTACGTCCCGTCCAGAACTGGCCAATCACAACTACTAATGTATATTATGTATTATTTGTTGGTTATTGTAAGATGAACTAATTGTTGCATCTGTCGGTAAAAAAGTACAAATTTTGAAAAAATTAACCTTAAATTTTGAAAAGAATTAAGTTTAAATTTGGAAAAGTGATCATTTTTAGTAAAAAGGTTTTAAATTGCTAAGCTCCCGCCACAAGGCGTGATACTCATAAAATGTATTATTTACGAAAGTTTTTTTGTTTATCACTAGTCATAAGTATTACGCACGCCATCTATTGGCGAATTTAAAAACTTAAAAATAATTTCCAGCCATTTATTATGACCACTTTCATCATAAAAATGTTTTTCCAAAGTACCTCTAAAAAAAACCGTTTCCAAGAAGATTTATTTACAAAAAAATGGTAAAAATAGAGAAAAATAAATATGATAAATGTGTTTTCCCCAAAATGAATGATTGCTGAATTCTGCTGAGCGACAAAGAAATGATTTCTTTTTTTATAGACTCAAACAGGAAGCACAGTGACTATCAAATAATGTAATTCCCACAGACAATTTTTTCTAAATAATAAATCGTACAAAGGCTTCAAAACAAATTAATACACTTCAATATTGAAGTTATTGAACCTTTTTGTGTAATTCTTCCTCGCAATAACAGAAAATCCTCACGTAATTGAGTTTTTCTTCAAATATTAGTACAGCTTCTGTGAAAATTCATATTTTATTCAATCAAATTGCTATATAGATATATTGAAAATTGACAGAAAGAATGATTGGGGTTAAGCAACTGTAAATATCAAGGAAATAGATTGTTCGGAGCAGCTTGAGTGTAGGAAAAACTTTTGGGTCATTTAACTCCGAGAATGGACTCATGTTGTTTGTTATAAGATTTTATTTTGTAAGCTGTGTTTCACTCATTTGTTTTATAACGTTAAAATGCATAATAATAGTAAATAGATATAAAGGCAGTAACAAAAACAAATTTTATATTATAATAGCAAGAGATAGATATTAATGCAGAAATTGACAAAATCGAAATAGCCAATGATTCTTGCGAAACGCAAAAAGCAATTCTTTACTGATGTCCCTAATAATAATTAACCAATATTTAACAAATAAAACAGATTTTTAGAAAATATTTAATAAAAGAAATTATTCCAAATTCATATGTAATCTAAACAATGAAAAAACAATATAGTCATCTGGCTAATACCTCAATAGGGTAAAAAATTAATTATTGTGATTTGAATATTTTTGAGGTTGACAATTGTTATAAAATTAAAATAAACATGACAATTGGTATGGTCTATTTTTATGTATTAGAGAGTATTAAAACAATAAAGCGTTTGTAATCCATAGGCGTACCACTTCTTTTAGTAGACAGTTAAAATATTTTTTGAAGTTATTCCTCGAGTATACACTTATATTTTCGCCTAATTAACCTGCTTATAACTTCTAAACAGCTGAAGGTAAATAAGTGCAATTTTTTCTAAAATATTTTATTTTTCCACAAGGTATGTTAAGAACATTGTGTCAAACGGGTTATGTAGGTATAAGGGTTTAAACTTTGACTTTTAAACAACGTTACGTTCATAAATAATAATTTTAATATAAAAACTACTTCTTACCTACAAATCCAAATCAGAATCGAAATCAGAAGATGAACTGTCGCAACCAATAATTACAATGAGTGGCTCGATCATATCATCAGTAATATTGTCCAACTTCCACATTTTCTCTTCTTCTTCAATCGTATGATTTATTGCCTTTTCCCAGTTTTCAGGCTTCACATTATTTACAGCCAGCAAAAACAACTGTTTAACATCACTCATTTTAAAAGAATTATTTTTTCTTGAAACTTCTCCCTTTATCTGTGCCCATATCAGTTCAATCGGGTTTACTTCGCAATGATATGGTGGTGATCTAACCACCGTCATCCTACGATTTTTTGCAATTTCATCAATTTCATATTTTTTGAATTTCTCTTTATGAAGGGAACACAAATGATACAGTTCTTTTCTCACAGAACCGGGATGGAACTTAATATTCTGTAAATCTTTTTTTAACCACTTGGTTGTGGGCATTTTTTCTATAAGTCTCGAGTGATAACTTGCATTATTCATTACTATTATACAATTCTGAGGAAGAAGATCTATATTTTGTTCGAACCACTCTTTAAAGACATCAGCCATCATGTCCTCATGGTAGTCACCGGTACGAGTAGATTCAAAAGTCAATAAACCACCTTTAACAAAACCGTTTGAACTACCGATGTGTACTATTATTAGTCTGCGCCCCTTTCCTGATGGTGGATTTAAACCAGTAAATAAATTATTTAAAAAAGCCTGTCTTCGACTTGTAACAGTTTCATCTTGCCAAAATTTATTTGGTTTATGTCCCTCGTTGATCCATGTTTCATCTAAATAAAATATATTTCTTCTTTGGTTTCTCATTTCTTTTATAGTCATTAGGTAATTTCTTCTCCATACTACAATATCGTTTCTTTCTATTAAAATATACTTTCTGGAATGCTTTTTCCATAGAAAACCTATTTCTTTTAAAAGTTTCCATAGTGTGCTTCGACTCATTTCAGGGTAATCCTTATCATCTCGAACCGTGGCAAGAACTTTGTCTACTGTCGGAAATTTTTTTCTAAAGAAGAACGCATGCACTTTCCTTCGAAGTCTTTCTTTCAAAAGATTTTCAAATGTTGGTTTTCCTGGAGCTTTACGTGCTGTTTGAAACTCGCCACATTTCTCTTCTTTAACAAATCTGTAAATCGTAGATTTCCCAACACCAAGCGTACTACTAACTAATTCCACTGTGTCATCAACACTTTTACATAAATGTTTGTCTGTAAATGATTTAAAACAATTAAATATTAATGTTTTTTCATTAACTGTTAAAGGACCGATTTTTTGTCGTTTACGCGGCCCTTCTAAATTGTCCATGATCACACTAGAATTCACACTGCACCTTGCAAGTTGCAACTAAACGACATTTAGTAAACTGTCAAGAATACACAACTTGGACCTCCTTACTAAATGGAAAACCTATAATCGCATTTTCGGTGAAATTTGTTGGGAAGATATTTATCTACTTATAAAGAAATTCTTGGAATTAAAATAAAACAAAATTGGCAAATAGGTACTTATTGAAAATAATCTTAAGATACGGCTATGTAATCTTTAATACACAGGGCTTTTGGCCTGTCCAAACCTTTTTCTATTGTTCTGTACAGCTTATGTTTATAAAGGACCAATAAAAGACCCAAAACTTGTAATAGCTCAGGTACATTTATTACAATTTTAGGAAATATTTAGATTATTCTGTAAAAATATTTAAAATGACCGTACTAAGTTTTGCATTAGCTGTTTTATTACTCCCTCATACATAAAAATAGACTATAGTAACAAACTACATCAAATTAAATATTAAAAAAATTATGGCATAATCAAATACAGAGTATCAATAACATATATATGGAATAATTTATTACACATTGATTACAAATAATTATTACAGTAAGAGAAACATTTATTACATCTGCCGTTTCCAAAATATTAGGTTGTGGGCCAGGTTTCGTCTTAAGCCAGCCCACATCCTTCAGAAAATCATTAGGTGAAGTGGAAATATATGGAATAAATTATTACACATTAATTACAAATTATTACAATAGGAGAATTATATATTACACCTGCCGTTTCCTAAATATTAGTTTGTGGGCCAGGTTTCGTCTGAAGCCTTCGGAAAAGCGTTAGTTCGAGTGGAAATAGATGCAATAATTTATTTTATTGTTATTTATTATTGTATTTATATTATTTAAACGGCAGGTGTAATAAATGTTTCTTCTATTCTAATAATTTGTAATTGTGTAATAAATTATCTCATCTATTGTTACTCGAACTCCTTTCCTTTATGAATAAATCCTCATTTAATATACGCACAAAGAAAACATTTTTTTTTGTTAGCAAAGTATTTTGAATGGTTACTAAGAGAATTATTGATTTTGGGGTGCAAAAAAAGGCCTCCGGTGATTAATTTTGTTAAAAAAGAACAATTTCAATTGAAATTGAGTTAATATTTTGAAATGCTTTTAAGAGCAAACCGGAGATCTCATGAGAACCAAATCAAATTTCATTACTTTCTGCTATATACTCTGCCTTTCATTTCGAGGAGCTGACGGTCTAAATGCTATAGAATATTACATTACGTTACGAGTATGGAAAGTGATTTTTTTACACGAGTAGAAAATTTTGTCGCAAGAGGCATAAGCAGAATGTGATAATCACACGAGGATGAAAAATCAATTTTGCACAAGTGATATACAATAATTTTTCTACGACCACAACATAATTTCAACAAAAAATGTTAAAATGTAAATGGTGAGGTATTACCCAAAGACGTAGTTGTCAAAAGAGAAACAGCCGCCCATATTAATGTAACGCATGGCTTTGAGATTTTTCAAATGTATTTTACATCTTGCTCACATTTGAGTTTGGAATTATTATCTTTTTTTAAGAATATCCCGATTGGCTTTTATTCCACCTAGTCTCTAAACCAGGTACCTTTCATTTTGCTTACTAAGTACCAGTCTCGCTCGTTGAATATCTACACATGCTCAATCCGCTGTTATTGTGTTCGAGTGAATAAATCTTTGACAGATATTTAACAGATATTTAACAGATATTTAACAGATATTTAACAGATATTTAACAGATATTTAACAGATATTTAACAGATATTAATAAACAGATATTAATAAACAGATATTAATAAACAGATATTAATAAACAGATATTAATAAACAGATATTAATAAACAGATATTAATAAACAGATATTTAAGACATACCTAGCATTTTAGTCGAAAACATGAAACTAATAGAAACCACCCTGTTCTTTTATGATTTTTTTTTCGTTTTTACTACTTTGAAAAGTTTCCTTTTATATACTCATATCTTCGATCTATAAATTCAAGGCACTCGATGGAAAATCAAGAAGGTACGGAAAGTTTCTTACGAGCTAATAATGATCGAAAAGTTCGCCAATAACATTCGTGTATATAAAAATTTTATTAAGCCCTGCAAAAAAACTGCTGAATGCTCGAAACGTTCGCAGGAAGTGGGCAACGCGAACTGTTTCGAAATTTCCCATATCAAAATTTCAATTAGTGTCAGAAGGAAGGAAGATCGATTGGGCAAAATCAGATATAAACGTCTCTGTACGAGTATATTCGGTGCGATATGAGATCGTGCAAAATTAAATTATAATTCGTGGGTCGCTAAATTGGTATAGCATAAAAGAAACAAGAAATGATTTGATTTTGAACGAAATACCGAAAGATAAAGAAGTATTAAGACGTTTGTTAAGCATTGGCGTTACTTAAGCTAAATCACGTAGATAGATATTTTAAGAACAAGTTCATGTCACCTTTTGATAATTATTTGCAAAGTAAACTTCAAATATTTTCTGTAAATAATATTAGGCTCTTTATCTCTTAAGTTTGGACATTTAAAAATAATATTTGGGCCACTTATCTTTTTGATCCTAATATTAAAAATCAGATACAAGCCTTATTCTGAAGTTCGGTAAAACTCGTGTAAGCATCATTGCTACTTCATTATCCTGCATTTAATTTAAAATAAGTAGATTCTAAATGTATTTCTACTTAAATAAAATCCTTTAAAACCCCCTTTTGTTGTATTTGTAGTATGGAAAAGTCTGTGTTTTTGTTCCAATGACGTTAAATAAAATGGAGACGACATGTTATTCAAACAGCGACACTATCACTTCTCCCACAATTGGAATTTATGTCATAGTTGTCAAAGAGTTGTTTAAACTTTTATAAATTTAAATATTTTGACAATAATTGTGTTAAAATAACTATATGGTAACTCTAACTCTACAAACTGAATAATTTGAAAGCAGAAATCGTTTTCAAATAGTTTTCATTGGTAAGTATTTTTGAAAATTAGGTATTATTATTGAATTAGTCTTTATTTGAAACATATTCACACAAATTGCCGGCCTATTACGTTCGTAGTAGATATATTACGTAATATAACGATCTATTACGCTATTATGCCGCTCGTTAATCTAATATGTTTTTGTAGTATTAACTGGCTGTAGTCTCTAAATGTAAGAGGCATAGTAATGTAATATAATTCGGACAACTGATTGGTTTATTAATATTGAAACAAAACTGGAATAAAAAATAAATATCGTTAGTATCCAAATGAACGTAATTGACATTTCTGACAGACCTGACAGCCCGGTTTAGTTACTTTTACGTCAAATCAGGCACTTTCGTTGCGTTTTTGTTATTATCAAATCACGTGGGAGTCGGAAATTGTTAAAGACCCCCTAGAAGAGATACTAATATTGGAACTTTTAGAAAAAACCAAACAGATATAAGAAATCTACTTTTATCGAAGTTGCCATTGATATATTGGGTCAAACATTAAACTCGAAGTCGCAGACGTCATTTCAAAAAATCGTGCAGGAGATAAATAAGTTCCAGCATGACAAGAAGCCGTTTTATTTGAAAAATGAGTAAAGTTTTCGATATTTTCCACACCTAATCGTTGAAAAATGTTTATGCTTAGATTGGGATTGTTAATGAGACAGTTGAGCTACAAATTCAAAATTTTCTGTTTGCAAGAGAAATGTCACACGATTAAATGAATGTTCGCTTGAGTTGTCGCTAAAAGTGTGTCATATAGTTTTTAGATTTAATATAATGTCGTTTTATCTGAAAAATGAGTCAAGTTTTCGATATTTTCCATATCTAATCGTTGAAAAATATTTTTGCTTAGATTGGGATGGTTAATGAGACAGTGGAGCTACAAATTCGAAATATATTTCTTTGTTTACAAGAAAAATGTCATAAGATTGAATGAATGTCCGCTTGAATTGTTTTACGATGCATGTCGTCCAAAATAAAAGTTGGTCGTAAAGTTTTTAGATCTTTGCGTTCTCTGTATCTCCAGTTAACGATTATTATCTTAATTACGTTTTTTGTTATATCTTCGTTCTGTTTTTTTTTATTAAATATCATAGGGGATCATTTGTTATCCTACTGAAAAAGTTCTCATGGTTCGGGAACTAAATAATTTATTACATGAGTTTCCTTGAATGGTGTATCGTTAAATAAATACAGCTTGTATTAGAAATTTGATCATTGCCCATTCGCCTCCTTATCTCTAGTCTTCATAGTTTATAGTCATTAAATATTTCTTCTTCTTTTTATAATAATAATAATAATAATAATATGAATTCTTTAATCCAAATAATTTTCTTTTCATCCTTATTTCTTGCATCCAATTTATTTTTTAGTCAATTGATAAACGATTTAGCAATATTCTAATAACTTTCATAAACGCGCAAAATTTTTTTTAAACTGTTTTGGATATATGTAATGGTTTAAATCTTTCTATTTTTATCCAATAGTACGTAGTTAAACTATGTCCAAACTTTCTGGAGACACTCCGTCGTTTTAAAAACTTCCTTGTCCCTGATTGAATTCAATAAACGCCATTATTCAAGAAACAAACACAGCATCTTTCACTAATGCCAATAGGAACTCCAATCGAATTCCCAAAGAAAAAACGAAGTTAGTTGTACATGTGTTGTTTTTGTTGAATTTTGTGAGGGAAGTAGGGAATAATGTTGATGTTTCATAGAATTTTAACAAATATTCATTTATTTCAATAGTCTCTTCACAACTGAATCCTAAAACCTAACTACCCTTCAAGACATTTTAAGATATATTATCGATGAGCAGAGAAAGTAATTGCATATGTCATAGCAATTTTATTCTAACAGTTTTTATGAATTTATAATAAAAGGAATTGTCGTCTAATCGGAATTTGAAATACAAAGCTAAAGTACTAGTTCAAAATCATTTAAGAAGTGCCATTAAATTACAACAGAATTATTCACAACGAAATATTTATTACTCGACAGTGGTTCAAAAAGTTCCATCATTAACGAAGATTACGATAATAATAACGTATGGTATTCATTAGTTTAACGAGAAAAAGTTTAAAGTCTTTTTTTGTGATGCAAAAGAGTGTAATAAGCACACTGCAACAAAATGAAAATTACGATTTTATTATCTGTTTATTTTTCCTCTTTTTCAACTGTTTTTCTTCGTTAATTATTGGATAAAAATTCTATATAAAGAGTATTACATAGAAAAAAGTTGATTAATTTGCGATCACCTATTGCTTCGACTTTTTTTTCACCTTCTATTTTATAAAAAGTAATTAACACCGATGGGAAATCTAGTATCTATTCCAGTTTTCAATTCTGAATTAAATCTATTCTATTTTGTTTTTTTGGGTATATGGTCACCAACAATGGGCCAACCCTTGGAAGAAACCCGATTCAACCGAATTTATCGCTCTCCAGTCGTTTCCTGTTGAAAGTTTTGGCCGTTCCGCGGAATTTATGTATCGTAATTTTTCTTCGCCTCTCATTGTATTTGGACATGGCGAGTGGCTGAAGTATTTAGAGCGGACTCGTTTATCATAGAGTGATGGTTGGCTCTGATTTTGTGGGACGCATCAATATCATCAATATATCAATAAACAGTGACATAGGGTATTATCTATGATTAATTGGGGCTTCAGCGCCATTCGCGCGTATCCGCTGTGAAATTAGTTAACGTTGAATAGCGTTATCTGGTGAAAATGATTGTACTGGGTGTCTAAATAAGAAAGAGCGCTGGCACTGGCTGTAGTACAGGCTATATCTGAGGCCATATGTCGTAGTTTGTGAACCCAATTTTAAAAGCACAGCACAAAATTTGTTTATTCCAGTATTAATTTGAAAAAAAAAATGTGATACATTTTTGAGCAGAGGATAAAAATGGCGTTCATAAGAAAAATGAAGTTATAGTTAATATGTCAGATATTCTTTTCCTTTATTTTTTATTATAAATATATTAAAAAAATGCCTCTAGAATGTCTGACTCAAAATACCATATTTTAACAAATAACCAAGAAAAAACCATTTTGGTTTTTCGTGAATATTTTAAAAACCAAAAACAATTGATAAAATGTAATACTAGTTCTGAAAGGGCAATAAAATATTAAGAAACATTGCCCATTTAATCGACTGTGTGGCTTTTAGAATAACCTAAATACAAATATATGCAAAACCAATCTGGGACACAGTTTATACTAGGCCGTTTCATCTTCCACCATGCAATGTGGTGATTCCTAACAGTTTGAGGAAAGGTTTTACTGAAATAAAAAAGTCAATACAAGTAATAATCTTAATACAATAAATATAACATCCAATTGTATTAGATAGTAGGGAAAGTGAGGTGTGAATCATAAAATATTATAAACAAAAAAACATGATAGTGCTATTTAAAAATTAAATAGGGGTGGTTTCTAAATGAGTTGCACACGGGTTCGATTTGAGTTCACACTACAGATAAATTAATATGTAAGATAAATCGTTTAAATGGTAACAAGTTGTTAGTTCCTCATTGGAGCCACCATCGCACACTAGAAAATTGGCTGATTCGCTGGATAGTTAAAGACAGCAGATAGTACCAACGTTGAAAAACCGATCGATAACAACGAACGCTTTTTCTAGTAATTAGAACACCATGGACGTGCGAATTTTTTTTTACACAGGTTAAATTTAAACTGCCACCTTAAGAATAACAATTTACTAAATTTTTTTTAAACAAAAAACATTGATTAATTTGAAGAATATAGATAGAAAATTTTATATGAAAATTGAAGGAATATGAAATGAGAAGTAACATATTAGTCATTTTTACTTATAAATAATTAATAACAAAAAGCTTGGGCGATATCTCCCAATATCTACCTCTGAGTCACTCTGAAATATCGTTGTGTAACCAGTAAGTATGCCAAATTAACTAGACTATAAAAATAAAAAGACAAACAAAATAAATCGCGTATCCAATAAATAAGAAAAACATTTTGCATTTCGCAATCGGATCTTCCCAAATGAACTGTATCCAATATCCTTAATGACGCATCCTGTTTTTCTATTCATACTCTTATTTCCTAGAAAATACGGACGTCTTATTTTATTTGAGAAAATGTACAAATCCGAACAGCCCCATCTTCTTTATATATTCCCGCAGGACTGATTCCCACTTACTATCGGCTTACGTTTTAACAAAAAGAGACAGTATTCGTCATGAAACCGGATACTAATTTATCATTCTTTTGCTGGATTATTTTTATCTTGACGCATTCTTTGATGAATTTATTAATACCCGTTTAGCAGTTCTTTTTCTTGACTATGGGGATTTGCTTCAGTTTTGACCCAAATGTTAAAGAATAGTTACAGCGATGAAAAATAAAAATGCAAATATTGTTTACTATATTACCCCATGTTTACTTATAATGTGATGTTTGTTTATTTTAAAAAACATTTTATTTATTAATAATTTATTTAAACACTTATTTATTTTATAACACTATTATTCTAATTTATATATATTTCGAATGTCTTTAAACTGTTTACTATTTATCTTCACTGTCCATATAATAACTTACTCTCGCTTGGTCCTCCACCAATATTTATATACAAATTTAAAAAATTGGCGAATGTGCTAGAAAGTTCACCTTTTCTCACCAATACACTAGTAACATTATCCCGTTCTTTCTCGAATAGTCATCGAAAGCTCCTACGCCATAGTCATCACATATGTTTGGTCTTAAGGGGTTTAATTATGTATGATAATCGGACAAGTTGAGCCTCAAAGGCCAAATAAGACAAAGAGGGACTTGCGCCCCTCGCCTACGGCTCGGGACGCAAACGTCACCCTGCGTGAATAATGGCTACCATAAATTGCTCGTTTAATAATATACTATTATTTAAACTTTTAGTTGTTTTATTAAGTTTACTATGTTTCTCAAATTTAATATAATTAACTGAAAAAAAAAAAAACTAAATTTAAAAATAGCAAGTCACTCTTTATTCTAGTGTACAAAAGTGACATGCTATTTTTTGTACATGTTAAACTTATTGAAAATGAGACTTACTAGGCTCTATAAATTCGTAAAACTCTTATTTAAACAGACAATTCAAATCTGAAAATAGCTATGTGTAAAGAAGAATATATTAAGTCTAGTTACAGCAAAACTTAAATAAAATCAAATACTAGCAAAAACACTTTCCTAGTGTAATTTTGAAAGCCTTTTGTTCGCTTTAGAGCCTTATACCGAAACAATTCTTATAATAATTTGACAACTATGTGGATGGCATAGTGAATGTAAATCGATTTTTGTAAACAAAATTAGTCTAGTCTAGAGACTTACTTTTATTTGACTTAAATTATTTCCAATCACCAAATTCGCGATGCACAAAAATTAACTCCAATAACACCACGCACTTTTTTTTTTTGAATAAAATATCAGTTGCGCCGATCCAATAGCGTTTAAGAAACGACAAATATACTGAGAAGTGGGTGTTCCTATCATTAAGCGTTTAGAATTACCAGCTGATAATTAACCGAAAACAATTTAATAGATCAAACACGACTTTATGAGCAACACATGCCGATTGTTTAAACTTTTTGGATTTTATTTGTTTGGTTTTAATAATTAGAAAATCTGATCACATATGTACTCGTAATAGAAAAAATAAACAAAATAATTACGGATGCAACTGGAATTTATAACAAGCTATTTAATGATAACATACAGTGCGATTGATTAAAAAACGCATACTTAATTAAATAATTTAACAACTTTACAACGATATTTGGTTCATTATATTTTGTATAAGTCGTTTGTTCTTTTAATTGTAGATTCTTCCATATACAAGTATACGAAACGGAAGGAACTGTATCTATAATTTACAAATAAGCCATAAACGCAGCATTTTTCCGAGCAACTAAAGTGGAATTTTAAAAAAGTTAACAACGGGGTCATTAGCGGTATACGTTAAAATCCCTTTGTTTTCGAACTCGAAAACTGATAATTATCTCTGAGCTTTCGGTGTTATTTACGATTTTAACAATGCGGGTTATGCAACCCGAAGAGTTGCATAAAGACTTACTTTTTTAATCTCGCCAAAGAGTCGGAAGGAAGGGGCTGGGGAGGAGGAGAAAAACTAGAATTGATTGGGCCGACATGGAAGTAGGTTGAATTCTCCAGTCGTGGATTCGTTATGTGATGTAATGCTTAAAGTTTTGAGAAAAAGTTTGCTTTGAAATTACTCATGTTTTATCGTTATTCGCAAACGTCAAATTTCTTAATGACTTAACTCAAAATGTCTTACAAACTGTAGCCTGTAGCTTAGTAAGAAGGTTGCCTAAGCGTTAAATTATTATCTTGTTAATTTGTTCAGAGTTCAGAAGACTGAAAAAACCTCATATTTTGGAACCAGAGCTAACAGACTAGTACAAGTCGTTGAATACATAAAAATCTCTAGTCGGAAGCTTTGGATCTTATACAAGAGTGTCCAAAGGATTCGTCCAAAAATGGTGCATACGATCTTCTTTATAAAATTTTCTTATGAACTAATCATTGGAGTGTATATGATGTAATTCAACTTGCTTCATGTTTCTAGGTTTTGATTTCCATTCATAAAAATCAAATTATACTCAAAACCTTTTATCTCGATTTTTGCACGAATTTAATTCATTTGTGTAGCTAATAATGACTCAAGGGCATCGAAGTATTGTTCCACTGGCAATATTTACCTTAACGCAATAACAATATCGGCGAAATCAACAGTCTTCATAAACCTAAAAAATGTGGTAAACATAACAATTCTTAATCCTTAAAAATGGTTTCTTAGTAATTATTTTTTTCCTTGCCTACCAATAAAGATAAAAAAAAGGCAAGTTTTTACATTCTGTTAATATAGTGCTTATTACAGGCAAATAATAATCCATATTCTATTATTGTAGTGCTTATTACAGGCAAATAATAGTAATAATTACTTCTTAGTAATATAAAAACAATTATAATCTCCGATTATTTCATATGATGCAATCGAGGGTTGTATCTGTCACGTTTATTCCTTATCAAAGGCATTCTACTTGTTAGCTACATGGTCCCACTTATGTCCTCCAAAGAACCGGGTCAAATGGTACGAAACCAGGGCAGTGGACAAACCTAATAATAAAATCCTATTTATTAAATACCCCAACTAATTTTTTTACAAAATTGAGCAATATGATGTTCCCAGTTGATCTTGGAATCTATGTATAAGCCAAACTATTTAATGCATTCTGTCCTAGTCAGCTGTTCATTGTCTATATTTATTTAGAATTGTTTCCATTCAGGCTTTTTTGATATCACAAAAAACTTGACTTTTCAGTATTCAGAGTTAATATATGACTTTAACCAAACAAGAATTTAAATTAGATATTGCTCTATAATATACTTTATTTCGTCTGTATCTTTTCCAAAATAGATGAGACAAGCATCGTCAGCATAAAGTTGCAAATAACCAGCTATTGGAAGCTGAGCTATGGAGTTAATATAGATCAGGAATAATGTTAGTCCAAGAATTGACCCCTGGGGTACACCATATTGTAGATCAGCCATTTTACTTGAGGTATTTCCAGTACTTACAAACTGTGTACGACCATTGAAATAATCTCTGTTATTCCTGTTATTCCATAGTCTTCCAAAATAGATAACAGTACTGAGTGATTAACAGTAACAAATGCCTTCCTTAAATCAAGTGAAACAATGATACATGCATTGCCTTCATCCATATGATGTCTGATATTGGTAATCATATCTGTGACTGCCGACGTTGTGCTACTTCCACTACGAAAACCATACTGTCCCTTGTACCAAAAATTCTTTTTTTCAAGATAGGAAACAAGCCTTTGATTAATACATTTTTCCAGGACTTTGGAGATAGAACTTAATAGAGATACCGATCGGTAGTTATTAGTGGAAGTTCTTGGCCCTTCTTTAAATAATGGTAAAACTTTAGCTACTTTTAGTCCATTGGAAATTGAAGCATGTGTGAAAGTTAAGTTTATTAGGTTACTTAAGATAACCGACATCTCGTTTTTGAAATGTTTGATCAAGTCCCCAGAGATTCCATCAGCACCACAGGCTTTTCTCGATTTTAACTCTGAAATTAGTTTGTTGATTTTTAGAGGGGTAGTTAACTCCCATTGATATAGTTGACGGTTTATAACTGTAGGTTTCATGTAAGTACTCCGGTATATTTTCTGCTGCTTTACCTATTTCTGTAAAATGGGTATTAAGAATATCTGCAATTTTCTTAGGAAATTCTATAGAGTTATCTTCTACTTGCAATTTATTCACTGTGTTTTGTTGCTTTGATATTTTATTATGAATTAACAAGTTTAACACTGACCATATTTTTCTTGGATTACCCAGGGCACTTGTTAGCTGATTGTGATAATATTGGTTTTTTTGTATTAGATATAGCTGCTTTCAAGATAGTTTGACTGTTCTTGTATTCACTGTGAGGCAGAGCACTATTGGGAAAAAACGTATGCCTTTTACAACACGTATCTTTGTGATTGATTAGATTATGTAAATGAATGTTAAACCATGGACAACTTTTAGTTCTAAAACGATCTTTATATGTCCTACAGGTGGTATTGTTATGGACTGTTCTCACTATTTGATCCCACAAGACATTTGGATCCTGCCACACAGTGTTAATTATACCTTGAAGATCTCTTGCAATATCTGTATTCTATGATCGCTTAAACAGTAATCAATAACAGCCAAATTACTGGAGAGTATTCATCATTTAACAAAACATAATGAATTAAAGTTCTTGAATTATTCTGCACTCTAGTTGGAATATTATCATTTAAATTAATAAAATTTAGTGAATCAATTAGGTAAGCAAGGTTTCTTTTGTACATATCATTTTGATCTAAACAGTTAATATTAAAGTCTCCCAAAATAAACGTTTTGTTTTTATGGTTATTAATATTTTCTTTTAAAACGTTTAAAAAGTTCCTTTGTTGTAATCTTATAAATACCATAGAACATTTGTCACTTAACCTGTCAATTTTTATGAAATTGTAGCCTTCTTTTACTAGAATGCCAACTCCACCTCCCGTTTTATTTCTTGATTTATAAATTGCATTATAACCTGGCAAATTAAAATAGTTTTCCTCACCAGGAGAAAGCCACGATTCTAAAACAACAATTACATCAGGCAAGTTTTGAAAGTGCTTCAATTTCATCTAAATTATTACATACTGAGCCGTTTAAGTATAATATAGAAAGAACAGATTGATTTGCTTCATTTTTAAACACATCAGGATTGTTATAAAATTTGGGACTTGTATTAGCCATTTTATTAAAGTTTTATTAAACAGTCTGTAGTTAGTTTTTTGTTTACATTAGTTATAAATTCCAGTTTACTTTTTGCAATTCTACTGCAGAAACTATATTTTTCTCAGTGTAATTATTGATACATTTTGCCAGGCCCTATACAGTAGGTCAACATTCGTTAGTTTAAAACTAGGACAATATCTACTAGACCCAATAATTAATATCACTTATCAGGCACATAATGAACACATATCTAATTAGTAACAATTAGCTCCACATAAATCTCAATGTTCCACATTTCACACCCTGTTAATTAAACCTTTGGCTTCATTATAGCCGCGACCCCTTTATCAAATAAAAGAGAGACGATGGCTAAATTTCTGGATTTTGTCCTCCCAATATTGTGCATTTATATTGATTTATAGCCGTGCTGATGCAATTAGGGGAACTTTATGGGGTATATTCGAATTTGGTGTAATAAAATTTTGGAATGTGGTATATTATTTAGGATTACGCACTTCGATCACAATAATTTAGTGGGAACCCTCGCGTTGCAAGAATGCCAGCTTTGAAATAGGGTTAATGGCATTTGGTTGTGCCGAATTTCGAAGGAAATACCGTAAGATCATTTTTCTGCTTGCATTTTACCTAAAGCCAAATTCTTTATTGAATTCCTGTTTGGGTGGTTCTGTATTTTATCAACATCGATATAAAACTGGCAATGAAAATAGGATTAATATCAGATTACTTTCTTATCATAAATATAACCAAATAGAAACATCAAATGTATACCACGTAACAACTTTAGATGAGTGAATAAATTGCTCTAGACTTTAGATCGCTGCTTTGTAAAATTTACTGGATAGAATACATGCTATAGTTGACATCGTGAAAATGTGTGTCGACAAAGGCCACTAGAAGTGCCATAAAGAGGTACACTTGCGCAAGTTACGGATGACAAAGGAGAATGGGCAGTTTTGCCCCACCCCCCAATAGGAATAAAAGATATATGCCAAATTAAAAATATAGTAAGGAGAAAATTTTTTTTTACATGTCCCCAGCAGATGCGTCTATAGGAATATTTTCAGAAAATGGCAAGAGAGCACTTTACCTGTACCTAATATTTATTTTAGTAGCAATGGAACCAGGAGAAAAGCGCATGCGCATGCGTTTTTGCCAAGTTATATTTGATCTACTGGTGATACTTTGGTAGATAAAAACTTTTTGAATGTTATACAAAGAAACAAAAAAAGGACCAATTATAATTACAAAATTCTCTAATCAGGAAATGAAAAAGAAGTTCCTAGACAGTGGCAAAGGTCGTAAAATTGACTCAAAAATGCTTAGTGTTAACAAATCAATTAATAAGGTTACCAAAGAATCCACTATTTATGTGAATGAACAACTTAAATCATTAATAGGAACTTGTTTAACATGACATACAAATTAAAATAGATTGATGGTTATAAATTCTTTTGGTCAAAAATGAAACAGTGTATGTAGATTGGAATCATATGGAAAACTTTTTTATTATCAATTTTAGGAAAAAAGTTATTCTTCATAAAAAATTCTGCATTATCTAAAACCTTTATTCTTTATACGACTGATTAAATTTGATATTTGATGGTTGTATTTTAAGTTTTAGACCATGCTCGACTTTTTATAAAGAACTGTTTTTCCTAAAATTAGTAATAAAAAGCTTTCCTATGCCACCAACAGTCTACGTAAATTCGCGGCATATGAAAATCTTTTTTGTTATTAATATTAGGAAAAAAGTTATTCTTTATAAAAAGTCGAGCATGGTCTAAAACCTAATTCTGAATTTTTTTTCAAAACTAGTAAATTTATTATTAAATTCATTAGCTATTTCCTGGATACCTGTTGATAAGTGTCCGTTGTCGTTTGCAATAGGGTTAATCTTAAATTTTGTTGGTTTTTCCCCCGCACAACTTTTTCACCGTGTCCCACAAATATTTACTGTTATTTTTGTATTTTTATTTTAGTTTTTTTTATTTGATTTGTAAGAATATTTTTATAAACGTTGTATTGATTTTTTACTATAACATTTTCAGGGTATTTATTAAAATTTTTAAACATTTTAGTTTTCTTATTAATCATTTTTAATAAAATGTTTGTCAGCCATGGTTGCAAAAGTTGTATTTCTACGCCTACATAATTTTTTTTTTCAGTACATGCATTAATTATATTTTTCAATTCTCTAATAAAATTGTTTGTTGCAGTGTTTGGGGCCTCTGCTGAGTAGGTAAAGTTCCAGGATATATATTGACATGATTTCACCGCCTTTTCATAATTTATGAATTCTTTGTAACAATGATGTTTTGTTATTTTTTGTTCTTTTCTCAAAACTATCTGAAGTAAAGTCGTGTCATGATCAGTAATTGTGGTTTTTAGCACAATAGGAAATGTCATATCGACAGCATTAATGTATTTATCTTTGAGAAAGATATGATCTAAGCATGTTTTTTGTATGGTAGCTTTATTTATATTTATTTATATTTATATTGCTAAAAAAAAATAATTCTGTAATATCTGCAAAAAATTGTTCACATTGGAAGCAGGCAATCGATAGCAAGCTGTCCAATTTCCACTTTTAAAAAGTTTATACCTCCTATTGTTATGATATTATATGTAAAGGAAAGATTATTTTTTACATATATTACTGTACCATTCATTTTGATTATATTGTCCTTGATTATAAATTAAACTATAACCTAGTAGGTTGTATATATTAGGATCTGCTAGTTGCCAAGTTTCTATTGGTACTAGACCGGATTAAGGAGAGCTCTTACGTCATCACTAGATGTAGTTGATGTAAGTGATTTAGTCTCAATCGTTTTCTTTACCGCTTTGCTTTTTATATAATTTTTTTAAATCTTTATTTAATAGAACAATTTTGAATGACATACAATCTATTTTTTCTTTGCCTACTGGTTAGGCTATCAACTGTTCCTTCTTGCGGAAACGTACGATAAAAACAAATCCTGGAGAGATTTGAAAGAAAAATGACAAAAACATTGATAATTGGAAATGTTGGACATTCGTTTTTATAGTGTTCCTTCCAGGTTTCTATTATTTGTATTCCTGCTGTTTTTAATTTTTTATAGTACTTATTTCTTTTCGTCTTTTTCTAGCAATGAAAAAACTAAATGGAGACCCATTATATTGTAGTCTTTTAAAGGCGCTGAAGAAATCTGATTCCAAATGAGAAAGAAGAGATTAATTAATTAAAAGTTTTTTGAAATAAAGTAAAGAAATTCCGAACTTTGTTGAAAACATAATCATTCTTAGTTTTCCAAAACAATCTCGGTTAGACGCAGCGATTAATTAAATTTTCCAGTGTTGATAAGGAATTTCGTTTTACTATAGTTGTGTATATCTATTTTGTCCTCTCCGTAAAAGCATAGTGCTATTGTCATTCACGACTTCATCAGAGACAAATGTCTCTTGAAATCTTGAAATTGGAACAAACAATGTCGTATAAGATTTGTAGACATGTTTTGTCTTCTACTCTATTTGGTGTGCGAATATTTGTAAAGATGCGGGGCAGTTCCCAATAAAAGCAGGGTTGGCTTTGGCATAAAAGTTTTGTGCTCACTTTAATATCCTCTATCTGTTGTTGAAATATGTATTATTTTTACCTCTGCTCTGTTTTTAAACAGAGCGAATTGAAAAGACGCATTTACACAGGGAAAAGTAACTACATTAGTTACCAATAATAGCGTGTTCGGAAATAACCTGACAAAGCAATTGCAACCAGAATTATGATTGAACATACGAGGCCTGTTTAAAAAGTATCCGACCTTTGGCCAGAAAAAATATTTCGAATACCTGACGGAGTTGGGACCCTATTCCCCTTCAAAGTAGGCTCCTTGTACTTGCACACACTTAGCTCACCAATCCTTCCACTGCTGGAAACACCTCTGGAAGTCTTCTTTTGGAATGGTGTTCAGCTTCGTCGTCGCGTTCTGCATTATCTCTTATCTACTCTCAAAACGGGATCCTTTCAGTGGCGTCTTCAATTTTAGAAACAACCAGAAGTCGCAAGGAGCCAGGTCTGAAGAGTAGGGAGGTTGGCGAACGGTTGTAATTCCATGTTTAGCTAAGAAAGTGTTGATTAATTGGGATGAATGTGCAGTGGCGTTGTCATGATGCAAGCGCCAGTTGTTCGCCGTCCACATGTCTGGTCTTTTGCGCCGCACTGCGTCACGGAGTCGCAGGAAAACATCTTAATAGTACTCCTTTGTCACTATTTGTCCTTCCGGTGCGTATTCGTGATGCACAATTCCAAAAAAAAAACAGTCAGCATCACTCTGATTTTACTTCGTACCTGACGCGCTTTCTTCGACCTTGGAGTCGTACCCGTATACCCACAGTGTATCCACTCTTACCGTCAAGGTCAATGCGTGTTAAGTTTCATACCCCCGCCGTCGTGAGGTCGCCACCGTCACCGTTAATAGGACACGCTTGTGCAGCGTTGCCAATAGCAATAATTTTACCCGATTTTTGGTTATTCTTAATTAATTAATGAACTTTTATGAATTGATTTAAAATTTATTAATGCAAGATTATAGCGTTTTTGCCGTTTTTCATTAAGTAGTATGTACTATTGCTGAAAAGTCATGTTTTAAAATATTTTCATCGTCACTATTGCATTTATTGGTGACTTCAGACGTTTGGGGTAAGTGATGAGAATTATCACCATTTGACCGTGACAACACTGCCTACTTTGTGTACTTGATACCTACATAACCACAAATATTTCTTATTTCTTTATTATTTTTATGAATTTTGTGAGTGATTTGTTTGTTTTTGAACTGATTGTAAAATAATAAAATGGAAATAAAACAGAAAGTCAATAGTGAAATGGAAATAAAGCACAAAATTAATACCACAGCATAAAGTTTATTTAATAGGCAGTGTCTTGATTAGTTTCGGCTTACATTGGTCAGTGACCACATGGAGGAAGGATTAATGTGACCACATTACATTTGAGATAATGGATAAACTTTTAGTCATGATTGTAAAGTGTAAGTGTTCCCGATTCCAGGTTGTTACATTATTTTAATGGTAAAATACGTCTTCTTGCTAACACAAGATACCTATAATATAAGAAATAAGAAAAGCCAGATAAAACTAAACAAATGAAAACACTTGAATCTTTTTTATTTTATCTTAATATTTTGCATGTACCTATTATGATTGCCTTATTTTTAGCTATTTTTAGTTTTAGTTAAAATCGAGGTTAAAATAATACCCGAAATTTACATTTTATAAATAAATCGTTATAAATATAATAAATGGTTTCATTTCATAAAAAAATGTAGCACCAAAACGTGATTAAACCATTATAGTTACGATTTGTTTGCTTATTGTAATCAAATCTCAACTTTAATGGCACACATAATAACCACGTTCAAAGCGTGCTTCCAAAAAATTATTCAGACAATCAAAAATTGCCGCCATCGTTTAGTTTAAACCCCCACCACTATGAGGGCGCTGAAATCAGCTACGAAAATTATACATTGAGTGTACTGTCTATAAACAATATATTAAAGGTCTGTGCGTATACCCATGACTCGTCTCCAGTTATCACAGTGTTCAGAAACCCAGGATCAGTGTTGGCGGTGTCCAGAAGGTCTTGTGCAATGTCAAAACGATGATCTTTTTGTTCCGGCGACAATAATTTGGGTACGAATTTCGTAGGTACATGTTTAAATTTTCACGCAAAATTGCATGTGCAGAATCTTTACTTACTCCAACCTCTTCTGCAATCTCTCGCACTGTCAAACGACGATCTGCCATTATCAAATTTCGCACCCTCTCAACATTAGCTGCACTCCGAGCAGTTTGGGGCCTGCCACAACGCTGCTCACTCTCCGCTGATGTACGGCCATCTTTGAATCGGTTGAACCACTCCTTAATTTGTGTTGCACACATCGCATCTTCTCCAAACACCTGCTAAATCTTACGAATTGTTTGGCTTTTGACAGAATTTGATGCAGTATCTTGCGATAAAACTTATTCCGACGAACACTAAGAACAGCACCTTACTTGGCGACTACCAGCCAGCGACTTGCAGAAGCGAACGCGGTGAAAAAATTCAAGCATGCGCATTAAGGTTCCTCCTTCCACCGTGCACAGTGGCGCCGCCTTAGAATCACTACTTTGCGCGATACAATTTAACGTCGGATACTTTTTAGACCATTATACAGGGTGTTTCATTGGTAGATGGGCATATGTTAACTGCATGTGAGGATCACCTAGGTGATTCCAAAAAACGCATACTTCATGGGTCTGTCGCCCTTTATAACCGAGATACAGGGTGTTTTATCAATTCTTCCGATTTCTTTCTAGGCTCATAACTTTTGAAACGCAATGTATATTTTTTTGATATTTGGTATACAAGTACACCTTAATTTGTCAAATCCAGTGACGTATTAATAATTGGGAAAATCCAGGTCCGGATTAACAAAAAATTAACAAATTCTTCGATACCTAAAACAACACCCTGTATATCACAATTTTGAATATATGTTTACAGATTCGAAAAGAGCAGAAAAAAATTAAGTTACACCAAGTAGTTTTGGTCTTTCTGCATACAGTTTTCTTACTTATTAATTTGAGTCAAATCTAAGTGTTTCGATAAAAAGAAAGACTACAGACTGAGGCTTTAACGAGGAGAACTGCTACAGAATAGCAGATATTTATTTTAAATTTAAAACGCTATTTTGTATTTTACTTTTAACAAACTCATTTTTTTACTAAGAACCTTCTTATATAGTTATAGAATACAAGGTTGTTTTCCTGAGAGAAAAAAGGTACCAGATTCTTATCTCCTTTACTACAGAATTAATTTAATCTGGAGACAAGTAATTAGAAAGATTTCGTTAAAAGATTGAGGTCATTTAGTTCTTGTTGATCACAAAAACTAGAATTGTTACGAAGAAAATTCAAGATATTTTTGAAATCATCTCATCAAAAATATCCTAAATTAGTTCCTACTCTTCCTGTAATTTTTTTAGGTTGTGTTATTGATTATTAGTACATTATAAGTGATAGATATAACCAGAAAATATACTTACTAACATTTCTATTAAAAAGGATTTACTCAATATCATCACAGAAATTACAAACGAATTCCTCTTCATCCAATTACTCTGAAAATTCCGCTGTTCCGTAGTCTTTCCGTATTCTGGCGAATATCCATTTAAATTTACCGTTCAAAATATTGTACTTCCGTCTCTAAATTGAAACATCTGAGCCCTTCTCGTCCTCATCGTGCTGTCAAGAAAATCTTCCGGTTTATTTACGAATAAAAAAAAATTGATGCGATATTTTTACTTTCGGGCTAAAATATGCTTACAACGGAAAGAATAGAGTGTTTCGCAAATCGATGAGACCCCCAATGACGACCGAATCTCGATAAAGTGCTGAGAACTCTAAGAAGCGCAGCTTTCTTTTGAAAACTTGCAAAGTATCGATAGTTTTCGGTCTTCATAGTCGCTCAGAAATGCACTTCAGATCTTGATGGTTTGACGGAACAGTCTTCTGATAGATAAGAACGTAAATAGCTACGAATTTGAATCATTGAATTGTTTAAAACGGGCAATCTAAAGATTTGCTGAGCAGGGAAATCTTCAAAATTGAACGAGTATTGGCTAAAGTTAGTTTGAAATTTATTTAGTCTATTTTAAGTTTTTTTGAAAGAATAGAAGGAAAAAGATTAAGAAATTTAGCAGAAAACCATTTTTTTAAAGTTTTAGAGTGCACATAATATTAATCAACATGTTTAATATGGTCTAAATCACATATTACCATAAATATACAGTGGAAAACTTTATTCTTCATAAAAAATTCTGCATTTCAATAGTATACGAGGTATGTCAAATAATATGAATTTTACTGCAGAGTCAAGTACCTTAATTTCTGACAAAACTCGTATACGACTAATGTTACCTAAGAATGCTATTGATTCCGATATAAAACCTATTAGGCTAGGCAAATTTGTTCCCGACGCTAAGGCTAGACCATTAAAAATTATGCTTACGGATAGTCAACATGTATTTAAATATTTAAAGAGTACTAATAAACTAAAGGATGGTAGATATCGTCAAATTAGTATAGCTCCTGACCGCACACCTATGCAGTTAAAGCTTTATAAATCTGCCAAGGAAGAACTAGTTAGACGTTTGGAAAATGGTGAGGAAAATCTAAAAATCAAATGTGTCGACGGAATGCCTACAATTGTAAGTAATTTAGACTAGAATTGCACATTGAATTTATAACATATATTACCAAAATGTTCGTGGATTAAGGACAAAGATTGAAGAGTTTTTGTTCCAATGATTACGATTTTTATTTTATAGCAGAGAGCTGGCTGTACCTCAAAATAAGTAGATAAGATATAATATTTTGCACTGTGATAGACGTTACGAAATTCTGAATGCTTACTTATTACCTACTTTAAAATTACAAAAATTGACTGTTCTAGTGTTACTAATTTCATGCCTAATGTTGATATTACTGGTTGCAAATGTTTTATATTTTTATTTGAGGTCTTATATGGGTTCATCCGGGCCCTCATACAAAAACGTTCTTGTTTTGCTTCTGACACGATGACGTGGTATGGTGGTTTCGAAATTAGCTTCCACGTCAATCTCTGAAGCAAGCTCGGTTGCTTCTAAAATGATGCTTTCAAAAGCTTCATCTGATCTCAGGTTTTCAAAGAAGAGTTTGCAGTTGCTAAGCATATCAATAGCTTGCTTTGTGACATATTAATATTTACAGTTTGCAAATTGCTGATGGGGTTAATATGACTCAAAATTTTGTACCAGATCACAACAGAGCATATAAATTTGAACTGCTTCAAATTATTTAATATTCCGCTAGCCTCGTTTCTGATCATATTATCGATTTCTGAATCTTCATATATGCTGTACAAAGCATCGTGAATTGGACCAATTTGAAACCGCAGAGCTTTTAATGAGCCGACTCGACTTTCCCATCGCGTATCACTCAATGGTTTTAAGGTGTAAGTATCAATATATTTCAGTAATATTGCCCAACGAAAAGAAGAGGAAGAAAAAATGTATATAACTTTTGAACAATATTGAAGAAGTTGGCTGCCTCAAACGAGGATTTTGCCATATCGTTTACAACCAAATTTAGCGAATGGCTGCTGCATGGAACATAATATGTTCTGGGGTTTATATTTCTGATTCTTGTTTGTACTCCTGATTTTTCTCCTCTCATATTGGAACCATTGTCACCCTTGACCGCGCATATTTTTTACTTTAAGCCTATTTTTCTCTAGCTCTTCTAGTAAAACCTCCGACAATTCCTTAGCTGTTGATCTCTCAATGGGTAGAAAACCCAAAAAATGTTCGTTGATATTAACTTGAACTTCAGACTCTGATTCCTGTATGAAGACAAATCTTACCACAAATGTCATCTATTCTACTTTTCTTGCATCGAGAGTACAGTCAAGAATCACGGAATAATACTTGGCCTTTTGAACTTGCTCAATGATATGGTGCTTTATGTTGTCATGCAATAATTCAATTATTCCATTTTGTATAGTTTTCCCTAGATATGTAGCTTTGATTTCTTCTTTATTGAAGACTCTGCGAACGTATTCCTCCATTTTTCAATCAAACTCAGCTAATAACTGAATTAACTTCAAAAAGTTTCCATTATTGTGTTCATACAGTTTATCGCTTGTTCCTCGAAAAGCTAGAAAACTCTCACCTAGCATTTTAACGACTGATATAATGCGTAAAAGAATTTCAGACCAGTGATTTATCTCAGAATCTCTGAGAAGCTGCATCTATTGTTTCACCTATTTTCAATTTTTGCTTCAATTCAAGCCATAATTTCAAACAACCTATATGAGTTTTAGCATTTTCATGATGTGCTAAAGAGTCCCTTAAATGCTTCCAGTCTTTAAATCCCCGATTGCTAAGAGCACTTAAGCTAGATGATGCAGCAAAAAGTGAAACAATAGAAAGCGTTTTGAAATACGAAATACCATCCATTCTCTTAAAACCTCTTCTCCATTTCTAAGCCTTTTCTTGTAAAACTCTATCTGCTGCACGCATGATTTCGGGCCATAATCCTGGATCAGAAGAGATACTTTGGACGGTAGCCTTTTCTAAATGTTTCTCTACGGTCTGCACAACTTGGGAATTTTGATTTTTGGAACTGCACGGAACTGCATCACTACTCGTCAAACTCGTTTTAGATGACTTACCCAGCTCAGTAATGCTGACAGTTGCGTCCAAAGGGGCGTCCATATCCGGAAAGTCAGTATGTAGGTGCGGGGCGTTGTTCAAATGTTGGTCGATTGTGGGAGCGTTGAAACTACCTTCTTTCAAGAAGTTCTGCAGCGCATCTGACTGTTTTTGAAGCTGTGTTTGCTTGTTCAATCTACACTTTTTAAATTCGCTCCCAGAGGGGTTTCTCTTAGTATCGGACATTTTGGTTTCTGGAACAAATTAATTAAAATAAAAGATAATGCTGATATCAAAAAATGCCATGATTTGATTTAAATTATAATTTCTGAAATGCCCCCTTGTGCACCACTAGCTTAAAAAATGTATTTTATTCAACTTCAGACTCAATTACCTTTCATTTGATACCACACAAGCCATGTTTTGATCTAAACTCTAATTTTTTAAATCTACCACCTACCCTTTTTGGGGCTTATGTCTGATGGATTTTTTTAGTTTTTAAAAATGAAAACAAAAATTAAAACACCTTCACAGAAGCCAAACGCATTGGACAATTTGCACTTTTTTAAAGCTTTTTTGCACTAACTATTTAAACAAACTATTTTATTTCGCACCAGCCGAAGTCTAGTGGCAAATAATTCATTGTTTTAAGTCTACTTCCTTTTTATATGCAGTTAAAAAGGGCTGTTAGATCATGTTTCGCTTGGTTTCAAAATTGTTGTTTCCTGTACAGTCGTGTTGCCACGGGCCGAATAAACTTGTTAATTCTTGAAAGGCGGTGGTTGAGTGGTTTTGTCATGTTGAATTGAATTCAACTAGATTTTGTCTTAATGTTTAAATATATTATATTATTTGAATTATGTGCTTAGAAATAAAAATGATAAATTCCGCCTGCCGCCTCTTAATCTTGTCAACTATCAGTCAAATCTTGCAACGCGTTTTTGAGAAAATTCCCGTGAACCGATTTCAATGAAATTTGATATACTTATAAGGGTCCGATGACAATGCAATATTATGAAAAATGATTTATTGATATGACATCAGAATGATAAAAAAATATTCTTTACTTTTTAGTGCATTTTATAAAAGCCTGTAACTTAATTTTTTTTATGATTTTGGCGCCCCTAGATCATTGCGCTCCGGGCGGCCGCCCGGATCGCCCTACCCTGACGGTATTTTGTTACTGTTTGGTGATTTTATACACGAAACTAAAGGATTAGCTGATAGATTTGGTGTTTTATGCTCCGGCTTTATGAGATAAGCATAAAATCCGTCTGAGGGGTGTTTGTTAAGCTTTTTAAATAGGTGATGGTATTCTCCTAGATACCCGCCAAAAACTGGCGATTTGAAGAATTACAAATGATCCACCATTTTCACTTGAAGACATACTATCACTGTCGTCACTACTGTTGCTTCTATACATAGTTTTATTATTTAAAAAAGCAAATTTCCCTGAAAGAGTGTCAGTCAACTCAGAAACCACAAAGAACATTGAAAGGAAGGCATCTTCGGTATCTTCTGCCCGTCATCGATGTAAACCTCGGCTGCGACCGCGATGTCCACCGCGCACATCCATGTATCTTCGGTATGTCCGTACCCTAACAGCCTCATGCTATGGAAATACCGTCGTACTTGGCAATGACCAGTCAGAATGCGTGTGATTAGGTACAGGTTTTGTCTAGTCATCGTATTTCTTGGTTGTGGTATTATTAGTAGGGGCTCTTTCTCAATTGGTTCACCCAGTTACATTTCATAAAAAAACATTATTTTAAAATAAATATGATAAAAATATAAATTTGATATAATGTTGGTACGCCACTAAGCTCTGGCTCTGGTCTCTGTGGCGTACTATTCTGAGTGTGCGTGAGGGAGCGAGAGGATTTCGCGAAAGCCTGTAGCTAAAAAGAGAGGTCAACACGTCAACATCGTTTATGTTTTATTATTATTTTAAGTGAAAATATGTACCTTTTAATGCGTTTCTGTAAATAAATATTAGAGATTTTAAACATTTTAAAAAACTTGTCATTCCCATTGACACTATTCTAAATTACACAAGTGGCGTATTGTTGCTAATGATAAATCTTTAAAAAAAAATGCATTATTTGAAAGAGTGAGACAAGTACCTACTTATAACGGATTTTAATATTCTGTGACATCATGACTAACGGTTTTTTTCGAAAATAACAGTAAATCGTTATTTATTTTTTATTTTTATTTAGCCTGCAAGAATCCCAAATGTAACGCCTCTGGATTATGTCTCTCGCAGCCCTAAGATCGACCAACTTTTGCCAAGTCAACCTTATGTCACCGTATATCAAAGACCTAAATAACAGTATATAAAGGTAAAAGGAAGAGTAGAACTGAATGCTGAAAGGTTGAATGAATTTAACTAAAACATAAGAGCCACGCAAGGGTATCCATTAGTTACTTTTCACTTACAAAAAGATAATATAATAAGTATAAAAGCAAGTTTCATCAATACGTACATTATATTGTTTAGTTCCCTATCTAAGATTTTAGCAAGTTTAATCACTTTAACTTTAGCTTCGATCCTCTCTTCGAATTGTCGAGAGTCACAGGCCCGACGAACCGCAATAAATCTTAACGCTTTCTTGTCTTGTATCCCACACTTCCCGAGATTCCATCGCAACATCGCCCGCCGAATTTCATTAGATTTTCGTTAAAGGTCATAATTAGCCTTTGTTTGAGAACGATTAATGATCGAAATACAAGAGGGTCAATCGTCGAAAAACATTTGTAACCTCCGCTATTGTTTCACACATACTGATTAATGCTTCCAGACTGAGGGATCAAGAGTAGCGTTGCTGGTCAGTCGTAAATAATTTACCGGGTTTGAGAAGGTCTGTTAGGTTTAGTCAAACAATGTTTCAATCTGTAAAGGAATGTTTTAAAGGAAGATTTAAAGACGTTCTCTCTCTCTAGAGAATCTTTAAGGACGATTGTTTTATTCCAAGTACAAATTAATTTATCAGGGCTTTGGGAATCCGATTGGAATTCCTATTGGAATTAGCGGAAGATGCTGTTTGTTTCTTAAACAATGGCGAAGCGAGAGACATCGGCCTTATTAGAAACATTCTTATTTACGAAAGGGATAAATTCAATCATGGACAAGAAAGTTTTTAAGAGATGTTTATTCTAAAAGCGATTGTATACTGAGTGAAGCAAAGTTTCAGTTTTTGCTTTGTGATACGAAAATATTAGTATCGCCAGTAAACCTGATATTCCTCAGGGCACATTGTTATTTTTTCCATATATAAATAGTTTATTAAAGCTCAATACAACATGAAACATTACGAGTTTCATTGCTCAGTGGTTGAGTGCCAACTGAAGGCGTCCCTGGGTGGTAGATAGGAAAACAGCTAATAATTTCCTGGTTAGTGGTAGACATAAGTAGAGTGAGCCTAAAAACTTTCAAAATCTTTTGCGAAGGCTACTGCTGCAAACCAACTTCCCCAACCTAAGGTTTAAGATAACATGATTGATGGATAAATTGTCGCAGGGAATATGCGACAGCAAATGTTCCCTTGTGGAACAGATATGAGTGAAAATATGGATAAAATCAAAACACCCAAGGCGAAGAGTTGGACTCGGACGGCTGAGTCTCCTTGAACATACGGTCAAAGAGATTGCGGTTGCATTGGACTCTGAAAGCTCGAGGGTCAGCAGAAGAATCTGGTTACTCAAAAAAGGAGAGGATCTGTAAAAATAGACACTTCTTCTCCTTCAAAACTTCCAGCAAAGCCAACGAGTACATAAAAACACTTTCAGGAGCAAAAAGAAAGAGACTCATGAAAAAGAAGAGACTTTAAGAAGAAATCTACCATAAAACCAAAAAAGAGGAAGAAGCAAGTAGAGAAAGGTGATAAAAGAAGACCCCGAGTTAAGTCGCAGACTCCTCCCAGTCAAGGTGGTACAAATAGGGCCAGAAATGCTGCGGTATCGACTGGAACGTATAGTAAAGAATCCGGCTAGCTGTCATCAACAGAAGCTTTCCGGAAACTATACTGGATCAAAGAGAGACAGACTTTGCACAGGAGGCAATTGGTGGAATACTCAGAAGCTGCCTGGCTTTGGATACATACTAATAGTATAGCGAAGGATTAGGATCACTTTTTTACCAAAACCTGGGAAAATCGGTTAGAGAATGGCAAAATCTTAACGACCAATAATTCTAATTTCTTTCTTTTTCAACACTTTAGAGATACTGTAAGATGGACCTATTAGAGACGGTATATTGGTTTAAAGACCAATAAACGAGAACCAATACGCCTGCAGTGCATAAAAATTAACAGAAACAACTCCCCAACAATTAGAAAAAAGGATGGAAAACACACTGGAAAACAAGGAGGTAAATGTAAGGAGCTCTCTTGGATATTAAGGTAGATTTTAACAATACCTCCGTCGACTCTATTGACACAACTCCGAAACATATAGGAATCAAGGATATATGCGTAACCTGGATTGACTATACGGTAAGAGGAAGAATGATATATGCAGCCATTATATCTGGACCTCAGAACAAAAAAGTATTAAGTCTACCTTTTCCATTTTCAAGTTTTCTGTTACTCCTACATAATTTTTCCTGCTCCTTTTATTGGTGCTAAGTATTAAGTCCTTTTATTTTTAGTTTTTTAGATATATTTTTAAAACCAATATTAAGTCCAATTAAACATACAGGCAGTCAAAAGTTTCAACAAGCTCTCATATAAAATTTTGTAAAATGGACTTAATACTCTTTGGCTCTAAGGTCCAGATATATGAGAGATGATTGAATCTAGGGTTACGAAGAGATGTTCATAGAAAGGAGAACTGAGTCCACTCCAGCAGAACCTAGTAATTGATTCAATAATAATGGACATAAAATGGCAATAACAAGTCTGACGTACTTACAAGAGGTCACAAGAAATACCGGATCCAGATATAAACCTTGGAGTACCAAAACAGCTCAGGATTGGGGAAAAAAACACAATTTTTGGGAAAGTGTCCCAAATAAAGCACATGGACAAACCTTTATAGAATGATAATGTTTAAAATGAACAGGAGAACTACTCTCCATAACTGAAAACAATAAGAGAACATGTCAGTGGAGACCTGAACCTAATAGAAGAGATGGTGGTGTGAATTGGATTTTTAAATGCAACTATTAGGTAGTCTGTAAGATACTATTATTGCATTCATTGAAGTGACAGCACTAACAACACCATGGTCATCTTTTTTAAGACTTCAGTAAAGAGACTTTTATCAGGAATATGCTTAAAAGACCATTATGGTCTATCTTTCTTATCTATTAAATAAAATTAAGAATGTACGCTTTTAATCTTTGCCCTCTCTAAAAAAAATTCTAACGGCTCTCATGGAATAAGAAACACAAAAATCAAAAATATTTTGTTCTATTATTCCAGTGTTAATTCAAAATTTTTTTATCAAATTTTTACTTCAAATTTCAATTAATTTTTAAAAAAAGGTAAATCGTTAGACCTACAAAAAATATATTGAAGTTATGTTCCCCGAAATTCTTATCCAAACAAAAGAGAAAATAAAACCGTAAAAATCACGTTGCGTAAATCGTTACGGCAATCCTTCGTCGTTTTCGTCCTTATTGCGATGACTTTTAAAGTAATTAAATTATCTATTTACCCCAAGGAGGCGATTAGGATTTCTCCAAGTAGTTTTCTGGATTTATGTAACTACGCAAGATTGTAATCAGAATTGGAGATAATTGAGGTCCGAAGGAGTTAAGGGTATTATATTACGATTTTCCGGTGTATATTTATGTGGAAAACGTGAGAAATCTGCAACGTAATCAAGAATAAATAGCGTCATTAGCTAATGGATAATGTGGACAACGAAATTATATAGAGTGTCTCCAGAAGGTTGAGACATAACCAAAGGATTGTTTGATAACTGCGTGACCTAATGAGGATAACGCAAGTTTCCTTTGACACACTTATTCCAACGATATATTCATAATCTGCAGACTGTAGTGGCGATACTATATAAATAAACGAAAAATCCAAACCCAAACCTCAATATAATACTGGAATATGTAAAAAATAATATTTCATGTCACGTGGACTAATTTAATATATACCGCGTGACCCAACAACCAATTAAATCGCAAGACATTCAATAACGCGACACTACAATTGGA
This sequence comes from Psylliodes chrysocephalus, assembly GCA_927349885.1. Taxonomy (NCBI): domain Eukaryota; kingdom Metazoa; phylum Arthropoda; class Insecta; order Coleoptera; family Chrysomelidae; genus Psylliodes; species Psylliodes chrysocephalus. The sequence goes on from OV651825.1 coordinate 2,740,833, forward strand.
TATCACAGTCAACTAGTCCGCTGAGAATAAATTAAAAGCTATGTACAGTCAATCGACCTAATAAAAAATAAGAAAATAAACAAGTGATTTATCCATCTTTTCACCCCGAAAAATTTTCTGGCCTATGTGTAAAACGACAATTGCATGTTCATTGGATTTTCTTTACTTTGTCACTTGTGGAATTTCTTTACAATTGGCGACAAATGGTCATTATCGTCACAGAACAAATCATAAAAAAGTATAAAAATCAATCTTTTTTTTTGAGCAAAATTATTATTTTTTCTTTAACTTTCACACCCTATATCGATTAAGTCATCTTATTTACATCCCAGGAGTCTAGTCTACATTTAAGACATTTTTTAACCTTTTTAGTAAGTAGTGTTTTAGGAGAAGTTGAAAAGAAAATGATAAAAAAAACAGTGAATTTTCCGCCTGTCTTAACGGTAAATAAATGTAGAAAGCTTTTTGCGATCCTCTATTTATGAGATCAGTTCGTTATGCGAAGTTAAACAACCTCTGTCAAGATTCTGGATAAAATGTCTATGGGTTATTCCGCTTCTTGAGTTGCTTTTGGAATCTAGAAGATATACGTAAGCAGATTAAAAAAAGTTTTTACAAAGTTCTAACAGCATTACGAGAGAGAGAAAAAAATTGAATTAAATTAATGGAAACCCAAATATATACAGCGTGTCCCATTAGTGGATGATTGCTTGATATTTGTGTTATATATAGATTTAAAAAATACATATTTGTCTAGCAAATACCCTGTATTTTATTTTAGTTTTAAAATGATCTGGTAATACTTTATTTAACCGTAAGATATTTTTGAAAAATATTACAGGTGTGCTAAGCAATTAATTTGTGAAATTAAAGAATGATGCAGACACAAATAAAATTATCATAATTTAAATAGTTTATATTGCCTTTAATAGTGAAAATAGAATTGTCTTTTTTTATGGAATGTTTGGAAACCTGTCATAAATATGGCTCATTTTAAGTTCAATTTACTAAATTTCTATATTTTTAAAGCTACACCCTTTATATTATTCAAGCATTAAATTCGTTGCAAATTTAACATTCCAAAGAAATTTGATGTTCTCAATTTTTTTCAAATGGAATACCCTGTATGTTACCCCACCAATTAATAATTTTTTTATTTAGGAATCATAAGGAATATATACTGTCAGTGAATCCAGAATCAATATCTAATGACAAGCTTATAATTCCTGATACAAAAATAAAAGGTTTGTGTATAAGTCATCTAAATGTTGCCATTATCTAAAAGCACAAAAGATCAGAACCAAATAAAACGAATAACTGTAATAACCTTAAAATCACACTCAAAATTGCAAAAACTAGTACTGTAAAATTATGAGATTACATCAATAATGCGTATGCGTCGGAGTATCGTAAATGTCAAAAGTACAGTGTTTTCATGAAAATTTAGCTATGTTTTTAGCAGCATAAGAGGACCATTTCTACCAAGGGCACCCAACGATATTGGCTTAGAATTGCCAACCCCACAATTCTCTATCCATGTTTGCTGACTGGGAAAATAAATACAGAAAATCGTCACTGTCTCCTGTACTATACAGTTAGTAGATGATGATGAGGCGCTGTCAGAAAGATAATCGGTCCTCTCACTCCGATTTAGAGATGGCGTGATGACTTCACAACAAATACACTTTTACCAATAGCCTAGTTGAGGATGTGCTAATTCCTAAATAAAGCTGAGTTATACAAACAATATTGTTAAATTTTACATTATAATATGCAGATATTGTACAACTCTCCTATCTCTGTATCTTTTTATTCTATTATTCTATTTTATACTGTATCAACAAGACACATTGTGAAAAGTAATTAAGAAATTTTTAAACTTATTCAATAATTTGAAATTCAGATATTCAAAACCGAAGTGAAAATCACAAAAAACCTTAAATTTAAAGCTTTGTTGCGTAGTTATACGAATCAAGAGTTGGCAGTTTGCCGCGAGCCGGGAGTAGGGATACGCAGAATTGCTAATGTCTGCTGAATAACATAAAAATTCACTTTTTTTTTGAACAGGTAACCTTTTTCTAGACTTTATTGAATACATCGTTTGTTCATTTTCGTCTGTAGAATTGAACTTCGTTAAAATAAAATTGGTTTTTTTAATATTTAAAAAATATATTGAAAAGTTTACAGATTTTCTCGAATAATTTGTTGATTCAGAGTTTTCTTCTGATATAATCAAGTTGAATGTACGTCGTTATAAAAACCAATTTTTAATTTTCTATTGTATCTACTAAAAATAATATATATGAGGTGAATATTTTTTTTTATATATGATAATATTGAACTATACAGGGTGTCCTAAAATAATTCATCCATCATCTCATAAACGAACAGAGATATTTTAGTGAAACTTTGGTAAACATTTTTTGTGGGCTCTAAAATATTTTGGATAGTCAGGATCTTTCAATTATACCGCAATTGACAAAAAATGTTGCTACTACATCTCAAATGTACATACGTCACTCCTTCAGCTTCTTTTTTTAGTCTTCGAGTCTCCAAAGGTTTCTTCAACGTCTCCTTAGGTCCAATGTTACTCCTTTGGCTCCAATTCTTCGTCTTTGAATCTTTAAGGGCATCTTCAACAACTCATCAGATTATGTTACATAAAAATATATCAGAACCCCAGATTTCATATCTAGTCAACACTTAACCTACCAGGTGGTTACTGTATGGTCAACGCAAGAAAGAACTGACTGATAAGTAAGATTAATAACCATTTCATTCTCGGCATGGTCTAGACTTACTAGTTTCAAGAAATTAGGGCCAAAAGAAACTTTTGTCTACAATATGACGAAAATGGTTTCCAATTTTTGTGCCCAAATATTTATATAGATTTACAAAACCATAAAAACTTTTAAATGTATTATTTTTACTTACAGTTTCTTGTACCCCATATAGTTTAGTTGTTAAACCAATCCTGTTCAGGAATAATAACATTACTCTCTTGACGAAATATTCAAAAATGACTATAAGCAATAACTAACTCAATTTTCGTGAGTTTTAAACGCCCAAACATCGTTATCTAAACTCCAAACCGCCAAGCAAATAACGTCATAAACGAGGGTGAACACAAACGCGCCATCATTTCATTTTAAAGCTCAATCCAACAGTGCTAATTGTATCAACTTATTTATATAACTTGTCTGTGGATGTTTCCAGCCAGTCTCGACCAGCGGGATGAAGAAACGAAAGGAAAAATACTTCCGGAAAAGCAATTATCCGTTCTTGTCCTTGTCAATGCGTTGGGAAAAAGGGAAGTTTTCGACTCGGGAAAGTTTACGATGCTAGTTATTGTTAATACTAATATAGTTGAAGAGGTCTAATGTAGACAGTAAAAAAATGTGAGGAATGTGTAACAGGGTTGTTATATATTAAAAGAAGATTGCTTTCATTTAAAAATTAGGCAAATAAAATGTTATGTTATATGAGATTCTTAAAAATATATTGGCTTTGAACAGTAATTATTTTCAGGTCATTTTTTTTGCAACTTTCTAAACAAGGGGATGAAATTGCAACATTTTTTAGTTTTCTTTTCCAATATTTTATCTATTTCTATGATTGTTGGTCCATTAAACTCCCATTCTTTAGGAGAAGGAACTTCTTTTAATTCATTTTTATATACAAGCAACTTTGTTTTTTTTACAATCTCTGTTTCTTTGATCACAATTATGTCTTTCTCTGTAAAATACTGTGGAACTTCTTCTACGTATTCCAGGAGAACTTCAGGGTCTATGATGTAGACTAATCTAAGTACAATCGACGAGCATAAGATCAAGTTTAGTGAAAATAGACACAAGTTGATTTTCTTGTCACGATTTCAAATTTCCATACAAAGCAAAAATCTAGCAAATCGAGTTACTAGGTTTTTCTATTGCACAAACAACGACGTCTTTAAAAAAATTAAAGATTAAAAAGGAAATTTGAAAATGACTTGCAAACAACCAAAGTTTTCAATGTTAAATACTTAGTGTATCTAGGACAGCATCTAGTACATTCTCAAAGAATCTGATGATCTAGTACTTTTTCTTGCTCGGCTTGCAGCAGCATTATGTTTCCATTTGACGTATAAAATGTTGGGTCTTTTTGTTTGTGGTCATTTTCTATAAAAATTTGCTCTTCAATGAATCAAACCATCACGAAAAATAGAATTTAAAAAATCTGAAACATTTTTATGGAATCTGGTATATTTTTTAGGCAAATCTGGTACATAACAAAAACATATTCTGGCAACACTGACCCGGGCGCTTAGCACAAGCCACACAGTCCCCCATCTACCTCGAAGCGCCATATTGAGAAAACCGTCGAGAAACTGCATTCAGCTGAATCAGGTGAAAAAGAACCGCCGATATATTTGGGTAATCTAAAAACTCGTCTGCTCTTGACAGGTCTTTGTACTGGCATTACGTCGGAAACGTTATGTAAATCTGGCTTAAAAAGCGGATTGAAAGTTAGTGGTTTGCGTTTCGCCGGCAACCGTGCTATCCCGTGGTAAAGCATATCAGAATCCCACAGCGTGACCTTTTTATGTGGCCTCCCGTAGACTTCTAACGAAATTATCATTATGGGTTAATAAAAGAAAAAAGAGCCAGGGAAAATTCGACGCGATACGATATTGTTTTAGAAAAGCGAATTCAAAAGAGCTCAATTTTCCAAGTGGCTTTTATCGAGAGTTGTGAGTCAATCAAAGTGTAACGATTATTATTACGATGCAAATAATAACCACAAAATAACAAAGAGACTTTTTGTCGGAGTTATAAAGCGGAAATTTGTGCGGAACGGGTTTATTGGTTTGACGTAAAAAGGCGCATTAATGTAAAGCAACAAAGTAGATGGTTGAATAAAAAATGTTTTGTCAAAAATTCAAAAGTAATAATTACCATACCATTTTTGATGATAGATATTTAAATATTTTGTATAAAGTGACATAAAGAAAATCGGTGTTGGTTATCATAATGGGCTTTTCCTAGTTTAAAACTTATCTGGTTTCTGCTTTTTCTCCTGGACTTTAGAAGTACTGCTTCAGTCTTTTCCGGTGCTAGTTTTAGTTTGTTTCATCTATCCATTTTTGGATGGTTTCCAGTGCATCATTGGCTTTATCCATTAGATTTTGTGGTCTGTTTCCACACGCTATGATAGCCAGGTCGTCCGCGTATACTACGGCCTTAACTCCCTCATGCCATGCTAGCCGTAGGATTCCGTCGTACAATACGTTCCACAGGGTCGGTCCCAGGACAGAGCCATGTGCAACCCCGGCCGTTACTTGCATTTCTTGCCCCTCTTCCACTATAATTTTTCGATCCGTCAAGTAGTCTTTGATGGTGTTTCTTAGGTATTTCGAGATTTCAAGTTTTTCCAAATTTTCCAAGATTTTTGTCCACGATACGGTATTAAATGCGTTTTTCTACTGTGATCAGAGTAACCCATTCGCTCTTCTTTCACAGCGTTAAGGACTTCGATCGTCGTTATTGTGGATCTTCCCTTCCTGAATCCGAATTGAAGATCTGAGATACCTCCTTTCTCGTTGATTTCCTTTTCTAGCCGTCTTTTGATTAGTGACTCAAAAGTTTTGCTGATCGTGTCGAGCAGGCAAATCAGCCGATACTTTTGAGTGTTTCCTCCTCCTTTCGGTATCAGTACTAGCTTCGCGGTCTCTTGGAAAACTTTGCTGTGCTAGCAGCTTGTTCATTATGTCTAGCAGCCATTTACCAGCGACGTTTCCCATCGCCTTGATGATTTCCGGAGGTATACCGTCAGGTCTTAGGGCGCGGCCATTTTTTAATCCGTGAAGTGCTGCTCGAGTTATTCTGTGGTGAATGCGGGTGGATTACTATCTCTTTTTTCGGTCATCCAGTAGTCGTATTTTTTTGAAAATAGTGCTTTGGCAATTTTCTTCTTCTGTTCAAGCGGAGTATCATATGGAACGTGTCCAAATTTTTGGGTCACGATCTTATATGCGTCTCCCCAGACGTCTTCATCCAGCTCGTCCCTTAATTTGCTCCACTGTTTTTGTTTAGATTCCTTTATTAGTTTAGTGAATTCTTTGATTTTAGTTTTTAGGTCAGCTATTATTTGCGTTTGTTCCCTTATGTTTATTGTTCGTCTTTTCCTTGTCAGTTGCCCTCTTTTCTTTTGTTTTCTATGCCCTCGTCCCACCAGTATGGATTTGATGTTTCTGAATTTTCTCTTTTTTTTGATCCCCTGTACGCTTATTTGATAGCTCTAGTTTGGGTGTTTATGCTGTCATCGGTTTCTGTTTGCTCAATATTCTACAGTAGGAGTTCCTCAAACAGTTCCTTATCTGTGGTTATTTTGTGAGGCTGTATGTATCCGGATTTTTGGGAAGTAGTCTCTAATTTTGAATTAAATGTGTGCATGTTCGATTGCCGAGTCCAAGTCCATGACTTTCCAATTTTGGATTCTTCTTGATAAGCTGACAGTGGATAGCATGCCGTCTATGTAGGACTTTGATAGGCCTCTTACGAAGATTGGCTTGTTATGGACTGCAATGTTAATGGCTTTAATGAGATCGACCAAAAACTCTCTTCTGTTTGTGACCAGGGATCTTCATTTTGTCGACATCGCGTTCATGTCTCCGGCTATGATAAATTCTTTGTTTGAGCTCTTGGCCCTCTCAAAAATAGAGAGTATGGCTGGTCTAAATAATAGTTTAATACGTTCGGTTTATAGAAAATCATTGTTGGTTGGGAAATATCGATGGTTTCTTCAAACTCCAGGAATCTTTAAGCTCATGAAAATGAAGTAACGACTCTAATGATGAAATAAACTTTTATTAATAATATTAACAAACTGTTCTTGCATTATTTTCTTTCGTAACTATAAGGAACCTTTTCGTATTTTTTATGATTTTTTCTATTAATACGGAAATCATTGTGGGCCTGGAATAAGGCCCAAATGGTGCTCTTAAATTGATAAATATACGGCCCTGTTCGCGTCTCAGACATTCAAAATTTTCGGAGAATGTCCTTACGTGTAAATTTTTCGTTTAATATATTCCTATATTTCCCGTCCCCGAAGTGTGTTGAGGAGTGAGAAGAAGCTTTAATCGGGAAACATTTTACATCAGTCACAATGAGTTTTTTTTTCATAATGGCCGCGTTAAGAACGCGATTTCCACAATAATGGAGGCAAAATAACATAGGTAAGCAAAAATAACCAGCCACCGCAGATACACTGAAAAATAAAACGATTTTCTGAATTTTTAATAAGGCTTTAAGCAAACCAAAGTTTGAGCTTTATTATGAGCAATTCTTATTATAATATAATGCTAAATAAGGGGTTTTATAGTTTTTTCAAAAACACTAATTTATTGTAAATAGTTTCTGTCTATGACTATTATTAAAAAATTAGCATTTTGACACTTATTCTGATAAGTCTTGATTAAGTTTGCAATTACAAATCAATAATAAAACAGTTATAGTATCTGAGAGAGATTAATGAGTGATAATTTAGTTCATTTTTGTTAAGGTACAATATACTTACGGCTTAACATTGTAACCACGTCCTCTTTTACTCATTCTTTTCCATACTAGGAAGAAACAAACTCCAGTACATGAAATAAATTCAAAAGACCGCATATATTGAAGTATCTACCTTCAGCTGAGCCCCATTCGAAACGGATTTCCAATTTATTCAACGGCCGTATTCAAGTTCCGGTTTTTCCCTACAGCTTTCAACAACTTTTTAAAAATAATAAGTTTCCTGGGATTCGGCAAAAATGTCTAAATTACATATGGAAAGATATATGGCAATCGCGTTATTTAAACATGGGCTAAAAATGGATTTATTGTGTCTGGTTTTGCCGAGATAATAATATAAATTGGTGTTCTCTTTTTAAATCCACACGTGCCCAAATTATTTAACTTTATACCGGGTGTTCAAATTAAAGTGTTACAGCTAAATACCGCCTATTATAAAATAAACGTTTCAGTAAAGTACTACAGTTTTGTAGGGAAAAATTTTTGGCTAAAATCGTTTTTTATAGCTAACCATAATATGGTCGACTTTTTTTTCGTCCAGCTAAATTTTCAAGTAGCTGTTACTCAAAAAGTAAAAGTCGAATAAAAAAAATATTTCCATCAAAAGTTTCTTATTTTTTTATGTACTTTAAGAATATGTAAAAAAATAATGGGGTTCCTATTTAAAAAAACAAAGTCCATCTCGATATGGCCATATTATGGTCAGCTATAAAAAAATGAATTTAGCCAAGATGTTTCCCCTAAAAAACTATAAAACTTTTGTCTGAAACTTTTTTTTCTAAAATGCATATTCTCGGCGGTATTTAACTGTAACACTTTAATTTGAACACCCGGTATAAAGTAGGTATAGTTTAAAGAAGGTCGTAGATAAAATTGCGCATATCGAAAACTTTTTGGATTACACATTGACGACAGTATTTAAAATGTTTAAAAACGGAGTGCCTCTAGCAGTAGTTTTTGTTTCTTAACTGTAATATGAAATTAAGCCTGTTTTATTTGGTGTTCCAAGTTCTGGCAATCCTTCTTTATCAACTTAATAAACTTATATCAAAGTTAGTTTGATATGGAGTTTGTTACTGCAATTTTTATTAATGTTGCTACTGAATGAAAAAATCGCATTAAAGTTTATTCAGTTAAAAATAAATTACAGCTAATATTGTAATAATATTCAGACATATAACTACACAAAAGGTACATGCAGATTAGGAAAAAATTATAAGAGCCATAGGCTATAGACACTGCGAGTAAACATCCATCTTTATACTTTTTGTAAGTACAACTCCTACCACCTTTCCACGACCTCACAAAGAATTTTACAATTTAGTAATACACAAACTATTGTAAGTATTTTTTTTTCTAAATAAATAAAAATAATATTTAGGTAATTCCCTAGTTCTAGAATTAAAAAATATTTGTAAAATTATGCTATACCTATTATAACGAGAGACAAGTAGATATGTTTACCGATTAAATTACGATGCTCTCAGACGTTTTACGAATATTGGCCTGCAATTAATAGAAATGGGTGTACCTATACCGTATGGCTTGTATAATTTTTTTCCAAACTTGTACTAATAATAATAATGTGTTTATTAGCAAAAAAAAATACAGAAATTTACAACTAAGAATCAATAATAATTTCTCAAACAAACAAAAGACAAAGCCACAGAAGGATAATTTTAAAAATTATGCTTGTGCGTGGCACTACTATAAACATTAAATAAACTATATCCCTAAACAATTTCAAAAATAATTTTAACTGTAGAGTTCTAGATTTGTCATGATTTTTTAAATGATTTTTCGTTACTTATTTTTTTGACAGAAATGGGAAGTTTTAAAAAAATTACATATTTTTTTCTATTAATGATGTATTTGAATTTGCAAAATTAATGTTTATTGTTTTTCTATCATATTCAAAATCTGTGGTATTTTTTCTTTATTTTTGTATAAATATCGAACATTCAAAAGAATCGTAAAAAATTTGTTCTTGTTTGAATAATCATCTACGTGATGTACGTGATTTCTAATAAGTTAATTTAAAGAAAATTCTTATTACCTACCCATTCTTTGTGTATGAAACACCTCTTCCAAATTAAATTCCAATCGCTCAAAGCTTGTATAGAAGTTCAATATTTCCAGAGATGATACTTCAAATTTGTTAAATAAAACAGAACAGAAAAACTCTCTAGAGTGTTTTGTGCCAAACCTTGTATATTAGAATTTATGTTTGGTCTCTGAGGTAGGTACTAAATATATTGTTAAAAAGAAAATGTTCTTGCTCTTTCGCATATTATGGATGATTTATGGCAGTTTTATCGAATTATATTCTCTGTTTATGTTTTTGATATCCAACAATTTTACCACAGTAAAGAAAAAACTCCAAACTCAAGTTAACATTTCAGAAAGAGTAAAATGTTATTTTATAATGATAATAATAATATTTATATTTAGATAATATACAGGGTGGGCCAACGAAAATTTTACACCCCAATTTTACGGCTTTAAAATGAAAATCGACAAAATAAGCTCGAAACCGTTGATTTTTGATTCGAGGGGGAACAAATTGTTTGTTTTTTCATCCATGTAACTTCAACCCTCTAACAGGGGAAAGCACAATCTAATAATTTTGAATAGGGGTGAGGGATGTTGCAATACCTCATTTTAAAGATCTCATCGAGTAGTATCCGACCCTAAAATTTCGCGTCAAAATTTTTATCGATAACAGCTAAAACAGTGAAAGAGATAATATGGAAAAAATGTCTACTTAATAACAACAGTGTTTTAGAAAGGTGTACTATACCGCAACAGGGTTTTAAGTAAGGGGAAATAAGGTGGTATAACAGTGGCGTAACACACATTGAGGGAAAATGCTGCTTTTTTACTTGCACAACTGTTGATTTAAATTGTTACCCATGTATACAGGGTGTTTCCGAACTTGGCGTCCAAATTTGTAGGGGTGGTAGTTCACATAATTTGAGACCGATTCGCAGATTTTATTTTTCCAAAGTATTTAAAATAAAAATAATTAAAAATTAATTAAAAATTATAAACAGGTACGGTCCTGCACAGCGATGGGAACGACTCGAGTCGCGCGCGCTACGCTTAGAATCGACAAAATTGCAAATCGCATCTGTTTTTGAGGACTTTAGGGTATGACCCACTTTTTGATTTTTTTTATAATGGCTCTATTTTGTTTATTATAATTTTTTTAGAAAAATTAAATCTGCCAATTGCTCTCAAATTATGCGAACTACTACCCCTACAAATTTGGACGCCAAATTCGGAAACACCCTGTATATTTGAATCTAAAAACACTGTTGATTATCACGAAAAGATAAATGGAGTAGAAATTAAAAATAGTGAAAGCTTAATAACATAATTGATACTACTATAGATACTATGGTAATTTATCTAGAATCGGACGACAATTCATCAGAAAGTGGAAGTAATAGATAGTATTTTTCGGGAAAAAGATTTTTAAAAGCTCTAAGTCAAATAATTCAATTTCAGAAATAAATAAAAAGTCCCATATATGCCTTATTGAAGTTTGGCAGCGTTTGTGGCTATTTATTTGACCATCTTTTCTTTCAAAATAGAGTAGAGAGTAGTCTCGTCTGGCTTTATAAACTTGTGGTTGTGGTTTGTCATTATTTCTGACTCAATGCCCTCCACTGTTCAGTTTTCTTTACTAGAAGGAGAAGAAGGTAATCTGCTTCAGCTTTTTTTCGACCTTTGGCCTTATAGTTAATGAGGTAAACGCATAGCTCAACTCGAAGATTTCATTTTTAGAGTTCCAATGTCTTTGTCTTCGGTGAGAAAGACAAACAGAGGGTCCTTATAATCTGTTTCGGTTTCATGGTGGAAGGTGCACCCTTTCGTCACAAGTGAGTTGAGGTTTTTCCGCTCAACTGCGCTTCCTTTGGGATCCAGAGGGAGACTTTGGGGAGTTCGAATGTTGGTGGTTTGGTTTTCCTGGAGGAAAAATGTTTTATCCAGCTCTCCCACTTTGGAACCCTGACATTGTCGTAAAAATCTTAACTTTTCAATACTCTTTTTTGTCATTATATGTATCGGATTGAACTTTAGCATATCCATCCCTTTCAGGATATTTTAAAGAAACAAAGATTAAACAGAACATCAGGGTTCTAATATTTTCCAAGTTTTAAGAAAACTTGGTGACGTTAACTTTTCTTTAGCTTGAATTAACTTAAAGTAGGTTCTGATTTTAACTTACACTGATCAATTTTTAGTTTTGAGTCTTATCATATTATAAAATATTTAACATCAGTAGAATTCAGTTAAAAATCTAGTAAAATCGCTACACCTTTTGCACCCAACGTGTGGCGCCTTAAAACAAATAAAACAAATTCTTGCTATTACTTTGCAAGTATGGAAATAAAGTTAAAATTTGCTATCCCTGAATCTAAATAGATGTAGAGAAAGCGAATTGCGTCTGGTCGAACTCAGTTACATAATAATCATTTTATTATTCAGCATATTTTCCTCCTACATCCGTATTTTGTTTGTGCTTTTACATCATCACAATATTTTGCAGATTCTATCTCGAAATCCCGAATAGATTACAATGATAAATTGAAATGAGCCGATTTGAAAGAGAAAGTCATTTAAACTTGGAAACTTTCTCGTCTCCTCTAATATTTCGGCAATTTTGGACAAATCTGTCGTCAGGTACATGACTTATTCATGAATTGTGTAAAATTTATATTTCCAGTGGATGCGAGTAGGTGGGTATTACAAACCCCAGAGGTAAATCACTTGAGGACCATTGTAATATAAATGGTCGGGTTGGTTGGATTTGACGATTTATACACCGTTAGAAAACGATACAAACATTGTTAAATACAACATTTTTTCAAACACTGTCTGATAAATTGTAGATAACTTTTTTAATAAAGGGTTAGTTCAAATAAAGTTTAGATAAAAAATAATACTCCTTATCTCCCAAGGGTATATGTATTTTATAAGTTTCGAAATCATTTGACACCTCTAGTGGCTAAATTATATAGCAAAATTTTGTAAAAACATAATAACTACAATAACAATTAATAATATTAATCATGTCAAAAGACCGAAGATAAAAGATGAAAAATTATATATAAACAACCGCTGTGCAGCTAGACAAATTTATTTAAGTATTTAAAGAAAATTCTATAATTATTTCTAAACAAACTAACAAACCAAAAGCCATCGAAAAATTAATATCTGCAAAACAAGCCAAACCAACTAACACAAATTCTCCTAAGCTTACAAAAAACCAATAGTCTAATCAACAAGTTCAAAAGCGTATTTTTGGGACATACTATTACGAAAATTATGTTCAATAGCTCATTCGATTCGGAATAATGTCTAGATCAATGTGTAAAGAAAAATGTTGCAGTGAATAAAAAATTGCAAAAGTTATAAACAATTAAACACCTCGAAAACATGATGTTTGGTTTTTTGCCTATAGTTTGTAAACTATAAATATTTTTGGATTTTTCAAAAAAGATCCTTAAAGAGGAGGAAATTTGCTATAAATAAGTTCCGACTCCCGAAACTGTACCTCCATTATTTATAATTTTAATTTAACGCTCAAAGTAGCTTTCCGCGCGCCATTTTTAGGTTGCGCGCACGGCGTCGAAACCAAGTAAAATGAAATAAAATTTTTTCCGTAATTTTAATACACTAAGTAGTTTTTGGAATTTTTATTTCTTTCAGGAAAAAATAAACCAAAGTTGGGAATTTGTTTATAACAAATTGTTAACTTAATAAACAATGGAATTATTAATAAAAGTTTTGATAATTTTTCCAACCACTGTAAAATAATAAGTATTCGATAAATATAGCTTGAATAAGAGCTAAACACTTAATACAATTATTTAATAATAAATAGGCGGAAATCATGAATATAAGTTAACAAAAACGTATTAGACTTGTATACAAACAGTCCGAAGACGCTAGATAGCATTAGAGTAGGAATGTACTCCTTTAAACTGAAATTTAGTCGCTGGCACCCAGTTTTCAAGTCTTACAAGCACTTATCCTGCTGAAATGCTCTTTTAATAAGTGCGCGCAACCTAAAAATGGCGCGCGGAAGGCTACTTTGAGCGGTAGTCGGAACTTATTTATAGCAAATTTCCTCCTCTTTAAGGATCTTCTTTGAAAAATCCAAAAATATTTATAGTTTACAAACTATAGGCGAAAAACCAAACACCATGTTTTTGAGGTGTTTAATTGTTTATAACTTTTGCAATTTTTTATGCACTGCAAAATTTTTCTTCACACATTGATTTAGATATTATTCCGAATCGAATGAGCTATTGAACATAATTTTCGTAATAGTATGTCCCAAAAACAAGCTATTGAACTTGTTGATTAGACTACAACGAGAATAAGCAATTCAAAATCGAAATACTAGATCTCGTGCTGTTGTACAGCAATCGAAAATCCTTAATTGTAATAACAACAATCAAAGACCTGTTAGTTTAACCTGCTTAAATCTAAGACATCATTATTTTGACCCCTGGTATATTTTGTATCTCCAACTTGTGCTACCCGAGCTCTTTTGACGCCGCATAAAAATTTTATGAAGTAAAAAATAATAAATAATATGGAACGTCACAAGTAAGAACAATTTTGTTTTCAATTGGAATCAGATTTTACTCCAGAAATATCCTGTATCCGATGTCTTTTTAAGAAGTCGTAGAAAAACTAATTTGTTAGAAATACGACAAGGCGTTTAAAGGATCTCTTTATTATCGTCTTTTGGTTGCCATCTGTTTTGAAACAAACATTTCTCTCTTTATATCAACATTGTGTTCTGTCCCGAAAAGGTCCACAAGCGTTAAAAATGAGTTATTAGCAGTTTTCTTCGTCTTAATAAGCAACAGCTGTTGTTTATCAGGACTCGCATGACTGTTTCCAATCCGTAATTCATCGTTTTGATTTTCCTTTAACACAAAGATTCTCGATTTAACGGTCAATTGAGATTATTGGGTACACACGGTGGGAAGAAAACAGTTATTGTTTCATTTAGAACGCTAAATAACATGTTATTGGACGAGAGTTATTCTTTTTGGATTTGAATAAGGTGTAGCAAAGTTAAAAAATAATTCGAGAAATAATTCATTAAATTGTCTATTCTTTATTTTGAGATAATTGTTAGTGGAAATGTATGGGAAATTGTCCCACCGTCAATATGGATAATCTATGTATCAATTGGTGGATAATGTTTATGTGTAATAAACTTATTGACATTTAATATTAGTAGGTACAATTAAAATGCTCGGAAATATTTATTATATTCGACTTGTTCTTGTTCCTTCCTGGAAATATTTAGTCAAGCACAATAGCCGTGAGGGAGAAGAGGGGAATTTTTGTCAGAACTCACTAACAAACGAATATCCGGAGTTAATACAGACAAACACAAAAATATATTATTCGTCACATGTAGTATAAGTTTGAACGGACAGACAATTGAAAGAAGTAATGAAAACAAATGTTCCTCTTATTGATATCTTTCATTTGGTATATATTGTTCAGTCATGAGTTATGTACACGGTAGTGTACAGTGAAGCACAACTTACAAAAGGTTTGATGGTGAGTGTGCGCAAAGGAGAATTGCTAAAAGGGGGTGCACAATGGACATGAAACGCCATTATGTAACAAGCAATGTTAAAGGCAAAAAGACGACAATGGGTAATCTTTCTGAATGTATATTAAGCCTAACCATTCTATTTTAGTAAAATAACTTTGTAATTTTTTTTAAGCAGTTTTTATCCTTGGACACAAGCAGCGGTAAAGATCAATACCATAAACGGTTCCTTGGATAAAAATTAGTTAAAATATTATTCAATATATTAATAAAATAACAGATATATTTTCTTTTTCAATAAAAAACAACAGTTTGACAAAAAACGACGATATTTTTACTCCATTCAACGTAGTAATCTATCTAAGAATGAAACGGCTTGGCGGATATCCTTTATTATTTTCAAGATTCCAGTATACTCACTGGATTTCGGATAATTTCGAAATACTTCGGTTTCCACGCACTTTCGCTATGGGAATACAAATATCATGGTTAACTAGCTTAGGTTATGTATCTTAAATTGCTGTATCTTCCTTGATGGATTTTGTTTCGGAATAGTTGGAACGTGACTAATGAGGCACCAGAATGTCAATTATATACGTATTTGCTTGGCGTAAGGACTAGATTTTACATCGATAATATTACGAAATAGTTATAAATTATTTCAAAGAAATATATATATATTGAAGTTCTGAACCCAATAAATTTTTAATTTGTAGATTACATCACGTAGGTAATATCTATACTAGAGCTGGAGTCCCGTAAAAATGTTTGTACTAATTTGATTAACCAACAGAATCAAATAAAGTCCATATTTTGGATCGGGTATTTTAATCGCCATTTTCCAAAATGCCCGACATCTATTTTCTTCTGTATATTTTTTGACAGTCATACTCATCATTTAATTATCTAACTGTATAATTTGAGGGACGAGGAATCGACTCAAATGGTTTGTGAAATTGTCTGACTGCTATTTTCTAAAAAAATCAGTACTAAAAGTTGTACAGGACTCCTCTATTACAGAGCGCAATCTGCAATTCAAAAACAGGCCTTCTTTGCTATAATATTAATGCTGATACATCCTAAAACTGAAATGTTCATTTAAATTTACAGTTAAAATAACATTGTTGAAAATGGATGAGGAATGAAACTAGCAACTCTTCGACAAGCTGTGGACAGTAACAGCCGCTATAAGAGAAAACCTAGTTGCAAAAAGCCAAAAAGTGTAGCTTCTGATGTTGTGTTTGTGTATCACGTGACAAATCAGTGCTATGAACATGACAACAGAAAATACTAATAATAAAGTATAAGAAAGTGAGGATGACCATGACAAAAATGAAATATCCAGGAAAACAAGATCAGTTGTTGTACCACGAAAACCTCCTTCCTCAATTGTATGCCCAACACATATTTGATGTAGTATCTCTAGGCATCAAATTCATGTGGTAGATTTGAAACCTAGCTGTGAAGTTTGAAACGAATAAATTGGTAATGAAATTTATATTTCTGTATTTGATTAAAATGTAATAAATAGGAGGTGATATATGTTTTTTTTTGGCATAGGCACATTGCCATTCAGCCAGACACAGATTCGTCCATAATTAGAACTACCCAAGAATATTTCCTAACAGCAAGAGGTGTAAGAAGAAGAAAAACAATAAGCAATATAGAACGGGGACACTCGCTTCTCGTCCAGGGACCCATCAGGATAGGAGGTGATATGACGATATTAAAAGTGGCCGCACTTTGCTATACACTTTTCCGTCATAGGTCAACTCCCAGCTAGTAGAACTAATCAGTTTTGATGAAAATAAATGTAATTTTCTTAAAATACCTTCATTTAAATGATACAAAATCATTTTCATCCCGTCAATCTTTAAATATAAAATTATTGACTACAAATAAATCAAAGTACGATAGGTCGTCATTTTGATTACAATTTTTCGTCACTTAAAGTGCGTCCATTTGGATTCATCGCAAAACAGTGTTTATGTTGTCTCTACTTCTTTCTATCTCGATGATTACGCAATACAAAAACTTGAAATGGTTAGATTTTTAGAAATATCTATTGTGAATTACTCCAATAATGATACACATTCATTGATCCTATTCACAAAGAATAGAATCCTTTTGAAAGGACATTCATCCCAATGCATTATGCGTTACGAAAACAGATTTACAATTTCCGTATCATAAACACGAGATTGTACCAGCAATTTCGATATAAAAGGTTAAGTAGGCCACATTAACTCCTCGGCTATACAATACATAAAGTTATTGGCTCACGGATGTAAAGAGAACGCCAGAATAATGGATTTATGGCATTTGTTTTCGCAGCTCTAGCACATGCAGGGATAACCCGGAAAACAATGGTCAAAATTCACAAATCTAGCTATATTTCAATACCCCGCGAGATTTGTGGTGAAATCCGGATCAGTGTTTCAGTTTATGAGGTTATCCTTGAGGATTTTATGAATCGAAAAATGCTCGAGCAAAAAACAAATAATATGACAGTTTTACGAAGTTTTATTTATTAACATCGATTTTTGTATAAATTTATTCTTTATAGCCATGTATTGAGTATGTTCATATTTTTAACTAACTAAAAACATAATAAACTTTGGCTATGCGATAATTTATGATTGCCAAAGAACTCTCTGTAGGCAAGTGTCCTGATTTATGTAAAATATTCAAAGTATTCTATTATAAACAGATCTCTAAAAATTTGTTTTTGATAAAAGATTATATTTTTTCTAATTTTTGTACATTTTTTTATATTCTAAATATTCTAAACTGCGGTGTTATTTTTTTCTGCTTTGGCCCAACTAATTGAATATGTAGTCTGGATATTTTTCACAATTGAAGACGTTCAATTATACACTTATGCTTGTTATGTATTAGTATTTGTTACTTAATATATATTTAGTTAAATAAAACACTTTATGTAAGATCGTTGCCTTTATTCAGAACCCTGTTCAAGATACAAGACAAGACATCTTTTTTAGAGTTGACATCTGACAGACGACGACTCTGACAATTGACAAATATGTATACAATTTAATATTAGAGTACGTTCACAAAAAACCTTCAGGAGCGAAGAGGAAGAAGCTTCTGAAAGAAAGGAAAATGGCTGCATAAACGTAGACGGAGGAAAATCCCCATAATAATACAGCCCAAAAACGAACCCAACGGAGGTAGTACCAAACGAAGAAAGGGTCTAAAAGGCCCCGATCTGAGTCGCAGACTCCCCCTACTCGAAGTGGAACTAAGCGGGCCAGAAAAGCTCCGGCATCGGCTGGCTCGTACAGCGACAATTTGAGGGGTATCCGACTGGCTGTCATCCAGAGAGGGCATCCAGATACAACCCTAGACCAAGAACAAGGAGACTTGGTACAAGAAACTCTTGTGGAAAAGCTCTACGCTGTCCCTTCAAGCAGTGGAGAAGCACCACATTTCCTCAGAATATCGTTTAGCGTAGGGGTCATTTGGATGACCTGCGCTAACCAGCAGACCGCGGACCGGTTAAGGAGGACGGTCGGCACTCTGGGAAACCTTTGGGAGGACGCGGAGTTGACCGTGGTTGATTCTAAGGATCTCCAGAAAACCCAGGGTTCTGGTTTTTATCCCGGACGAGTCCGAGGTTGAAAAAGTCAGGAGACTTCCTTCAGCTCCAGAATACGGAACTAAAGACGCCGGACTGGCTTTTAATGAGCAGGAAAATTGAAAAGGAATGGCAACTCCCAGCCTTTTCAATTGACGAAGCCTCGTACGAAGCCCTCAAGATGTCACAATTCCAGGCCTATTATAAGCTAGGAAGGGTAACCTTCAGGGTCCTAAGGCGGCCTGGCGAGGATCAGGATATTCCAAATCAACCTCTAGCACTGTAAGGCTGCTTCGGCTGTACTTACAGTGGCGATGGGGAGGTTTGATGTGGCCCTGGTACAAAAACCATGGATTAGACACGGTACAATAAGAGGTTTAGGAGGGTTGGGCGGAGAGTTAATATATAACAGATTCACAGACACCCCTCGAACCTGCATAATTATCAAAAAAGGCATAAAAATACTGCAGTTAACTAATTTCTGTTCCAGAGATTTGACAGCAGTCAGAATCAAGATAGATGCAGGAAATGGACCGAAGGAGGTAATACTCAGATCGGCATATCTACCTTCAAACGATCCTGAAGCAACACCTACCAGAGAAGTGGAAAAGCTGGTAAGATACTACAGGCGCAACGGAATGCAGATGATCATTGGCTGTGATGCAAACGCACAACACAGGGGAGGGAGCACCGATACCAACGAAAGAGGTGAGTCTTTACTACAATTTATTATAGCAAATAATTTAGACAAATGTAGGCCATAAACCGACAGAAAGGAAGTACTCGATGTAACAATAGCATCAACATACTTGAATAATTTTGTTACAGACTGGCATGTGTCTAACGAAAAGAGTTTATCAGATCACATACACATAAACTTCAATATTAAAGGTAATTATTGCAAAAGAAACGGAATCCCAGAAAAACAGACTGGAAGGCATATAATGCTTCCCTGGAATGTAATTTTCCGAAGATGAGAAAGACAATAAGAACAACAATCGACCCAGTAATGGCTGTGGATGAGTTTAATGACACAGCCACTAGCGCTTTTAACGACACCTGTCCCTTAATAGCAGGAAACAGGTGAGACAAAAATTTAATAAGGCTAAAATAACCGGCGAATGGGAAATATTGATCGAATGGGATCTATTGATCATGGTACAGGGAAAATACAACACTATAGTAAGAGATCGAATGCAAGAGGCTCTAAATATAGTAACAAAATGGACAGAGGCGGAAGGACTAAACATTAGCCCAAACAAATCTGATATAATTGCATTCACCCGCAGCAGGAAATTGGAGGGACTAGGGCCTCTGATCCTAAGAAGTACAAGCATCCAGCTTAAGGGGGAGGTAAAATATCTCGGGGTTATGATTGACTCGAGACTTATCTGGAACCAGCATCTAGAAAAAACCACAAGGAGAGCGGAAACCTTGTTAATGATGGCAAGGCAATCCTTTGGAAAAAAAAATTGGGGTTAAAACCAGACATGGTATATTGGCTTTATAACATGGTGGTGAGACCGATAATAACATACGCAGCTTAGGTGTGGTGGCCAAAAACATAGCAAAGGAAAGCAATAGCGAGGCTAAGCAAGGTACAAAGACTTGCCTGCCTCGGAATAACGGGGGCAATGAAAACAACCCCCACAGCTGCAATGGAAGCACTAATAGGACTCCCACTTCTTCACTATGTGATAAAAGGGGAGGCAAAATTAGGTGCTTACAGATTAGGGAATACACTGGAAAATCTTGACATTAGGCCAGGTCACATGAGTATCTCAAGGTTAGTGATAGGAGACGTACTAGACATGAGATTAGACCACATAACCAAAAGGTACTCTTTTAATACTCCATTTGAGGTTTTATTACAGGAAAGAGCGAATATCACCATAAGGGAGCCCAATGCCCAACGACAGGAACAAATCTGGTATACAGACGGGTCTAAGACTGCGGAAGGCACTGGGGCGGGAGTATTCTTCAAAAACCCCGATACTAACCATAGCTATGCTATAGGAATACATTCCTCGGTATTTTAGGCCAAGGTATACGCAATTTTGCAATGTGCAAAAACGATCAATGAAAAAGCTGTCGAAAATCAGCATATTCAAATAATGTCAGACAGCCAAGTGGCACTTAAGGCCATATCGAGTCAGAAAGTTACGTCGAGGCTGGTATGGGAATGCATCGAAGAACTAAGAACACTGGCAGACCGAAATATAGTAAAACTATTTTGGGTGCCAGGTCACCAAGGGATCAAAGGCAAAGAAAAGGCTGACAATCTTGCAGAAAGAGGGCCAGAACAAACAGCGAAACCAGACACAAACCCAGGAGTACCAAAAAGTACAGTCCGGGGTTTTATAAACGACTGGATTCGGGAATATTAACTATTGGGGAAGCACCCCAAAACAGGCACAAGGAAAAGCCTTCATAGACAGATCATGTCCCAAAAGAACTGGACTCTTTATAAATAGGAACCAGTTGAAAGTGGTTCATGACTGGGCATGCTCCAGTAAAGGGACACTTGAACAAAATTGGCATATACAATGGGGAACTCATGTGCCGAATATGTCACAAGAAACCAGAAACGGCCAAACACATACTGTGCGAATGCGAAGCTCTAGATCGCAAAAGACAGGCACTTTTTGGATAACCCCAGGTTGATCCAAGGATCTGAACAAACTTGTACAAGGTACAAAGGTGACAGAGTGGGTGCTATGAACTAGCATGGGGTAAAACACAATAAGCCAGTAGGCTTCAGTGTTTTCAGACGAGCCCAGGAGAAAAAAAAATGTTCACAATGCTCATAGACCTTCTGTCTTAATTTTGTTATTATTATGATTGCTTATCTTAGGCTTAAAACTTTGTCTATTACAAACGCACATTTTTATTGTTTGTTTTTAGTTCTTCGTTTTTCTCTTTTGTGTGTTCGTTAAGACATTCTATTAACAAACCAAAAAGTTCTATTTATTATTTATTATATTAAATACTAATATAGAGACTACAATTTCTAAGATAGGGCCATAAAATGGTTGGTTTTTTATCTCAATTTTCCTATGAAAAACAATAGGTACTAGAGAAATGTAATAAATAAAAAAAAACAAACTACTCCAAAAAGAACATCAAACACTAAGGACATATGTAACAAACAACCTTCAAGCAATTATAGTTATTTTTGTTTTCTTTCTTTTTGTGTGTTGTAATCTATTCATTTTCATTTCTCGGTGACTGTCCCGACTCGTCATATTTCACGAGATGACAAAAATGTTGAAATTCTGTCGAAACGAGTCTGTAGTCGGATGTCGAACTCAAATCACGCATTACAGACACCTTTCAACAATGCAATTCTCTTGTTGACTTCGTTGCCGAGGGACTGATCGAAATATCGGGAAATATTTGCTGTTGGAAATTTATTCCTATCAGACACCAACTGAGTTATATTATATCTAAATTTAGGTAACATTGTATCTCATGGAGATACTTATACATCGCTGAATATTGAAATAGATAACTTTATGTGTATATAGTAAAAAATTAAGACATAATATCCTCTTGAAGACGTTAGAACATAAGAGGACAGTGTCTAGAATTAGAAGCTATATTTCTAATTGGAAACAAATTGTTAAAGTATGGTGTCAATAGATTTTTTTGTCAAATGAAATATTTCAGCAAGTTGATGAGGCATGAAACATGAATACAGATCATTCTTAAAAGAAAAGCGTTCTTAGACTAGTAAACAGAAAAACAGATTGGCAGAGCTTTAAACTAGAAGTTTGGTTTTTATTTAGTTCATCCATCAAAATGAACTTAAAGCCAAACAAAATTAATATGGCTAAATAGATATTTTAAATATCTGGTGGTCAGATTTAAAATTATTGATCACAGTGACCCTATTACGTCATCTTAAACTATTACGTCATCTGCTACATCATTAGAAAAGCTTACTGTAGCAATGTGTACCGCAAATAATGACTTTTCAGTCGTACCTAATCGGATATTAGTTTTCAAACTTATTTTCTTCCATACTTCATTTTGCATCTAATTTATAGTCCAAAAAAACAAACGTTCCCATTCAATTCATCAGCAGATCGTTGAATAATACAAAGATTTGTTTTCGGCTCCGGACTCCAATTTGCAAATTCTCAAATTCACATATTTCCTGGCCCCACCTTTTTCTTACAACAGCAACTGCTTAGATTCCAAATTCGCGCTATTCAACCGCTGAAGTCGAAAATCCTCTCCCGCCTGCCTATGCGGGATACACTTGAACTTTGTTACTGCAAGTTTACCGGAAGCTAAATGTTCCGGAATATTAGGAATGACTGGAATATTAGGGAACCGGGACTCGAGCGACAATTTCGCGAATGCACGGGTGGAAAATAAGCTATGATTTGAAAGTGACGATTTTTTTTTAGTTTCTGGTCGTGAGTGAGGATTTGTCATTCAAATGTTATATTATTTGTAATTTGGAATGAAATATATAAAAAATATACAGGGTTATTATTTAAAATAGCACAATGACTATATCTCATGAGATAAAGATGATATTTTATCAATAATGCTTAGAACCATTTCTAATAATAATAGCTTAAGGACAATACAAATAATTTATAGAAAAGTTACCTTGAATGGTATGTCAAATTGTTTGCAGCACTTCTCTTACCTGAAAAAGAAAGAAAATCAATTAATTAATTTTAGAAAAGTAGTAATTAATAAACCAAAATAAGTAAAAATTAACAAGTACATATAAAATTTAAACAACACAATGATTTTTTTTAGAAAAGCCAAGCAGAGTGCGTAAATCACAAGAGTGTGAAAAATCACTTTTACACAAGTGTTGTACAAAATTTTTTCTAGCAACAACAATACAATTTTATCAAACAATTATAAAACCAGGAATTGTGGTTGGTAACTTGCAAATAATTTTCACAAAAAGGTTCTCAGGTTAAAAACAAACTTTATTACGAAAACACAATAACTTCTTTACAATCAGTGTTATTCATTATCATTATAGTTACAATCGTTATAATACAAGACAAGAAATCAATATCGATCAATCATCAATGCTCAAAAAAGTCGTTATAATTAACTCAATTCGACACCAATGTTTACACTCCTGCAAAGCAAGGAACGCACTGTTTCCAGTCACAAGATGGCACCTCTTGAAGTTCTGCCTCTCGCCGCAAGGTGGCGCTATAAGTTCTTAACAGTGGGTATGGAGAATGAATAGATGATTTCAACGGAAGACATCTTGAAGTTGCAAGGTCATTGGAATATCTTTGCGCCATCTATAAGTTTACATAACAACTAATAAAATAAAAAAGAAAACTGTAAATTATTATTTTAGCAATCTGTTTAAGATTACGGCGTCGGTATTCATTTTTTTCTTTGTCTTCTTCATTAGTTGTATGTGCTCAGTTTTTCACCATCTCTATCTACTTAGTGCCAGGTCCCAATAAAAGTCTTCATTTTCTTAGTCATGTGTCATGTCAAAATTTGTAAAAACATAAAACAAATTGAGGTTACAATCTCTGGTTTTGTTTTTGAATTATTTTTTGCATTTATTTTCAAAATACTAGCTTAGAAAATGATAGAAAGTAAAGTTAAAAGGTAGGTGTGCACCTTTTGTTTACTACTATAAATTTTAAAGTGAATAGATGTATTTATCATTGTTGGATAATGCAGATGATACCTATTAAACAAATTTAACAAAAATCAGCCATAGAGACCTAACGCGCGCTTAGCAAGCCATGTACTAGATTCCAGATCTTGGCTATAGTAAGGGTGAAAATTGAGCCCATACAACTAAAGAAGAAGGCATAAAAAAACAATAAATTTATGCTGACGCCGCCGTGACTTTAGACAGATTTCTAAGAGAAGAAATCCCAAAACAAACCACTCCAGGCGCGGCCATGATAGCTATTCACTAAGTCATGGGAGCGCTCTCATGGGAGTGTTCCCATATATTTTGCTCTCTTACTCTTAGGTGGGTATATCGTGCTTACTCACTTTTAGCCCAGGTACATGCGTAGTTAGGTCGGAGTAAGCACGATATACCCACCTAAGAGTAAGAGATCAAAATATATGGGAACACTCCCATGGGAGCGCTCCCATGACTTAGTGAATAGCTACCCATGAATGATTTTTCAGCTCTAAATCATAAATTTGCAATTTTACCAGGGCGGTACGTGCTCTAAACGCTAAACTAAAACAATGCATTACAGGACAAGAGATAATTGAGACTTACAACGCTTTCATGAACAAAGTAGACATCAACTTCAACTTAAGAAACTAGATTATTATATACAAGACAGTAAATTCAATAACATACGTCATGGACATTATAACAGGCTTGTACGGGCATTTGTGCGACTGTAGGAGCACTTTTTCTCAGAGTTTCTTCGATTCTCTGGGAAATTGGTGTGACTGTAGTAGCATAAATGGCTGTACAAAGCACACATTACGGACATAAAAGACAGAATACAGGAAAAAATTTACATACAGCCTCCTCAGCAATACAAACCCAACTGAATAGCCAAATCACTAGAACGACTTGAAAACAACTTCAGTCGGACGGAAGACTGCTCGGTGACGTCATCGCCTGGTACCCAAATCAGGCTTGCCACGATTTTTGTGTTGGGCGGTGGAGTTATCGTGTAGTCCAGTGTTTTGGCTATCTCATGCACGTAAACTACTACAAAACGCACATGCACTCAAGGACAACCTTGTTTTTTCAATCAGTTTTTTAGGGAAGATAGATAAAAGTAAAATCTGACAAAAACTTACCACTTTACAACTACCGATCTAGTTAGCAGCCATAACTGACTTATAATGCTTTTTAAGTAAGGAGGGGTCACGAAAATCATTAATAATAAATAATAACCTTTAATTACACGGCCAAGAAATCGGTCATGGCCTCGCCCGAGGTCTTCGCAGTTAGGAATACTTCCTAGACACAGTTAAGAAGATATCCGCTGCACATATGTTGCTAGTTGTTATTATACCATTTAAATGTACATATTGTAAATAAAGGAACTTTGTAAGTAAGTAGTTTTCTTTTTTATTTTATTAGTTGATATGTAAACTCATAGATGGCGCAAAGATCTTCCAATGACCTTGCAACTTCAAGATGTCTTCCGTTGAAGTCATCTATTAAGATGTGGCTGGTTCTAGATTAGTTTTCATATACCTTTTATTAAATAATTTTTAAGGTGTTTTACGGATAGTGTTATGATGAAATTAAAAACATTTTGATTCTATTTACAAACACTATCATAAAATGATAAAGGTATAATAAAATTAGGTATAAAAAAATATTAGAATTCATTAATATTTAACAATAGTAATTTTTTTAAATACAACAAATAATAAGATAAACAACTGTAAATAAAATAGTACATTCTTAATTTTCAAATTATTTTATTTAAATAAAAAATAAAAAAAATGCTATTATTGGGAATTGAACCCGGTGGAACTCCAGAACTTGCTATTTACGTGTATCTGATAAAGATCGACCAAAGATTGACCCTTGATATAAACTTGCCAGTCATTTCAGTAAAAAAATAACTACCTACCTTTTATTAACTGTTTACCGTTCTCCCATTATTTGTTTTGTGTTTATAACACAAATATACTTCCCTAGAGAATTACGTTTTAGGAGGGCTAACAAAATTACCTCAATCAGTTAATTTATAGCCTGAAAATGATTGGGGTCAAGGTATTTAATAAACTGAAGGTTTATGTGGAACAGAAATTTTATTGCTAATTTAAATCATCCTTGTCGGATCGATAGTCTACGACATACAAATATTTAAATTATTTACGTCAATCTCTGTGAAATCCGTTCATTTTACCGGAATTAATATGCGTAGGTTTATGTGATTATGGTGAATGGGGGAAAATAATTTGATAGAAATGCTGTGACGGATCACGATTTTTTTGGAATTAGGATATCCAATCTATGTCGGTTTTATATAAAAGATAAAATGTCGCTTGAATGGGGGAATATTTTAGACAAATTGATGCTGATTTCGGACAGATTTTGTCATTTATTAATGCCGATGTACCTAGTCCACTATATTATTAAGATGATCACCCTAACAACACTGATCTACCAGAAACATCCCATTTAGGTTCTATGTATGTTTCTTTGTTTCTGACATAAATGGTACGTCTCTACGATGTTTCTAAAGGAACGTTTCTGGAATGATTTTCCAAGAACGTTTTAAAAACATCGTAATTATGTATATTTAGGTATTCTGTTTTCGTTTTAGATATAATTTCGAAATATCAATATTATAAAATTACATCACAGTCTAAAATTAAATTTGAATATTTTAAATAATATTTTCATTTCACACGCTTGTGGGTAATAACTACTTTCTGACCGTGTGTGAATATAAATCTACTTTCCGTATCGGCTGTCAAATATGTCTATTATGATCTATGTGTAACAACCGGGATCTAAAGGACTACCGCTCGTCAACAAATGTATCAACCGGGCTTTGGTGTGCTCAGGGCCACCGAGAGCCAGGCCGGGCCCCAGGACAATTCGCTAGATCGGGCCCCGTGACAAAAAAAGGTCTCCAAACAAAAACTTTAACTTTTCTACTTGAATTAAAATTTCTAAAAAAATTAAAAAATCTTCAAGCAAACACTTTTCCTCTCTAGTCTTGTGCTGAACTGCTCATACAAACCAACAAATATCCGGTTGCCGGGCCCCCCTTATACCGCTGCCGGACCTCCATTTGAGTGCGGGCCCCGGGAATTAGTCCCGGCTACCCCCTCCCCCTAGTCGGCCGTGGGTGTGGTGGCCAAAGACACATCAAAGAAAAGCAATAACGAGGCAAAGCAAGGTACAAAGACTTGCCTGCCTCGGAACAACGGGGGCAATGAAAACAACCCACACAGCTGCACTGGAAGCACTAATAGCCCTTTTCACTATGTGATACAAGGGGAGGCAAGATTAGGTGCTTACAGATTAGGGAATACGCTGGGAAATCTTTACATTAGGTCAGGTCACATGAGTATCTCAAGGTTAGTGACATGAGACCACATAACTCTTTTAATACTCCATTTGAGGTTTTAATACAGGAAAGAGCGGAGATCACCATAAGGGAGCCCAATACCCAACGACAGGAATAAACCTGGTATACAGACGGGTCTAAGACTGCGGAAGGCACTGGGGAGGGAGTATTCTCCAAAAACCCTAATACTAATCATAGCTTTGCTATAGGAATACATTCCTCGGTATTTTAGGCCGAGGTATACGCAATTTTGCAATGTGCAAAAACGAACAATGAAAGAGCTGTCGAAAATCAGCATATTCAAATAATGTCAGACAGCCAAGCGGCACTTAAGGCCATATCGAGTCAGAAAGTTACGTCGAGGCTGGTATGGGAATGCGTCGAGGAACTAAGAAAATTGGCAGACCGAAATAGAGTAAAACTATTTTGGGTGCCAGGTCACCAAGGGATCGAAGGCAACGAAAAGACTGACGAACTTGCAAAAAGAGGGTCAGAAGAAATACCGGAACCAGACACAAACCCAGGAGTACCAAAAAGTACAGTCCGGGGTTTCATAAACGACTGGATTCGAGAAAACATTTTAACTATTGGGGAAGCACCCCAAAACAGGCACATGGTAAAGCCTTCATAGGCAGACCATGTCCCAAAAGAACTGGAGAACTATTCTTTATGAATAGGAATCAGTTGAAAGTGATAACAGGGTTCATGACTGGGCACGCCCCAGTAAAGGGGCGTGCCGACTATGTCACAAGAAACTAGAAACGGCCAAACACATACTGTGCGAATGCGAAGCTCTAGATCGCAAAAAACAGGCTCTTTTTGGACAACCCCAGTTTGATCCAACAACGTATAGAACCCACTCACCCAAGGATCTGCACAAACTTGTATAAGGTACAAAGGTGACAGAGTGGGTGCTATGAACTAACATGGGGTAAAACACAATAAACCAATAGGCTTCAGTGTTATTCGGAGACATAGTCAGACGACCCCAGGAGAAAATAAAAAATAACCGGGAAGTCTAAAGGACCACCGCTTGTCACCAAATGTAACAACCAACTGTCTAAAGATCATTTGTAACTACTGATAGGTCTTTAGCTACAGTTGTTAATATACTATTAAGGGATTAAGGCAGCACTGTCACTTAGCCAAAGGGTCCTGGAGTCCAGAAGAAACTTCCATTTACCAGTGGCAAATAAAAATATTAAAAAAAAAATTAAAAAGAACAAATTATCCTTTAATAACATATTTGAGCGGTTCTTGGCAACTAGTTTAAGATTCTTCTAGTTCAAAGGAAATAGAAACACCGAGGCTTCTCAAATGCTCGTAATATTTTCTTGGTTTTGAAAGGAGGGGGAGAGATTAATAATAAGTATTAAAACATTTACAAATGGATATATTTAAAATAAGTACAAAATTGTCTAAATAGTCTCCATAAAGCACCACTTAATATCCAAACTTTTAGAGAACATTTTATTGAATTAAATAGTTTGGACTTATTAACAACTAAAAATAGCACTACAAATTTTAATTGTATAATAATTATTAAATAATTAACAATTATTAAATAATGGAAGTTAGGAAATTATGAGAATAATGTGATAATTTTTAAATGCATATAACATTCCACTTGAAATATACAATAGACAATCTTAAATTAAAGCGTAACATACAACTAATTAGGGCCGTCCCTGGACTTCGGTTGCAGGTGTCTATATACGAGTCCCTTTGTTTTGCCTTCAACTATACCACAGGGACATCAAAATAGCTATTTTGGAGAAGGTACTAGAGGAAAATCATCCACTTCCAAGAAGCCTTCAATAAATACTGAAAGCCTCTCTAAATGGTTAGAGCAATTCATAAATGTCAAGGTGAAAATAAACAAAGTTCTCGGGTTAAATATTCAAATAAGAATAATAATTATGTTGTTGATACACTTAAAAAGGGGCAATCCTAAATTTTGCATCTGAGGGATATCATATGTAGAAGTATAAATACAGTTATTGAGAGTTAAACATATTTTAGAACACTTTTTGGTGCAATTTAGATAGTACTCAATCCATTTTAAAGCTAAAAGTGTTAGTTTTCGAAAGTATCTATATTAAAATAATATTTTTGCATCATCTCAACCGTATCAAAATTGTTCATCTCTATCCAATATGAATCAACTGGTAAAGATTTGGGACCCTTCCGTTTCGTCGAAATGGACCCTTCTGACCCTTATTTATGTGTTTTTTATGTTATCCTTGATTCGTAGGACTACTGTAGCAGAATGTTGATACAAAATGCGAAGTTGCTAACAACTCGTAAACGGAAATCCAATAAAAACAGTAATAAAACTAAGTAAATTTGTATTTTTATTTAAAAATGTCTTTATTTAGCGATTGATATAAAATATACAAGGTTTCTTTAATATTTAGAAAGTTCAATTTTGTAATATTATCGAAAGAACAAAATTGTATTCCATGAAATCAGAAATAATATAAGGAAAATAGGCCACCTCCACATGCCATCTGTATAATTACTGAATAAAAGTATGGTGGAAAAATACAATTTTCCATATTCTATATGGGTTAATAGTGGTAATAAAACCTGGATTTCGTTTAGTGACTATATTTGAGAGTATTTCGCAATGCAACTTTAATAAAAAATATAACATCCTAAAAACTCATTACAGTCGTAAAAATAAAGTGTAGCATTAACCAGTGGCGTGCCTGACTAAATTTACATGGAGCATAGGAAATTTTGGGTAAAAGTATTTTTGATAGAAAAAAATCAAAATGAAGCATTTTACTTTAATTCAAGTTCAATATTTGAGCGATAAAATAGTCCGGGTGATAATAATAAAAAAACAGTTTTGTGTTCTTGATTGTTTGTTAATCCAAACCCAAACTGTTACAAAAAGTTATTTTTGTAACAGTTACGTAAACAAAAAAAATAAAAATCAAACGTGTAAACTTGATATTCCTCCTGGTATTCAACTACTGGGCACGGGAAAGGAGGAAGCATACAAATTTTTAAAAACTACAAATATTTTAATTTCTATAAACAGCCCGCCACTGTCACGAACTCCCGCCACAAAAATAAGTTCTTCTCGTTTTGTCTGTGCGTCCCAGTTGGCTATCGCGAAAAATGAAAAATCCAGACGCCTTTTAATGAAGTAAGTATTCGTAAAAAGAAAGTCAAACACCTGCTACGTTCGCTAATGAAGCTGTTTACAGTGCGATATTTTTTTACGGCCATTCGAGTCGTTAAACATAAATTATGCCGTTTTAATAAAAAAATAACAGCAGACGAAATCTAATACAGATGTTGACTAGAGTTCGGTATTGATTTAAAGGTTCCCACAATAATTTAAGAGTGTAAGGTTTCCTTACAAAAATACACATAACAATAAACATTTAAATAAAATAAAACTCAACAAAAAGTCAATGACTTACCTACTTGACTAATTTATATTGCATTATCTATTGTGTAATAGTATTGTGGATGAGAAAAACCTGGGAAATAAACTGTATTCATAAAACTGCGGTAGGCGTGATTGGTCCTTATTCCAGAATGAAGCTGATGATACGGTTATTGTAAATGAAGCTGGATACAGAACAGTAATAAAACGTCGATTATGGAATGAATTAGGAGATAGGAATGCCAAAAAATGCATGGTTTCAACAGGACGGAGTCAATTCCGCGGATAAAACGCTGAACCTTTTAAGGTAGATATTTGGCAATCGAATAATATCCCAAGGAAAACATTAAAGTTACCTTTTCTAGGTCGTGCGGCTCCACACTACTAGAATATTTTCTGATAGTCCTTTTTCAAGGAAAGAGTTACTCTATAACAATGTTCAAACAACCGAACAGCTTCAAGTTAAGATTACTTAAACAATTGTAGAAAATAGAATGCCTGCGAAAATTTTGGAAAAGAATAAGAATCAGAGGGGTTAACTTGTTTTATTATTAAAATATTTTTTTCTTAATGTTGAATAAAAATGTGTGACAGTGTCTTCATATCAATGATTTTATGTTTTCAATTTTAAAAATATTTTCTTTAGAGTTTACAAAACCCAATTACTAAGTTATTATTATAGATGGATAGATAATAAAAATACCTTTTAAATGAAGTATCGCATGTAGCATATTCACATACTACGCCATCATCCTTACAAAGATGACGTCACTAATAAAAGGAATATATGAAAGAACGCGCGTTTGAAAATAAAATCGATCTTTTTTTAGAAGTCAAGTTATGAAATAATGAATTTATTCCTTTCAATTGCACCATACTGTGTAATAACTTTATGTAGGTATCACGGAGTGAAATGAACTCATCAAAAACAAATATTTACTTTATATACCAGAGCGTAAAAGGTGGATTTTTTACGATTTAATTTTAATTTGGGAGTCCGTTCAACTGCACCAGCAAATTATATTAAAACCTTTATATTCCTTTTATTTCTTTGAGCCAGATATAAAGAACAATATTTTATAACGTTAAATGGCAAATACACAAATTTGTCCGTAAGTCGTAAAAAGAAGCTTTAAAACTTTTAATTTTACTTTTTCGCAATCATAAAAAAGATTAGGTATTCACTGACACGAAATAAAAAACGAAACAAGACTGTTCTAATTTTGTTTAGAAAGTTTCACCCCTTGAGATGATTAATTTGAGGAAATATTGTTTGATAAGAGTTAAGATATAAAATTGGGCCTTTAAATCAAAATTTTGGAGGAAATGCAAGACTTTTTGATATAAATTACTTTTTAATATTTGAAAACGAGGACTGGAATATGTCTCTAATAATTTTTTTTTGTGAAATGCAGATGAGATACTTTTTATACAATACTCATACCAGTACTATTCAAAATTTATAACATTTACGTACTACATAGACAATATATTTCTATGTTTTTCATACAGAAACAATTTTGAATATTCTAATAGTGAAATATTTACAGATTGGATAAAGGCATCGTACCTCCATACGATGTTTATTTGCTTTATAAATACCTTAATGTATTCGATAAATAATGTGATTAATGAATTTGGCTATAAATTAATCTAAAACCTCACGTTTTCCGAAAATAAACAGTTTATTAATTTTAGCACAAAAAAATTAATTTTTACTGTTGTTCGACCAACCACAGGTGTTTGATTTTGGTAATTTTGAAAAATCTTAGATGTTTAGGCAATCATCAAATTGATATTTACAGACAAACATTCGTTTGTGTATAGTACAATTGAATAGTATATTATTTCTACTCATGAAACAATATACAATATTTTCAGAACATTTAGAAATTCCTGAATAGAGCTGGAATGTTTATTTAAAATGTATTATTTCCTTACCTAGATAAAATATTTATTCATCGAAACAGTTACAGTATTTTGTTACCTATATTAATTTCCTAAATAGATACCCTATAGGCACATAATGTTTTAAAATATTTTAAAAACATTTTTTTTTAAATATTTCTAAGAGATTCATCGAGAAAATAACAATACATGTATCGACTAGGAAGACCTAAACAACATGATGTTTCAATGGCTAGGACTAGCTTTGACTTCCAAAGGTAATGTAAAGGTTCCCTTATTTGCAGACTTAAATTCATGGATCAAATCTTATGAATTCATAACAGAAACGAATAACTGGAAAACTGGAAAAAATAAGATTTTCAATTTTATAGGTTTAGTTGGAATGCAATTGTACTAAAATGGTATGAACAGATTTTTCAGAAAAATGTCGATGAATATATGAAATCGTCGGATAGGAAAATGTGGTTTTTGTGGCTTTTGATGAAGATATACAGTATGAGAAAAGGCAATTAATTTTAAGTTTTTCAAAGATTGCCTTCTGTAGCTACAAAAATGTGATCCTACTATATAAATCGCTTAAAATATATCAAAATAATAAGACAATAAAAAAAGGACTATATAAATATTTTTGTTTTCTATACTTTCTTTATACTATTTTAAAGCTAGAAAGTCATAAGTGCTTTTTCATTGACCTGGTAAACTGTAAAATTGCAATAACTAAATTTTTTATAAAATCTAAGTTAAAAATAGATGTGTCCAACACATGACTTTCCTATCTAGTTATAACAGGCTTTTTCCGATTCTTTTGTACAACCTATTGCAGCACCTCCATAAATATTTAGAGGATAAAATAAATATATACATTTTCCACATACATCTACCTCGAAACATTTTTCTATAGATATTCATTGAAAATGAAAATACTGAAAAATTTAAATTTAGCACTTTTCCTACAATTTTTCCATTACGGTCCATTTTAGAAAAATCATGTATAAACAAAAATTATAGAGATCGATATCGCAAACAACTTTTATTTCAACAATTTTCATAAAAATCGGAATTTTGCACATTTTGTCAAATTTCTCGAATACGGACCATTTCAGGAAATTTTGACATGAAGCAAAAAATATAATAATAATAATAATAATAATAATAATAATAATAATAATAATAATAATAATAATAATAATAATAATAATAATAATAATAATAATAATAATAATAATAATAATAATAATAATAATAATAATAATAATAATAATAATAATAATAATAATAATAATAATAATAATAATAATAATAATAATAATAATAATAATAATAATAATAATAATAATAATAATAATAATAATAATAATAATAATAATAATAATAATAATAATAATAATAATAATAATAATAATAATAATAATAATAATAATAATAATAATAATAATAATAATAATAATAATAATAATAATAATAATAATAATAATAATAATAATAATAATAATAATAATAATAATAATAATAATAATAATAATAATAATAATAATAATAATAATAATAATAATAATAATAATAATAATAATAATAATAATAATAATAATAATAATAATAATAATAATAATAATAATAATAATAATAATAATAATAATAATAATAATAATAATAATAATAATACTCTCCCTAATTCACCCCCTTACGAGTGAATTTTAACCCCAAAAGCTGAGCTTGTCCGGGGAAAGGGACGGCTATTATTATTATTTGCCGTGGCAATATTAGAAATAACTTTTATTTAAACAATTTTTTTCTCCAAACATAAATAACAGATATATTCCATAAAATATAAAAACGGCCTCCCATAAAGTACCCCCCCAGATGTTCCGACTTTTTCCAAAATCTTATCATTTTTCGTCAGGCCGAAATAAAACTTAAGTTTAAAATTTAATGTTTTTTTCTTTATCCCTTTTTTGAGTTTTCTTCAAATTTCGAAATTTACACATTTTCTCAAATATCTCGAATACGGTTCATGTTAGAGAAATTATGTATGGGATAAAAATTATAGAGAATTATATTACAAACAACTTTTGTTTGAACAATTTTTATAAAAAAAATATTTTTTTACATTTTGTCAAATTTCTCGAATACGGACCATTTTAGGAAAATTTTGTATAGAACAAAAATTTTAGATAATAATATAAGAAGTAACTTTTATTTGAAGAATTTTCTTCCCCAAACGTAAATAACAGATATATTCCATAAAATATAAAAATGACCACCTATAAAGTACCCCCCCAGATGTTCCGACACTGACCAAAATATAATCAGCACATTGGACACTGGAACAAAGCTTAAGTTTGAAATTTGGTGTTTTTCTGTGTATCGGTTCATGAGTTATGCGACACACAGACACACACACAGACATTATCGCGAAAATAGTCAAAACGGATCCAGGGGACCTCAAAACGTAAAAATCCGTCGAAAACTCGAGGTAAAAAAAATCATGATTCCTATACTTTCCTTATATCTGTATACAGATAGGAAAGTAAAAAGCAGTAAGAATCTTCTATAAGCCTTAAAAGCAGTATCTCCCACTGAAAATGGAAATACTGAGTTTTAATCGGCATTATTGCGACAATCTTACTACAAATTTTGGTTTGTGGGTTTAAAGTGAAGTGTGTTGTTGGCTCAGCTGTGTTTTCCAAAATTATCATTATCCCAAAACTAACATTTGTGGAGATACTGCCTTCTTTTTTGTAGTGCCTAAAAATTTTGTAAAATCAGAAAAGGAAACATCCGTGTGTTTAGTTGAAATTTCAAATTATTCTGTAATTTTGGTTCCAGTAAAAAATTACATAAAAACCATTTTGTTAAAATTAACTATCAATGAGTTCTTGCTTTGTCGTAGTTGCTAGTGTACAGAATCAGCATACAGAAGTAACCAATCGGTACTGCTCGTGTAAATCATTTACACATAGTTAATATATTAGGGGACACAGTACATATCCTTGAGGAACACGATTTTCAATATTTTTAGTTAGCGAACTTTCATCCTAGATTTCTTGATTTATTCAATGCTAATATGTGTGTTAATAGTATTAAAAGCCTTTGAAAAATTAAAAATAGAAAATCATTCATAAATAATTTGAATGAATTATTAAGACCATCCTCGGACCCCAAAAGGTGATTGGAGTTTTAAAAAAAGCCTGTAAGTGCCAGGATTCGAACTCAGGTATCTTTTCTCTGTATACTGGACCATAACGACATTGACTGTCGAGATTCCCAGCCAATAATTTGATGTGCTAATTCGGGCCAAGCGCCGTTTTCAAGTTCGTTCTTAAATCTTTAAATACCTCTATACAGCATTGGTATATTATGAGCCCATATCTTTGTTTGGGTGAATTAAGTTTTCAATGCACGCTAAGCGACGTAAACCTTTAAGTTACTTTTAAAAATTCTTGGGGGTATTTACCCCCATTACCCCCCGTATATGCGCCCCTCCTGAGTGAGGATCAATAACTGAAATTGTAGATTATGGTAATAATATCATGGTAAACGTAATATTCTTCATTAGCAGTCATATTTCAAATCGTTGTTCGACTTTGAAGCTTTCTCCCGAAAGCTGAATTCCACGTTTTCAT
This sequence comes from Psylliodes chrysocephalus, assembly GCA_927349885.1. Classification (NCBI taxonomy): domain Eukaryota; kingdom Metazoa; phylum Arthropoda; class Insecta; order Coleoptera; family Chrysomelidae; genus Psylliodes; species Psylliodes chrysocephalus. The sequence continues at coordinate 2,777,538 of OV651825.1, forward strand.
CCAAATTGTACTCGTATACTCATTTTTCCGAGTTAATAACTTCGAAGTGCACAATTTTCATCGCCATTAGATAAAAGAGAATCATTCGAAGGCGATGTCGAGCAGATAGTAACCACGCTCTTAATGGTGATGGTTTTGTATTTTGGTCTCTTAAAACTTTTATTACTCAATGAAACGATCTTTTATGAAGCTTATTACTTAGACTTCCTTACACTGCATTGTGCGGAAATGATTTAAATGTAATGTACCCACAAAGGTAATTTTTTGATTAAAAATTAAAAATAATTAGGGGTATTACCAAATCGGCCCACTATAATCGATTAACTATTTACTCATTTCTGCAGTCAATTTAAAAAGTGCCAAATTCGCGCAGATAAGTAATCAGATGCAGATACAGATGGTGTCTCCGTGTCGTAGAAGAACATACAATCTTTTTAAATGCTATTTTAAGTGTACAGATTGAGTGTTTTATTGGCATCAACTGCTATGGTTATCAGTCCCGCGTTCTGTGTAGGCTTTGGTTTTGTTTCCTAGTGCCACTTTAGGAACAGCATTGTTAATTAGAACCCAACAGTGAATGTTCGAGTAGGAAATCCTACATATACATTAGACCCTTGGATCCTAAAGTCATGACTCTAACCACTGAGCCAACATAGCCCTGAGAGTCCCGAGAGTCCCGAGACTTATATTAAACGTATTAATATTTATTAGCACTCCTCATAACTAAAAAATAAACATTTAGATAATAGTCTGTTATTAATATGTAAAACAGAATAACCCACAACTCCAAATATGTATATTGTTAATTAGTTTAATTTATTTCGTCTTCTGAATTCTTATTTTTTTTTATCAAATATTATTTCATGTAATTAAATTTAATTCAAAAAAATACTGAAAATAAAGATTTCTAATAACAACAAATCAAAAAGAATGGATGAAGTTTAGATACTATTTAATTCAATAAATTCAATAAATTTCCTCTAAATCTCGCTGCTTAAGCGTTTCGATAGATATATCAGCGCTACAATGATTTTTTTTTAGGTTAAGTAAAATTGATTGATGATCTTTCTCGGCATTATATTACAAATTCGCTGCTACCGTTTATATGCACACCTAGAGCAAGCAATATTTTACCTGTACACTTTGGAATCCAAACTTATCTCAACGAGAACACGCTTCCGACAGATCCGTTCAATCTCGCTTATGCTTTTGATGTACATGTATGAAAAACTTTAATCTTGTTGGTAAATGAAATGCTGAATATATCGTTCTGCACCAGCAATATCATGATCTTAACTATTAAATTTTTTAAGCACAAAAAATGGATTCAGAAAAAACATATTAAAATGTTTCCAAAATATTAGAGCAATCTTTACTCTGATATCTTGATAAATTTATGTTTAATGTTTAATTTTGTAATAACATTTGTAATATCCATTATGTCCCTCCTGAATATGGATCATTATGATACAATTGTAGAATATCATATCCTTTGTCTTCACTAGATATTTTCCATTTTCTATTCTGATTATATTTTGAATTGCACCAGAAAGATTCTGGGGTGGGGTATTTTCTGGAATATATATACATAATCTACTGATTGCGTCCACGTCTTAGATTTCCCGTCTATGATTTATCTCCATAATAACAATTTTCAATAATTAAGTCAAATAGAACAATGCGTGAGCAACTAACAGCTTGACCTCACTATAGCACTCAAGACAACCCATCATTTCGTTCTGCCTGGAAGAGTACAGTCACGGTTCGATACTACCGCCATCAATTCCCGTACCTTCCACTCTTGACTGCCAATGTGCTTTACATTATATTACAATGAGTAATCACAAAAAATTTGTTTACCTGCTAACATCCATGTCAAAATATTTTGCAAAACGATTTCGCATACTTTCTCTACCTAATAATTGTATTAACGCTCTATGATCTATATGTACTAAAAACTTTTTTCCTTTGAGCTGTCCTAAAATGCTTCACTCCATTTACATCTGCTAGACATACTTTTTCAGTGACAGAATAATTGTGTTCAGCTTTTGTTTAAGAATACAAATAGTAACTAATTACTCGCAGCTGATGTTTTTTTATCTACATCTGGATCTCGTTGGTAGAGAATGGCTCCACAACCATAATAAGAAGAATTAGTTGACAGTTCATATTTCAGCCTTGGATCTGCCAGTTTCAAAATAGGTTCTGAAGTTATTAAATGTAATAGAGGCTTGAACGCCTTTTCACATCCGTCGGTCCAAATAAACTTTTTATTCTTGCACTTCAATTCTTTCAATTGTTTGGTAATTCTACTGTAATTTTTTTATGAATGGACGAAAATAAGTTGTCAAACCAGTAAAACATTCCATATTTCTTATTTTTTCTACTGTTTCATCTTTGATTATCTTTATATCTCCATCAGTCTTGTGACCAAGGAAAATTATTTCTGGTACACAGAATGTTTACTTCTTAAAATTGATTTTTAGATTATTTTTATAACCAAATTTTATTTCAAAAGTTGAAAGTTTTGTGTCGTCATAATTTAATACGTTTGAAAATCTTCAACGAATGTTATCATCACTAAAATTAAAATGAGTTCTTCAGTGAATAACCGAAAATATTTAGTTTTTTATTTTAATACTATTCTCATTGAACCTGCTCTATAATAAACTTTAGTATTGCCAGCCAAACTTTTAAGCTTTTTTTTATAATAGCTTTATATATTATGTCTAAATCTCAGCCTGTATCTATTAAAGCATGTATAATTATGTCACCATTAAGTAAAATTTGTATTAGATTTTCGTTTTTTTTTTCTAAGAGGCTTGGAAAATTGGAACAGAACGAATAACGTTCTAAATCATTTATTTTATTATTTTCAATTTCGTTACAACTATTGTATTTCAAAATTTTGTTTTCATTTCTATCTGGTATTCTTCTTTATTCATCTCCTCTTCTAAATTATTTTCTACCACATTACTCTGGTATCTCATTTTTACTTTCCTATCTGTATACAGATATAAGGAAAGTATAGGAATCATGATTTTTTTCGACCTCGAGTTTTCGATGAATTTTTACGTTTTAAGGTCCCCTGAATCCGTTTTGACTATTTTCGCGATGATGTCTGTGTGTGTGTCGCATAACTCATGAACCGATACACAGAAAAGCACCAAATTTTAAACTTAAGCTTTATTCCAGCGTCCAATATGCTGATTAGATTTTGGGCAGTGTCGGAATATCTGGGGGGGGGGGTACTTTATAGGTGGTCATTTTTATATTTTATGGAATATATCTGTTATTTACGTTTGTGGAAGAAAATTCTTCAAATAAAAGTTACTTCTTATATTATCTAAAATTTTTGTTCTATACAAAATTTTCCTAAAATGGTCCGTATTCGAGAAATTTGACAAAATGTAAAAAAATATTTTTTTATAAAAATTGTTCAAACAAAAGTTGTTTGTAATATAATTCTCTATAATTTTTATCTTTTACATAATTTCTCTAAAATGGACCGTATTCGAGATATTTGAGAAAATGTGTAAATTTCGAAATTTGAAGAAAACTCAAAAACCGATGAAGAAAAAAAGATTAAATTTTAAACTCAAGTTTTATTTCGGCCTCAAGTGAAATGATTAGATTTTTGACAAAGTCGTAACATTTGGGGGGTACTTTATGGAGGGCCTTTTTTGTATTTTATGGAATATATCTGTTATTTATGTTTGGAGAAAAAAATTATTCAAATAAAAGTTATTTCTAATATTATTATCTATAATTTTTGCCTTATGTCAAAATTTCCTGAAATGGTCCGTATTCGAGAAATTTGACAAAATGTGCAAAATTCTGATTTTTATGAAAATTGTTGAAATAAAAGTTGTTTGCGATATCGATCTCTATAATTTTTGTTTATATATTATTTTCCTAAAATGGACCGTAATGGAAAAATTGTAGGAAAAGTGCTAAATTTAAATTTTTCAGTATTTTCATTTTCAATGAATATCTATAGAAAAATGTTTCGAGGTAGATGTATGTGGAAAATGTATATATTGATTTTATCCTCTAAACATTTATGGAGGTGCTGCAATAGGTTGTACAAAATAATCGGAAAAAGCATGTAATAACTAGATAGGAAAGTCATGTGTTGGACACATCAGATTTTTATATTTGGTTTCGAAATTTTGTGTCTCGTTTGTTCTGTTTTGTTGTTTACAGTTTTATCTTTTGTGCTTTCTAAAGTTTCTTTATTTCCTATATTGTTTTGATGTTCTTCATTCTCCATCACTGTTCTTGGATTTTTCTCAAATTAAATTTTTAGACTTCTGAGGAGTGTTATTGGTAAAAAATTTTAAACTGTCCTTAAAATACACTTTTTCTATTTAATTATGAAGTGGTGTTTGGGGTGCACTATGTTTATATTTATGTCTTTGTCATCATCATCTCTTAATTGTTCTGCTGTGTATTTTTCATTGTTTATTACCAAAAATCGACCTTGGATTCTGGCATTATAATTTTTTGATCTAGCAATAGTTATGTTTTTTCAATATATTCTGTTCTTGCTTGTCTTCATAACATAGATCTGATACGATATTTATATGAGTTGGGATGCAAATATTAATCATATTTGTAAAACATTAAATAAAAGCATGTAGCCGTCATTTCAAACAATACAAAATTCTTACGTTTTTTTTATTTATTCATACACAAATGTATCCTTTAACAAATAGTATTAATTACATTCATTTTAATTTAAACTTTGATTATGAAAAAACTCCTGTTTATAAAGGAATTAAATATCTAAATAATTTCCTTATCTCTATAAAATCAGAAAATAATTTTAAATTGTTTAACCATTAGCTAGACACTTTTTTGTACCTAAAAGATTTGATGTAAGATAATCTATGAACTTATTACTTTTAAATAATAACAATTGTTAATGTTTTTCTAGTCTAACTAAATGTTTAAGCGTTTATTATGGATTATTTTCTAGTATTTTATGTGTCTTAATTACTTTTATAATAATAAGTTATAATGTAAATTTATTATTTATTATTAATATATAAAATATTAAAAATTGTTTTGCAAGCAAATTTGAAGCAAAATTATCCTACCTTGGTCCCCTTCCTCAAAACCGGATACGCTGCCTGTCCAATTCTCGAAATAATATCGTCGGAAAATTCGGCGCGAGTCTCTAAAGCTGTAAAGTTTTCACCTCTAGAACAACGAGTTATTTTCGTGACCGTCCAAAGCACTACTGAAATCTAATGGAATTTCAGCGGTCTTCAGCGAGGAAACGAGAAGCCTGTTGCTGAAAATCTTCACGCGCGCAACTCACGCAGGATTGGAAACTCCGTACTTTAAATTTTGAAAATTTTATTTCGCTCGAAGTTCATTGGACTTTGGATAATTTAATTTTGTCTTTATCATTTAGGTTTAAGGGCAGGACACTTTTAAAGAAAATGTAATAGGACGTTACATTATTTATGTAAATCAAGCTCATTATCCTGGTATATTTGTTGGTCATCTTGTATATATATAAAATTTTAATTATTTCAAGATTTTTTTTAAGTATATACACCTAAACATTGTAAATAAAATAAAAATAACCACTTTTTGAAATTTTATAAAAGAAAAATTTTTTACAAAATAAAATGCTTCAGCTTCTCGTTTGAGCTGATGGTAATCAAGTCTTCTTGCATTATCATATTGGCTTCTTCCATGTCTGTGATATTGTACAGATTTATTATCTACCCACTTTATCAAAATCATTTGAAGTAATTATCAAAGATCAAATTACTAGGTATGTTTATCAACGAAACATTATAACTCAACATCAGTCAGGTTTTAGACGCTATCACAGCACTACTACTGTTCTTTTGTCTATTAGCGATGATATTTTGCCATTAACCATATATTCATGAATAACAATAGTTATTTTCTAAAAAAAGTCATAGCATGTTAAAGTCTAGGGTATTATGCATGGACCAATCGTAAAATCTATCCATATCAGCTTGCAACAAATCACAATCGTGTTCTACTGATTTAAACATTTTTAGATTGTTGGCAAATAGAAGATATTTGGAATGATCAAATATTTCACCGATAGATATCATTAATAAATTAAATAAAATTGGTCTACAATGAGAACCCTGTGTTATTTCAGAAGGACCTTTCAGTGCATTTGTTACAAAGGTAATAATTTTGACCCACTGCACTCCATTCGTTAGGAAACTTTTGATCAAATCCAAAACACCTTTATTAATTCCAAAAGATTCTAGTTTACTTATCAATAAATTGTGATTTAGGATTGTTCCAACTTATAGAACTCAAGTTCAAGTTTATTTGTAAGAAATTGGCATTTCTGAAATCATAATAGCATTTCGACCCCAAGGGATCCGTATCAAAGGGTAGCAAAGGGTCCATGTCTAGTAAACATAGATGTCCAGATTGGATCCCCGGTTGCTACAAGATTTATTTCAAATCTCCAAGTATTTGTTTACATCTTAATAATTCGTAGGAGGATTTTTGAGATTTGTTTTCGAATTTTCAAAAAACGTATACACGCTCTTCAGATAAACATACTCGCTTAAACCATCCCCACTCAAATTAGTAGCTGTCTTCTTCTTTCTAATGCAACATCGATGCCATAGCCCTGGGTGAGAGATATTATTATCGAAGGTTGTAAATAATTTGATGAAACAGGGATGGCCTGTGGTATCGGTGAAATATGTTGGATATATTTCCAACACCTTTTAATATTCGTATCTAAAAATGTATACCTAAGGTAGTTACAGATAATTTCAATATAATAACAATAAATTAATGGAATTGTTATCATATTGATACAAAATTCCATTGGTTTTCATACAATGATTTCTGAAAATTATTTAGGGTGGATAGTTTTTATTGAAATTCTTTGTATAATATATAATTTAGGTCATTTTTAACCCTGTCTTGGTAACCTAAAAAAATTAATTATTTATAGGAAAAGGTTAAGGTAAGGCAGAGCTATAAAATATTCTTTTCAAAACTTACCTTACAAATTGTTCAAAACATATTCATTACATACCCTAAAAGGTACCGGTCCATCATAATGATACACATGATATTACAAATAATATTCATAGAATCTAAAAGGGCTAATCAGGGTTTTCGCTCGATGGGCTTTGTTTTGTTCAAATACGGATTAATTAGTTTTCACGGTCTAGAAGAGTTCGTTTCGGGGCTTCGGTTCCTAATTAATTAGTATATTTTAAATATTTCATGTTAATTTAAATTTCCTTCATTTTCGTCGCTATATTTCGAGGAAAGCCCAGTCGCAAATATACAGAGCCGGAATAAGGAACACAATCTTTTATTTAAAACAAAATTAATTTTGAATTGAAAACATTAAAAAACGTTGAAAAACGTTATTCCAGTATTAGAAAAAAAGACATATACTAATGAAGGTGCCATCAGGCAATCGTATTCCATAGGGAGTGTTGCCAGAATAGGTTTTTGTTAGGTACCAGATTTGTCTAAATTACTGTACCAGATTCCATAAAAATGTACCAGAATTTCATTTGCAGTAACGGTTTAATTCATGAAAGAAGAGAAAAGAAGGTCTTTATGCTTATCTCATCCACACACAGTACACAATACTTATCCATTTAATTAAAATTGTCAGCTTTAATTTTAAGTGTTTTGAACACATTGGAGACTTCCACACCTAGTGGGATGTCTATCCCACGTAATAAGATTTTAAGGGATTGTGGCCCAGGCACACGGAAAAAAATGTGACTAGAAAATTTTACTACAATGTTGTAGTAGTAGACTTGTAGAAAAATACTCAACAATTTGTAGAAAATTTTACTACAATTTATAGGTAAAAACTATTCATTATTGTAGCAATTGAATTGTCGAATAAAATGCTACAACAATAGGAAAGAATTCCACAATGTTTAGTATATTTTACTATTGTTTGTAGAAGTAGAAATTTATTACAATTATCGTAATTACTACTACTAACTTCTGAAAAAATTTGTACAAATATTAATAATTATTTCTACAAAAAATAGTAATTTTCTCTACAAAAAATAGTAATAATTTACATCCCTTCTTATGAAAAATATTCAATTTTGTTCAAAAATATTCTATAATGTATAAATTCTAAGTCATGTGAACAAAACAGAATTCTGCTATTGGCCAACGTTTTCTGACGTCGATCATAAATGGCCAGACAGCAGTAGCCGTTCGCCATGTTCACATAACAAATCATGGACATATACGAGTACCTATAACACATTATTATATTATAAGCACCGATGCGTTTGAGAAAATTTTAATAATAAATTCTATTGGTGGTAAGTACATTTATTATTGTTTCTGAATAATGTACCTTTAGATAACTAATTTAAATAACCTTAGTAGATTATTTAAAAAAAAATAGTTGTGCCTAACGATCGAATGTTGTGCCAAATTCAATGAGGTTTTTTTGTCTTAATTGTGACATACCTACTTTCTCATTTTTGTTAGTTATCTGACTTAGTCATTTAATATCCAAATCAGTGTAAAGGTGATAAATATCCCCGTTTTAAGGGTATGAACAGTTCAATTGTTATTAATTTTTATTTCTTATTTTTTAGGTGCAGAAAAGCCAACTGAGACTGAGGGTGCTATTATTACTGTTATTTATTACATAATGTAATTAAGACTTTGTATCTTTTATATTAAAACAATAAATTGAATATTTTATTAAGGAACATTTTTTTCTAGGTTATAATTATAATAATTATAGAATACTACTACAAGTTTTATTAAAAATTACTACAATTTGTATGAATTTTTACTATTTATTGTGTAAAATTTTCGTATTTATTTTCATAAAACGCAATACATTTTTAATATAAATTCATAAAATGAATAGCAAAAATTAGAACAATTTGTAGAACAATTCTTAAGATGCATTTGGATATTTTTACTAAATATTGTAGATAATAACTCTACAATACATTCTCTACAAATATTTGGAAATTTTTACTACAAATTGTCCCTGTCCCTATTTGTACTATTTATTGTAGAGAAAAAATCTACAATTGTAGAAATTTGTTCTACAATTTTTTTTCCGTGCAGGCAAAGTAATTTAGTTAGAAGTGTTTTATAAACCTTTAGGCCACAGAAATATAGTGATAAACACTTATATTTAAATTCATCCGAATATCTTCGACCTTTAGCAGATTTCATGCTTTGGGTAATCTGAACATTAATAAATTCTGCGAGTTCTTTGGATGGGCACAGTGAATACGTACAAGTTTTGTACTGTTCGAGAGTGATCGTGTCTTCCAATTTTTCTTGAAGCTTCTTAAAGACATATATTTTTCAATTTAAATGTGAATTTAATAAGATTTATGTTCTTTGTCAGTTTAGATCTTCGATTTCAAAATATCTAGGTATTTTAAATTAATTTAAAGGATATTTAAATTTGAAAAAAGATGTCCAACAACGATAATGTTCCATGTATACTTCTCGAAATTGAAGGCATAAAATGCATAGTCAACATTTAGACTGGAAGCTAACAAAGAAAGTATCATCCTTTTCTAAAAATGTGTTGCTTTAAACAACTCTCAACCAAATTGAAATACTTGTTGCTCCATTTTAAAAACACAACTGAATATTTAACATAAAACTGATATGTGAGAGAATATCCAAAAAGGCTATAGCAGAAAAAATCCGAAACACTTTTGGGAAATAAAAAAAGGAGCCATAAATTTCGAAAAAAAAATATCTAACCGTTTAAAAATATTTATCATACCTAATAAGTATATTATTTTGGTGCTTTATAAATCTTAATTTGAAAATAGGTGAGTAACATTTTTAAACTTCCCCATTTATAAAAATGTCGGCTTGCTATTGTTTATAACAAAATTACGTTAACTTAAAAATTACTTCAGCTGGTTTTGAAATAAATTCACTGTATATAGGGATTTCTTTTCACAAAAATGTTATGCAACGACACAACAACACAAGAATTGTTGAATAAAATTTTGTAAATTAGTGAATTAAATCAGTTTTTTTATTAAACACAATCGAAAAGAAAACCTAATTCGACCCTGCATGGAGCAGTTAATTAATTAATCAATTATCATTTGTAACGAGGAGACTTATGTACCGGCGAATCCCTTAAGCCCTTCTCGAAGTTTTTTCAGAAGATAAATTGCTGAATCGATTTGCCGTTACTCACGAAAAAAATAAAAATAACGAAAAAAAAATAACGAAAAAAAAACATAGAAAGTATCCACATTGTTGCTTTTAGGTTTAAAAAAAGTGTATAGAGGGTATTATCAATTCCCTTTTAATTTAACACCTAATTGTCCGTGTAATATGACACATTGTACCATTTATAATTTTTTTATAATTTAAGGAAACATTTTCAGTATTTTAAGTATTTTAACACTTTTTCCTTTATACAGGTTAAATCCTACTTTTTTTTTAACTATGTATAGAAGTCGTTAAAATGAACATATTTTTCAAAAAAACTTTTTTTTAAAACTCTTAAATAAGGAAGATAAGAGGATTAAAAATCTAAATCCGAGGCGTATTTGTGTATGAAAAGTAACGCTAAACAATATTTAAAAGTCTATCAACTAATTGACCTTTTAATATTATTCATAAAATCAGACCTTGATAAAAATTTGATAAAAATATATTGGCCTATGTCGATATTTACGAATCACCCTGTATAAATGGCACCTAATATCTTTTGTATTATCGTTAGATATGATAAATATAGTAATAATTTATTTTTTATTAAAAATTTTCACCTTCTAGAACAGTGGTCGCCAACCTGTCGATCGCGAGCTACCGGTAGCTCGCGGAGGCAATTCTGGTAGCTCTCACAACGATTTTAATTTAAAAAATACAAACTGCAATAATCAGAGAAGCTTCCGAAAATTCCACAAAAAAATCTAATTGTCATAATATTAAACATAAACGGCGGCAACGTTGCGGTGAGCGATCTGCCGCTGACGCCATCAAGCTAGAATCGGCTAGAACCGACCAGCCGTACCAGCGCGTTAATGTTCGAGAACGATCAGGATTGCTTTGAACGGGATAATTACGCACGGCGCGGCGACATTGCGCTTAGTTTAAAACTGAACGCGTAACCAACGTCCAGCGGTTGGGTTAGTAGAAAACAACAAAAAATAATATTATGGCCAGCAGTTGTAAGAAGGTAAAGACAAACAATACTTTTTTACAGAAGTTAAAGATAAAAATGTGTGTTTGTTATGTAATACTTCGGTCTCCGTTGCTAAAAAAGGAAATATTTAGAGACATCATAAAACTGTACATTCTAATTTTGAAAAATCATTCCCACTACATTCTGCCGCCAAAAAGGAGAAACTGAAACAGTTAAAAAAGCAGTTAATTGGACAACAATCAAAATTTTTAAGAACAGTCGACAAAAATAAGGCTGCAACTGAAGCATCGTACCGTGTGTCCCAGATAATTACACAAAAAAAGAAACCTTATGAAGACGGGGAAATGATAAAATAGGCATTTTTAGAAGCTGCTGATTCGTTATTTGCCAACTTTAGAAATAAAGACGAGATAGTTTCAGCTATAAAATCTATGCAACTTTCTGCTAATACAGTGATGAGACGTGTAGAAGTAATGAGCAATGATATTTTTTTACAGTTAAGAACTGACTTAGATAACTGTGTTTATTTTTCACTTCAACTGGATGAATCAACAGATGTCGTTGACACTGCCCAGATGGTCGTGTTCGTCAGGATGGTTTTTAGTGATTTTACGATTAAAGAAGATCTTTTGAAGTTTATTCCACTGAAAGGACACACTACTGGACAGGAGTTGTGTTCTCATTTAAAAAATATTATTTCTTCCGAGAAAATTCCAATATCGATAATGGTAGGCTTGACAACCGATGGCGCTCCAGCTATGGCAGTTTGTGATAAGGGTCTGGTGGCGTTATGTCGTAAAGATGAAACTTTTCCGCAATTTCTCTGTTACCACTGCATTATCCATCAGCAAGCATTATGTGGAAATTTCCTGAAACTAAACAACGTTATGAAACTACTGGTGGTAAAAATTGTGAACAAGATTAGAGCTCAAGCGTTACAAAGAAGATTATTCAAAACCTTGGCCGATGAAGTTAACTGTCAATACGGGGACCTACTCCTTCACTCTGAAGTCCAATGGTTAAGTATAGGACGGGTGCTGAAACGTTTTAATGATGTCCTATCTGGCATAGTTCAATTTTTCAAACAACGCGATTCACCGACTCCGGAACTAGAAAATTTAATCTGGCTTAGAGATTTTGGTTTTCTCGTGGACATTACAGAGAAATTAAACGAACTTAATTTGCAGCTTCAGGGGAGAGACAAAGAACTAGCGGAAATGATTTCTGATATAAAAGCATTTATCAAAAAGCTGGAGTTTTGGGAACAAAACCTAATTAACAGCGATGCCAAGCATTTTCCTATTCTTTCAGAAAAAATATCCAAAAATCCATTAGAACCCTATGACAGCAAATATCATGTAGAAATAGTTTCTACCCTGAAGAATAACTTCAAAAATCGTTTTAAGGATTTCAACGAAATGGCTTTAGTAGCGCAGTTTGTTGTTTCACCCTTTATGGAAATTGATATCCAACAGTTTGCAACTTGTGTTATGCAGAACTTTGGCGAAGACATCGCTGCAACAGAAATGAAAGTAATTGAGTTTCAAAATGATTTAGTCTTAAAATCGTTAGTTTCAAGTACCAAATGTATCTGGCCTATTGTAAGTAAAGACAAATATTCAGTTCTATGCCGTGTTGCCTTGAAAGTGAAAGCATTATTCAGCTCAACCTATTTGTGTGAATCTTCTTTTTCCAATATGAAGTTTATTAAGAACAAATATCGCAATCGACTTACAGATGAACATTTGGATAATTGTATTCGAATGGCTGTATCAAATTATACTGCAAACATTAAAAAAATTATCGATGAGTCTGAGTGTCAGCCTTCTCATTGAACGTGCTTTTTTATTTTTCAATGTTTATGTTCATGATAGTGCGTTACTTTTTTGTTGTTATTATTAACTATTTTTAAATCTTACGTGACATGCCGTTGTGGCTGGATAAAAGTTTGTGTTTATTTTTCAAACACCTTCGTTTGGTAGGTAGGAATGTAGCTATGAACAAGTACGTACTAGTAATATTAGTTATTTTGTTATTAGTTTATTATTAGTACCTATGTATTATGTATTACCAGTTAAATAGTAAAATAAATACATATAATGATAAATTAACTGTGGATTATTTCATTTACGTTGCGTTACGTGGCTTCCGTGTGGGTAGCTTGCTGTTTATTCCAAAATTAACAAAGTAGCTCAACACATTGAGAGGTTAGCGACCACTGTTCTAGAACAATAAAAGTATTTATCAAAAATATGTCCTTACTTATTAGTGGCCCATCCTATAAAGAAAAATAATTTTTGAACCCTTTTTATATTCGTAAAATTCCAAAAGATGTTAGAATAAGATTTTGCATAAAAAATTATAATACATTAGCTTTCTCCCGAAATAAACGTTATTAAATAAGTGATATTTCTTAAGTTTAACACCCTGTATCTCAAAAACCAGTGATAGGATTTGAATGGTCCCATAGACACTATTGCTTAACTGCAACTTATCAAAAATTTATAACATTTAACAGGTCGCCATTTTTCCATAAGCGGTGTGCGGTGTTCTTTTTATGCATGCGAAATTTCTACAGCTACTTTCATTGTGTACTTTTACTAATTAGCATGCTTTGCTTATTCTAGTTTATGATCTTAATACGCGTGAAATGTTTTGGTAAATAATTAGTGCAAATAAACAAAGGAAGATGAAAAATATAAAAATATGTAAATGCACACAATATGAGTTACTTGAAGTCAATGATACTACACACCTAGTGGACGATACGTCATAATCTTAGATTGATTGGTATTATCAAGGTAAGATAGTGTTTTTTTTTTATTTGGTAAAATAATTAGACATATATGTGTTCAGATAAGAATTTTCTTTATGATTTTGTGTATGTGCATGTGCATGTTCGTCATGACATATACATGATAAAAAATTTATAAAATATTTATATAAATCAATATTTTTTCATTGTGTAAGAATATCGAAAATAAACAATACAATTTTATTTAAGAATTAAAGATCGTATTATAATATTAGACAATACAGTTCATTTTCGGTTAATTTAAAATTTAACAATCAATACTAAATACTTAAGGTATTCCCATCCTAAGTATATATTATTATTCCCTAATATGAACAAGCTATCTTAATGTATTCTGCCAAAATATACCATAAGTAAATATAAAAATATAAAATATAAATTCTACACAAGAATAACTCATTTTAATGTATATTTATTCTAAATAATTAACAAATATACTAATATACTAAATTAATTTGACAGGATTGTCACTTATGTAAAATAAAAAAAAATAATAGTAGTAGCCGGGTGACCATTTTTTTGCAGTGTTCTTATTAGGTAGAATGGATATGAAATATATTCGTTCAGTTGAACGTAATAACATACTTTTTCGTTTTATAGTATGTGTGTAAAATTTTATATTTATATAAATTGATTTCCCCTTGTACTATGGGGCTGCACCCCTACAGCCCTTATAGGAACCACTTAACAAACTGTAGTTTAATTTTAGTTAGTTGACCTGAATGAATTAATGTTTATTATTATAAATCAATAAGTTTACAAATATAATTTAAAAATATACATACATAAAAAACAGAAATTTACACGTTAAAAATATAGAATTATAAAATTATTTAAAATGCAAAAACATTAAAAATATAAAAAACATTACCTAATGTTAGAAAATATTATCTTATAAGAACATAAAATTGAACCATAAAATTATAAAAATCTAATGTTCCATTATTATAAAATAGGCAACTAACTGCCTTCCTAAAAACCAAAACATAATTCGTCCTTTCACATCATCCTCTGCAGCCCTGCTTATTTGTATAATTCCATAATTTTTTCTTTAAAAATGTCTCTCGCACCTAAGATCCCGTAATGCAATAAAAAATGATAGTTACCTCATATAGATAGATATTTTTATTTTATCTACAATAAGTACCCACATTATAAAAACGATAAATTTTTGATTGATGTTCGATTATTTAGATATATAACAGACGCTTTTATCTAATTATTTTTATTTGTTGTATGAAATTTCATCCAAGTAAGTGCTAATATATATTTGTTATTTAAATATTCGTATAATTAATAAGTTTCTAGTAAACAAAACTAATGTAATTTTTGCTTGAATTACAGCACCTGCTTTTTTTAATGAATTGATGTATATTTTGTTTCTAAATTAAAAATGACGTCATTCCAACTACATGAGAAAACCTTTATGACATGCGATTCTCTAGATACTTTTATTTTCTAGTATTTTTTTGAAATTTAACCAAATATTAACCATTTATTTTTAGAAAATAATGAAAATCATCCCATTTACATTATTTATCGCTACATGCTCCTTAACAATAGCATCTGAAGTCAGATATGACAACTTCACGCTGTACAGACTCATTCCTAAAAGTTTATCCGAAGTTAACATTCTAACCGACCTGGAAACTTCTCATTTGGGCGGGTACGATTTCTGGACGCATCCCAAAGATGTTGGCGTATCCGTCGATGTTTTGGTATCACCTGATAAGAAAAGTAGCATTAAAGACATGATGAATAGCAATAATATCCAATATGAAGTTGTAATTGAGAATGTTCAAGAGAAGATCGAAGAAGAAGCAAAATTGAACGAAGCTAATTTCAAAGGTGGCAAAGTTGGGTTTAGTTGGACCAGTTATGCCAGAATTGACCAGGTAAATATTTATATTATTTTCTAATATGGGTACAGTTGGTTCCAAATTGATATATTACCATCTCGGTTATTATACCTTTTCATTTTTGAGATTATTATTATTATTAGATATAAATAAGGGCAACCTATTGTCCCTATTAACTCAAATGGATGTAATTTTTGTACCTTTCACTTTAGAAACCAAAGATCTAGCAACAGACCAGGAACCAGATATGGAACTACGAGATATTCTTACAAAAAACCACGATTCACTACAATAGGTTCTCAAAACTCTATTTTCTGTAATGTAAGTGGTGAGAAAATTTGACCATTTATCCCAAAAACCTTACGCTATACCGTTTTCAATATTCTTTATGATTTGGCACATCCTGGAGTAAAAGCTACAGTAAAATTAGTCTGGTATAAGTAGAAACATTGCTTAAAGAATTTCCATTTCCTGATAAAGATTCCAGCACGTTCATTGGATATTATAGACTCACTCCCATCTTGTAAATATCGCTTTTCTAAATGGTCTGTAGCAGTACCACCACTTAGTGACATTCCTAACTATTTTTTTTTATTATATTATAGATTTATGATTGGCTTATTATGCTAAGCAGTCAGTATCCTCGCATAGTCACAGTTATCGAAGGAGGAAGAACTTCTGAAGGTAGAAGAATATTGGGAGTAAAATTATCCTTCCAGCCAGGCAACGAAAGAAGAGGTGTATGGCTGGACTCTTTGATTCACGCCAGAGAATGGTAAGCCCGAGATTTTATTAATTAAGTAGTATTTTGTTTTACTATTCGTAATTCTAATACAGAGTGTCCCAAAATAAACTGTGTTTAGATAATGTAATAATAATAATAATAATACTAATACATTCCCAGTTAGCGCAGAAACTAAACCTAACTACTAAAAATCCTCCATCTTACTATCGCTATAATCTAGAGCCGATTTTAGAATCAAGGGAAAACATTTTATATTGGGATCGACCGATACTTACTGATCGAACAGTGGACTACAACCGACCTGATATCGTCATTATCGGGAAAGAAAATAAAGAAGCATTTATTGTAGCCATAACGTTCTGAAAACAGAATTAGGAAAAACTACAAAATATGAAAATCTTGCCATAGAAATAAAACATGTTTGGATTTAAATAATCCCAATAGTAGTTTCGGTTACAGGAATTGTCTCCATTAACCTTTTAAAACAACCAGAAAAACTAAATATACCTCCCATTATAACACATCTACAAAAAGTAGCCATCCTACAGACTTGCCATATAGTGAAGAAATTTTTGGGCGTGTTCTTCTTCAACTATACCAATTGAAACCGGCAAATAGCTGAGAAAAATCAAAATAAATAATAATATATTTTTTTCTACATTCATAATAACAAAAATACAGTAATTTGACAATTAATTCAGATAGGGTGTAAGAAAAAGCCGAAGATATATATTTCAAAGAAACATAGATACAACCTCTGTTTTTCATCTTAAACTATTTTATTTTTCGATTTTAGGATTGCTGGAGCCACCACTACTTTTATTTTGAACGAATTACTAACAAGTACCGATCCAGGTGTAAGAGAAGTAGCCGACAATCATGATTGGTACATTTTCCCGGTAATCAACCCAGATGGGTATGAATATACCCACACCACTGTAAGTTTTTAATAATAACAATCTTCACTGAATTAATTATTTTTCAATCTTTGTCTCGTTAAATAACAGTAAAGAAGTTGCATTTCTAATGCCCTTAAAACGTATACATTTGTGAATAAATTTATAAAGTTTCATGTCATAAATGTCAGCTTAATTAGTATAACAAATTAAATAAATTGTAAAAAAGTAAGGTTAAATGTTTAAAGTAATATGACCGGGACGATAGATTATCTAAGATAAACTGTAAACCACTTCTTCTTTATTTAAAAGCAATGTCATATTTTTTCAAGTTAATATTGGTACTTTACAAAAGACAATCTCCTTTTCTAATTTTTTTTTTTTACACCTTAATTTATATTTTTTTCCTTGTAGTTCTTGAGTTTTTAGGTGCTGGTTGAGACCACATACCCACATACACGATTTTCATTTCTCAACCAGCACCTAAAAACCCAAGAACTACAAGGAAAATTTTTTTTTCAAATTGATCAGTGACATGCTATTACAGCCATTTGACGAAAAAAAAATTCAATTCAATAGACACGCCGTGAACTATTTGGTTCAATTTTTGAATTCACTGAATCCATCTGATCCTCAAGGTACCAAAACAGTAGGGGAGGTCCGCCAACAGTGGCCACCCTTTTTTATAAATTGGCATAAGTTCTAAACTGACCATATTTACCAACTCCAAATTAACTTGTAGAGATTGTCATTGATAAAAGTATTACCACTTTTACCCAAAAAGTTTTGTACAATTCAAGAAAAAAATTATCGAAAAAAAATTGTTTTTTTGGCCACTGTACCAACTAGTATGGTACAATGAAAACATTTTAAAGGTACAGTGGACAGACAACAACTTCTCCTAAAAATATTTTTTATTGGGTCAAAACATAAAACAGAAACATAGAATTCATGAAGCAGATCATAAATTCAGTCTAATATAGATTGTAATTAGTCAGGTCCATGGAAAAGTGATGGTACCGTTGAACTCTTGCGGTGCCTCCCGTCGATACCGGAGTTGGTAATGACATCACGATGTCTTCTGGTGGGACATCTGGTGGGACATCAGGAAAAGAAAACTTGTTTTTTCTCGTCTTTTTCTTAGAAAGCTGACACTATATTCTTCAAACTTGTTATCCATGTCCGTAACTTGGCCCACACAATATTTAACTTGTTTTTTTGTAGCAAATTTTACTAAGATAAAGCTTCCAACCAAAATGTCACCATCGCAATTCTGATCTCTAGGTTCTTCAGTCCAATCAATGTTTTTGTATTGGCCGTCTCTGTATTAAAGCTGAAATTTTTTCTTGTAGTGGACTTGCTTTTGTTTAAATTTTTTTTTCTGGATTCCTTTAAGTGATCCTGTTCCTGGATTTCCTTCAATATCGAAGTGCTGGTCAATATTTCCGTAGTTTTTTTTTGTCTTTTTTGTACCATTTTTTTAATCTGATTAGTTTTTGGGTATGGCCTTAACCTCGGGACTAAAAACTTTTTGTGGTGGAGTTATCTCTTTTTGGTTTTGAAAATCTCTACAGCTTGAGCCCGCTTCTTCTAGTAGGCTATTTTGTTTTTGTGGTGTAACTTTGGCAGTGTCTTGGCTGGGATTAATTTCTTCTGGTTCATTATCTTCTTCGAGAGATATGTCAGTAACTTGGGTGGCCAAAAAATTATAGTCAATGAAAATGTTTGAAATAAACGGGTATATTCGCGTAGCTCTGAAACCCGAAATTATTTGTAGAAAATGCGTTGACCAGAATGGTTCATCAACCATGAACGGCAGGCACTATTATAGTGCGATTTCAGCGGACCATAGACAGCTCTGTCCAGTGGCTGCAGTTTGTGGCTCGTATGAGGAAGCAAAGTAAGTAAAGTTATGTTATTTGCTCGAGCCATTTTTATTGCTGTGTAAGAAATGTGACTAATGTGGTTGTCCATTATGAGAAGAACTGGCAACTCTTGTGTTGGTTGAGTATAGGATATAAAATGCTACAGTTACTGAACAAATATTAGCGATGTCATTCAACCCAAGGGTGATGTTACTTCTATGGTTCCATTAGGTGTACCTTTAATCATGTGATTCTTAAAGAATTTTCTCGGAACTATTAACAGCGGCGGTATATTATTGCCATCCGCATTTATTGCACCACATATTATCACCAAGGTCCCTCTTTCATTGGACGTTATTTGACCAACTTGTCATTAGCCTTTCATAGCAACCACTTTACCTGTCTCTTGTACTGTGGTCAGAGCAGTTAGTCGATGTTATATATTTTATCAGACCTGAAGTGATGCTTTTCAATGACTTTTTGCAACTTCTAAACGACAACTTTATTAAAACCCATAGCACGACCCAAGGATGTAGCTTCAGCTGTTCGAATAGAGAGAGGATATCTTTTGAGATAATTGGTCATCCAATATTTTCCTGCCATTTCATTTTTGAACCAAGAGGGATGAATTCGCTTGCTATATTCTGCTGCCAATGAAAATGCAAACTTTCTGACATCTTTTGGAGTGAGTCCATGATTCAATTTGGCACACATTTGGAGATATTGACAAAGCTCTGTTTCTTCCGCAATAGAAAATATTCGATTTACATTACAATTGGGCGACAATCCAGTTGTAACATTTGCTATGTCTTCATCATTTTACCAAATTTTTTTTTATATCTCCTAAGGGTAGTTCTTGGAATATCGTGACGAATTGCGGCTGTTTTTACAGAAAGATCATGTTTTTTCATACTACAAAGAGCATTTATCATGGTGTCTGGAGGAATTTTTCCAATTAAACCAGATCTTTTCGTCATCGGCTATGGCATTTTTACTTTCCTATCTGTATACAGATATAAGAAAAGTATAGGAATCATAATTTTTTTCTTTCTGAAATAAAAAAAAAAAACATCGGGAACAGTGGACACTACTTCTATTCTTTAAGAGCAGTGGCCACTGTTGCGAATCAGTTTGTGGCCACTGTAGCAGAGAGAGAAGAAAATACACTTTACCTAACCACAAAAAAATTGATAGGAATTTTTGCACTTTAGCGTCATCATACGCTTTATCTAAGTCAAGATAGGGAATACAAATAACAGTAGTGTACTTACCAATAACGGATATATACACCGAAAAAAATCAGCGAAATATGTAGCTTTTTACGTTAGAAATACGCATAAACTAAGCGCTGCCGCGAATGGCGATATACTGAAAATTCGCATTATTTGAAGAGGATGAAGTACCTGACGAAGTAGATACACCTGGGCCTCAATTCTCGACTTCACCGGAAAATTTTCCCATGGATAAATATTCCCATGCTTATATTCCAGTGGTATTATAAAATGGTATTCTCGACTAGGTTAGGAACCTTTTTCCTATGGGAATTTCGATTATTCGTATGTCTAACGTATGTCGGGTATTAAGTATGTAAATATTGGAAACTGACCAATCATAATTAATATTATATTTCAATACTTTCAAGTAGTAATGTTGGGATCATTGATTATATCGTCAACTTTTGACTATTGTTTTGCCACTTGCCATCTTGTCAGAGAAAACAATCAACCCCCTTTTTTTAGAAAATAACGTGAAAATATATCATGTGCTGAACCTAGTACAAGGGGCACAATAAAGCCCAAACGAAGAGTAGCTGCTACAAGGTTAACTAAAACCTTGAATACTAGCCGAAATATTGAACGCATGTTACAAAATAAAAACTTTAATAAAGAAAATTATTATGACAAAAAATTCAAGTTATTACAGTTCATCAAATTTCTAGAGGTGTTCGACGCCCAGACAGAGAACGCGCTACGTGTGACTAAGATAGCTATTGTACAGTCTGCTAAACAAGTTATTTTAAATAGTTTTTAATATTTTTAGGTAGTTAAATTTTAAAAGTGTGGAATAGTTTAGGGATTAAATTGGTCTGATTGGACTTTCTTAGAACGTTTTTAAAAGCAGCTAAAGATAGTATGTAGAATTGAAAATAATTATTATGCCATAAAAGGTGTTTTGGAATTCCTTCAACATTTTGAAATTGAGTCAGAAAATATAAATTTTATAGGATAGCGGAAAATACCTACAATTTTTTTGTAGGCCTTTGTAAATCGTGGAAATAGTTTATATTTTATTTCTACCTTATTAAGGAAAATGGTACCTATTATTAATAACGGTTGTTTCTGAAACATTACTAAAATTTTCGAAATTTTGTTTTTCTACAAAATAATAAACTATACTATTTAGAAAAAAATTTATTTCTTTTATAATTTTATAAAAAATAACAGGGGAATATTTACATTTCTTGATCTATTAAACAAAACGATAAATTATCTCGACGAATGACACCATGTTCTAGTACGGAAGCTAGCTTTACATTTTTGTTGGTGGTTTCATGGGTTTCATATCAATTTTTTGTAATTGTAGTTTACACGTACATATACCTCTTAACACTTGTTTGCTTTATTAAAAAAGTGTGTTGTTGTGATTTACGTCGAAATAAGTCAAAAACAACTTGAAACCCCATATAAAATCAAAAAGGAGAAACGGAAAAAAATTGAGCCTGTAAATGAACACAACTCAGAAACAAAAATAGCTATCTAATAATAAAAAAATAAAATTTGATTCTTGTGTAGCTTCATCTATATCATTAACTGTTTTTGGTTTTTTAATGGTTTTTCTTGGTGATGAAAATTCCGATATCTCACGGTTATCGATTCTTTTTTTCTCTCCAGAAATGCGGACGACAGTGTTTTTAGATATTCCTGTGGCTGCAGCAACACGATCATTTACATTTTTAAATGGTATTGAAGGTGAATTAAAGTTTCCTTCTCTTCTCATAAACTCTATAACATTGGCTATTATTTCGCGAGATTGACTGTTAATCACGCGGCCTCTTAATTTGCTATTAAACTCCATACTTAGGTTCTATTAAACTGTAATGAGCAAAAAACACAAACGAAAATAAAAGAAATGTTTTAGCGTAATTTACATCTGACATTTACGTCTGAATGAAATAGTGAAATACCTGATGCGCAGAGTGTACTTTCATTGCGTAAATCCGTCGGGATGCCTGTCAGTAGTGCTTTCTCTGTCTAGCCGTCGAAAGCCTCTAGAAATTTGATGAACTGTAGAGAGAAATGTTTTGGCAAAAGAACGAATAACTTGTGCCTTGGAAAAAATAGCAGAAACAGAGGAATTTTAAGGATATTTAAGAGTGTTCAATATTTTAGCTTCAAGTTTTTTAACATCTCATTATGTTATTAACAGTCGCTATTTATTTTGCGTAATAGAACAAAATTTATTCTGAAATAGCCTATTCATATTAATGAAACAAAATTTATTCTGGGATTGCTTATTCTAGAAAACTTGCGTTGATCATATTTGAGAAATTGTCTATCATTTAAGGATTCAAAGGGATCCCCTGCCTCATTTTTCCACTTAGACCAAAAATCTCTTGGGACATTAATTGCTCTTCTTTCTGCCTCTTCTATATTGTTTAATTGGGAAAGTAAAATAGCTTCATCCATTTTAGGAAAGGTATATTAGTAATAATAATATATAAATATTATTATTTGAAGTAACTAGCAAATGTCACCGGTGACAGATTCCCATTGGAAATTTGATTTCCCATGCCAAATACCAGGTGTATTTGCTCCCATACTTTTCGTGAGAAAATATTCCTAGTGGATGCGTCGAGAATACAAAATATAAATTCCCATAGGAAAATGATCTTTTCCCCATGGGAAAAAAAGTCGAGAATTGAGGCCGGGAAGAAGCTGCTAGTTTATGATACTTTAATTAAAGAGAACCGACCACAAGTGCACAGTAATGACAAAGCTGCTGAAATTACTTTTTATTTAAACCAACCATTGGAAGATTTGAAAAAACAAACCCCATTAAATTTTGGAACTCCCAAATGTTTGTGAACCTTCGTAAAAAAGCTGTAGGATACTTCTGTATTACTGCTGCATCGGTACCATCAGAAAGGCTTTTTTCAGAAGCAGGCTGACTCCTGAAATATTTGATAGGCTGTTGTTTTTGAATTGTTTGGAGAGAGAAGATTGGTGTTTAGATTAAAATAAACAAAGGGGCGCTACTACTAGACATCACATTGCACTAATATCAACGGGGTGGCCACTGTACTTGGTATGGCCACTGTTGGCGGACGTCCCCTACTCGGTTACAAGTTGAAATACTCCATACAAATCTCATAAAGCTATTATTTTGATCGCATGTGTTCAAGGTAAGATCTTGTTTGTGTCGTGGATTCCTTTAATATCATCCAGTGATCTTCCTTTTGCTTCTAAGACCATAAATAAATAACAGGGTCAAACTTTAAAAGTCAACAGCTTAGATTTGTAGGAAAATTGTTTCTCCTACGGCCAGTTGTACGCTTGCTCGCATATCAGGCTGTTTATTTTGTCGCCATCACAAAAACAAACCAAAAAAACATAGTTTACTGGAAATCTATCAATTTCTTAATTAATTTTAGAATCGACTTTGGCGTAAAACCAGGAAACAATACGGCGTGGTATGCTACGGAGCTGATCCAAACCGAAACTGGGGCTTCAGATGGAACACTGGTGGATCAAGTAGCCAGCCCTGCAGCGACACCTATGCCGGACCAAATTCGTTTTCGGAAATCGAAACTGACACCTTATCTCGCTATTTGCGAAGCATTGGCCAAAATATAGTCGCTTACATCAGTTTCCATTCTTATTCGCAGATGATTCTTTTGCCATATGGACACACGGCGCGACATTTGGACAATTACAATCAAGTTGTAAGTCGTATTTATTTTATTTTTTATTTTTTTAATCATACATCCAACGACCTAGGCCCATTACAGAATCAATATACATTAATAAACATTATGGGTATATAATACAACAAATAGTGAAAAAACATTATAAAGTTAAATTACAAATACTCACAATTTTTCGAGATGTTGATCAGAATGAGGTATTGATCAGTTTTTAATAAGGTTTTATCATCTTTGACATTATTTATCTTTCCTAAGCTAGACGAAGCTCCTCAATACTCTTCAGGCTGACATGTATAGGTGACAGGTGACACATCTGGACACACCTGTACTTATGACACCTGGCTACCTTTTCCTACCTTCGGCGACACTTTTTTTACCTCTGCCTACCTAGGGAGGTGAGCATAGGCCGTCACAAATCTTTCGGTCATTGTCGATCACTTCTTCTTCTTCGGCTACTTCTTTAGGACCCAAGCCATCCGACTTGAGAACTGGATGGATAGCTTACCATTTGATCCAGTACCGCCTTAGGTATACTACTAACATTATCTGGACCCATAGTCATATTTGTCTTGATTCGCTTAATTGACTCGATTACGTCGTCCTCGGATATCTTGGGCATTACCAAAGCGTGGTTAGGAGAAATAACATCAAATAAGGGGGGATTAACATTTACAGGGTTGTCTAAAAATGAGTCACTAAAATAGTCGGTAAAAGCAGATGCAATAGCGGCACTAGTAGTTACATTCCTTTTTGGAATTATAGAATGACCAAACATTATTTGGATTTATTTTTAGTTCAGCTTCGACGTGGGCCAGATAGTTTTGATGGGCAGTCATATCATCGGCTTTAAAAACAGACCGCAAATGACATTAAGATCATCATTTTTCGTTTTTTTTTTTTTATTTTTTCCAAAATTTATTTTTTAAATTCAGCTTGTGAATTAAAGGACCAGTAAACCAGATGAGGTATGTTTTATAATAAGGTTTCTTCTTTGGTACATGTTGATCAAGAACAATATATAATAGGTGATAAAATAGGCTCAAAGCTTTATCAAAGTGTGAAATGTTAAGTAAAAATGTCCAGTCGACCAATAATAAGTCTCTATAAAGGGCAACAAAGTTTGCTTTTTTAAAGTTGTAAGCGAATGCGTTAAATACTGGAGTTTTAATAGTTTACTTCGAATGCCAACGCGGGATGATATCTGTCTTCTGGATATACCAAAACATCATCGGCCTTTTGGACCAATCATGAAGAAGTTAATTTAGTAACTATCAAAACGTTGTCTAGTAATCAAATCCTAACCTAACTTTTTCAAATAGTCCCAAAATATTTTATCGTAGTTTTGTAATGGTGTTCATTATAAATTTAGTGATAAGTCACAATTAACATTTTCTTAACATTTCTTTTACTTCTAGGATAACCGCATATTTTGTTGTATTACTGTATTGACCAGTAAATAAATAATTAATTAATTAAGATAATACACTTTTCCATTGATGTCAATTTATTTTCAGCGTGGTATTGGACTTAGAGGAGCTCAATCTCTAGCTAAACGATATGGAACACAATACGTAGTTGGAAATGTAGCAGAAACTATTTGTAAGTTAAAATATTTACTTAATATAAATTTAAAATAGTCTAATAGTAATTAAATCGGAGAACAACTTTCGAAACCTTACTGAGTTATCAATAAAAGGAACACTATATTGTAAGCCCTTACATATTGCCTTTATGATGAAATAAGTTTGATATATCTGTTGGAAATGCATCCAACATATTTTACTGATTCCTCAGGCTACCCCTGCTCCGTCAAAGTAATTAGAACGTTTGAAAATAATAAAGCACTAAATAACAATATCTTTCTTTTTCTCTACCGCGTAAACAAGCGACGCACAAATACATATTAGCCCTATCGATGATGTTATACAAGAGCCATGACAATTTCTCAACCCGAAACATAAGAATACAATGTAAAGGTAGCTGTGTCATGTCCAAGCATATATCACTTGCCGGTTTTTTCTTTAAATTAGTTAAGAGACAAAGTTTCTTAAAGTTATTCCAAGTAATTAAGATATAAGAAATGAATCGAGAGTATTTAAAGTGTGTAAACTGAGTTTTATTAAAAAAACTATGTAAAAATTTGTCTAAGCGCTTTCGACCTATTAGGCCATCATCAAAAACTCTACAAAGAGAAAAAACGGAGCTGTAACAATATAATCAACTCGTAACAATACTAAACAATGAATAAAAAACTTGAACACTAACTCGTTAAAAACTATAGAACAGACATGAAAAATGCACTAAGTTAAAAAGGACAGCAACAGACCTGTCCTCCCAAGTCACCACCATAGCTTGTAGCTAGGATAATTGAAAATAAAAGAACCACACCGAACATGTGGTTGAATTTTAAAAAATAAAGTGGGGGTTCATCCAAAAAAGTAAAACTGAACACTCCAAACCATTCAAAGGAAAAGATACTGCTGGTCTTCAACATGAAGACAGCCAGATTTTTCCAGTTACTACCGTGAGGCGGAGGCAAGTTGTGGCACAAAAAATAGTAGGTGCACGATATTTTTGAGAACATGACCATCTTGACAGTTTCCAAAAAAGACTGAGTGACAATTGACATTTGACAATGAAGTTGTCAAGAAAATTGCCAACTTGAGAAATTGAAATGAATTTCGTGAAAAATTGTCAAAAGTTGATATTGAAAATGATAAAAGTGGGTTGGTACCACTGATTTATCAAGATCAAGTTATGGCGGGACTTTTAAATTTTAAACAGCAAAAGATTTCCCTTTTTATTCACTTATATACTTAATTACCTTTTTTCTTTTTATTTTTCAGATGTAGCTACTGGTTCCAGTATGGATTGGGTCAAAGATACCTTGAAAGTACCAGTAGCGTTGACTTATGAACTTCGGGATAAGGGAAATAACGGTTTTCTTTTGCCAGCTGATCAAATTATACCAAGCGGCTTGGAAACATTGGACTCGCTAGTGACTATTTTACTACAAACTGATCGTTTGTTGTTAAACAGAAACAGAACTGTTGTTTAAATCGTTAATTAAGAATAAAATGTTAATTATTATGCTTGTCTTTATTGTAATATATTAATAAATAATAAATGTCGACGAACAACCTGACATTGCCATTTGAAGAACCCAGAAGAACCACACAATTTAGTTTATAAAGATATTTTTATGGAATCAACCAGATCTATGGTTAAAATACATTCATAAAATGCATTCTGAAAAATATAAATTTTATTTAGCAATGGCACATTTATTTATGATCAATATATTAATGACAAGCCAACTATTGTTGACAATAATAATTACAATAAAAAAAACTCCTCTAGAAATACCTTGTCAACTATTTTTTCCATTTTATTATGAACTGAACGGGATTTAGAGCTGGCATATTTAAAACAGAAGTTGAGTGGACAAGTTGAGCTTCAAAGGCCAAATAAGACAGAGAGGGATTTGGAGGATTAGAACATGACTGAATAATAAAATGGCTCGCATTACAAGAAAAATGAAATTATAATGACTAATATTGCATATCCAACGCAATTATTATTCCTAATTTGTTTAATTATTCTTATATATTATTCTTATAACATGCTTTGTCTATAAAATTTATATAAATTTTTCTATGACAATAAAGCATATATCTCTGTCTCTCTCTTTCAAGCGACGTTGAATTCCGTGCAAGTACACTTAAAGTTTGTAATGTTTTGAAGCCCTAACAGAACTGGGCAGTAAAACGTAACTAACAGCCTAGGTATTAAGCCACAAAGGACATAAGAGCAAAGAAGAAGCTGATTTACTAAGCCGAGAACAAGCCTTAAAGGCTCTTATTGCCCAGAACGCTACTCTGATGGCACAAAGATAACTATCATAACATGTTCAAAGCACTTGATGTTAAACAAATCTCAAGACCGGTGAAACAATCCACCAGAATTTTTTAATATACTAATTCTTATCATTTAAAAGTTTATCAAGAGGTACTTAACAATATCAGGAAAAACAATTTTTTTTTTTAATATTTAAATCTAACCAAAATTATTTTATCATGGATATTTATAACCCAATCAAAAGATATAATATCAACACTTTAATTGTAAAAAAATACCTAATCTTGAGAATTGAATGAAGATCAATAGATAAATCATTTTTTAATAAAATCCTCAAGTTTTATTGTTTCTACGTTAGTTCTATTTTCATTGTTGGAGGATCAATTAGTGTAAGTTGTTTTTTTTTATTTAAAAATTAAATTAATTATTTTTTTTTAAAATCAATTTATTTTCTTTTTTGTTGATTTGCACTGTACCTAGCTATATTTCAGCCAAGCAAATTAAGAGTGCACCCAACATTTTGTTTCCAAATGCAAAATAAATGTGATAGGTACAAAATAACTAAAAAAAATCAATTAAATCTAAAATTTTTACATGGAAGATAAAATAAAGCGAATGGACGTGAAAACGCAAGTTTGCTTTCTTGTGGTATAGTATTATGTTGGGTTCGCTGTACTACTACCATAACTCCTCCACCATTAGAGGGAAATTCTAGGGTTGACAAGAGGATTTTGAAGTTCCAAATTTGGGTTTTTTTGACTTCAGTTCTAGATTTTGGGAACTTGGCTTCTTTTCCTATGAAATAATTTAAGTAATCCAAAAATTATAAGTATTACGTGAATTTAAATCCTCCAAGCAATAATTTGATTCGGAAGGATTATGTCCAAAATTTCACTTATTTTGTATTTGTGAACTTCTAGTATATTTTGAATGTTTTCAACGTCATTTAAATTAATTGAGTCTAATTTAATCGGCGCGATTTTAACTTTTGAGTCTATTGTGAGTTTATTTTTAATGTTTGAGTTTGGAAGGTTTATTTCTGGTAATTGAAGACACAAGTGGATGAAGAGCCTATGTAGCAAAATAATTTTTACGAGATATTTCGTGTTAAAGTTTATTGTTTGGCATTTATTACCTAGTGCATGGGTCCTTTATACACTGGCAACTTCTATATTTGATGATATATTGTCACGGAAGACATTTTAAACGAATTTTACGTACATAAGCCCTCCATTTACAGAAAAACACCATTTCAAAAAAATGTTTTAAAAGCCCTTCATCCACTTGTGTCTACAATTTTGGTAATTACGAATTTGGGTACCATTTATGTTCACGTCACAGTCCGCAATGAGTTTCAAAAACAAAGTTTGCTCCGAAGGGGATGCTGTCTTTATAGATTCCACACTTTTGAATAGCTACAGTTTCTTCTGAGGTTGTGATGATTCAATGGTTCTTTTCCAGTTTTTGAATTCTTTATTTGGGCATCTAAACAGGCACTTGTTCACAAGACGTAACGTTTCTTCTGTAATTGTTTCGAGTAATTTCTTAACATTTAAAATGAGGTATTTGGTTTGAGGAATGATTACTTTAAAAGAATTTTACATTGGGGTGGCATAAACGTCATAAATGTGATAATAAGTGTAAATTTCACTTTCCTATGGGTATTTCAAGAATAAAAATTATTTGGTAACCGTTATTGTGATTTTTAATTTCGATTATTTTCTCAAACAGAATATTTTTCAATAGAAACCTCAATTTATTCTTAAAAATCTATTAGTGTTATATATATTTTTTCTTTTTTTAGGAAAAATGAAATTAATACTGCTAACAGCTGTAATTACCTTTTTCTGTGTATCAGCCGAAAAAGTAAGATATGACAACCATGCCGTATACAGATTTACGCCAAACAATGAGAACGAATTGAAAATATTACAAACGTTACAAAAATTGAACAAGTATAACTTTTGGACGGAACCAAGGCGTTCAGGTTTACCAGTAGACGTTATGGTGCCACCAGAATCGAAAGATGATATAGAAAACTTGATTTCAGAACACCAATTAACTTTTAAAATCATGATGGAGGATGTTCAGAAACAAATTGAGGAGGAGAAGTTGTTGAATGCGAAGAAAAGCAAATATTTCGATTGGGAAAGTTACCACACTTTAGATGAGGTAAGCAGTATTACTATCAGACAATTCAAATCCATTTTGGTTGATTGCTACATTTCAATATCTAACTTTAGCATTATATAATTTAAAATGAATCCACATTTCAGATATACGATTGGCTCAAAGATCTAGCTGCTCGATTTCCTAAAGAGGTGACACTTGTCAAAGGAGGTACTACATATGAAGGTCGAGATATTTTGGGAGTCAAAGTATCGTACTCTCCAGATAATGCAAACAAAACTGTATGGATTGATTCTTTAATACATGCTAGAGAATGGTAATTATTTACTTCACTACATACTTTAAATCTATCAATTTAGAGATGCATTTGGGTTAAGTCTCAGTGTTCTGATTCAGACCTCCTCTTTTCACATTGAGAGTTTGAGTTTTTGAGGTCGCTGAATTCAATTGACAGCTGTCAACTGTCAACGTCCTCAAAAACCAAAACTCTCAATGTGAAAAGAGGATATTTACTTTTATATTCCTCGTTGACCGTGCATTGACAGCTGTCAACGATCAATTTGTCCAATCTGACATGAGGGTTGAATCCAGTGACCTCAAAAACATTACCCTATATATTAGAATAATCAAAATATGCTTTTGACATTTGTAAATAGTATTGAAAATGAATAGTTTTGGAACGGGTCAGGGGAGCTTTGGCAGCTCCGTAGCTGCCAAAATATTCATTTTAGCACTTTGTAATGACAAAATCTACAACATATCAAAAATTCAGACAATTTGACACAAACCCAATTTTCATAAGATTATTGCAGAGTCCTTTCAGCTGGATGTTATAATGCTTGATTTTCAATTATGAGTATATATTTAGTTCCAGTGTATAGATGCGAAGGTGGCGCTCGCGTCGGTTAGTTTTGTATATTTTGTATATTAAATATTTCAGTCCCTCGACTGTCTAACATCCACCATTAAGTATATTAGAATTTACTCACTTGACTGTCTGACCCACCATTCAGTATATTAGAACTTACTCACTCGACTATCTGACATCCACCATAGAGTATCTTAGAACTTTGCACACTAAGTTATGTGACATCCAAGAAATTTATTTTAGATATGTTTGGATTTTCATTTTAAGATCTATTTTATGTTAACACATTAACTGCCAAAATTTTTTCTTGGGTTTAGCATAGAGCAAACAAGTTTTTTAAATGCATTCACTCTCTGTGACTATTTAATAAATATATGCATCTATATTAATACAAACAAAAACTAATCACTGTTAACTTGTTAGGATTGCTGGTGCTACGTCTACCTATATTCTAAATAAAGTGCTAACCAGCACTGACCGATTTATCCGAAAAATGGCTGAAAGCCATGATTGGTACTTCTTCCCAGTTATAAATCCCGATGGTTATGAATACACGCATACCACTGTAAGTTTTCTGCATAAATAATGTTAATTTCACTCTATCTAAAATTTCGATTCTATGTAACTGTCGCAGGACCGGCTTTGGCGTAAAACCAGGAAACCTTACAGTATATGCATTGGAACAGATCCCAACCGCAACTGGGGTTACAAATGGAATGAAGATGGTGGTTCAAGTGACAATCCATGTGCTGATGATTATGCTGGCCCGAATGCTTTCTCTGAAGTGGAAACCTCTACTTTGTCCCAATTTATGTCAGGAGTCGCTAAAGATATAATGCTGTTTTATACCTTTCATTCATATTCGCAGTTAATTCTTCTTCCTTATGGACATACAACGGAACATTTGGATAATTATGATGACGCTGTAAGTAAATTTTATTTGTTGAAATAAATCGTTTGGGGGACTGAAAAATTAATGCTGTTTAGCTAAGAGATTTACTCAGTGAAGATAAATTTTTAAAGTTATTTCTATAAATGCCTTTTCGATTATATTATGATTTTCATTACACTTACATTTTTTTATAGTATCAAGTTGCAATGGAAGCAGCCTCCTCCTTAGAAGAAGTACACGGTACCCAATATACAGTTGGTAATATTGCTGAAACCATTTGTAAGTATTTATAACCTAATATTAATTATGGAGATACAATAAGATCTCGCAAATTGTGAAAAACCACAACGTATTGATGTGAATATCATAGGACATGAATGGACTTAAACTAGGGGTGAGCTATGTCATAAGGTCACCTGCATCTTCTACGCGCTAATAAGTGATTTATTTTTATGTTTTATCGTTTTTGATAAGCGATTTATTACTAGGTTTTACCTTTGATAGCTCCATCTTGCTGAAAAAACAGCTCATTTTCTTCAATTACAAGATTTCCATCTTGATCCCGCTGATTTTCAACTTCAACCGTTATCAAGGGATCTATGATATCCTGCAGCTGCTCTAAATATACCTCGCCAGTCGAAGTCTCATTAATGAAAATCGGACCGACTACCGCATCACCTAGTATTCCTGCCCATACATTTAATTTCTGAGGAGCTTTAGTATGCCCCTCTCTAAAAATGTGAGGAATCTCATCACTCCAATATCGGACATTCTGTTTATTGACTGCGCCATGCAGATAAAAACTACATTCGTCACTAAAGCAAATGTTTTTTATGAGGTTTGGGTTTGCGTTTATCATTTCCGTCATAATTTCGCAAAACTGCAATCTCCTATCAAGATCATCGTCCACAAGCTCCTGAAGTATCTTCATTTTATAGGGATGGAATTTAAAAAGTTTTGTCACTTTACGTACCGATGAATACGAAAGTCCAGTGGTCGTAGCAATCTGACGCAAAGAACTGGTTAGATCTAAAGTAAAGTTCCCCACCACTTCAATCTGAGCCATTTCATTAACTATTCTGTTACCTTCTCTCTTCATATTTTTCACCGATCCTGTTGCTTGAAACTACCGTACAAGTTGCGTGACATATTTGTGCTACATTCGCTTATCTGGATGTCTCGCATTAAAAACTCTGGCAGTGGCGCGGGCACAATTCTGCTCCTCACCATAAATTAAAATAACTTCTACCCGCTCGGCAATAGTGTAAACTATTTTACAGGGAATAAATCAATTGACATACCAACTGACTGCAAACTACTTGGATTAAATCTAATCCGTCAAAACGGCTTGTAAAGATGCGCAAAAAATTGCAGATAAAAATGCATACAAAAAGAGCGATAACGTGATATCACTCATCAACCGTCTTCAAAAAATGAAGCAAAAAATTTAAGTAAATTTACGACAGGAGATAAATTGTTGAATGAGGAAGGATTCCTATTATTCTCAACGGTGGTAATTTTAAGAATCTATTATGATGTATGTAATTTAAGTCGGTTTATTGCAATTTGTCTTTTTTCTTGAACCACCCTGTACAAAACGAAATAATTCTTACATGGTCGTATGGTAAATGCAAAAACCTTTCCAACGAGGGGTCACTTGGCCCCCTTGCTATTGAAGGTTTTTGAGGTGGGGGCTGGTGGGGCCATGGGGTTGATTCGACAAAATCAGTTGTGATCTAAAAATGTGTCCCCCTAAGGATAAAAATTTAACTGTTTTTGGATTTTACCTAAATCAAGACGAGAACGAAGTTATCGAGGGTGGATCCTTTTCAAAAAATCACCCTGTATAACGTGGTCCATAATTGTTGAATACATTTATTTCCTAAAATACCTTTCTCAAAGTGTCATAAAGTTATTTACGATAAATAACAAATTATTTCTAAATTCTGGCGCCCAAACATCCATTGCCCAATTGGCAGAGTCCAAAGATCCCAGCGGTCGAACAGCTAGCGGTCAAACGATGGAACCCAGCTGGCTGCGCCCAAATGTCTTGTTTCGTTCCTAAGGGCTAATCACCTCTTAATATTGTCAGACCACACGTATACGCCAACCATTAGCAAAGTTGCGTTCCTTTAACCAAATTGCGCTAGCTCCATAGGTACTTTTTTTAAATCTAGATCTTAAACCACTTCGTAATTTTTGTAAATATCTACATCTATTGACTAAATGACGTCGATTAATATCGTCTAAATCTACAATTTCATGATATGTTATTTATGAGTGCTTCTACATCACATAATAAAGTTACTAATTCTTTATACTTTTATTATTGTTTGTTTTTCTAAGTTTCTTCTTATTAGTTCTTTAACCATTCTCACCATACGTTTCCATCATCCATCCCAAACAATTTTAAATCAATTTCTTTACCCTCGTCGATTTTAAACTATTCCCATAACTCTATCTATAAAAAATAGACAAAATCTATGCCTGACACAAGAAATTTGACTGGTCATCACCAAGTACGGAAGCATCACCATAGCATACTCCGTTGGTGGTGCAAATAGGAATATGATACTATCGAGCAATTTATTCGCTCGCTTAAGGTAGTTCACTCGCGACAGTCGTACATAAAAATATCGCGTAATAGTGAATACCAAAAATTCGAAATTCTCAATACTAATCAATTTTATTTTTGTAAGAGACTGTACAAAACACATGTATATAAAATATATAAAATATGAACTGTATGGTATAGAAATTTGTGACTTCCTCATACTAATTTTAAGGGTTTGTTTTGGTTCAAACAGAACCGCTGATTCCATTTCTCAAACACAGTGGACGAATTAATTTTTCAAGAACACGTCGCGAGTTTATAACAACCTCTTAGCTGATCGAGAGTTACTTTGTTACGTGAAGTGGTTGCAATATTGCCAAGTTGTAATAATTTTACGAAATTACTCGTCAACTGTTTTAAAAATATTTTTATTTTAAAATCTATCTTTTTACTAAGACGGTCAAAAAATTCAGCGATTTTTTATAAAATTTTATAACTTCTTGATTTATTTAACATTAGTTTTTAAAAAATATGGTAAGAACCATTTTCGAGATATCTTGAAATAAATGCATTGCTTTTGTACATGACAGGCTTCAAAAGTGTTAGTTATGCACATTTTGATTATTAATATCTCGTTTCACAGAAAAAAAATGGCACAATCCATTTTCTTTTGGAAAGACCTTTCCAACAAGGTGCCACAAGTGGTATCATCCCATTTAAAAAACTGAAGTCGGGGTGAGTTTTACCCTGTAAAGGGGGTGAAAAAAAATTTTTTTTGGTATGACCGGAAAGCTTACAAAAAAACTCAATCGACGTGTTTTTGCGATTTATCCACATTTTTCAACCTGAAGCTGTAGCGAATTTGCGCCAGTTATATAAAGCCTGTATATAGATCTATTGAAAACTCATGTCTCCTGTTTTAGATGTCGCTACTGGTTCCAATATGGATTGGCTGAAAGCAAACTACCATGTACCATACGCTTATGCATACGAACTAAGAGATACCGGAAATTATGGATTCCTCCTACCAGCAGACCAGATAATACCAACGGGAGAAGAAACTTTAGATTCCATCATGACGGCTCTGGTGGAAATTGAAAATGTTATAGAATAATTTGAAGTAAATAATGATTGACATTTTGTAGTATATATTGTAAATAAATAGTTGTTTTAACTTTAAATTCATTCACCTCTTACATGTGATTTTAATCACCTGGGTCACCTTGTAGGAAATAATAGAATATAAAATGAAGTTATAGGGGTACATTTAGTGATTATAACGTAATAGTCACTTAATCGAAGTGGCGATATAAGTTTCTGTCACTATAATGCTACTTGGGATACTTTATTTTATAAAATAATTTATGTAGAAATCATTTAAAATTTAATTTAGAACTACTACCTACTACTAAAAATTATAATTTGAATTCACGGCCATCGGACAATTGTCATTTTAGTTCTTGCTCCAAACACAAGGTGGCGCTAGTTTGGTTTAAAAGTCTAACATTGGCGTGGGGTCTCTAGAGGATACGTGCTTTGTGTTGTCAACCGTCCGAAGCCACAGCATATGGAACCGAAGCCACCGAAATTACTGAAATTAGATCAAAGTGCCGCCGCTTGAGTGATTTTGCTGGTATACCTATGCTATACTGATAGTATAGCACGTGTGTAATTGCGTTATTTTGTGATAAATATACCTACCTTCATAATTCGTTTGTATTTATTTGTATTATTTCTAATTCAAAAAAGGGTACGAGATAAAATTCCAATGTACTGATAAGAAAGATATTCTGTTAAAATTTAGCGTCAATATGTTAGATTTTTTAGTTTTATCAGAATCAGATAATCTCAAAAGGAATTTACACGTACTTATAGTCAATTAACACATGGATACATTTGAGAAAATTTCATAATTTATATTGTTCTTTTTCCTAACGGAATTTTACTTTTACTTGGAGATACTTTCAAGTACTACTAGGAAAAAATTATAATATATTTTTTAAATATATTAAATCTAACCAATACTCATATAAAAAAATTACAAATCATTATTTTATCACTGATATTTAAATTCCAATCAAAAGATATCAACATTTATTAATTAATAGTGCCAATATTTTATTTGGCGTTCCAAAGTTTAATTGTAAAAAATTACCTAAACTTGAGAATTGAAGATCAATAGATAAATATTTATTTATTAAAATCTCCAAAATTTTTTTGTTTCTAATTTAGTTTAATTTTTTTTGTTGGAGGATTAATTAGGAGGATTATTTATGTATGCTTGGTTGCATATACTGTACGGCCTTGTTGTTGTAGCACCCAAACAGTAAACTATGTACGTAATAAAGCTCCCATTATTTATTAATAGTTTTATTACATTTAACAAAACAAATAAGGAATCTTCTGTAAGGTCGGACTCCAAATCATAGAGCCGTATTTCAGTTTAGATCTTACCAGGCAGCGATACAAAGATGAAAGCGCCGATAAATTTGTAAAATTCCTACAATTTCGAACAATGAAGTCATAGGTACGATAAGCGGAATAAGATATTTTAATTGTTTACAAAAAATCAATTAATTTCGAAACACTCACCATTTGAGACAGCCCATTGCTCCTTCACCCTCCATTCCATTACTTGGTCCAGTATTTCTTTCCTTTTTCCATAATATTCAATATTTCAAGTAGTTTTCCGATAAAATCGCGTCCGGAAAATCTTCTATTCCCGACAACATCAATGATCATCGTATCATATCCAATTCTATATCAACCCTTTGATACGTTAGATTTTTCAAAAAAGATGTATCGCAGGCCAGAATATCTGCAGCCTTGTCCATTTGATCCTAGAAGGTACATCCGAAGACGCAACAACGTAAATCAAAGATCTACACTGACCATCAAAGGACATATACATTGTAAGATCAAACGTCTTTATTGTCAGTGGTGAAACGAACATGAGCTCAAACCATTGATATCGTGCTACCGATTAACTCGAAATTTGCGGCGATTTAAATTTGTTTACGGGTATTCGCTGAAAAGAAAAACAATTATTAGGAAACTTGTAAAATGTCAAAAGGGAAGGATTTTATTGAAGGAAACTGAAGAAGACTATTTTCGCAATAATTAACCTCTATTTTAAGATTTACGAAAAATATTCTTTTATAATCTATTGATGGTTAAAGTCTAAAAGCTCGTAAATCAATTTTTATGTGTATTTGATTATAAAAATTGGCAAATTGCAAATATTTCAAAAATACAAAAGCTCATAAGCCAAATTTTTATGAGAATTAAAACTAATAACATAAGTTTCAAACTTTTGCAGCTTAAAAATATCTGCAATTTGCCAACTTTTCCAATCAAAAACGCATAAATCACAAAATCGACTTACTAGTTTTTTCACTTAACCATCGCTATCTACTATTTTTTATTAGAGGTAAATTTTATTATTTGTTTTTTATATCAGTGTCATCAGCTGTGTTGATTGAAAGAATTAATCTATTAATAATATTAAGCGACATTTCCTTAAGACTATTCAAAGGCAATACCTACAACAAAAGGTGAGAATTTTTTGGGAAATTTTATTTTTCATATATCTATTTTTGTACCATTACTGTGCAATTGGTCTTGTACTGTTGAGTAATGTAATATTAAATAAAATTAATTACATGATATTTTTTTGCTATTTTAGATAATACAATGTTTTTTACTTAATTCTATAAGATTAAATAACAAAAAGTATCCACTATACCCGGTGTTCAAATTAAAGTGTTACAGCTAAATACCGCCTTATATAAAAAAAAACGTTTCAGACGAAAGTTTTATAGTTTTGTGGGGAAAAATTTTTGGCTAAAATCGTTTTTTATAGCTAACCATAATAAGAAGAACCTTTTTTCGCCCGGCAAAATTTTCAAGTAGCTGTTACTCAAAAAGTAAAAGTCCAATAAAAAAAAATATTTCCATCAAAAGTTTCTTATTTTTGTATGTACTTTAAGAATATGTAAAAAATGGGATTCCCATTTAAAAAAAAAAAACAAAGTCCACCTCGATATGGCCATATTATGGTCAGATATAAAAAAAATAATTTAGCCAAAATGTTTCCCCCAAAAAACTATAAAACTTTTGTCTGAAACTTTTTTTCTAAAATACATATTTTCGGCGGTATTTAACTGTATCACTTTAATTTGAACACCCGGTATATACCTTTAAATGTATAATAAAAAATATAGGATTAAACAAAAAGTATTATTTGACACTTTTGATAAATTAATTATTGATCTATTTAGTAAATCACCCTGTATCTAATAAAAAGGATAGTTACACACATTTTACAAATATAACATACAAAAAAGTCAAATAAAATCATACGTTAATAATTTTATTATAAAAAAGCCTACGTCGGAATTTACTAATCACCCTGTATATACACGTAGAATATCGTCGCTATCAAGTCAATTAAAGCTGTTATTATTATCTACTATAAATACCGGTGTGAAGTTAGCAGTAACTTTTAGCAGTAAAAATAACCGAAAACCCCCGATCGGGAAAACAGTGGCATACAACACTATTTAAATAATCTTATCAATATGTATTTTACAAATTAATATCGACAAATAATTAATATACGTTTCAAAATAACTCTTAAAATTGATAAAAATATTTATCCTACGAAGGAAATCAGATCCAAATTTAATTTTACATTTAAAAAATCATAAATACACTCACCAAAGTACACTGTAAGCAAAAATCCCTTCCGACCCGTCAAACAGGGTGAAATTAACCCTTCAACTTCAAAATAAATAATAACCCAATGAAGACGATCAGATCCCAACTTGGTTTTACATTAAAAAAAGCATAAATACACTCTTCATCGTACACTGTAAGCAAAAAACTCTTCCGACCCGTCAAACAGGGTAAAATTATCCCTTAAATTTTTAAATAAATAATTTTGCTTATAGCCGGGGGACCTATTTTCAAACCGTGTGAGTACTCATTTCTCTCAAGATTCTCATCAGAAATGTCATACGTCAATGTGGAAACGCTGTTTTTAAAGGCCTCGAGGATTAAAATGCTTAGGAGGATATTAATTATCTCTAAATAAACCGTGAGAAACAATCAGTGAGTTTACACTGGCCCTTAGGACCCTAAAAATACTGATTTACGTTGACGTATGACATTTCTCTCGAGAGAAATGAATTCTCTCGACTTTGAAAATAGCACCCCGGAGAGCTAGTAGCACACATTCCATACTCATTCATATTTTAAAAACATCAACTTTGGGGTTGATTTATCAATTATAAACCCTCTCAAAAGTGTCTGCCTAAATTACTAGTATTTTTAGAATTACCTAAACTTTCAATTGTTGTTTGTTGGCCTCTGAATCAAACACTTTTTTTGGGTCATATTTTACGACCCCTTTCTATTATGCGCAGTACCTGGTGTCCCGGGGGCATGTTTCAATTCCGTCATCTATCTCGGCACCATAGCCAAAATAAGACGTTCTGATTGGTTGCATCGTATTAGCTGACTGAGTGCCGAGATCGCGGTCGGAAATGACTGCGGAGTGCTCAGATGGTAGTTGGAATTGACTGTAGGTATTATTGACATACGTGCTGAGTTGTGAAACATTTATTGTCATGCAATGATTTTGTTTTACATAAAGGTATTTACGTTAATTGAAACTACCTAAGTATGGAAAAATTATTACCCACATCGTTTTGTAACTTAAGTCTTCATGTCAAGTGTATTCGAAGCAATATAAAAAGTGAACAGGACTTGCGCCAATGGGTAGAAGAATATAGTGTATTGAGCAAAACAAACTGGAACATTCAAAAGTACATTAAGTCAGATAGATTTGTAGTAAGGTAAGACATAATTTAAATAAATTGGGTAATTAATATAGTATTACGTGTGCATGTTTTTTTCCAGAATTGTTTGTCTATGCCATCATACAAATTTTAAAAGAGTGGATCCTAAATGTAATTAACGAGGGCGGTCCAATTGTGGTTGTCCAGCAGAAATGCACATTAAAATAAAATTAACCACCAAGGATACCATGAAAAAAGATACTTATGTTAAGGTAGGTATAAGCGTATTAACTGATAACATATGTAGAACCAAAAAAAGGTTGACGGCTGTGTGCACGTATAGATTAAAAAGGAAAGACTTGTATTTCGTGCAAAATTATTAATAATTAAATGCAAAGCGCTTTCGGCAAGGTGCCATCATCAGTGCTTATCTACAAAAATTGAGGATGTAAACATACAATCTGTAAATGTCTGTAAAAATAAAATCTAAATAAGACATTACAGTCAAAAGTTAAAAGATAAGGTAATTTTGAACAATTTAACAATTAAAAGAGAACAGAGTGGCATAACCCAATGTTGGGGATAGTGAGTATGGGATAAGCCCCTAAAAAGTCATATCCAGAAGCCAGTTAGCTTGTGAAATAAGTTAACAAATTAATTAAAAATAACAAATAGAGTATGACTATGGAAAATATATTGAAATTTAAATTTATAGTTAAATGTAATAGTTAATATGAAAAAGGTTAAAAGGCAGAAGGCCAAAAAAAAACTGAAGGTTTTTTTAAATATTTATATTATAATAATTGTAAAAAGAGTCTACCTACTGTCCACAAATAAGCATATCCAAAAAGAACTTGGCGGATGTTCAGGTAACACTGGGTTTTTGCTCTTGTGAAATAGGAAGATTAGGTAAGGTTTGAAAACAC
Organism: Psylliodes chrysocephalus; assembly: GCA_927349885.1. Taxonomy (NCBI): domain Eukaryota; kingdom Metazoa; phylum Arthropoda; class Insecta; order Coleoptera; family Chrysomelidae; genus Psylliodes; species Psylliodes chrysocephalus. The sequence continues at coordinate 2,818,838 of OV651825.1, forward strand.
CAAGCGGGGGTTTATGAGCATTTTCAAGAACATTTTTCCAATTCACAATCAAAGTATTTAATGGCTAAACTTGCTTTTGGCGAAGAAAATGTTATGCCTATTTCATTCTATGCGCCATTACGAGCAACAGAAATTCCATCAACATCAGCTTTGGAATCTGCACCAAATAACGAAAGAACCATAGATATTAAACCAAAAACAAATTTGCTGTCAGCTTCAGAAGAAAATAACGATTCTTCAAAAATAGAATTCCCGAAACTTATGAATTTATTACAGGCTCATCATAATACATAGGCACTTCTCCAAAGATAATAAATATGTGCATACAACGCTTTAACCAAATTTCGACTCTCACGACTTGGGATTCTTACTTAGCTACTGTTGGTAGTTATTTGCCTAGAAGACATACATCCAGAGCCACAATTAAAGTACAACCTACAACAATAAGCCAAAGAACGACTTTAATTCAAGGAACAAAACGTGTCACAGGTGGTCGGCCTTCGAAAGATTCTTCAAAACGAAGAAAAATCAAACGACCGAGAATTTTGCATATTAATGTTGACAATAATGTCCCAAACGCAACAGGGCATTGATTTGTATTGCCCTACGAGTTATTCATTTTTACTTTCCTATCTGTATACAGATATAAGGAAAGTATAGGAATCATGATTTTTTTCGACCTCGAGTTTTCGACGGATTTTTAAGTTTTGAGGTCCCCTGAATCCGTTCTGACTATTTTCGCGATGATGTCTGTGTGTGTGTGTCTGTATGTCGCATAACTCATGAACCGATAAACAGAAAAACACCAAATTTTAAACTTAAGCTTTATTCCAGCGTCTAATGAACTGATTAGATTTTGGGCAGAGTCGGAACATCTGGGAGGGTACTTTATAGGTGGTCATTTTTATATTTTATGGAATATATCTGTTATTTACGTTTGGAGAAGAAAATTCTTCAAATAAAAGTTACTTCTAATATAATTACCTATAATTTTTGTTCTATACAAAATGTTCCTAAAATGGTCCGTATTCGAGAAATTTGACAAAATTTAAAAAAATTATTTTTTATAAAAATTGTTCAAATAAAAGTTGTTTGTAATATAATTCTCTATAATTCTTATTCTATACATAATTTCTCTAAAATGGACCGTATTCGAGATATTTGAGAAAATGTGTAAATTTCGAATTTTGAAGAAAACTCAAAAACGGATAAAGAAAAAAACATTAAATTTTAAACTAACGGTTTATTTCGGCCTGACGTGAAATGATTAGATTTTGGACAAAGTCGGAACATCTGGGGGGTACTTTATTGGAGGCCGTTTTTATATTTTATGGATTATAGATGTTATTTATGTTTGGAGAAGAAAATTGTTCAAATAAAAGTTACTTCTAATATTATTATCTATAATTTTTGTTTTATGTAAAAATTTCCTGAAATGGTCCGTATTCGAGAAATTTGACAAAATTCTGATTTTTGTGAAAATTGTTGAACTAAAAGTTGTTTGCGATATCGATTTCTATAATTCTTGTTTATACATGATTTTTATAAAATGGACCGTAATGGAAAAGTGCTAAATTTCAATTTTTAGTATTTTCGTTTTCAATGAATATCTATAGAAAAATGTTTCGAGGTAGATGTATGTGGACAATTTATATATTTAGTTTATCCTCTTAACATTTATAGAGATGCTGCAATAGGTTGTACAAAATAATTAACCGGAAAAAGCCTATAATAACTAGATAGGAAAGTCATGTGTTGGACACATCAGATTTTTTGTTCTTGTTAATTTGTTTATGTAGGTATCTTATTCCTATCACTTAATAAAATGGTGTTAATTAAACATTGCGTGTGATTATTATTTCCATAGAAAATCGCGCTTTTAGCTGGTTTTAGTTCCGTCTTTGATCTCGGCACTCCACATTCATTTCCGATCGTGATCTCGGCACCCACTCAGCCGATACAATGCAACCAATCAGAACTTCTTATTTTGGCTATGGTGCCGAGATAGATGACGGAACTGAAACATGCGTCCCGGGGTGGGTCTAGCCAACACAGGTATATCTGCTTTTCCATATAAATGATTTCAAATTACAAAATTTCAAAGTGCATCAAACACTTAATGGAAAGTGTGTTACTAGCTCTTGGACTATTACAGTGTACTTTGATGAGTGTATTTATGCTTTTTTTAATGTAAAACCAAGTTGGAATTTAATCGTCTTCATATGGTAATTATTTATTTTAAAGTTTAAGGGTTAATTTCACCCTGTTTGACGGGTCGGAAGAGAGTTTTGCTTGCTGTGTACTTTGATGAGTGTATTTATGCTATTTTTAATATAAAACCAAGTTGTAATTTCACCCTGTTTGACTATGGTTTGACTGGTCTAAAGGGATTTTAGTTTATAACGTACTTTGGTAAATGTATTTATGATTTTTTGAATGCAGTGTGTTATATTAAAGTTATTTATTTGATTGTGAAAAAAAGTTGATCTGAAGGGATTTTCACTTCATGGGGTAAATATTTATTTTTAATTATAAATGTCACCCTGTTTAACGGTCCCGAAGGGATTTTTTTTACTGTTTTTGTTAGTATATTTTTTATTATATAAATCTAAGATTAAGTTGAAATTTGATACCCACCCTAGGTTAAGTATTTATTATTAATTTTAAAAGTTAATTTCACCTTGCTAGACTAGTGCTAAGGGATTTTTGCTTTCATCTTTTATTGTTTAGTTCATTTATTATTTTTTAAAGTAAAAGTAAGTAAAAAATGTATCGCATTAATAATGTAATTATTTTTTAAATTTGTAATGGTTTATTTTACCCTGTCTGACGAATCCGAAGGGATATAACTATAGAACATGTTTGGGACCATCTATACAGAACAGTTAGAGCTGGAAACATCCCTGCAGCCAGTCTGCATCACCTCCAACAACTTTTGACTGCAGAGTAGGAAAATATGAAAGGTTATTTAGAGTTATTGACTCGAAACCAGTGTTGCCAGTCTAGTACAATTGTACTAGATCTAGTACATTCTCTGAGAATCTGGTGCTCTGGTACACTCGAAGCAAAATCTAGTACTTTTTTCAGCTTATGTTCCATTTGAAGTGTAAAATATATTGTTCAAAAATTGTCAGAGAAATTAAAATAGTTGTTAAAAATTGCTTGGCTTCAGAAATAAAATAGTAGACATATCTCAAAAATGACACGAGAGATCAAATATTGTTCAAAAATAGCTTGAGAGGTAAAAGAAGGCTGTTAAATAGTGTTAAAAATTGTACAACCATTGCTCGAGGGATAAAAAAAAGTTGTTAAAACTTAAAAATTGCTGTTAGAAATGTATCAAGAGATAAAATATTGTTTAAAAATAGCTTAAGAGATAAAAAAGGTTTAAAAGCTGTTCGAGAGAAAAATCTGGTAATTGTATAGAATCTAGTACATTTTTATGCAATCTGGTACATTTTTTAGACAAATCTGGTACATTACAAAAACATATTCTGGCAACACTGCTCGAAACATACCAGAGCTAGAGGAGGCAACACACGATATTAAACCATTTACTTATTTGAAATTTTAGTATTGACATAAGTTTCATTAAGGCGATTAGACCAAACGAAATAAGTTTTTTATCTCATTGCCTGATTCTTCAATACATTTTTCAATGAAATTAACCCAAAACATGTCTACTCTCGTTGTTTTGCTTGCAATAAATCATCATACAGTTCATCCTCATTTATGGGCATGTTGAGAGAAGAACTCTTTTAATTTAGTCCACTCAATTTTTTTATTCATAGTGAAAGATCTGGAAAATTTTAGCCATGAGATTTTGTCAAAACAAATTGCCCTTTTCCGGGAGAATCCCGGAATTCCAGGAGAGTTGGCAACCCTGCTCGTAGCTCGTGAACCATGTAGATTATGTAGAATATATGAAGATAAATCACTATATTTTCTTTTTAAATATGTCTTAAATAGTGCCCACCTAACGCTCGCAAAGCCATCATCTATTAATTATGCAAGTAATTGTTTGATTAGACGTCGTTGTCTTCAATATTAGAAATTTATAGATAACCTGATTAAAAAATTATTATAAAACAGTTTTTGTTCACTACAAAAATATACCGAAATGAATGTAATGAATCAAATCAAGGTCAATGTCAAGGTCACTTTATTTATACAATAATAATTATACTTTATTATTTTCTTTAATTTTAATAATGTCTCATTTAAATTTAATATATGGATATTATGGTACTTAATGAATCTTAAACTTTTGTTCAAGACAATCGGATTCTTAGTCACAATGTCCTATTTTTAGAAATGCAGAAATACCAACACCAGCCAACCCACAATGTACCAAATATTGGGTTTGGTACAGATATTTGGGTAATAACAATAACATACACATCTGTATTCTATAAGAACCTACCAAGCTTTAATTATATACCCTATAAAACTATAAAATGCTAACCTACATCCTACAGCTTCTTTAAACAAACAAAAACTTTAGAACTGATTATCTTAGTTTGTCACTTGAAAGTTTATAGCTTTCTGCATAATTGTAATAATAATGTAACTAGGTATAGTGAATAAATCTTTTCTAATATAACGAATTTAGGTTATTTCCCTGTAATCTTATGATGCTAGATTAATTTTTGTTTGGGAAATAACTCGGAAATATGCTGAGAGTACCTATTACCTATTTAGTTGTTCAACACTATACCTAAAATTTGAGTGTTGTTCTTACGAAAACAAGAATTTGTCATGAGAAAATTAGTTTTATATAAATGTAGGGTACTTACAATGTATATTTGTAGTAATAGTCTTTCAGTTTCCATTGTAAATTCTAGTTTCACACGTTTAAATTTGATTAAAAAACGTAGGCTTCCAAACAGCCATTTGCAAACAAATTCAAATCGAATCGCCTGTTCTCGGCACCGGTCGCTGAATCTCGTCACAAATATCAGGCATTCGGAAAGGGCTCGTATATATAAGAGGGTTGCGACATAGTCTTGAATGCATTTTTATTCGAAATAGTAATCATCAAGCCTGGCAATTTGTTAAAATTGTATAATCAGTTTTTTTTTATATATTTGCATTGTGTTCGACACAAAATATTTTAATTTAATCCATTAATTATAATTTCACGTATTGTAGAAAGAATACATTGTATGTCACAACCCTATAGATATATCAACCCTTCCCATTGACAGATGTAGGACGGGAAGAAAGAGAAAATCGTATAACAAACAGTACACATAACAGTGCGGTACCGTATCGAAGGGGTAATAAAAAAATTAAATGATTATATAGGACAGACAATTTTTAGATTAAATATGTCTGGATGTCCTAAATTCGTCTTATTCATTAATTTAACTATTTTCATCTAAATTATTATACATTACCTAAAATGTTTTATTCTTTTTATATGATATGTAAGTTAAGCTATTTATATTTAGGTTAAACTAGGTTGACCTGAATTTTTAATATTTTCAGTTTAGTCGTATAACTATTAATTTAAATGGTATTTTTATAAACAAAGGTGGCCAAAGATGTATTTTTAACATATTCGTTAAAAAATATGTTAATATGTTAATTTTTAACATATTCGTTGACTGCGGAAGGCACTGGGGCAGGAGTATTCTCCAAAAACCCTGATACTAACCATAGCTATGCTATAGGAATACATTCCTCGGTATTTCAGGCCGAGGTATTCGCAATTTTGCAATGTGCAAAAACGAACAATGAAAGAGCTGTCGAAAATCAGCATATTCAAATAATGTCAGACAGCCAAGCGACACTTAAGGCCATATCGAGTCAGAAAGTTACGTCGAGGCTGGTATGGGAATGCATCGAAGAACTAAGAACACTGGCAGACCGAAATAGAGTAAAACTATTTTGGGTGCCAGGTCACAAAGGGATCGAAGGCAACGAAAAGGCTGACGAACTTGCAAAAAGAGGGTCAGAAGAAACACCGGAACCAGACACAAACCCAGGAGTACCAAAAAGTACAGTCCGGGGTTTTATAAATGACTGGATTCGGGAACAACATATCAACTATTGGGGAAGCACCCCAAAACAGGCACATGGAAAAGCCTTCATAGGCAGACCATGTCCCAAAAGAACTGGAGAACTACTCTTAATGAATAGAAACCAGTTGAAAGTGATAACAGGGTTCATGACTAGGCACGCCCCAGTAAAGGGACACTTGAACAAAATTGGCATGTACCATGGGGAACTCATGTGCCGACTATGTCACAAGAAACCAGAAACGGCCAAACACATACTGTGCGAATGCGAAGCTCTAGATCGCAAAAGACAGGCTCTTTTTGGACAACCCCAGGTTGATCCAACAACGTATAGAACCCACTCACCCAAGGATCTGTACAAACTTGTACAAGGTACAAAGGTGATAGAGTGGGTGCTATGAACTAACATGGGGTAAAACACAATAAGCCAGTAGGCTTCAGTGTTATTCGGAGACACATAGTCAGACGAGTCCAGGAGAGAGAAAAAAAAACATATTCGTTATTATGAATATAGCTGTTGTCTTTTGTTTTAGCTGCCATCACTACTGGTTCCAATATGGGCTGGCTGAAAGCAAACTACCATGTACCATTCACTTATGACTACCAACTAAGAGATTTGGGAAGGTTTGGATTCCTGCTACCAGCAGATCAAATAATACTAACGGGAGAGGAAACTTTAGATTCCATCTTAATGACCGTGATGGAAATTGACTTAAATTATACCTAAAATAATTTGAATTAAATAATTATTGAAATTTTTTTGGTATACATTGTAAATAAATGTTTTAAATTTAATGTCATTCGTCTCTTAATAATTTTAATGCAAGTGGAAGTAGTATATTAAACTTATGTTTTGATTTTGTTACTTTTTATTGTAGTATGTTTTGGTAGCTTATAAATAAATGCCTCGTTAGATGTAGCTACACATGCTTTGGTAACATGTAACCAAACGTTATAAAGAAATGCTATGTTCTGGTAAGCTTATAAAGAAATGCCTTTAAAGAGACATCTAATAATACAATTATATAGGTTACAAATAATTAAGTGTGAGGCAGAGTCTTGCAGAACTATTAATGACTTTAATTAAGTGCCACCTACTGGGGCTGTTAGGCCCATATGCGAGTAACGAAGGGTTATTGGACAAAACTGATTCTGATAAGTGAGCATTACGTACACAGAACACATTAGGTACTTGCAAGACAATTGCTGCATTTGAATAATCACATCGGATGCACCTGAGATGCTGTGAATTTTTATCACGTGATTAGAAGATTAGATTTAAATGTATTGTTCTAAGATAGATGTAATAAACAAACGCTCTAGACTTTATTGGTCACGTGATAAAATGACAATGGCAAGTTAGAAGTTCATACTTTTTAAATGTGAGTTTTGAGAATAGAAATCAACCTAAATTTGCAATCGTAATAAAAATTAAACAAACTAATCACTTTTTATATTCATGCAATGCGTTCGGTTTGCCACGTTCCTTTAACTCCTCTAACACTTTTAACTCCAAACGACTCTTTTAGCGTTCGGTTTAGTCCGATTAGTGACAGTTTAACACGCTTAAATGTCATTTAAAAGCACCCTAAAATTTGTCCCGCTCCAGCCCCTGACTGACCGAACTCGCCTACGATAGCATAACCAAAATCGATAAACTTGGCTTCACAGAACAACTACTTTCTGGCATGGAACGAACATCTCATTTCAAATCGAGATGTAAAAAATGTAATCTGGACAGCTACATCTCAGATAAACAAACGCAGATAGATGTAGTAGATGTGGTTAAACAAACGCTCGAGATGTAAAAAATGCATCAGATGTTACGGGTCGGATCGAATGTGAATATTCAATAGCGGCAATTATAATCACTCGCAACGCGCAGTGTGATCTGTATGTGGGTCACGACATTTTAAATTTTATTTACCTACGGGCAATCCTAAAAACAAGCTAGAATAACCTTCATGTTTACAGTTAAGCAATCTATATAACTGTACCACATTTCAAACTATTACGACACCGGTCTTGTCAATAATGTCACTGCCACTTGTCACTTGTCAAATGTTTTTATTTCAATTATTTGAAAACAAATCTTTTGAAAAATTTTCAAATGTCTTCTCCAGCTCCAAAATCGCCGGAACAAACAGATAAAAGTAAAAAATACGACAGACAATTAAGGTAACACTTTTAACTGTAAAAAATCGTTTTATATTTAAGTCTATCTTCATTTCCAGGTTATGGGGTGATCATGGACAAAACCTTTTAGAGAATTCAAAAGTATGTCTTATAAACGCCACAGCCTTAGGAACAGAAATTTTAAAAAGTCTTATTTTACCCGGAATAGGTTCATTTACCATCGTTGATGGAGAGAAAGTCACTGAAGAAGACATAGGCTCCAAGTATACCATTTTCAATTACATTTAAGATACACTAGCTATATCTTATTTTATTTCAGTTTTTTCTTAGAAAGTGATAGTATTGGCCTCTCTCGAGCGCAAGTAGCCACTCAGTGTTTACTAGAACATAACCCTGATGTAAGGGGTGATTACATTGATGAATCTCCTGAACATGTTATGTCACACACTCAAGATTTTTTTAATAAATTTACTGTTGTAATCGCAACAGCTCTACCAGAGAAGTAAGTACAATAGTCTTTAAATATTGGATATTAAAAGTGAATTTCAAAATGCTTAATATAATCTAGTTAACCTAAACTCGATGGTTAATAGCAAACATTTTATAAAACTTAATGATATTATTATATGTAGACCTTTGTCTTCTAAATTAAAACTGTTCCTGCCATGTATATTTATTAATCCTTTAGAAATATTCAGTATAAGTTAGATTACACCATAATATGTGGTAAAAGACACAAAAAATCTTTTTATGCAAATATAAATCCCTAACATTAGGGTTTGGGTTACTTTATACACATCAATTTATAGACCATCAAAAAATAATTATATACATGCTTGTTAGTTTTATAGTATACTGATATTCACTGTTGTTTCTTTAAAAATGTGCTTTGGGAACTTTGTAGTTTTGTTAATATAAATTTAGAATGTTTTTCTTGTACTGTTACCTTACTATCTTTGTAATTGGTCCTCGACATATTGAGTAATGTAGCTAATAACAAAAAATATATAAAGATAGATTTTCCTAAGTGATTATTAAATGAAACTGGAGTAAAAAGCTTATATCAGAGGACTATCTAGGTGTACATAAATAATCTAAAACAATAAAGTCCACATTTTGTTAAACAATTCATTAATTTTGGTTGATTTGATCTTCCTAAAATGTCCCTAGATACTAGATATTTTTGTGAAGATTTTAATAATTGTATGACATTTTTCTGTTTCATTTTATGTGAATTTTGCACTAAATATTATTTTACTTTATGCGAATTAACATAGGCAACCAGTAAAGCAGATTTGATGCCATCATTGAGGATGTTTTTTGTTCTGCCAGTTCTATCTATTTGATATAGAGAAAGAATGTCCATAATCCGAGTTTTTACATTAAAATATATTTAGAGTGGGTCTTTTTAAGTGATTCCAATGAATTAAATACTATTATAATAAACTACTGTTGATTTTTCAAACAGCAGTTCCTATATATGAATAATATATAAATACTTATGTAGTATAATTTTATTATAAAGTATATTAGGTGACAATCATCAATGCTCTGATTGGTGTTGAAGAATTTTGTTTGGGATTTGGGGTTCTTTTGAAGATAAACAATAATATGATTTTTGCTGTGACATTCTTTTTAAGTAATATTCCTGTAATAAACATCATGTACATATAAAAGGGGGTAATTCTTTGACTTGTTTCATGACTAAAAATTCATATAAACATTGGTCTGTAAACACTTCGTTACCAGTCTATGGGTTGCTGCAAGCAAAAAACATGACATGTCTCCTTTTGCAGTAAGATGAGCGACTATTTGGTATTTAAATGGTGCCAAGCGAAACCTTTGATAGCTACAGGGAGATTCAAAATATCTAACAAAAATTAAAATTGTCATGTCTTTAAATTCATTAATTTTTTGTCCGAAATTGTTAATTTCTTGACTTTAAGAATAGACCTACACCACCGAAGTTTCATTATTTTTTTTACTATATTCAAAGGATGAAAGTCGATTTTTAAAACACATTTGGGCTAAACCGATTCTGATCAGTGAGCACTTCATATACGCTAGTTCAGTGATGATGTAATTATGGTTCCACCAGCGTTGCCAGATGACCAAAACCGAATTATTGTACAATGTTGTAGAAATTATCGTTTTTTTTTTTCATGATATCGTACAAAACTAGGATGATCATATTTCACCATATTTCTTTTCGTAGTCTTTGAATTACAATCAAAAAACCTCTACCTGTAGCTTTAACCAACCAGTCGTTAAAATCTGCCATACACTAGTGTTGTGAATATCCGTATCTTTTTAGTATTCGGATAATACGTATTCGGAACCAAGAGATATTCGGATTCATCATCCGGATACGTATCCATATGTGTGAAATCATAATACGCAACCGTAAATACACCGCGACCTTGGGAATCGGAATCGGGCAGTGTTGTCAACCCTGGCAGAATTTATGTTTGAGAGTGAAGTAACAGGAGTTTTTAATGTTTTAGAATAATAAACACAAGATAAATCTCAAATATTTTGTTTTTTATCATATCAGAAACAAATTTTCTCATTTATATTTATATAACTTCATGTTACCTTTAAAATATGCAGTGCATGCCGACTAACCGATTATGAATTGCAACAACGCTAGACGATTCCGAATTCTGATTTCGTATCCATAGTTCGTATCAGCTGCCACCCGCAAAACCCGAATCGGCTCTGTCATAACAGAACTTGCAGCATTCGATTCGTGTATTACGATTTTGTTTCTGTTCTTTTTGATACCGAATTCGTATTCGAATTTACACTATTGATTCCGGAATATCCGGATCCTTTTAATATTCGGATTCAACGGATTTTTGGATACGTATTCTTACATCACTACCATACACTCACATGCTTTACGTTATTTCTGTGCTCTATGTTTTGCAACTATTTTATTACTTAATCTAAGTCTTTTACTTATCGAACGTTTCTCATTTTCACTGCTGGAGGACGACGAAGACATTTTAATAGAAAAATCACAAAAAACTAAGTACCTAGCTAATCTCCAAACACAAATAATATAAATGAACAGAAATAAATGCATTAACAGAAACATTAAACCTTACCTCATGCTGAAAATCGACCCTCTGTAATTCGGGGAATTACAACGAAATTCCAACCAGCGCTAGAGCGCCAATGGCTGCGTTCATCCGCGCCACATGCTACCTGATCGATCTGGTAGCGCTCTCGAGTGGCACGTATGAACGGTGTATTTTGACATTTCGCTCAAGGAGCGGCCGCCATTAAAAGTAGCGCATTTTATTTACGTCTGATCGGTGATCACTGATCTGTCTTACGCACTTACGTCCACGGTTTGCTTGGTGACTAGTAGGGTTATATTAGCATATTAGCAATTGAAAAATAAACAAATCTTCAACCAGAGACATTCAACTCAAAAGTAAAATGAATAAACCAAAATCAAATGTCACTTTTAAACATGGTTCATCCGTGCATAAAGATCGATCAGGTAGCGTAAGTGATCGCTACTTTTGTAGCGCTCCTTGAAATGGCGCGGATGAACGCAGCCAATCGTAAGAATCTCAAGGTCAGCATAATATATGAAAAGTATCGAATCTCGAATCTTTGAAATGACTCGGGAGCTCGGAGGTCGTACCGACTTGACATAATACATGAAGAAAAACCGTGATTGTAAAAATAAACATTTATTTCAAACAAAAATAAGAAAGGAAGTATAATGTAAACACAGGTAAATATATATCATGTGTGTAAATAAATATTTAAAATGTTAAATCTTCTGCACATTGTAAATTATCATTATCATTTTTATTTACATTATAATTTAACAAAGCATCATTCAGCTCAAAATTACAACAGTTATTTTCATTCAATAACTGCTTAGTTAAAAGTTAAAATTAATGAATTGCATCTTTCCACATTTAGACGATTTCTTAATTTGGTTTTAATATTATTTATTTATTAAATGAGAAGATATTACATGTATAAATAGCTATAGTCGTACTTTAAATATAAATTGAGGGCTTCTAAGTTATTAAATACAAGTAAAGGGTATGGTCTGTGAATACAAGATATAAATTATGCTGAAATGCTGGAGGCTGGTGGTAATCCCCTACTAAACTAAAACCTGAGTCATAACAAAAAAATATTATATAACAAAGGATGCTTATTTTGGAAAACACAGGCATAACAAATGTATAGATTTCTAAATTTTTTAAATATGGCCTCTGAAGCTTAGATGGGGCACTCATAAAATTGTGATATTTTAAAAAGTAATAGATTATTTGTTTTTTCTTAAAAGTCGTAATAACGTACTAATGTACTTTTTTAGTAATAGATTTGTTACAAGTGTAATAGCAACGGCAACACTGAAAGTGACAGTAGAATTTTAAGTGCGTTTTGTTTACCTAAATTATATCGTTTTTTCACTTTTATAGATATATTCCTAAAGTAAGTAGATAACATGCATCAAATATACAATCGTTTAGTTACAAATTACATACCTTTAAACTATTTTTTATGACCTGTAAACAATTTTTAGAAATAAACTAAAAACAGTAGAAACGTATATGTCAAGTTTATTGATGTTTTTCTTAAAAGTTTGGTTAGAATTAAATGTCAGTGTAACCAAAATGACATCACACTGAACTAGTGCATTTAATTGGATGGATGTTATAAGGCCCACTTCTAATATTTAAGCCGATATGAGTGAAAAAATGGTTGGTGCGCATGACAATTTAGACGCCAGACTGTCTACGCACTAACCTAATCTATAGTCTACGTCACGTTATCCATGGGCGTACTAATGAAGTGGAGAGGGGTAGAAAACCAATGTATAGTATCAATAGAACAAGATGCGACTCTATGGGCGCAGCCATTTTTATTGCTCATCTCACTCGGAACTATTTATAATAACCATTTTCTGTTTCACTTTGTTATTGTTTAATCCACAAGCTGGTGGATCAGACAATAACAATATGAAATAGAAAATGCTTATTATAAATACTCCCGAGTGAGATGAAAAATAACCTGTCTTCGTCCATAGAGTCGCATCTCAAGCCTATTGACAAGCATTCGACCCCACACCATTTCATTGGGGCGTACTGCGATAAGTTACATGATTTCTTATTAATATCGTGGTCAGAGATAAAGGAGATGAAGATAGGAAATGCTCATAAGAAGCCAGTGCTTAACAACGACCACCTTTAACATAGTTAACATCTGACTCTCTATGTGGCGCTTTCATCGATATCAAACAACGCAGCGGGAAATTTAAAAACATAATAAATATCGACTGCACTCTCACGTTCTGGTAAATAAATTTAAACAATGTAATTACGCTAAATTATTCATTAAAAAGAATACTACACTTACAGTTTCTTATCGATTGATTGTTGTAAATCTATTCATGACAAATATTTTTTAATTTTTGATCGTTATTTGTAATATTAACATTTTTGTTCTTATTTTCCAAACGAATGGCTAATGGCGTCTTATTTAAATCTTCTTTCTAACGTTTTGAAGACTTAGAAGCAAATTTCACATACATGAACTAATAATAATAATGCCGTGACAAAAAGAAAACGAAGCAACGACTTCTCGTAGGGTGGCGGCGAAGCCGCCACCAGAAAATTTTAATCCATACCTAGCTACGCCAACACCAACGGTCTAGACACAGCTCACCTACTTTGTCAAGACGTTTCGCGTGTATATAACTTTTTGAATTGCGAACAAGTTAGCGTGGACCTAGACACTGTACAAAATATATTTATTGTCCTCAAATTTCCCATAAAAACAGCCACAATTATTTCGCTTAGTTCATCTAGAGGATTATACAATCATGAACTTAAAATTTAAAATTCAAATTCAGGATTCTACGATATACATACAACTAATTGACATTTATTTTTATAAACTGTCCACGTATGCTTTTTGTCTACAAACGACGTGTACCTTTAGTTAACATCTGAGACGCATAGATGACGCCATCGTTGCTGCGGTCGTTGCGATTCCTATCTTTATGTGCGTAATCTCTGATCGTGGTATTTTAATTATTATTGTTGTTGAAATATATTTTTTAGCTGGGTATTGATATCAAAGATCATTTTTAAGTGATTTTCTTAACTTAAAACGTGTTGTAGTTGAATGTAATAAGTGTTAAATTTAATTTTGGTGTTACCTTTTAGTGGGCGCCAGCCTGTCTAATATCACCTCGGTATGTGGCTCTATTTTGTTGATCGGCTTTGTTTTTTCACTTTAATATGAAGTCTATTCTGTAACACATCCGTTAAAATTTAGAGGCCTTTAAAAATTAAACTTTTAACGGCCCAAAAATGGTATTCTGTATACAAAAATTTTAGAGGCCTGTTAAAAATTATTTATTTTAACGGATTCTCTTAAAAATAGCAGGAGAACACTTGACAACATCGCATTTAAGATTTATTTGAACTAATTTGAAAACACAACCATACAAATCCTCAATTTTCAATTCAAAACTGTTAAAAATTAAAGGCCTTTAAAAATGATTAAAGGAATCCGTTTAAATAATGACATAAGTAAGTTAGTGAATACGAAAACATTTTTAAAGGCCGCCAATATTTTAACGGCCGTTAAAATATAAAGAAATTGTTACAGAATAGACCCCTATATAATTAGTAATCTATGCCTATATAGTTTCAGCGAATGCGACCCGCTTTTCGTTTTCCTTAAATATGAATGAGCAATCTATATAACCATATATCATTGTGACTTATGTGTGTGACATATATTAGGCTTAGGAAACTGAGGTTATGTTTATGTTGTATATTTTTTGTTGGACTTTAAAACTTCAATTAAATTTGGTTCAAAGTGTGTAACCCGTCCGTATTTTCCATTGAAACAATTAATATGGCTTTACGAAATTTGAGTAAACTAAAAATCCACAAATTCGGCATCAGACAGTTCAGCAAAGAGGCGAATTTGGTATCCGTTGCAGTGAATGATAAAACCGGAGTAGCCACTTTAAATCTGCAAAGGCCGCCTGTAAATAGCCTTAATTTGGAGATTTTATCTGAAATATCTTCCACTTTAACGGATTTGGAAAAAAACAAAACTCGCGGATTGATACTCACTTCCAAAAATGAAGGTATTTTTTCTGCTGGTTTAGATATTATGGAAATGTACAAGCCTGATGTTGAAAGGATGAAGAAATTCTGGACCACATTGCAAGATACTTGGATTAAACTATACAGTTGCTCTTTTCCATCAGTAGCTCTAATTAACGGTCACGCTCCAGCTGGTGGTTGTCTATTAGCATTGTCCTGTGAATACAGAGTGATGTTTAAAAACTGCACTATTGGACTGAACGAAACTCAACTCGGAATTGTTGCTCCCCAATGGTTCATATCTTCAATGAGGAATGTAATTGGTCAGAGACAAACTGAAAGTGCCCTTACTCAAGGACGTATGTTCAAGACTGAGGAAGCTTTAAGCATCGGTATGATTGATGAAGTTGTAGAAAATAATGAAGAAGGAGTAGCTCGAGCTGCAGCTTTTTTGAAACGATTTGAAAGGATTCCACCCATGGCTAGAGCAATGACTAAGAAGTACATCAGAAAAGAGACTATTGAAAATATGGTTAAAAATAGGGAGGAAGATTTGAAAAATTTTGTTACATATGGTACACAACCAGCAGTGCAGGAGTACCTCGGTGCATATTTGCAGAGTTTGAAGAAGAAATCAAAGGCCTGATGCAATTTTTGTAATTTTTAAACTTTTAATTATGTTTTTAGTAATTGTTTTTTTTTATGGTGCAAGCAAAGCATTTTTAATTATATTTTATGTAAATATTTTTCTCATATACTTTTTATTAAATAAATGAAATAACTTTGTATTATTTTTGTACATTTTATTTTTACAAACACAATTAAGTATTAACTTATGATACAATGACAAAAGATTTATTGAACAACATGCTCCTAGAAATTTGGTTATATCAGATAGAAGTATATAATTAGCTTCAATTCAAACAGTAATGTCCTCAAGTATCTTTGTCTTAGAGAAAAACAGCATGACAACAGTTTTACTGGAGTATTTTGGTTTCAGTTTAAGATCATGCAGAATTCAGGAACCTCTAGTCTGCAGTTCAGTTGCTACTGCTAGTACAACAGCCTCTACTGCATTACATATAGTTCATTCTATTCCTCAAGGATCTTAATTTGTTCTTTCATCTTATCACTTTCTAATTGTATATCTTGCAGTTTATTCATAGTAAATTTTTTTTTTAGGTTTCCCTTTCTTTTAGTATTTCAGATATTATCGTATTCAGAATAAACATTTCATCTTCCTTCTGCTTTGTAATTATCTTCTGATCTTTTTCGTAGGCTTCATGTTGTTTTTCTAAGATACTAATAGTGGTTATCATATTTTTAGTCACCAAGTTCTTAATTGTCTTTGTTCAATTTCAATATTGTGTTTTCCTCTACATTGTTTTTATTAGTGTATTCTTCATTGATTTTTTAAATTCCTTATATCTGCTTTTAAAGTTTCAATTAATTTATTTTGATTATCAAGTTGTTTAACTAATGATGATTGTGCATCCTCTACTGTATCTCTTTCTTCAACAGCAGCCTTAAGATTAGCAATTTTATTTTTAAAATTATTTTTTTTTCTTTCCCAGTCTAATTTGATATTCTGACATTAGGAGGAGAAATAAATCATATAAATTACCCTGTTTTACGGAATATTTAATGTCTCTCCAAGCAGCTTTGTTGAAAAACATTCAAACATACAGCACAAATAAGATTTTTAAATTCTTTTGTGTTGCAGCATTTAAAATGTGAACGCCACTGCTTTTGTACAAAGAAAAAGCTGGTAATCATTTTTGTTTTTACTCACCAACAATAAAAACTTGTTTTGGTTGAAAACAATAAAACGTTTATGAGATTATGAGTTTTGAGGCACAAATCACTTTTAAATACAAAACTATACATTATTTAGATAGATGATTGTCTGAGCTGCATTTTGGTACCAAATCCAAATTTAAATAATTTCGTTTTCCACTAAAATATACAAAATTTGTCACGCAGCCACAGACTTATTTACTTTCCTATCTGTATACAGATATAAGGAAAGTATAGGAATCATGATTGTTTTCGACGGATTTTTACGTTTTGAGGTCCCCTGAATGCGTTTTGACTATTTTCGCGATGATGTCTGTGTGTTTATAGGTGGTCATTTTTATATTTTATGGAATATATCTGTTATTTACATTTGGAGACGAAAATTCTTCAAATAAAAGTTACTCCTTATATTATTATCTATAATTTTTGTTCTATACAAAATTTTCCTAAAATGGTTCATTATTCGAGAAATTTGACAAAATGTAAAAAAAATATTTTTTTATTAAAACTGTTTAAATAAAAGTTGTTTGTAATATAATTCTCTATAATTTTTATCTTATACATAATTTCTCTAAAATGGACCGTATTCGAGATATTTGAAAAAATGTGTAAATTTCGAGGTGCTGCAATAGGTTGTACAAAATAACCTATAAT
Source organism: Psylliodes chrysocephalus (assembly GCA_927349885.1). Taxonomy (NCBI): domain Eukaryota; kingdom Metazoa; phylum Arthropoda; class Insecta; order Coleoptera; family Chrysomelidae; genus Psylliodes; species Psylliodes chrysocephalus. The sequence continues at coordinate 2,836,551 of OV651825.1, forward strand.
AATTAGATAGGAAAGTCATGTGTTGGACACATCAGATTTTTTAATCTGAAATACGGTTACTTATACATGTGATTTGTGATAAAGGGCGATAATTTAAACATTTTAAATCCTCATTACAATAAAGAATATACAAAAAGCATTTAAAAGATAACGTACATAAATTTGTAACTTTACATAATTTTAAAAACTCAAGTCAGTCAAATGACAAGTATTAGATAATTTTTGAAATTATAAAATATCAATAAAAATGATTATCATTTCTTGCAGCCTTTCTGAAGTTATTTATTGAAAATAATATGCCCTTTGCATTCTTGTTAGATAACTAAATAAGCCATAATTACTTATTACTTCTGTGAAAAGGATTTAAGAAAAAATCATTTTGATAAGATGAAATATCCAAAAAATATATAAATATTCGTTTTATATTGATTTTTCATATTTTTTTAATTGTGTTTGGTACTGTTGTTGCTAACATATTATCTGCAAGCTATTGGCCTCGTCCTATACAGCTTCGGTGATTATTCATGCTTATTACATATTATGTAAATATAATACAGGGTGTCCCAATAAACAAGCTCATTTCCAGAGCTTATAACTTTTAAACAATTGTAGAAACATGCTGTTTTTGCTGATATGTGTTATTTTGCTATAAGTTTTGCTTCAGTGACACAGAAATTATGTATTATCTATACAGAGCGTTTTTTAAAAATCTCTTTTAAATTCACTGTAACCAAATTTTATCAAATGGATATCTGTGGAAACTGTTGATTATATGCTAAAGTTTTGGGTTTTTTTAAAATATATTAAAAACATTAAGTATACAGGGTCAGTCAAAAAGTCATAACGAATCGATTATTATCCTTGCATAAAAGATCTCTTTTTTTCTGTTTTAGAGTTCTCATTCCCCTGTCCAAATACCTGTGGGAATCGAACGTCCCTTTCGTTGTATGCCGTAGTATAGGATTTTTAGGTTACATAAGATTACAAGTCAAAGAGCACACGGTAATTGAGGCGCATCCGGATAGCGAAAATCCAGATCTACGCCTGCTGTCGCCGTGGAGATCTCTAAGGGAACACCTCGAAAGTATAGATGTCGCTTTGTTAGACCAAAAGTCCCGCAGCCATGTTCCAGCTTTGGTCATTTTGTTTTATTATTTAACGAAATATAAAGAGCTTAATGGAGGTAAGATTTTTGGAATATGTACTTTAAAACAAATTTAATCCACAGGCGATCGCACATTATGAACTATGTAAACAAACTTTATTTTACCAGTGCCGAAGTTAAACTGATGCGCAAATTGTAGACTATATTTTTTCTTCGGCTCATTAAAAATAATTTGATTTTTTTTGTTTACTTGTCTTATTTATTTAAATAAATGAATATCATTTGAAAGTACATCATATTATAGTTTTAATGTTTTCGCTGTTGCTAGGTACATGCCAAAGTGTATACAAATCAAAAAATTATATACACGCGAAACGTCATACCTAGCTGCGCCGATCGGCATAAACACTAACGGCCTGGACACAGCTCACCTACTCTGTCAAGACGTTTCGCGTGTATATAACTTTTTAAATTGCGTACAAGTTAGCTTATCCCTATCTGTTACGCCCTGAAACTTACCATCGGGGTGGTAGAAGTTCACTAAATAGTCTGGTTCACAAGTGTCATTTCCCTCGAAACCTGTCCTCCAGCACCTAAAATTATGATTTTGGGCTCATTCGATTCGGAATGGCATCTAGAACATTCTATCAAAATTCCAAGAGGGGCTGAAAAAAAATGCAAAAGGTATAAACAATAAAGTAAAATAAAAAATAAGGGATTGGTTTTTTTGAAATATTTCAAAAACTATTTGAGATAATCTAAATTTGAAAAAAGATCCTTAAAGAGCAGGAAATTTCCTAAAAAAAAGTCCTACCTCCCGGAACTGTACCAACAACCCTTATAATTTTAATTAAGCGGTGAAAATAACAGTAAAAACGCGTGGTTCGGCTGCCGCGCGCATCGCCCCAATCTGACACATGAACTAAAAAAATTATTTTAACTGATTAAATATTAATATTAAGGAATAAAAAAATTTGGGTACTAAGTAGACATATGAATAAACAATAATCGTAAACAAAAAATTTTTATCACTATTTTTTTATTAATTATGCTTTCGTTAATTAGTTAATTTTCACCATTTTAATGTTAACATAAAAACGCTGATTATTTCAAAACAAGAAATCTAGAATTTTTTTTGATTTTTTTGAGCTATTGTTAAAAGGGTTTAGAAGAGATCCCCGTTGGAAAAATTTAAAAATTTTAATTTTTCACTTTTTTATTAACGATCAAAAGCATTGGAGGATAGCCAAACAAGTGGTGAACTATGGTAAACTGAAATGGGCAATTACCTCATTCAAATCATATAAATCACCGGGCATGGACGGGATTTATCCAATAATGTTGCAAAGAGGTCCAGATATTTTATACAGCAGAAGTAGCCTGGCCTTTGGACACATACCAAAAGCTTGGAGAAATATTAGTGTAACTTTTATTCCAAAACCTGGGAAAATAGGACAGAAAACGGCAAAGTCCCAGTAAGTCTTATGTCCTTTGTACTTAAACTTTGGAAAAACTGCTAGATATTAGAGACGGGATATTGGTCCAGAGGCCAATATACTAAGACCAATACGCCTACAGTGCAGGGAAATCAACTGAAACAGCTCTCCATCAATTAATAAAAGGGGTGAAGAACACACTGGAAAACAAGGAGGTAATGCTGGAAGTATTATTGGATATCGAGGGTGCATTTGACAATACCTCCGATGAATCGATCACTAGATCTCTCAAACAGAGGAATCGAGGACACGTGCGTGTCCTGGATCGACTCTATGTTAAGGGAGATAACTATACACACCACCCTTATGGGCAGTGATGCGAACTTGGGGGGTTTTCCCACTAAATTTAGGGGGAAGAATTTAAAAAAGAGAATTTTTTAGGGGGTAAATTTTTTTAGGGTAAGTTTTAGGAGATATTTTTTTAAAATTTTTAGTCAATATAACTACTCCACGAAAAGAAGAATGTCGCACTCTATGATTTGATCGCTAGTGTCATTTGTTGATTAATGATTTTCCGAATTTCTTTGCATCTTGTTTAGTCAATAAACTTATTGTGTAACTGGTAGAACATTTATTTAAGTTTTCTTCTATCTTTTTGGGCCGTATCTAACCGGACAATTTACCCAATGCCCTGACTTCCGAATAATTTTGATTAAAATTCTATGCTACTATACTATTTAATCAAAAAATGATTATTGAAAATAAAGCATATTGGTACTGTGTAAATCCTTAAGAGCTGTTAAAAATTTCATCACGTTTTAGGGGTAATTTAGGGGGATTTTAAACTGGGCTTGGGGGAAATTTTTTGATGGGTTGGCATCACTGCTTATGGGAGAGACAATAGCGGCATGGGTAGCGAGAGGATGTCCGCAGGGTGGAGTGCTGTCTTAGGGCTCTTAAAGATAAGGGACATAGAACCCTGGGATATGCCGAAGATCTAGTGATCATGGCACAGGGAAAATACAATACTATAGTAAGAGATCGAATGCAAGGGGCTCTAAATATAGTAACATAATGGACAGAGGCGGAAGGACTAAACATTAACCCAAACATATCTGGCATAATTACATTCACCCGCAGGAGGAAATTGGAGGGACTAGGGCCTCTAAACCTAAGAGGTGCTTACAGATTAGGGAATACACTGGGAAATCTTTACATTAGGCCAGGTCACATGAGTATCTCAAAGTTAGTGACAGGAGACGTGCTAGACATGAGATGAGACCACATAACCAAAAGGTACTCTTTTAATACTCTATTTGAGGTTTTAAAACAGGAAAGACTGGATATCACCATAAGGGAGCCCAATGCCCAACGACAGGAACAAACCTGGTATATAGACGGGTCTAAGACTGCGGAAGGCACTGGGGCGGGAGTATTCTCCAAAAACCCCGATACTAACCATAGCTATGCTATAGGAATTTCAGGCTGACGTATACGCAATTTTGCAATGTGCAAAAACGAACAATGAAAGAGCTGTCGAAAATCAGCATATTCAAATAATATCAGACAGCCAAGCGGCACTTAAGGCCATATCGAGTCAGAAAGTTACGTCTAGGCTGATATGGGAATGCATCAAAGAACTAAGAACACTGGCAGACCAAAATAGAGTAAAACTATTTTGGGTGCCAGGTCACTAAGGGGTCGAAATCAACGAAAAAGCTGACGAACTTGCAAAAAGAGGGTCAGAAGAAACACCGGAACCAGACACAAACCCAGGAGTACCAAAAAGTACAGTCCGGGGTTTCATAAACGACTGGATTCGGGAACAATATTTCAACTATTGGGGAAGCACCCCAAAACAGGCACATGGAAAAGCCTTCATAGGCAGACCATGTCCCAAATGAACTGAAGAACTACTCTTTGCGAATAGGAACCAGTTGAAAGTGATAACAGGGTTCATGACTGAGCACGCCCCAGTAAAGGGATACTTGAACAAAATTGGCATGTACAATGGGAAACTCAAAAAATATTGATCCTATAGTTCCGGAAGGTGGGAAATTTCCTTCTCTTTTTGAATCTTTTTTCAAATTTGGAAAATGACATTAGTTTTTGAGATATTTGCATAAAACCAAACCCTATTTTTTTTTTTTCAGTTGTTTATAACTTTTGCAATTTTTGCAAACGACTCTTTAATTTTTTCAAAAATCATCTACCCGCTACTCCAAATCGAATGATACCGGCTTTTATATTTTTCGGAGGCGGAGAAAAAAGTTTGATCCGAAAAGCACTTGTTGACTAGACTAATAATCGGATTCGAATTTTCAGGTTTAGTTCCGAAAACTAGGCAAGAAAAAGATATTCTTAGAAAAATGATTAGGGATAGTCCGGTAGCCGACGAAGGTAGTATCAAACTTTTAGAAGAAAATTTTGAAGAAGCCATCCGTTACACGAATACCTGTCTGGCTCCACCTAGCATACCTCATAATGTGCAGGTATGTGCAAAAACCTACCCTGAAAATGTTTTTTTTCCTAGGTAGACACTTCAGTAGAGATTTAGTATTTGTTTAATAATTATTGTCCTAAAGATTCTAAAATATCTTATTTTTTCTGTGTAACAAATAAAAATTCTACTCAACAATTATACTTCATACTTTAAAAGTATAACTTAAGAGAAGAAGAGTTATATATCTAAAATATATTACATAGGAATAATCTGCATTTTATTTTTTTATATTTTTCTACTTTTAGGCGATATTGGACGACGATTGTTGCAAAAATTTGACCCAAAACAGCCCGCCGTTTTGGATCATGTGCGCGGCTCTTCGGGAATTTGTAGAATGCGAAGAAACATTACCGATTAAAGGCAGTTTACCGGACATGGCCGCGGATACGACGAGTTATATAACGTTGCAGCAGTTGTATCATAGGCAGGCCGAACTTCAGGCGGAGATTATTTATAGGAAAGCTTCGGATATCGCCAGAGATTTGGGGTTGCCGATGGACACTATTACCCAAAATGAGGTAGAATATTAGCAATTATTTACTTCTTTTTTTTCATACATTATATTTCATTTTTATAACAAATTGTAGGAGGACGAAAATTGTTTATCAATTTGCAAATCTACATAGACAATATTGTTTAAGTAGGACTTTGCAAATCTAGATGGACAAAAATGTATTTAATATCACGAATATTTAATGGGCGCGTTCAGCCAACGCAACAGTTGAGTATGGTGACTTGTTGAGTCCTCTAAATGGCAATTGCTGATTTTTGGTTAGTCCTAACTGTTGCTCAACAGTATTACCAGAAAAATTATATGATGACTTTTTCAAACGAAATATTATTATATCTAGTGATGCCAACTTAAGGAATTTTAGTGATTATTATTGATTTTCATAGGGATTTTTTACCACTCTAGATTAGCAAAGACTTGAACTTTGGTGTAGACTTAAAATTTTAAATTAACTAATAATTTTATTTATGTCACCACTAGAAGTCACCACATTCGGGTATTTTTAATTGTTAACTTTCACCATGTTAAAAACAGTTTCCGGTTTAAATCAACTGTTACATAGCCAAGACGGTATTTTTATTATTATCATTTTTTAGGTCAAAATGTTTTGCAAACACGCCAGCGAATTGCAAGTTATCCGAGGCAGTTGCATAGCCGACGAATACGAACGAACCAGATTAGATCTTTCGTTCTATCTCGAAGATCCGGATAGTTTAATGTTCTACTACGTAATACTGAGAGGATTGGAACGATTCATTAGCGAATTCAACACTTATCCAGGACAATTCGATGATCAGGTACGTATAGTCTAATCAAATAAAAACAAAATAATTGAACACAAATAAAAACGAATAAAACCAGATAGAAGCGAATATAAATGAATATAAATGAATATAAATGAATATAAATGAATATAAATGAATATAAATGAATATAAATGAATATAAATGAATATAAATGAATATAAATGAATATAAATGAATATAAATGAATATAAATGAATATAAATGAATATAAATGAATATAAATGAATATAAATGAATATAAATGAATATAAATGAATATAAATGAATATAAATGAATATAAATGAATATAAATGAATATAAATGAATATAAATGAATATAAATGAATATAAATGAATATAAATGAATATAAATGAATATAAATGAATATAAATGAATATAAATGAATATAAATGAATATAAATGAATATAAATGAATATAAATGAATATAAATGAATATAAATGAATATAAATGAATATAAATGAATATAAATGAATATAAATGAATATAAATGAATATAAATGAATATAAATGAATATAAATGAATATAAATGAATATAAATGAATATAAATGAATATAAATGAATATAAATGAATATAAATGAATATAAATGAATATAAATGAATATAAATGAATATAAATGAATATAAATGAATATAAATGAATATAAATGAATATAAATGAATATAAATGAATATAAATGAATATAAATGAATATAAATGAATATAAATGAATATAAATGAATATAAATGAATATAAATGATTATAAATGAATATAAATGAATATAAATGAATATAAATGAATATAAATGAATATAAATGAATATAAATGAATATAAATGAATATAAATGAATATAAATGAATATAAATGAATATAAATGAATATAAATGAATATAAATGAATATAAATGAATATAAATGAATATAAATGAATATAAATGAATATAAATGAATATAAATGAATATAAATGAATATAAATGAATATATATATGAATATAAATGAATATAAATGAATATAAATGAATATAAATGAATATAAATGAATATAAATGAATATAAATGAATATAAATGAATATAAATGAATATAAATGAATATAAATGAATATAAATGAATATAAATGAATATAAATGAATATAAATGAATATAAATAAATATAAATGAATGAATATAAATGAATATAAATGAAAATAAATGAATATAAATAAACATAAACAAATCATCGGCTTACTGCCAAAAGTGACCAAGTCAAAAAAATCTCATTTTTGTTTTAATCGACCAAATCACTTAAAACTATTTACTCATATCTGGAACAATTGACTAAGCTAGTACCTAACTAATTTAAAAAAAGTTTGGGTATTTATAACATTTGATTTTAGGTCACTAGTTTAAACTAGTTTAACTGTTTCACTAGTTTAAAACTGTTTATCTCGAAAGTTTGTTTATCTGACTTTGGCAATAAGCCGACGAAATATAAACGAATATAAACAAATTAAAACGGATAAAAGCAAATATAAACGAATAAAAGCAAATATAAACGAATAAAACGAATATAAAAAGAGTAAAAACGAATGTAAACGAATTAAAAAGATTAAAAACAGATAAAAAAGAAAATAAAACGAGTAAAAACGAATGTAAACGATTTAAAACAAATAAATAAGAATAAAAACGAATAAAAACGGATATAAAACGAATATTAAACGATAAAAAACGAATAAAAACGAATAATAACGATAAAACCGAATGAAAACGAACAAAAACAGATAATAACGAATATAAAACGAGTAAAAACGAATTAAAACGAATTAAAACGAATTAAAACGAATAAAAACCAATAAAAACAAATAAAAACAACTAAAAACAAATAAAAACAAATAAAAACAAATAAAAACAAATAAAAACAAATAAAAACAACTAAAAACAAATAAAAACAAATAAAAACGAATAAAAACGAATAAAAACGAATAAAAACGAATAAAAACGAATAAAAACGAATAAAAACGAATAAAAACGAATAAAAAACAATAAAAACGAATATAAAAAGAATACAAACCAATAAACACGAATATAAAACGAATAAAAACCAATAAACACGAATATAAAACGAATAAAAACCAATAAACACGAATATAAAACGAATAAAAGCAAATGAAAACGAATAAAAACAAATACAAATAAAAACAAATAACAAACAAAGACGAATAAAAACAAATAAAGACAAATAAAGATAAATAAAGACAAATAAAGACAAATAAAGACAAATAAAGACAAATAAAGACAAATAAAGACAAATAAAGACAAATAAAGACAAATAAAGACAAATAAAGACAAATAAAGACAAATAAAGACAAATAAAGACAAATAAAGACAAATAAAGACAAATAAAGACAAATAAAGACAAATAAAGACAAATAAAGACAAATAAAGACAAATAAAGACAAATAAAGACAAATAAAGACAAATAAAGACAAATAAAGACAAATAAAGACAAATAAAGACAAATAAAGACAAATAAAGACAAATAAAGACAAATAAAGAAATATCGTTCGTTTTAGGTGGAACCGGACGTACTGAAACTGAAAGGCATCATCGGAAAACTTCTGTCGGAATGGAGCTGTTCGCAGGTGTTGAGAGACGAACGGGTGCACGAAGTTTGTCGATACGGTGGCGCCGAAATCCATTCGGTGTCCGCGGTGCTGGGTGGATGCGCAGCGCACGAAGTGATCAAACTGATTACGCATCAGTACAAACCGCTAGACAATGCTTTTATTTATGATGCGATTAGTTCGAATTCGGCAACGTTTTGTCTTTGATTTTTACACGTACATAAAAAAATATTTCATTGATATATAGGGAATTAAGTTCGATTTTTAGTCTAATAAATTATTTTTTTTGAGAAGTTGCGTTTTTGAAAGATTTTCCGAGTTTGGAATTTCTTAAATGTCAGTTTAAAACAGTCGATAGATAAGAACAACCAGGTAAAGGATCCATTTTTTACGCGTGTGCCATATTTATGATTATACTGGACTGACAAGGAAAATTGTTGTTATATAAGGAAAATAAATAAAAGACTGAAAGGCTGTTAACGTATTTCAGTAGTAAATAACACATTTTAGAACTTGGTTTTGATGTTTTTCTCATCGACTATGTTAATTTGATGAAAACCTAATCTATTTTTCAAATAATCGGGATGTTAATCCCTTTTAAATTAAACAATAGCAATTTAAAGACAGTAACTTTTCATGTACAACATTTTTTTCAATCGGAAAACTTATCAAATGTGTCCTTTGTAGATTAAAAGCTCTGAGACAAAAACCGTATATGTAAAACACATTTATAATTAATCCAAGAAGTTAGGCTAGTAAGCAGATAAACATTTTAACATTAACTCTTACATTTTTTAAAATTTTTCGTAAGAAAAGGGCAGAATGAATTAAAACTAGCCGACTTTGCAACTCAAAAAACTATTACAAATTTGATATCATTTTCATTTAAATAATTAAGATCTGAAGCTGAATTTAAATCCACTTATGATTCCGGAAAAGTAAATGAAGACCTTTTTACAAAAACAGACATGTCCAAAATAAGCTGTTTCCAGGAAAAAAAAATTATGTCACTCATAATAGAAACGCTCTATATTTGACAGTGAATATATTAGCTTTTTAAGAAATCACCATTTGTGTCGATAAATACAACAATGGAATTGGCCACTTATTATTACAATTAACTCAATTTAGGCATTTTTGGTGGTGTTTTTGGAAGAATGTCTTCAATTAATTGCTGTAAATTAAGATTATTTGATGCCATTTAGCAAAATCACAGTGTACTCGCTAATATCGCCTTAAATAATAATATTAATAATAATCCATCTTTATTAATAATTTTTTTAAATATCCGAAAACGGTCTTAAATCCAAACAATATTTTGCAGACCGCCCCAGTTCAACACATTATTTACCAGTAAATAACTCGTCTCGCTATATCCACACATTCAAGAAGTTCAAATAGCAATTTCATGCAGCTCTATATTCTATTCAACTTAAACCCAAATAACGCGTAAACACAATAGCCTCTTGACCACAGCATGATACGCGCAAACCCGGCTGCTATTGGCCAACACAGAAATCCTGTTTTGGATGTTTCTCTACTCTCTAGCTCAATGTGCTGTTGTCAAGGCGTTATTATGTTTACGCGTTACTTGCGTTTAAGTTGAATAGAGTTTAGACTTAGTACAAGCTAAATATATTTCTCAAACGCATGCTAAAGGTCACGTATCACCAGTATGAACAGCAATCACACCACGGTCCTTTATATCTTTTATCTCTTATGTTGCGGTATTTTTCTCGTTCCCTCTTACTGAAGCTTTTTTCACAGGGAACGGATCCTCTCCATGAGGTCCCCCTTGTAGGAGATTCCCAGTAAAATTAAGTCTTTTTTTTGTATTTTAAATCGCGGTATTGACTTGAATCAAAAGTTGTGACGTGTACCCCAAAATTGGAGTTGGTAAATTAATTTGTTTTTATTTTTTATTTATTTATTATAGTTTTAGCCCATATTTGTGTATGTCCAGTTGCGACATAGTTAATTATCCTAAATATTTATATTATATTCGTTTTGAGAACACTGTGTTTTCTTCAGCCCTTAGATTAGGTTCTGATATCAAACCCCCGGGACATAGATAGTCCCATAATTATTTAAAACACGCTAAACTTGATATTTTCATTAAAAACACGTATAACAGATTTCTATTCCAGCTGACTAGATAACGCTAGTAAGCCTAACATTATTAAAAATAACTTATTTAAATAATTTTCTTCTCCAAAGGTAAATAATAGAAATATCTCACAAAATATAAAAATTACCCCCTATAAAGTACTGCTCTAGATGTTCCGACTCTGTCCAAAATCTAATCAATTTACTGCAGGCTGAAATAAAGGTTAAGTTTAAAATGTGGTGTTTTTCTTTGTATCTATTCATCAGTTATCAAAGATACAAACATACATACAGACCTTATCGTGAAAATAGTCAAAACGGATTCAGGGGACCCCAAAACGTAAAAACCCGTCGAAAAACTCATGATTCCTATACTTTCCTCATCTGTATGCAGATAGGAAAGTAAAAATGATTTCAAATTTACAATTGTGGCTTTTTTGATCACCCAGCAATCTATTAATTTTGTTTTTTCCATTTTAACAATGTTACTGACCCTCTATTTAGCTGCAAAATTGGCTAGTTTTAAATCATTCAGAACTTTATCTTACCACGAAGTTTAAAAATGTTAGAATATTAAATTTTTCGGTTTGTATGTCTCTACTTACTGTCCTAAATGAGCAAACCCATATTTCAGTCCAAATAATCTGTGACTACTCTTTTGACTCATTTATTATGATCCACACTCTATACATTTTTTTAAATAAAGGATAATTTGAGACAGAAAAAATCTTAGAACACCCTACCACTTCGACAACCCGATATACACATTGCGTGTATATAAAGTTGCCTACCCTTGGACATCATTTTTACTTACTGTCCTAAATGAGCAAACCCATATTTCAGTCCAAATAATCTGTGACTACTCTTTTGACTCATTTATTATGATCCACCCTCTATACATTTTTTTATTTTTTTTTTAATAATGGATAATTCGAGACAAGCTTTATTAAAAAAAAAATTGTAACACCCTACCACTATGACAACCCGATATATACATTGCGTGTATATAAAGTTGCCTACCCTTGGACATCATTTCTACTTACTGTCTTAAATGAGCAAACCCATATTTCAGTCCAAATAATCTGTGACTACTCTTTTGACTCATTTATTATGATCCACCCTCTATACATTTTTTTAATAAAGGATAATTCGAGACAAGCTTCATAGAAAAAAATCTTAGAACACCCTACCACTTCGACAACCCGATATACACATTGCGTGTGTATAAAGTTGCCTACCCTTGACATCATTTCTACTTACTGTCTTAAATGAGCAAATCCATATTTCAGTCCAAATAATCTGTGACTACTCTTTTGACTCATTTATTATGATCCACCCTCTATACATTTTTTTAATAAAGGATAATTCGAGACAAGCTTCATAGAAAAAAATCTTAGAACACCCTACCACTTCGACAACCCGATATACACATTGCGTGTATATAAAGTTGCCTACCCTTGGACATCATTTTACTTACTGTCCTAAATGAGCAAACCCATATTTCAGTCCAAATAATCTGTGACTACTCTTTTGACTCATTTATTATGATCCACACTCTATACATTTTTTAAATAAAGGATAATTCGAGACAAGCTTCATAGAAAAAAAAATCTTAAAACACCCTACCACTTCGACAACCCGATATACACATTGCGTGTATATAAAGTTGCCTACCCTTGGACATCATTTCTACTTACTGTCTTAAATGAGCAAATCCATATTTCAGTCCAAATAATCTGTGACTACTCTTTTGACTCATTTATTATGATCCACCCTCTATACATTTTTTTAATAAAGGATAATTCGAGACAAGCTTCATAGAAAAAAATCTTAGAACACCCTACCACTTCGACAACCCGATATACACATTGCGTGTATATAAAGTTGCCTACCCTTGGACATCATTTCTACTTACTGTCTTAAATGAGCAAACCCATATTTCAGTCCAAATAATCTGTGATTACTCTTTTGACTCATTTATTATGATCCACCCTCTATACATTTTTTTTAATAAAGGATAATTCGAGACAAGCTTTATTAAAAAAAAATTTGTAACACCCTACCACTACGACAACCCGATATACACATAGCGTGTATATAAAGTTGCCTACCCTTGGACATTATTTCTACTTACTGTCTTAAATGAGCAAACCCATATTTCAGTCCAAATAATCTGTGACTACTCTTTTGACTCATTTATTATGATCCACCCTCTATACATTTTTTTATTTTTTTTTTAATAAAGGATAATTCGAGACAAGCTTTATTAAAAAAAAAATTGTAACACCCTACCACTACGACAACCCGATATATACATTGCGTGTATATAAAGTTGCCTACCCTTGGACATCATTTCTACTTACTGTCTTAAATGAGCAAACCCATATTTCAGTCCAAATAATCTGTGACTACTCTTTTGACTCATTTATTATGATCCACCCTCTATACATTTTTTTAATAAAGGATAATTCGAGACAAGCTTCATAGAAAAAAATCTTAGAACACCCTACCACTTCGACAACCCGATATACACATTGCGTGTGTATAAAGTTGCCTACCCTTGGACATCATTTCTACTTACTGTCTTAAATGAGCAAATCCATATTTCAGTCCAAATAATCTGTGACTACTCTTTTGACTCATTTATTATGATCCACCCTCTATACATTTTTTTAATAAAGGATAATTCGAGACAAGCTTCATAGAAAAAAATCTTAGAACACCCTACCACTTCGACAACCCGATATACACATTGCGTGTATATAAAGTTGCCTACCCTTGGACATCATTTTACTTACTGTCCTAAATGAGCAAACCCATATTTCAGTCCAAATAATCTGTGACTACTCTTTTGACTCATTTATTATGATCCACACTCTATACATTTTTTAAATAAAGGATAATTCGAGACAAGCTTCATAGAAAAAAAAATCTTAAAACACCCTACCACTTCGACAACCCGATATACACATTGCGTGTATATAAAGTTGCCTACCCTTGGACATCATTTCTACTTACTGTCTTAAATGAGCAAATCCATATTTCAGTCCAAATAATCTGTGACTACTCTTTTGACTCATTTATTATGATCCACCCTCTATACATTTTTTTAATAAAGGATAATTCGAGACAAGCTTCATAGAAAAAAATCTTAGAACACCCTACCACTTCGACAACCCGATATACACATTGCGTGTATATAAAGTTGCCTACCCTTGGACATCATTTCTACTTACTGTCTTAAATGAGCAAACCCATATTTCAGTCCAAATAATCTGTGATTACTCTTTTGACTCATTTATTATGATCCACCCTCTATACATTTTTTTTAATAAAGGATAATTCGAGACAAGCTTTATTAAAAAAAAATTTGTAACACCCTACCACTACGACAACCCGATATACACATAGCGTGTATATAAAGTTGCCTACCCTTGGACATTATTTCTACTTACTGTCTTAAATGAGCAAACCCATATTTCAGTCCAAATAATCTGTGACTACTCTTTTGACTCATTTATTATGATCCACCCTCTATACATTTTTTTAATAAAGGATAATTCGAGACAAGCTTTATTAAAAAAAAAATTGTAACACCCTACCACTACGACAACCCGATATACACATTGCGTGTATATAAAGTTGCCTACCCTTGGACATCATTTCTACCCGAACGATAACAGTGCAGTTTGCCCCATTTTTAAGATTTTAAAGTCGATTCTTGCCTAAAATAATCGGTATATATTCCATGTTTATTTATTTTCTTTATTTTAACTATTGATATGTAGTAAACTAATGCCAGTAAGTTTTAAAGATACTTGAATACATAGCAATCAAGACCTTGTTATAAATATAATAAAAGTCCAAATTTATTCTTTAAAATATTTATTTCATCACAAACAATTAAAATTAAATAATTTAATAAATTAACAAGGCAATAATTTTCGTCTTTTACACTTTTACTAAAATAGTTACAAGCTTAAAACAAAAATGTAAGAGATTAAAAAACATTTCAATATATATTTTTGGTAGTTTTTATATTTATCAGTCACATATGTCGTGTACCACATTCAATTTTAACGAAAGTGGTTACAACTTCATCCATTAATAATTAAAAAATAATTATACAGAGGAGGTATTTTAAAAATAAAGAGGTATAGGTATATATAATTGAAAGTTTAAAGCAGAATACCAATAAAAATAGTGTTGGATTTAAAAAAAAATTGTTTCAGCAGATGATGGATGCATCAGTATTTTTATGTATTTTATCAAAGAAATTAAACAGAAATCGACAAGCAAATATATTGTTACATATAATTAATCAACAAATAATGCCTTCTTAATTTTATATCTCTTACATTTTATTTTTTAAACTGTTTTTATGCCCGAGTACACGATATGTAAAACAGTGATCCGATTATATTACTAAAAAAAGCATTTTCAATATGATTAAGCCTTCAAATTTGTTACATAAGTAAAATTATTAGATATCACAATGTATACAACAATTTATGCCCACTGCACAATGGATCTAGTAAGATCTGTCATAGGTTAAGCCACTCTCCACACGTTACAGATCCAATGACCTGACAACCAATAACTGCCGGAGGGCAGGGCTGATATATCTAAAATAATCCCAAAATAATCCACCCCTTCGATTTGTTGCAATCTGCTCTCAATTTATAACTACAAACTACTCGATATTATTCTCAGCTACTTCCTCTTCTCGTCTCTTCAATCTCATAC
Organism: Psylliodes chrysocephalus; assembly: GCA_927349885.1. Classification (NCBI taxonomy): domain Eukaryota; kingdom Metazoa; phylum Arthropoda; class Insecta; order Coleoptera; family Chrysomelidae; genus Psylliodes; species Psylliodes chrysocephalus. The sequence continues at coordinate 2,852,353 of OV651825.1, forward strand.
ATTTGGGACAGTCAGTCGTCTTACTGAAACAATACCTGTGCAGCACGCAATAGCATATTTGGCATACATAAGACGTAGTATCGAACGGATACACCACCTCGTCGTTGGAACAAATCTCGCAAATGTGACCACGACCTTTACAAATATCACAATCAATCTTGATGTGGTTGGAGAAAACGTCCAACAGCGTTTGCAGTTTGAAGGGTAAATCCCCGGAATGTACGTCGACCAAATCCTGCAAACTGTACATATCTGTATTATCCAATAGATGAGGATTATCCACGTGTTTCCATAGTATGTGCTCCTCGTTGGCTTTTCTACACACCGTTAGATACTTCTTCATTCCGATCAATTCCTCCCTCAATCTTCTGACGAAGTCTAGTTTGCTTACCAGAGAATATAGTTTGGGGTTCAATTTGTTTATGTTTATAATCGGTCGTCTTGAGGTTATCTTAAGCAGCTGTAAAGCCGCTTGGGATACTGGTTGCGGTTCGAGATCCCAATTGTGGACGACTCTAGCTGGGATGACAGCTGAGCTACCCCAATGACAGGCGGTGCAATAGTAGAGGCCTGTGTAGTCACATCTGCGGGCTTCTGGCCAAACTTTATCTGAAAAACAATACCAAATTTTGGTACAAACAACAGATATTTTCAATGTTAGCTGAAGAAAGTTGAGGGTTGTATTTTAAAATTAAGTGCTTTAGATATTAAGGTTTGTCTTGTTTTTAAATTTCTTGTAATGTTTGTAAAATATCCAATAAATAAATATGTAAATAAATGGATTACAGGTAAGAAACTTTTTCATGCATTATTTGGAAAAAAGAAACATTAAAATACAAACCATGCAGACATATTTAATATTATAAATTACCTGGAAATATTAATCTACTAAGGCAACTTATTCCTGGGGAAGCAGCTAGCGATATAAAAGTAAAACATAAATACAAGGTGAAAACACTTTTACATATTGATCTGTAATATTCACTAGATAGGATATAGGCTATATTTGACATGGTGAAAATGTATGCCATTAAGGTCACCGGAAGTGCAATCTAAAATAGATTTTATTTGTAAGAACTAAAAATTTTGAATCCTTAGTTATATCAAATTTAACTAAATTAGATATAATATTTTCAATAAATTCCCAAACTTAGTATTAAGTTGGATATCAAGTATTTTGTACTAGACGTGGCAAATGGCTCGACATTTTGTTCGTTGTTTATTATCGGCGTACAACGGCTTACACATAAATTCATTGAAAAAATTGTTTTGTAGTCAAATCCTTCTGTTTATCCCTTCCCTTACCTCACACCACATGTCTCTTCATTCCTATTCTACAACTGGAACGTATCGATGTCGGCATCACAAATATTATATTTTATCAATGTTATCTCCTGTTATCTCTGGTTGTAACTAGCGATATTTGGCTTCCTCTAATCATAATCTCCGTAATATTCTTGTCTTTCAGAATTCATGACGCGCGATCTCGTTCCAATTCGAGCATACCTGGAATTAGGAATGAGGCGGCAAGACATAGTAATAGCTTCTAGTTACTTCGCCGGAGATGGGCATGTACCACCCCCAGAAGTATTGAGGGCTAGTGGAGTACTGCCAGAGAAGACATCTGCCATTACTTCTTGGATCCGACGCCAACGCGCACAGCACTGTATGGGGAAGCAACGACACCAATCAAAGAGGTGAGCAACTTTTAGAATATATACTGAATGTGTAGAATCCAAGGGCACTATATCTAGGAGGATATATAGAAGAGGGAGATTTACCTAACTTGAAGCCACTTCCTTGAGAAAATAGGATTGGAAAGGTCGTTATAGACATTGAGACATTTCCTTAGTGCATTCGCGACAGAAGGGGGCATAATAGATCTTTTAGGTCGCAGTGTATTAACACCCCATTCCCAACATAACATAACCTCCGCACTGTCACAACTTATACAATACCACATCATCGAACAGCACTGTTTATACGAAGTTATGTATAAACTCTAATAAATTGTACAACTCTCTTCCTTTTGAATTAAAAAAGTTAAATGTAAGTTTATTCAAAAAATAATACATATAAAATTTTAAATGTTCTTGAATTCTATTGACTTTTTTAGAATTTATTTATTTTTAGTTACATAAAAATTTACCAATATAGTAAATTGACTGATTATGTTTAATGAAAATTACTAAGAAATCAAAACAGGTAAACCAAAAGATTCAGGACTCGATTTCTCGTAGGTTGTTTTGGAAGACCTTTGAAGAACTTACCAGTATGACAGCAAATAAATCACCAACATATAGGAAAAAGACTGATACTGATACGATAACTAAAACTGAAGGTGGAACTTAAAATGAACATTAACTCAAAGAAAATTAAAAAAAAAAAGATGATCCTTTGATTTGGTGGGGACAATGAGAAGACATATGTAAATGTGAAATAACATAGCACCCCCACAACTATTCTCTTCTGCTGGTATTGTACAGGGTGATTCATTTATGATGGACACCACCAGCCTTATCTTAGAATATCTTGCAAGTAGAATTTTATTAGAAAGAAACGCAAAAATGGGTAGATTTTTATTTCAAGTGATACACCATTCTATAATATCCTTAACTATCATATATGTCATTCCTCTACTCTTCGTCAATCTAATCAATACAATTTAAATAGAGCAAATATCAAAAGTATGACACATAATCAAAAAGGTAATTTTATGGAGAATTTTAACAATATGACTGTTCATTGTGTTTCTTTTAATTTTAGTGCCCTCTAGCGGGATAAAAAAACTGTTACGTATTGTAAAATTTTATTAGTATTATAACAACCTAAATATCTCCATATTGCACTTCAAACAAAATAAATTTAATAATAATAATGCAATCTTTTTTAGTTTTGTTTTTTTTTTATTTTAAGTTCATTTTTGATTTATTTAACATAATAATATGTAGTGCATTGAATTACTAATAAAATTAGTTTTTAAATGAAGTTTAATACGCTATATCCTATCCAGTATTACAGATCAGTGCATTAACTGCAAAAAATAGTTATCAATTGTTTGTTTTGCAGTAAACAGGTCATTGAAATCCAGAAGATTGTCATATAGGTAATACTAATTATACCATGTACAATTCCATATATTTAATATTGTCATAATGGGAAAAGTGAGGGTAATTCAAATATAAAACAAAAGATAATTCATTAAAAATATTAATTAGTTCAACACTGATGTTATCAAACACCCTGCATCACAGAAATGAATAATAAATAATCAAATTTGTAAAATATTTAGTGGTAATTCAGGGAAAATAAAAAATGTTGATTTATGCTAAAGAGTAAAATAAATTTCATTTGAAAATGTTGAAAAGAATTAAAAATTACATTTAAGCCAGGCAGGTTTATGTTTTTTTACTGCCATGGGTAAAATAAATGTCCAGTTTCGTCCCGGTTTTACAGTCTTATCCAAATGTTTCCTTATTCAAGCACCAGTCGAGAATAGCTTAGCTCAAAGATATTTTTTGACATCAGGCAATAGTGCTTCAATATTAAGAATTCGAGCGAGAATGAATAATATCTATCTACTTTATATTTACCCTCTAGTACTGTTAGACAAGTAGAGATTGATTTTTGATAGCTCTGTTCGTCAGATGTCATTAATAAATTGAGTCCCCAAAGTATAGGTTTAAAAAATAGGACAACCAGCTTCTCTTTTAGACTTAAATTGCCCTTTTTTAGTATTTTCTGTTCTATATATTGCATTTCTCTATCTTTTTTGCAATATTGTTCAGAAATAGAAATATCATGATAAGTAATATTGGCTTTTTTTGGTTGGCTCTTCTGTCCTGTTTTGGATTTTGGAAAGTTGGTCATCTTATATTTTGTCCAAGTTAAGACTCGCGACATTCTAATAATTAATACATTTACAGAAAAAAAAGATTTTTCCCTGTATAGGTACCACTAAATATTTTACAAATTTAATTTCAGAAATACTGTATGTATAACAACCTTGAATAAATGTTTTTTGGTACCTAACTATGTATATTCGAATATTTAAGATAATAAGAAAAATTATATACAACCCTTGATATATTTTTGGTAGTAAAAAACAGAATAATATAAAAATTAATTTATATATAATGAACTGAGTAAATTGTCTCCTGAACAAAGACCATACAAATAAAAAGAAGTTAATATAACCTTAATCTGACACTGTAAAAGGCATAAAGCATTTTTAGATGGACAAAATAACCTTAATTTTACTAACAAAGATATTTAGCTTAAATCTTGGCCTTAATAATTACAACAAAGTGATATTATTAAATAAATAATGATAAAAAAATAATCAACAACAGCACTTACTTATAGGAAGAGGTGATTTGCATTCAGCACACAGATATTGTTGTGAAGACAAACCAAGTTCTGGACATATTTCATATTCAAATGATCCCCTTTCACTGGCTACTACATGAGCACAATCTCTAACAATGGAAGCTAGACATTTATGATGGCAAGCATATTCACAATCCTCACATTCGTACCAAGCCTGCACCATGCTCCTATAATAAAAACATTCATAATAATTAGTGTTAGGGTTGGTCAGTCGATCGCTACCTAATTTACCAGTCACATTCAGTCAAAATATCTAAAATAATCAAAAATATTTTATTTCATTTGTATCCTGTTACATATATTACTGCATTTTCAAACTGCAATCAGACATGGAGTCATTGCATCATTATTCTTCTTTCAAATTGGACTCACACCATCCTTAAATGTTAATGTTTATCAATTAACTAATTAATACATTTTTTTTGGTTTTAGATTAAATTTAAATAGAAATGTTTCGAATTATCTTTAAATGTGAAAATAATCTTTGTTTCATTATATTTTTTAATTTATTTTAATCAATTGACAAAATAGAAATAGAGCAGTTAAATCCACAATAATAATACATGATTACTTTAGGTTTCAAATGAAAAAATGTTTCTTACAAGCTAAGATTAACTTAATAAACTTTTTTTGAATTTGGTAGAAGAGAATATACAATTTAAAAAGAATAATGCATATCATGTTTGAATTTCACTTACCATATTGTTCCAGTACAATGATCACAATATTTGGAAACAGTATGACGCAGTAGAGGTTGCAAATTTAAATGATGTCCCTTAATAACCCTTTTACAAACCCTGTTGGATTGATTTCTTGGATGTCTAAAATGTTAACATTATTATTAAGCTATAAATCAAATAGTACAAAAGAATACATACAGTGGGTCATTCATGGCATCCCTGCATTCTTCAAGACGAAGTCTCAATTCTATTAAATGCCTAACAACCCACTTTCGTTCACTAGAACATTGATCACTCTCTAAAATCAGAGATTTGCAACGACTGATAGCTTTTAATAGTTCCTCTTCAGACGCTTCCTAAAGATTATACAGTTACTATAAAAAAATTTGATTTAAATTTCTTACTTTATTTAAAGCCAATTTTAATTCTTCTGAAGCAAGACTGGTAGGAAGAAAGTCGCTATCTGTAGTACCAGATGTATTTGATGTCGGACTATAGTTGGTTAGTCGGTTATCAATAGTTATTGGATCTGACATGACTAATGATTCAAACACGACCTTCACATTTCTCGTTTAATGATAAAAAAACTAAAATTAAAACAGAAATTATTGAAATATTTTTATTTATTTACATTTCATCTGTCAGTGTCAGTAGTGAGAGTTGACAGTTATCTTTGTCAATAGTGTCAGTTGTCACTGTCATTTATAAGTTGAGTTCGGTAATTCGAACAAGTCATGGTGAGTTGCATAGGGCATGTATGTGGTTCAAACCTTTTTCAATACTTAAATGCGTTCAAGATGTAAAAATACAATACATTTTTAAACTTTGAACCTAGTTTAGAGATTTAACTACTTTCATGAAACATACTCTAACCAATTTTACACTTTTTACTCGACACGTTCCATTTGCGAACTTGCTACACAAATACCAGTAATTTTGCCGAACCATTTGATACTCAAACCAGTTGTTCGTGATTCCACGTGCTTTCATTGCTCAATATAGTTATTCTCTTATAACCGATTCATAATTAGATCTGCTTAAAATCGATAAATAGCATTTTTAAGTTCACATTTCAAATAGTAGTGCACCTTACCAATATATGGAAGTAAGTTCCTAGCGCTAAGGTGACTGGCCGGCGAACTAACTTGATATGGTGCTAAATTTAAATGTGATTCTAATTTAAATTAAATTCAAATTTAGGATATAGGATCTACCTTTTTGAAACCTCCTTGGTACACACTATACCTAGGTACTACATATTAGTTATTTAACGACGAAATAAGTTCGCACATCTACCAGTTTTAATATTAAACAAGTGTTACCGTTTCGTTTGATCCTGTGCGTGTGATTTACGCTACGCGGTACGCATTCGTTATCTTTTCCATTATTTTTTCCTCGTTTCACGTGTTGCACGTTGTTTGAATGTTGATATTCTCCTGGGGGACTCTCGTATCGACCCGTTTCGTCGGTCCGTTCTCTCGCTATCAATTATATCCATCGGTGGTGTTACATAATTCGTAGCAGTTACATCGGGAATAACGGGCGACATGAAGGTATTTTGGTAACGGTGTAGTTATAGGTGTTTTAATAATTAGTTGGGTAATATGGGGCTATCAGATTTTTGTATTATTTATTGGTTCTTAAAAGTGATAAAACAGGGGTTCTAACCCGTTATCAATAATTGAAATAAATTGGAATACTGAATCGGATCCAAATGGGCCATGAATTAGAATTTAATTACCTACTACCTAAACGATCAGTAGTAACTACATTGCTGTCATGTTTGAAATAATAGGCAACTCGGCAAGATACTGGTGAATCTACAGATATAAATATAGACTATGCAAAAACATTTGATAAAGTACGACATAAGATCCTATTTTTATAATTGAAATAGCCAATTATGCGTCACAATTAATGGTCAAGTATCAAGAAATGAAAAAATCATCCTGTTACTAGTGTGGAGTACCACAGCGTTCTGTGTTGGGACCAATGTTATTCCTCCTATACACTAACACTACATACTTCTGTAACATTTTACAGACGATATTGCAATCCGCAAGAAAGTAGAGGGGTCTTACAAATTTATTTTGAAACAATTAGCAGCTGGTCAGAAAAATGGTTGCTGCCCTTGAATTATAATAAATGTTCAGTACTATATATAGGTCCAAAAAATACAGCTGTTGTACGAGAACTATTTGTTTTAAGATCTGATTGGTCGCTGATTGAAAAACACGGTGAAAATTCGATGACGCAGCTGTGTTGCACAGTGTCTATAGTATGCCCGTCAATTGCGTTAAGTCACAGTTGTCAGTTCATGATTCGAACAATTAGGCAATCCAAATCACGTGACTTTAAATGGCGGACTCTTGGCAAAAAATAAAAGTATGTGCTTCCCTTGACAAAAATACATCTAGTGAGGTTTGAGTATTTAGAGTTTTTTCGGTGTGGTTAGTTGAAAAATTACATAATTTATTATTGGTTTTCAATACATAAATACTAATTGTATGATATAACAGTCAAATACTAATGAAAAAGTCAGGTTAATAAACTTTGTTATTTTTGCCAAGCATCCGCCATTTTTGTCCATTCTGACAGGCCATTAGATTGCCTAATAAGGTTCTTTTGTTCGCTGTTGGTGCTATGTCCACCAGTGTAAATTACACCACCTTATTTACCTAGTTTATTTCCTCTTTATTCCTTATACATATGTCGAGTGTAATTCACTCCTGATGCTAAATAGCTGGTGGAGAAATATCAACCAGTGAACACCACATCGCTGACAGGAAGGTCTAGTGGAATTTACACCGGGCCAAAGAAAAGGTTTAGTGCCCGTTGGTTTAATTCATTCCTACACCATCAGTGCAGTGTCACTAATCTTGAAATAATTTTCCCCCCACTTACCTTAAAAATTCCCACTTTTATGATAAAACTTCCTCCCGTTTAGGGATGGCACCTTTTCATTCCTCAAAACCCTAATCTCTGTTTCTAAAAAAAGCTTATAATTTCATAAACCAGGTCCTTCTGTCCAGCTTCTAAAAAGAAGGCCCAAGGTCCTCAGTCTGAGTTGTTAATAAACCAACAAGTCCTTTCTAAAAGTTATCCAAGTATTCCCGACTATTCTCAATTTGAACTGGATTAAAAATTCCTTTTTTGAGTTAACTTTTCCCTTTTTTTTTTGTGTTGAAATTTCCCGCAAAACGGGAAATTTCTCTCCGGTTGGCAACACTGCACCAGTGGGATAAATAGCCAATTGTGAAGTTTGTGCAGCGTACTTGATATGATGGACAGTATTTGATTATCCACCATACAGTCCAAAAATTGGCTCGCATGGTAAGCTGGTTATCAGGACATAAGTTTGGCTCGAGCTACAGACCAGTATAGAAAATTAGCTGCAAGCACAAGCGGCTGCGTTCTATGACGAGGGTTTTGGAAAGTTTATAACATGCTGAGACAAATGTCTCAATCGGAGTAGCAACTTTGTAGAAAAGTAGTTGGATTAAATATTCCAAATATGCATTGATTACCCCTGAACTCCCCACCAATGAAATGCTACATGATCCTGCCGATGTAATAAAAAATGGTACAACTGTGCGATGTTTAGAAGCACAATACAGAAATTTTAAAAGTATTTTAATTACCCATTATAAATCATTATTTTTGTTTTCCCTATATATCAGCTATATTTTACAAAATTTAATTCATGAACATTGATTCCGAAGTGATATGCAGAACTTTTAATCAATAATTATTTTTTTTGTGAAAAGAAAACTTTTTTCCAATTATATAAATTTTTTTGGGACAACCTGTATATATGACATCGATTCATAGACAAATGATAATATATAGGAACAAACTTTTTATTAGTAGGCAACTGTCATATCCATCCAATGAAAAATCTCTCATCTTTATTTCAAAATGTTCAAGCGGAAATTGTAAAATAATTAACAAAAAACATATTTCCCTCATCAAATCTAAATTTGTAACATATAATTTTCTAATTTAGACCAAAGTTATAATGTATAAAAACGTATTTTATTTGAATTATAGCATTATAGGTTTCTATATTATACATTTGTCTATAGTTTTACCAAAAATGACAGAAGGGAGCATTCCTTAAGTGTTCTGTGCATTCCTTGACCAATTGTTTTACAGTATTTAAATAACTGTGTCTAAAAAATACATTCTAGTAATTAATAGATGCTTTATTACGTGGTTTATACAAAAAACTATTGATTTTATATAAATTCTACAAAATTACAATCATTTTTAGTTAATTTATAAGAAAAACCTGGCCAATCAAAGCACAGATTTAAATATCATAATTTTCTAGTTATCTGTGATCACTATCTGTCACTCTTTCTTTTCACGGTGGTAAGTGGTAACACAAAATGGCTGGATCGTTTTAAAAATGTTAGTTATTGCTTTAATAAATTATTGTGAACATTTTCAAATAAAGTGTGATTTGTGAGAATGTTTTTATCATAGATTATAAGGTGAGCATTTTTTTATACTATTGGTGCTTGTGATTAAATAGGTAGGTAATAAACCTAGTAGGTAGATAGTGTATGTGTAAGTTGATTTGTCTCTTAGTGACGCTACATAATTTTTTTTAGGGATTGAAAAAATAAGTAACTATATTTTGATATTTGATTTCGTCATAGGTATAAATGTTTATCAAACCTACTGATATTAGTTGTAAGATTTACTTTTAGTGAAATTAAAGATTTTATAAATTTGTCATACTTGTTTTTGGAACGTATTCAAGTAACAGACTGTTAAGTTATCGCAGATAGGTAAATAGTTTTAGGTAAATTATGTTCAACATTAGCAATTTTATCATGTGAATTATTTATTTATTTATTATTTATTTATTACTTTAATTCTCCAATTGCAAAGTAGGTACCTACCTATCTATAAAGTATCTACGTCTGAAATGTGTTTTTAAAAGGAAAATAAAAAGCTAGGCATTATACCTTAATTTCAGAAAAACAATGCAAAAAATTAGTTACTACATTTATACAGGGTGATGATAAAAAGTAGGTATAGAATATAAAATTGTTAGAAGACATAAAAATTAAATTTTTGGTGTATTTATTTGCATTACACCTGATTTATAATGTACCTACTTCTATAGCGTCTCTATGATTTTTTCTACGTACAAACCGAACCAAAGGCGGCTCCAAGACGAATTTTCGGGGGGGCATTGCCTTTAGATATTCCCCTTTTAACATATTTTTTAGAATAAAAGGCCCATAAATCGTAAGAATTTTATTCTCGGGGGGGGGGGGGGGGGGGGCATTGGGGGCCGCCCCCCCCCTTCTGGAGCCGCCCTTGAACCCAACATTTCAAATTCTTTGACATATTTTTATCTTTGTACTTTGATAAAATTTGTAGGTACTTATCAAAGTTCGGATGTGGTGGTTGGCATTTAAACATTGTTACAGGGGAGATACATTTTTAATTTTTGGCACATTTACAACGTTTTTGTAAAAAAATAATACCCCACCATCCACTAAACGGAGATGGATGGGGTAAAATTGGCCAAAAAAATAGTTAAGAAGCTTTTTATATGAAATATTTGGATTATACGACTTTTTTTCATGAAACCCGATATTTTTTTCTTATCTTTGGACCATCAAAGTTCAGATTTGGAGGTTGTCATTTAAAAATTATTACAGAAGAGATAAAAATCTTATTTTTGGCGTATTTACAATACACCTGATTTACACCGTTTTGGTATAAAAATATTACCCCCACCATCTCCTAAATGGTGACAGAGGGGGGTAGAATCCCCAAAAAATAGGATAGAGCTTTTTATAATGAATTATTTGGAATCTATGATTTTTTTTTCTAATACCAGCCCTATATTTTAAATTCTTTTGACAATTTTTTTCCTTATCTTTGTACTTTGATAAAATTTGGACTTGTCAAAGTTCGGATTTAAAAATTGTTACACAAAAGATAAAAATCTTATTTTTGGCATATGTACAATGCTCCTAATTTTCAACGTTTTTGTATAAAAATATTACTCCCACCATCCCCTAAATTGAGATGGAGGGGGTAGAATAGTAGAATAGATTGGCAATTACAAATTCTTACAGAGGAGATACAAATTAGTGATGCCGCGAGACGAGAGATTCTTGTCTCTCTTCTCGTTTTGTCTCGTCTCCAACGAGACTAGTGATGGGCATAATCGAATGAATTTCGTATTCGAATATTCGAATGATAAAAATATAAATAATCGAATGATCATTCGAATTCTCTTCTTCTTATTTACATTTGTATTTAGAGGTAAAAAAAAAGAAAAAAATTTGGTTATTTATGTTTGATTTTGGTTCTATGTTTTATACTGAAAATTTAGATAACGATAACATTTAATTAGAAAAGATGGTTCCTCCGTTAAAGTCCGAAGTTTGGGAATATTTTCAAAAACTGAAGAAAAACAAGCTACAATGTAATATTTGTAAGAAAACTTTTAAATATTTTGGCAATACTACAAATTTACTTTAGTATTTGAATCGGATGCATAAAGCGGTACTATTAAAAAAAAAAAAACGCTAATAGGATGTTTTAAAAAAGCTAATTACAGTTTGGAAAAGTAAAATATTTGTATTTCTATATTTATTTTATAAATTTTACAAAATGATTTGAATTATGCCGAATTATTTTGGCAGTTGAGGCCTTTAAATTAAAAAAATAATAATGTTGAATCGCCGATTTACACTAGTTGTTGAATAGCCTGAAAAGTCTAAAATGTTTCGAATCATTTCTAGGTAATTCGAGACATTTCGAATGATAGTAATAATTCGAATATTCGAATGATTTTGCATTCGAATTGCCCATCACTAAACGAGACGAGAGACAGTTTCTCTCGAAACAGATTCGAGACGAGACGAGAGAGTGTCATTTCTCGACGAGAAAGGATAATGACAAAACAAAAACGAGGTAAAACTCAAGAGATATTATATTTTTGTTATAACGAGATGCACTTTACTTGAGACACGTAAGATAGAGGGAGATACTAGCTTTCAATTTTATAATGGAAAGTAGGGTCATCTGATACCTCATTTGAAACATATTTTCTATATTTTTACGTTCATGTAAACAGATTTAGGTTTTTATGTTTTTACAGAAATTACATTAAAAAATTCATAAATTAGGTTAAATTCCTTTTTTTTTATTTACCTCTTCAACCTTAAAGGATCATTACCGGAGGTATAATACCTTATAAATGCTCTTTTTTACAATAGCGTACAATGGATTATTAACATTTTGGCTAGTACAAAGTAAATGTCAGTATCTTTTATAAATTTAAGTAATTTTTTGTAACTGATACTTTGTTCTTATACATACATGTTCTGGGCCTTTACTAATAAGTTACATTTTTGACAACTTTCGTATTAACAATTATTGTTTATTACTAAGGAAACGCTTCTTGTATTTACTAAAATAAATAAATTAAGAATATCAAAGGTGATTTAAAAACCACTTGACGTATTACATTTTTCATAACTTCTTTGCAAGAAAAGCTTATTAAAAAATTATTTTCTAACATTATCTAACATTATCTAACATTTCTAGGATTATTGCGGCACACGAGGATTATCAAAAAGGTAATTTTTGGACGTAAATATAATCAAAATATCTTTGAAATGAGGTATTACATAACTTTACTTTCCATTAGAAAGTTTAAACATAGTAACACCCTCTATTTTACGTCTCAAGTAAAGTGCATCTCATTATAACAAAAATATCATTATGTTTCTCTAATTTCACATCGTTTTTGTTTTATGTCTCTATCTTCTTGCCTTTTGAAAACATACTACAAAATGCTTTCATTTGACATCGCAGGATTGCATTAGAAAAATTCTAACTTCCAATTTAACATCTTCCCCCCTCCCCAACTGACTTACAAGACAAATTATTTTCGTTTTTAGTTAACGCCTAATCTGGGCCACTTATTACTTCAAATTTCAATTGTAAAACGACTGTGACAGAGAGCCATAAGTGTTTCTTATTGCCAAATTATTTGTTTTTGTCTTACAAATTTTACCGTTTTTTCATGTTTCGTCTTTTTCAAATTTAAATTTGATATTGTTTTATCACGAGAGAAACGAGACAAGACGAGAGAAAGGCTCTCTCGAGCGAGAGAAGCGCCTTCTCGTCGAGACGAGACATGTCACTCTCTTGTCTTGTCTCACAGGATCACTAATAAATATATTATTTTTGGCACATTTACAATACACCTAATTTACAACGTTTATCTTTATATTATATTATCCCCACCATCTGTTAAATAGAGATGGAGGTGGTAGAATTCCCAAAATATAAGTTAAAATTTTTTGATTTCAAATTTTTTATCTTATCTTTGGATATTCAAATTTATTCAAATTGAACTGTCATAGTTCGGACCAAGGTTGACAGGTTCAGATTTTTCTTTGCATCTAGACTTTTTGGGGTTTTTAACTACCTAAAAGTGATTATTCTGAAATTTTAGGTTTTTTGTTTTATTTGTCTTTTTTGTTTCTTTTTGAATTTTTTTCGTTTTTTGTTTTTTTTGTTTTTTTTGTTTTTTTTGTTTTTTTTTTTTGTTTTTTTTGTTTTTTTTGTTTTTTTTTTTGTTTTTTGTTTTGTTTTTTAGTTTCTTTTTGTTATTTATTTCTTTTGTTTCTTTTGTTTTTTCACGTTTTTTTGGGTTTTAGGTTTTTTTTTAGATTTAATTTTTTGAGATAAATATTTAGAATTAGAATTTAGAATTTTACTAATCAACTCTCAGCAGAAAGGGTGCAAAAATTAGTATACCTATATAAAAACAAATGCAAATATTTTACCACTGAAACTTCTTGATATTGATATTAATGATAGTGATAAAAAATACCTTTAATTTATCACTAATTTTATGTACATCTCCAATTTTAGGCAGATTTATGGAAGGTAATGCATAATTTTTACTATATCTTTTCGTTTTAAAACAATTAAATCATCTTTATGAAAATGGAAGGAACAAATAGCGTTATTTGCACTTATATTTTCCACTGATTTCTTACAATAGCTATTAACCAAGAAGCATACGCTTTTTCCTCAATTTAAAAAATTTATAACAATATCAATTTTAGATACCTACATATAGATACTAGAAAATGAAAATATAGTCTAAAAAATGTGATAAAGAATACGGTTCTGGTAGAAAAGATGTGTTACCAACGGCGGCTCTAGGGGGGGGAGGGGGCATAGGGGCCAGCCCCTCTTGGAGCCGCCATTTTGCCTTACTTGTGAAATTTAATGTTTCTTGAATCCTCCTTGTTTAAACAACCAAAAATAAAGCACGTCTTTCCCATTTTATTAATTGTCTATAGTAAAAACTTCTAAAATTCTTTTAAATTCTCTATAAAATGCGTGGTACGCTTAAATTGCAAACATGGTGGCCTTAGATGGCATGCTTATTTTGAAACACCGGGGAAAATGGCCTTTTCCTATCTCCTCTATCCAAATCTGCGGCCTAGGCAGTAAAAGTGTTACTTCCATGATCAATAAATGTCATTAAAAGTGACATTTAATGTTTATCGGAGAAAAATATATTTACTTTTTCTCCTACTATTTTCTTTCTTCTTTAATTTATAAAATATAAAATATTTTTTTTATTTTTCAGATTATAATGAATGTGTCGCATCGTTATAGTCCGCTAAATGTATCGGGTAGGAGTATGCTCGAGTTGTTAGCAAATATATATTAAATTTTATCGGTTTAATAGTCAGTTATTTCGTAAAACAACTCATGTGTGTTGGATATCGTTTGATATCTATGCGACAAATACACAATTTCATTGATTATCTTATCGTATAAATATCGACGATATCATGTATATATGTAGTCGTTTCTTTGACAATAAAGACGTTTAATCATCAGAATTTTATGCCTTCTGAAGTTATTTGCTGCGAAGCAAGATAGGTTTTTGCATTCCACATATAACAGTATTTAATTTTCTGAGGTGTAAATTCTGTACTGATTGAACGGACAAGGCTGCAAAAAATACTGCCCGGTGATGTATTTATGATTTTCATTTAACTCAAACAAACTTATTTGGATAGATAACAAAGTTGAGTATCTCAGAACTTTTTAAAGCTACATAATCGATATAGGTATACAATTTGTCTCAAAAAGTTTGTACCATATGGAAAACTTCGTTATAAAAGTTAATTCTTCACTTAAAATATGATACTAACTTCAAGAGTAATCTATGGAAACTAATTTTATATGTAACAAGAGTAAATATGTGTTTTGAATTTAAATTATTTAGGTGTTAAGTATTGTAGTCAGATTTTTTATAAACTTTTGTAAGATATTAGTTTTTTTTATTCTGGCAATCAAATAAAAACGTTCGAGTTAAATAATATCTTAGATGCATCAAAGGGCTGTTTTGAAACGGCATGCTAGAATGAATATTTGAGGTTAGAATGCAAGTTCGTCGCCGGGTACCGAAGATGGAATATACCGGGTGTCGCGTAAAAATTCAATGAGGAAAAAGAGCAGGACCGGTGAAGGAGGAGAATGGAAGAAAAAAAGGCTTCAATGAATTCTTATAAAGGTGAGTGTTTAATATTTTATAACCTTATATTATTATCAGTGAATCTAAATGGATACAGCTAATAGATGGCGACAGGGTATTTGGATGCAGGTCTAAAATCTCTTATTTTAAACTATTAAATTAATTTCGGGCATTTTTAAGAAAACCGTCCTGTAGCGAACAAATACAAACTAAAAAGAAAATAAATCACAATATTTTACATTAAATTTATATATAAATAAAAACAAACTTTCGAATTATTTGCATCATACTTCCTTTAAGATTACCCTGGGGGGCGCATCATAATTCTGCCACAAATTAAAATTTTACCTGAATTTTAACAACTTAGGGATTAGTGAATAGTCCGAACTCTGCCATGACCATTAAGGGACATTAAGTTTTATCCGTATTAGGGATTAAGGATTTAAATATTTTTTCATACCTAAAGACCTTTCAGAAGAGGTACAAAAATTAAATAAGTAATTAGTTTTTTTAAATGTTTTTAAACGTAAAATCTAGCTTAAAGTAGTCTAAGAAGTACTCCAGTAATAAATAAATAAAACTGAATTAAATAAATCAACACCCATTATGATTTAAGTTGTATAACTATTTGTCTAAATTTTTACAAATCCGGTCCTGTACGGAGACCGAATCACTCGCGCCGCACCTGCGCGTTTTCTTCTAACGAGCACGTGCGAATGCACACTAACGTCCTCTGATTTTCCGAATAAAATACAAATTCCGAAATTTGAATAACACAATTAAGCAAACGTGATTCCCTTGCAGCTAGCGGATCTGAGAGAAATAAATTCCGCCTTCCAATCACGACCGTGGCGGCGTATTTCAAAGATTGTTTCTAAAAATTAACGGAGAACAACTTTCTCCCTGGTTTTTCGAGTTTACCGACTTTCCCGGTTCCGTGGGTGCATGTCTAATTTCGTCGATGTAGCTGATTTTGTTGACCTGGGAACTTGGTGACTGCGGGATCGAGTCCTCTGGTGGTTTTAATCGAATTTCGGCATTTGTTTTTCAGGCCATTATTTTGAAAGAGAAAGCAACGAAACAAATTAATGGTAGAAGAAAGATGCACATGATGAAAAAATTAAATGGTCAAGAGTGTGTAGATTTGATATATATTTATTTGTACTCAATATTCCCAATAAACACAGTTTATTGGCACCATAACTAGGCCGAAAGAGGCTTGCCGGATTCGGCCCGATATACGGGCGAAGCTTCGGTATATAAGTAGGGCATATCCGCCTAGCCGAATGTCGGCAGCCTACTATATTGTAGCCGCGTTCATATATCTATATATAATTCTGCGCGTAAGAATGCCTTTCATGCCCGGCTAGCCAAATATTAACCGCGCTCGGCCCGTAAGGATGCTTTTCATGTCCGGAATGCCAAATATGGACCATATGCGGTTTCTACTTCTAAATTACGTCCCGGTTTATAAGGCCGGCCACTCACGTGTAGTTAAAGTTAAAGTTTATTAAAGGAGTTAAGGGAAGAGCCTTTAAATTTTTTGAATTATTTGCGCATGACTCAATCAGTTTACGAAAAATTACTTTCGTTGGTTTCTCCTTTGAGTATAAAGCCAGATACAGTCATGAGAAAAGCAATATCTCCATACGAAAGATTGTCTGCTACCTTGCGATTTTTAGCAACAGGACGTTCGTATGAATGTCTCAAATTTTCTACAAGAATCTCTCCTCAAGCACTCCGACAAATTATCCCAGAAACTTTGTTAGCAACTTATTTTTTGGCAATCTATCTGAGGAAGTATTTATGACATACATTTTTGAAAGACCCTGTATAATATCATATGCATATCTCCACAGCCATAAAATTTGCCAACGCGAGACAATAGCAAAGCAACCAACCGTATTCACCGGAGTATTTTCCTTTAAATAAACTTTAAGCGCTGGCAGTTAGACTAAATTAGTGCAAGTGCAAGACACGCATTATTGCGATCGAAGTAGAGATTTAGTTTAAAACAAACAATGGGAGAAAAGCGAACGTATACATATAATTCCGTCGCATGTAAAATATTGGTTTAGCGCTGGATCTTTAGTTGTGTGAATATTCATGGAATCGCGTAATTTCGTTGAATTATCAAAATGCGAACTTGGATACAAAGGAGCAATTCGTATAAGACTGTTTTGTTATGTTGGGAAAGGGGTGTTAATACACTCTGACTTAAAAGATCTATTGTGTTCCTTTCTGTCGCTAATGCAGTAATGAAATGTTCCAATCCTATCTTCGAACAAACTTGCTTCTAGCAAATATGACTATGTCGTCGGCGTAAAATTGACAGGGTATACTGAAGTCAGTCAATCTGCATAGAAGTTCGTCTACAGTTAGGCTCTACATTAGTGGGAATAGAACTCCTCCACGACTCAGTGGTTCGTCCCCTTCGCCAGGGGAGGTAGGGAGTGATGAAAGGAGGATGAAGAAGATGGAGTGGTGATGTTCGTCTTTGTTCCTCTTTGTTCTCCCACACAGTATATAGAAAAGATAGGGTTAACATTTTAACAGGTAAACAACGCTGAGGAGGTGTCCTCATTGGTATAAATAAAAAATGTATATCTTCACCAATATCAACTCACCATTAGAGAAAATCTTTGTAAAACTTAACCACAATCATTATTAATTCAACTTATTTATATTCCACTGGGTTCAAATGCTAAAGTTTACAGGCAATACCTAGGTTTATTTGATAGTTTAGATCCACTAATCACTCAAACCACACACTTGGTACTGATTGGTGATATAAATGGCGATTTTAATGGCTATTTACAATTTACAGTCTTACAACAATTGTTTTAATGAGAATCAGAAAACTCTAGATTTGGTGCTTGGGAATATGAATTTGAATATAGAGGAGGAATTAGAACCATTAGTTTCCATAGACAAAAAATATCCCTCTCTGATAATTAAAACAGAAGTTTAAAGAAAGTAATAGACTCACATATACAAACAATAATCTTGAAAACAGATATAATTTTAAAAACACTGACTTCAGACTACTATGCGAAGTATTATGGGATTTCGATTGGTCAAAAATTGGACACTTAGAGGTTCTTGGAAAACCTCAACAATGAAACTTCGCAGAAAGCGTCTTCTTCTACTGGAGTTGGTACTGATTCGTGACAGATAAACTCTTGGTTACTAATTTCTTGACATTCTGAGTAAAATTACATGAAATTTTGCTCATTTAGGATGAGGAATTTCGAATTTGGAATAATCATTTGGAAAAGGTTGCTTTTAGAAGTAGGTAAAGGGAAAAGTTCCCCGACCGGGGTATGGTTGCATTGATAATGTGTATACGTTAACCTCTGTAATTCAACAGCATATTAGATTAAAAAAGCGGAAAATATTTGCAATATTTGTTGATTTCAAACGTGCTTTTGATTCCGTCAATCACTCCTTGCTCTGGCTCAAGCTGTTTAATTTGGGTGTTAGTTCTAGAATTATAACTGTAATACCCAAAATGTATGAGAATGCAGAATTCCGTATTAAATGTTCTGATGGATTTTCTAAATCCTTTGAGCTCACATCTGGTGTTTTACAAGGCGAATCACTTAGTCCTCTACTTTTTGCTCTATTTATTTCAGACATCGATAATTTCTTTGCAACTAGAGGCGCTAAAGGTGTTAATATTGACAACAAAAATGATGTTACTCTCTTGTTATACGCTGACGACCTTATTATACTCGCAGATTCAGAGGTGGATGTTGGCAGAAAATTAAAATTATTGGAAGAATACACCTTAATAAACCATTTAACAATTAACATTGACAAAACAAAAATTATGCAATTTTCTAAAGGTGGTTTTAGATCTTTGGATTCTCATTTCCACCTAGAGAATAAAACTATAGCATTAACCAATAATTATATTTACTTAGGTGTTACCCTAACATCCTCTTCTTTATTTTGTGAGATGGCAAATGTAACTACTAACAAATCTAAGCAAGCAAGTGGTGCAATCATTCCAATAATGGCAAAAGCCAAAGTAGATACTTGGTACCCTAGAATTAAATTATTTGAGTCCTTGGTCATAAGCACAATGACAAACTGCATTCCTGTTTGGGGTTTAAGATATAGTGACATACTTGAGCGTGTACAGACCAACTTTTTAAAAAGAAATTTATTCGTGCCAATCAATATACCAATGTACCTAAACTATTAAGAAGTCCACGTTTTTCTCTATGGGTTTATTCAAGTGATGCGTTTAATTGATTAATTTGTGTAATAATTTTATTTTCTTATATGGTTACTATTTGAAATGTAAAAAGAATCTGATTTAGTCTGGTTTATAAGTTTATTTGTGGTTATCGTTTGTAGGTCAGAAAATTTATCTTGTAGTGACTTAAATTCGTCTATTACTTTGTAAATTTCGAAAATTCTTACAAATGATCAATACTCAATTATGTTTTGAGTCTATCCTAATTTAAGAATTAAAAATCCAGGATTGTCGGTGATATTATGGAATGTTGGTTGAGTCAGTTTGCAGTTTGCGAAGTTGATGATTGCGAGGAACCTGTAACAAAAGGTTTTTTAAGTTCTTTACTGTGAATTATTTCTGGTTTATTAATTTGTTGATTAGTAATTTCTGCTTTATTTTTATCTCGTAATTTCATTAATGTATAAGGACCTAAAAATTTATAGTCTTTTTTATTTCTTAAAGTTGAAGGTGGTAGCCATGTGTGAGTTATAAGTTCAAAAAGGTAAATCAAACGAGGGTGGTCCTTAGGATCTCACAAGAGTATTTTATTACGACCGGTTTCGAGGATCAGATCCTCATCATCAGGTAAGGTCTAAAAATAGAGAGGAAAAACGAATGAGCTCATAACTAATAAAGTGGGTTTAAACATTTTAATATGAAAGTTGTCAAATATCAAGAACTAACCCGTAATTACTCGTCTATTTAAGACTAAGCTAAGAGAATTATCCCAGGGTCGGTGTAAAAACAAGTATGCGAGTATTTTTTAAAATACATAAAAAATATAAAAAACAATAGTTGCAACAAAAAGTTGATGTCAAAACACATAAACAAAAGTAGGTCTAAAACTATTAATTAAAATTATTAAAATATTTCACGAACGGACGAACAATTAAGACAAACAAATTTAAAAACTTTTTAAACCCTACAAGCACTAAAATGGGTTCTTGGACAAGTGTTTATAATTCTACAGGAATTAAATTTTATTTAGATTAAATATACTGATTAACGCCCTCAAGATATAAATAGACGAATTAACCATTCTAATATTTAAGATAACAGTTTAGAGGTTGTCAAATTTAAATATTTTGACCATCGGCTAATAGATGGCGTTGGCGAAAAAAATAAATGTTTCTTAATAATAATATAGGTTTATAAAATTATTTCTATATTGAGAATTTTGTTTGTAAACAGTTAATTCACTACGGGAGCCTATTAAACTCAAAGCTCTGCCGGTTAATTTGCCAATAATAGCTCTTAAAATATAAGCATTAAATGTAGCTGCATTATTTTGTCGATCAGGAAAAAATACAGTTAATATACGGGGGTGTCCGTCAAAATTTGGAATAGTGTCTACATATAATTGCAAAAATGGATAATTAGTTTTATCTGCCATATTTGAATCGGAACTTTCTGAATCTGATTCTTTTGTAGGAGGTAAATTATCTAAATTTAATGGGAATCTGTTCTAAGAGTACTATTAAAAATATAATAAATTCTCTCAATGATTTATTTTATCCCAAAAATTAAAATTAAAATCACTAATATATTCAACTAAAGAAATAAAATGTTTAAAATAAAAGGAGAGCAAAATTTCTTACGCAATTCCTAGGATTATTTTCGTCATATCAACGGGGTCAAGCGATGCTGTCTGTTCTCCCTAATTTTCTTAAAACTAGATGGATTTGGCGATGTGGTCCTTGTCCAGGTTTTTAAACTAGCTGGATATGGCGATGTGGTTCTCGTCCAGGTTCTCCTTTCGGCAATGTTGGTCCTATGCTTGGCTGTATACTTTTTGTTCAGTTAATTTTACCAATTTTCGCGAATTCGATTTGCCGTTAAACTATTAAAATAGACCGATTTGACACGATTTTTGTTGTCACACCGTTAGGCAATCCTACTGACTGCGCCACATTTAGGTTCACTAATAAAAATTGGTTTTTAAAAAAATTACAAAAAGCGGAACTTTATTTTATGACTTTACTGTATTCAAGTAAAAATGGTAAAGCTAGAAAATGCCGGCAACAAACTAGTTGCAAGTGCAAGGAGCATTTCATTTGACACACTCATTGATTTTCATAACACTCATTGTATTACCCCGACCAGCTTTTTTTTAATATTACAGGTACCATTTGGAAACGCAAGACCTAGGCAGGCGATGAGCGACCGCCTAGGAGGGAAAGAAATGTGTTTCTTACGTCTAAATCACATGTAAATAATAAATGAAGAACATTTGGGACAGCGAGACCGATGCAAGAGAGGCGCCAGCACTTTTAACACGGCAATGTTTGCAGCCTCTTATCTGTCTCGGTACCTTTAAAATTTGATATTTAAAATTTAAGTAAGCCAAATGATGCATCGAGCGCTTTCGGAATTAGCATACTTCCTTTTGCGAGTCCTGCTCTGACCCACTCACTCCTGCTGCTCGAACATCCTTGTAGGTTGCGCGGACGCCCAGACCAGAAACGCTCGAGCCGGGAAAACCGGTCGGCGTCGACGGCTAGTGGGGGATTCGTCCTGTTCCCGTTCGCAGCAACGATCGCTAGTATTCCGCGCGCTCCGCTGATCTCGATCGCCAAGCGATTTCGATAGCGATCGTCGTGCACACACATACATAACGCACACTTGATTTTCAAAGCGACGAAACCGGTGATCGATATGTGCGATTAATCGCGCGGTTATGAACTATTGTCATTCGATGTTTTTTGTTTTGGCACGGCAGACTAGGACGAAGAACAATTCGAGTGCAGTTTTGTGGGTTTGGAGTGGACATGAGCGCATCGTATGATTGCAGCGTTTTCAAGTTTGTTTTCCGCTTAGGTTCTTATATGCTGTTCACCGAATGGAATAAAAATAAAATATGAAATAATGGTAAGTTTCTGGTCTAGGTAGTAGATTTTAGAGAAAATGCGCTTTCTCTTGATTCTAAAAATGAAAAACAAACTTTGCCGAAATGTTGAGAAAAGTCGGAAAAACTGCAGCACATGAGACGTGAAATTTCGCGAACTGGAAATTTGGTTTTTATAGCAATAATCTACAGGTCAATAGAAAACAAGAATAAAGTAAAAAAAACGAGGAAAATGAAAACAAGAAACTGTTAAATAAAAAGTATCACTTGTAGGACCAAATCATTACATGGGTGATTCTCGTGTAACTACGATATTTACAACTAAATTTTTTTTTTTTTTTAATTAAAATTGTTTATTTATGCACATAAATAAGCCTGTAAAGTAGTTCTACTACCTCTACAACACAACGAAAACTATGACAAAATTTCAAAATTTTAAATGCCACGGTACTGACATTATTTCCATAGTACTGACATATAAATGACTATTTTCTTACCTCTCGAAAGATTGGTATAAAATTACAATAAAATTCAATGCAGTATGCGTTAGATTGTAGTTATAAGAGGTACATTTTTAAAAATTTTAATGAATTTAAAGTTTTCGTTTTTAATCTGAGTTTGCTCTTACAAAAACCAGAATTATAAATGACATTTTCTCAATTAATTTACCGAAATATCACACAGTATATAACTATGGTTCACTAATTCAAAATGACGGAATCGTTATTTTCTTCAAAAAAGAGCTCTATCATCCCCACAAAATAACTAACTTAAATAAAACATACAAGATATCACTTTAATTATAGCACATAATACAATTTTTGTAAATGCTTTTTATCGTTCACCTGGTACTATGGTAGCGCTATTTCTTGATGAACTGGAACTAATACTTAAAAAAAAACTTAGAAACCACACTCCAACCTCTAGTATATCAAATAAATAAAGACAGATGTTTTTCAGTTATATTTAGAAATGAAAAAATGCACTTTGGGTTTAGAGATGGAAAATCTACAAACAATGCTATATTAGAATTAACATCATACATCTATGACAAAATAGATAAAAAATGCCTACAATTGGGATATTCTTGGATTTATCAAAAGCATTTGATACAGTCGGTCATCAACATCTTTTAGATAGTCTAGAAGGTGTTGGAGTCAGAGACATTCCATACAAACTCTTAGAAAGCTACTTACTGGGAAGAAAACAAAAAGTTTAAATAAAAAATAAGTTATGTTATAATAATTAATATGTTATGTTATGTTGATAATGGGGTGTTAATACACTGCGACCTAAAAGATCTATTGTGCCCCCTTCTGTCGCCACTGCACTAAGGAAATGTCTCAATGCCTATAGCGACCCTTCCAATCCTATTTTCTCAAGGAAGTGTAGGATTTGAAGTGGCTTCAAGTTAGGTAAGTCTCCCTCTTCTATTTGATATCCTCCTAGATATAGTGCCCTTGGATTCTGGAGTGCTACACATTCAGTTAGGATGTGAATGGAGGTTTCGTCCTCCTCCTCACAGAATCTGCACTCACTATCCTCTACTACTCTCAGTTTACTTAGGTGTCCTTTTAGTCGGCAGTGCCCGGTAAGGATCCCTGTTACAATACGTAGCCTGTTCTTGCTCAGGCAGATGCAGGCTTCCGATCTTTTTTGGTTATATTCACCCAGAAGTATCTTGGCCTGTCTCAGCCCCAAGAGATTGTTCCAATTATCGGTTCTTCTACTACCCAATTCTTTTTTAATCTCTTCTAATATTATGTTACTGCTGATACCGCAGAACGGCTCAGGTCCTACAAAGGGTGTTTGAGTCCCTTTCCTTACAAGACTATCTGCAATCTCGTTACCCTGTACCCCGTTATGTCCCGGGACCCAAGTGAGAGTAACTCTATTTTTCTCGCCTAGCTCATTCAATTGTTCTAGGCATCTCCATACCATTTTTGAGCTGATTACGTAAGAAGTCAGCGCTTTGATGGCTGCTTGACTATCGGACATGATGATAATCTCTTGTCTATGATAGTTTCTCTCGATGTTAAACTGGATACACTTCTCGATGGCGTGAATTTCCGCCTGGAAGATGCTTGGGTATTTTCCCAAGCTTTCGGAGTGCTTGGTTCTCGGCCCATACACTCCTATTCCAGTTCCTTCTATGGTTTTGGAACCGTCCGTGTACCACTGAATAGCACGTCTTTCGGTTGCAAGCGCGATGGATTCTTGGCTTCATTCTTTCTTGCAGCCCAGCTCTGTGGTTTTGAAGTTTTTCACAAAACTGTACTTCTTTTGCATTTCATCCTGGGGCATGTCCCAGGTATCTTTAGTCCTGAAGCAAGTAGACTTTCGTCTGATTACTCCGTTCCTGATCATTCTATATCGTGTCCTTTTTGCCACATTCTCTATCATCAAATGTAGAGGGGTGAGGTTTAAGATCACCTCCATTGCGGCCGTAGGACAGGTTCTCATTGCACCAGTAATGCAAACACAGGCTAGTCTTTATACTTTTGAGATATTAGCTCTCGTAGTAACTAAACTAGTTCTGTTACTCCAGGCTATAGCCCCGTAAGTGATGATTGGTCTCACTATTGCAGTATACATCCATCGCAGTATGTTTGGGTTACATCCCCATCGTTTACCCGCCATGTTTCTGCATACCATTAGGGCTTTTGTGGCCTTATTTACTACTTCCTTCTCATGTGTGTTCCAGAGAAGTTTGTTGTCCAGGGTTAGGCCTAGATATTTGACTTCATTTTTCCATTCTATATCTATCCCGTCTAATTTAACGGTTTTGAGATTAAGTTTTCTTTTCCTTGAAAAGGCTACTAGTGTTGTTTTTGTAGGGTTTATACTAAGTCCCACTTCACGGCACCATCTTTTGGTATGTTCTAGTCCTCTTTGGACTATATCACACAGGATATTACTAAACTTGCCACTAGCAAATATGACTATGTCGTCGGCATAACCTTGACAGGGTATGCCGAGGTCAGTCAATTTGCATAGAAGTTCGTCTACGATTAGGCTCCACACTAGTGGGGATAGAACTCCTCCTTGTGGACATCCTCTGGTTGTGCAGATGGAGATGGTGTCCTGCCCTATCTGTGTCTCTGCAGTTCTCGAAGATAACAGCTGAGCCATCCATCTGGATGTGATGTTAATATGTTACATGCGGAGTACCTCAAAGGACTGAACTAGGTCCATTACGGTTTAATATATTATCTCAGCACTTTATTCGAAGTTAAGGAAGAAGGGGGAAAAATTCTTACAGAAAGTTAAGAAATGGTTTAATAATCGCTTACTCTCTATCAATTATTCAAAAACCTTATACTTACCATTTACCAGCTATACATAATATATTCCTAATTTCAATTCACTAGATATAGATCAAAATACTAAAATTTGTGACGTAAAAGAAATCAAATATTTAGGAATAATGCTAGATAGGCATCTTAAATGAGATGTACAGTACATGTTTCATTTTTAATTAAAAAATTACGATGAATTCTAGGAAGATTTAAGGTATAACAAAACGATAAAAATACAAATATGGCGTAGTCTTGGAGCTTCTGCCAGGCTGAGTGAAAATTGTTCTTGAAACAGATAAATTTATGGCTTCAGAAATCCATCGCGCATGATGTGTTGGCCCAGGAGATTTAAAAGTCATATTTTCAGTTGGTTGATTTCCCAAAAACACTGATGATAATTCTAATAGTTTACGTTGGTCATCTCGTGGTTGATTTTCCTGCAAATAGAGAAGTTTTTTTAATATCCAATTCAATTATGTTATTCTCCTCTATGAATTTTTAATTGATGTCATCTTTTTTGTCATGGATAATCGAGTACTAAATGTTAGTCAATCACAGCCAACTTAGCTAGATTGTTAGAAATCTTTAATTACAATTTTTGTAACTTTTATTATTTAATTTAATATTATTGTAACGAAAATCTAATTTATTTTTAGTTTATTTATTTAAAACACACTATTTACAATTTATTTCAGACGTACTATTTAATTTATGTAATACTTAGACACTAACTAACATTTCTAATTTATTTATTACACTTTAACTTTTCATTCCAATAGTCTGATCTAAACTAAACTGTGCGCCGATGAGCCGGCTATTTATATTAAGTCCAACTCTGCTACTAGAAGACACCAGAGGCTCTCGAAAATTGCATCTCTGACTCAAAGGCACTCACTGCCCGTTCTAGCCGTTTCTAGTGCGTCAGCGGCATTCCTGAACGTTCCGTCGCCTCGAGCACGAGTCGGTTGCCATCTGAAGGTCGCGCTTGCTTAGACAGAGTCGGATTTAGGAATTTCATGACATTATATTCACTAATAGGTATTTGCTGAATTCAAATAAGTTTTGATGTATGATTAAACCAAAAAAATAAAGAAACTAATTTTTAATATTTTTGAATATTGATATTGTTCTTGATTTTTAAAGTGCGTAAATAAAAACTCTTTACGCGCTAGTGCGTGAAGTTAAGTTTTACAAACTCTGTAGCGTACAAAATGATAGTACTTTAAGAATGGTTGTAGAAAAAAAGATTTAAAGCATTGGGAGGATCTTTTAGGTTGTTGGAACCAAACCAAACTCTGGCAATATTTAAATGTGAAAATTATTGGACTAAATACATTTTATTTTAATATTCTTCTCTTAGTGAAACCGATTATTTGATTTGCCCGAACGAACACTGTATTTCGTTCGACATAGTTACGCAATTTTAGTATACAAGAGTCTGCAACCCAAATTAACTTGGCAACTTTGGGAACTTTGAAAACTTTCTCTTTTAGATCTAACTTAATGGTGTATTTGGAAAGTGATCATTAAGCTGTATTCATTTTGTAAGTCCTAACTTTGGGCGTGGCGTATACCGTGTGTATATTGAAAAAAGAATAAGAAGTTCAATAAAAATTAATTTATAATATACAGGGTCGGAATAAAGTTAAACAACGTTGATGTGTAAAGAAAACCTCTTAAAGT
Organism: Psylliodes chrysocephalus; assembly: GCA_927349885.1. NCBI lineage: Eukaryota > Metazoa > Arthropoda > Insecta > Coleoptera > Chrysomelidae > Psylliodes > Psylliodes chrysocephalus. Next base: position 2,880,044 of record OV651825.1, read on the forward strand.
TGTGATAAATAACTAAACACTGACGTTTATATCGACTTTATTATAGAAGCCTTTGACTAAGTACTTTACAAATGAGAGGCAGGTTATAGTTATTACTAGGAGAAAAATCAATATATGGTAGCTTTTTACAAAAAGAAGGTGAATTATTTGAAGTTTTTACTTTAGTGCCCTTATTTTCTATATGTAAACTTTTAAAATTATCGCTAAAAGAGTGGTTTTCAGCCAAAATATGATTGGCAAATGTAAAGTTAGTATAACTATTATGATGTTCAGATGACGCTTTTTGAAAATACTGCCCGTTTGAACAATATACCTATTTTGACAACCATCAAAATTTAATTTTTATACAATTAATTTTGCCTTTAGTTTTTATATGGTTCCCAAGTATTTTGCACAATAAAATAGTTAGTTTTACTGAAAACCAGTCTTTGAGTGATAATTTTTAGTATTACATATAAAAAATAAGGCACTATCTACAAACACTTGAAATGAATATAGATTTTAGATTATCTGCTAATGATCCATTAGAAATTTTAGTTTAGTATTCTGTGCGATAATGCCATTAATGGTAAAACATTACACTACGCAAATCACATTTTAGCAGTGCTGGCCATATATTAAATCGGCAAAATTTAAATGGGACAATACCAAAGCATCACAAAGAGTAATTTTACTTTTTCGGTCTAAAAGGCCCCTAATTGCATAAATTAACTTTAAGTTGCAGTAGGCTCTCTTAATAATTAAGTTAATGTAAAGAAGGTGTCCAGAATCAAACCAAGATTTTTTGAACTTTCAACCAATGGTATAGGTGTATCATTTATGTTTAAGATAACAGAGCCCAGAGTTCAATTTCGCGATTTTTCCTTCCAAATAAGAGAACTTAGGATTTCGATGAGACAAAAATGTCTGGCAGTATCCACTAATGATTGGAGATCCCTATTAAACTGTTTTATTGCTTATTGAGTATTATTTTCAGGGAAATATATATAAAGTTAAGTATCGTCGGCATAACAATGGCTATTGGAACACCTCAGTGATTTGTAAAATTTAAATGTGTAGATATTGAAAAGGTTGGTCCCAAGACAGAGCCCTGAAGAACACCATTCTCAACTATCAAATATTGCGATACTATTTACAACAACAGCTTGCTCCCTCCCTTCCCTGAAGAACATAAGTGTAAAGTCTCATATGTAGCATCTATTTCGAGCAAAAAAAAATCACTGTTAATCAAAGCCCTTGAGTTACTCAAAGTCAACATTTTCAGGCCAGCAACCCCTCATTTAATCTATGTTATCCATCTGGTTTTTAAACCGCATCTCCTATTCCAACTAATTAAACTTCGCAACCATTACTTGTTATCATTTAATAAGGAAACCATACGAACGGGGTCCGAAGGTGGATATCCAATAACACTGGACCCGCAAACAATAATAAATAATGCTAAAACGAGCCCCCAAAACTTTATCCCGCCATTACGTAGTGGTTAGCTCTGACTTTGCCTTAAATTATTATACCAATAACCCACTTTCCAACTATTTCAATCCAGGACGCTGAAAAGTTTTAGTTCCATTTTTATCGCGTTTAATGACAGCGATGGTGGAAGAGCTATATTACAGATTAAAAAAAAAAATATATTGGAAAAACTTGAAGATAGATGATCTAGTTAAATAGATGTTTTACGGGTTACTAACTAAAATGATAGATTTTTAAACTGTTATGGAATAAATACTTTTTTAAATGGTAGAATTTTGTGGTATTCCACTTTTAATAATATTAATAAATGGTCTTTATTCATCATAGTTACATATTTACAATAACAAAAAAATAAGAAAAATGATGAAAAGATGAATGATGAAGTTCTGGACAAAACTGTTTTTCATTTTAAACCGTCAACTTAACATTTTAAAGTTATTATATTATACGTTTTAGAGCATTAATTTAAGTATTGACTCGTTTTAATACAGTAATCAAATTCAAATTATTATGAACTAATTATTACTACTTCAAAATAGTAACACATGTATGGAAATCATATTTTCGCAGATATTTTTAGTTTTTCTGGTTTGATATTTCATTAAGATTGGCGCTGTTTTCTAATTCTATTTTATTTTTCGATCAGTTCTTATCGATTGGCACTAGACATAGATCAACATTAATTAACCTCAATAATAGGGGACGTCCGCAAACCGTGGCCATACCAAGTACAGTGGCCACGCGTTGATATTATTGCAATGTGATGTCTAGTAGTAGCGCCCCCTCGTAGGCGGGGTTAAAATTATGACCTGTTTTGAATATTTCAACCGGATTTTCAGTATATCGCCATTCGCTGGTTTTTTCGGTGTATATATCCGTTATTGGTAAGTACACTACTGTTATTTGTATTCCCTATCTTGACTTAGATAAAGCGTATGATGACGCTAAAGTGCAAAAATTCCTATCAATTTTTTTGTGGTTAGGTAATGTGTGTTTTCTTCTATCTCTGCCACAGTGGCCACAAACTGATTCGCAACAGTGGCCACTGCTTTTAAAGAATAGAAGTAGTGGCCACTGTTCCCGATGTTTTTTTTTTTATTTCAAATATAAAAAATGCCACGGCCGAAGACGAAAAGACCTGGTTTAATTAGAAAAATTTCTCCAGAGACCATGTATTTGTAGTATAAAAAAACATGATCTTTCTGTAAAAGCAGCCGCAATTCGTCACGTTATTCCAAGAACTACCATTAGGAGATATAAAAAAAAATTAAAAATGTTGAAGACATAGCAAATGTTACTACTGGATTGTCGCCCATTTATACTGTAAACCGAATATTTTCTATTGCTGAAGAAACAAAGCTTTGTCAGTACCTATAAATGTGTGCCAATTTGAATCATGGACTCACTCCAAAAGATATCAGAAAGTTTGCATTTTCATTGGCAAGCGAATTCCTCCCTCTTGGTTCAAAAATGAAATGGCAGGAAAATATTGGATGACCAATTATCTCAAAAGATACCCTATCCTCTCTCTATTCGAACTGCTGAAGCTACATCCTTGAATCGTGCTATGGGTTTTAATAAAGTTGTCGTTCAGAAGTGTTTTGATAATTTGCAAAAAGTCATTGCAAAGCATCACTTCAGGTCTGATAAAATATATAACGTCGACGAAACGGCTCTGACCATAGTACAAGAGACAGGTAAAGTGGTTGCTATAAAAGGCCAACGACAAGTTGGTCAAATAACGTCCAGTGAAAGAGGGACCTTGGTGACAATGTGTGGTGCAATAAATGCGGATGGCAATAATATACCGCCGCTTTTAATATTTCTGAAAAAATTCTTTAAGAATCACATGATTGAAAGTGCTCCAAAAGAAACCATAGGAGTAGCATCATCCTCGGGTTGGATGACGTCGCTAATATTTGTTCAGTGGCTGCAGCATTTTTTATCATATATTCAACCAACAAGAGTTGCCAGTTCTTCTCATAATGGACAACCACATTAGTCACATTTCTTACACAGCAATAAAAATGGCTCGAGCAAATAACATAACTTTACTTACTTTGCCTCCTCATACGAGCCACAAACTGCAGCCACTGGATAGAGCTGTCTATGGTCCGCTGAAATCGCACTATAATAGAGCTTGCCGTTTGTAATTGATGAACCATCCTGGTCAACGCATAAGCATATATGACATTGCTGAAATTCTAGGCCAGATCTGTAGCAACGCATTTTCCACAAATAATTGTGCATCGGGGTTTAGAGGTACGGGAATTTACCCGTTTAATTCAAACATTTTCATTGACGATGATATTTTGGCCGCCCAAGTCATTGACTTACCTCTCGAAGAAGATAATGAATCAGAAGAAATTAATCCCAGCCAAGACACTGGCAAAGTTACACCACAAAAATAAAATAGCCTACTAGAAGAAGCGGGCCCAATCTGTAGAGATTTTCAAAACCAAAAAGAGATAACTCCACCACAAAAAGTTTTTAGTCCCGTGGCCTTAAGGTCATACCCAACATTAGACTGAATTTATGATCAGCTTCTGTTTTATGTTTTGACCCAATAAAAATATTTTTAGGAGAAGTTGTTGTCTGTCCACTGTACTGTAACTGTAAAATGTTTCCACTGTACCATACTAGTTGGTACAGTGACCAAAAAACAATTTTTTGGCCACTGTTGGCGGACCTCTCCTATTGATGTTTATGTTTTATATGTATGGTGTTGTTTTTTATCACTGCTCAAATATATAGTTCTCTTGGCAATAAATATCAGTTGTGTTTACTATTAATACTACTTGCGATTATGTCAGCTAATAATTGTTCTAAACATTTTTTCTGCTTTGACATGAACGCACATGTCTATCTCATCGGACACTTCCTAATAACCAGGAAATACTAAGTTTTTTTATGTATAATTATAAATCGCTAGGTAAATCACTTAAAAATAGTATAAACATTGTTATTGATGAAGTGAATACTATTTGGAGTAAGACCAAGACTCCTATGATGAAGAATCCAAATAGTGTTGAGAAAAAAAAACTAAAGAAGAAAATTTTAAGCTTTTATCAGCAAGTCGAAACAAGAATGTCCGCTTAACAAGCAAGCAACAAACAATTTTGGTAAATGAACGAAACAACAAACGTAGTAGTATTATGCCGTTTGATTTATAGGTTTTTTCCACTACTTGGAAATTTGCTAAAGTTATGCCATTACCAAAAGTAAGTATACTTAAAGATTTTAGTGAATTGTGATAAATTAGTTTGTTCAAAAATGTTACATAGAATGATGGAATTGTAAATAAGAATTATTTAAAGAATAATAACAACATTTTTCCCACGAAATATTTAGGATTTAGGGTTGCTGTACTATGATGAAATTCTCCATTTTTATATTGACAAAAAAAGCAAATCGTTTAGCCCCTTATCATGTTCATCTCGTTAAATCCAGCCATCTTGTTTTGACATATCAATTTCTTGATTGCCGTTTTAAACGGAATCCTACATGTTCGTTTTCTTTACTTCAATATTTCCGAACACCGCCCTCTATGCCCTCGTCAACTGCGCCCAACCAGGTTCTTCTTTGTTGTCTTGATCTTTTGTGTCGATGGTACAATGGAATAATTTTGTTTGGTAGCTGCTCACGTTCTCCTTCTATTCATATAAAGTGACTGGGTCACATAATACTGACACTTGTAAGTAAGACGATATATTATATAATTTAGTGAAATGGAACACGCCGTTGTCGAGTTCTGAGGAAACTTATAAAGTTTAGAAGATTATATTGTTTTTGACATTTGATTTGATTAACAGTAATACATATAGTCGCCTTGTTTTGGGTTTGCAGTCCAGATTCTTCAGAATTATTTAAAAGCGTTTTTAAATAATACTTTCTAACTTTTTTTATATAATTTTATTTTAATTTTAATCAAGAAATATATTTTCATTTATGTCTTACAACTATAGATTATGTTTTGGTGATACTGATTGTTAGTTTGTGTATTCTGTAATACGTGTACACTGATAATCTGCACTTTGTTATTACTTATAAGTGAGTGAGACGTACAATTTCTGATTTCAAATTAGGAACAAAACTTTGACAGACCTATTTGATTTTCCTCGATCTGTTCAGACATTCCGAATTCGTACATACTTTTAAAATTTATTAAAATCTGCAAAAATATACAGGGTGTCCCCTTTAAATAAAAAAAGTTGAGGATATTTCCGGTGAAACCGGGAGCACAGTAGTAACCAAAAATATGGCATCAGATGCGTTATGCGTCATTGTACTTGCCTGCAAATTTTCATAAATATCGTCCTTTTCGTTTTAAAGATATTTACTTGGTTCCATACTTTATCCCAACCCTGTATAACGTAATGCATTTAAATGTATGCGAGGTTCTGAGGTGACGTCACAAATTAACGTTTAGCAACAGCGCACTTCAAAAACACATTTGAAAAATAAGGCAACCCTATGTAATGGTAAATATAATACTTGCTAGCAAATATTTACGATGAAAACACAATTCGTGTAGTATTAAAAAAGAAAAAAATACCTTTAGTCTTTTTAATAATACAGTTCCTGGCAGTTTGTTTATATACCGACACAATTTAATTTAATTTAGCCCTCCAGTCACCGTCGTAGTATGACTGAATCGTTCTTTTTACAAATAAAAAGTTAGGAACAGAAACACGTAGTTCTCGTTAGTAAAATTAATTCACATTTTCACCTACAATATATTAATGTCGAGATACGCCCAGTTCCATTCTTAATTAAAATTTCAATTAAAAGTGAAACACTTTCAGCGTTTAGGATGGGTAGGGGGAAGCGGGACTATTCAATTTCTATGCGAATGTAGCGAGTGTTCGTGAAATGTCGTCATTCGGTTTTGATGGTTTCGAAATTATGCATCACGGCCTATTCAGTAATATAATTATTTTCCCACTTTGTTTCGTTTAGGTATTATAAAATTTAATTACCGACCTTTTAATGTGAAATTGCTTGAGTTTCGTCGGTGTATTTAGTTTGATATTAAAATTTGCTCCAAGGGGAAATATTCGTTTGATTATGTCATTTATTTAGTCTATTCGGGATTTTTTTTTTCTTAAAATGTGTAATGATATCTTTCATGCACCTTATTGCTTTATCTATGTCGAATTAAATGCTATTTATCCTTTCATTGTATTGAATCTTAAATTAATTTTTTATTGATAAATTAAGTATATACCTATATTTAGTACATACGTAGTAGTAAAATTTGGTTTATTTAGTAAAGAACCAATATACCAGGTGTTCAAATTAAAGTGTTTCAGCTAAATACCGCCTTTGTGCATATTCCTAGACTTAAGTAAAGTTTTCGATATAGTTGATCATTACCTTCTCCTACAATCTTTAGAAGATATTGGTATTAGAAGAAAATTTTAAGGTGAAGGGTGAGAAAAAGTCCTTTATATCTCACAAGGAAAGCCAATGTTTAATTGTTTAACAAAACATTGAGTGCGACCGGTTTCGAAGTGTCATCACTTCATCTTCAGGCTCGCCATACTCTCCATCCACTAGGGAATACTACAAAAACAAGTTTCATCAATTTTGGGTTGAAATAAATTGTAAAATGAACCGATTTACACGTAATAAAAAGTTAAAAATATTTGAAAAAACAAATATTAGTCAATTATAGTAAAAATTTAAAATATTCAAGACTATACAAAAACAAATCACATACATTAAACAGATTAAAAGATAAGGCCTATTTTAAACATTGTTGTTTTTTTAAATTTTTTTTTTTTTTGAAAGGAGACCTCAACTCACACATGGCTACCCCCCTTGTCAATTAGAAGAAAAACCTTAAGACTATTTGAAAGCTACCTTACCAGCAGATATCAGTCTGTAAAGGTAAGTGGAGAGAAAAGTGATCGAAAGCCAATAAAATACAGGGTGTCCCAGGGCAGTGTTCTAGGTCCAATTTTATTCAACATTTATATAAATGGTCTGTTTTCAATCTCTAGTAAGGGCAGAATTGTGGGATTTGCAGATGATAGTGCAATCTTCTACGAATCACCTGATTGGGATGAACTAAAACGAATGGTTGAAAGAGATTTTCTCTATATTAAGACTTGGCTCGACAACAAAGTACTTACTGTAAATCTAGACATGACTAGATACATACCTTTCAGCTGCAACATCAGCTGTCTCCCCAAATTTAATTTCCATAAATAAAAATCATCTTGCGCTTCAACCTGTAACATAAATAAAATATCTTGGCATATTTATTGAGATTCATCTGAAATGGGAATACCATATGAATTATACTGCAGCGTATCTTATATAAGTTTAATTTTCTGAAAATATATCTTTCAGTTAGCTGTTTAACAACTTTGTGTTATGCCTTAGTCGAAAGCCATCTTAGATATGGTATTCTAGCTTGGGGAAGCGCACTAAGGTGCCATATCCAAATGCTTGAGATTATACAAAAAAGGTTTTTAAAACTTATGTTGTCGAAAGAATATCGATACTCAAGTGCCGAAAGTCAAATCATGGATCTTAGGCAACTATACTTCTACTGCATAGCTCAAAAATATCACTTTAATACTAAACATGCTAACTTACTAGATATAATAGAATGTACAAATACTCAACTTGCGTCTGTTTCTAGTCTCAGCTTCAGTTTCTTGTTTTTTTTTTAGACATTCAATAATATAGATCTTGGTTGTCACGTTTTCCCTGTAATTCACTTCAATCTTCTAATTATAAAAATGGATCAATTAAATTTCTCTTATATATTTATTCTATGTATGTATTAGTACAGTTTTAGTTATTGTAGTTTTAGTTATTTGTATATTTTAATCTTGTTTTTTATCTGTATAACATTAATGTTTTTAAATAATATTGTACAGTTTTAAGTTTCATGTATTATAATCGAAACAAGTGAGTACTCACTTATCGAGTATACCTTTATTCATTCAATTACTTTTAATTTTAAGCTACCATTTGTATTTTGTATAACTATATTTTTGGATGAATAACTAACTATTTCCTTGCAATGACAATTCTGTGTCTGTCAGTCGACAGACATTTTTTTACGATTGACATTTCTTTTCTGAACTTGGTTTCGTTAAGGCGAATTTGGCAAAATCGAGATGATCCTCTAAGACATTCTTTTTTAACTTTTAAATGTAATTTTTGTTTTGTTTCATGCAATAATTATCAAGGATTAACGAGTTTTTTTATTTTTAATTTTTAAGGTTATTTCTTTTTGTCAGTCGAATATTTTGAATAGAATGGTTGCTGTAGAATAGATATATTTTATTACTCAAAACGTTCGTCTCATCCGTCCTACAACGAGAAAAACTTTGCTAGTGGGTATTAAACATTTAATAGTGGGTATTAAATTTGTTAACACTATGAGACAGATAAACTGACTATTAAACTTTTGTTCTTGGATCAGTATTGCTGTCACAAGCAACTAATAAAAACTTTGCTTAACGTTAGTAAAAAATTAAACAACAGGTATTATACAGTTTAATAGAAAAACTAAATATTTTAAAAGTAATTATTAAACAGCCTAATGATAGGTATTGAACTGCCTAATGCTCCCTATTAAACCATTTTAATTGTGGTTATTAAACAGGTTTATAGATGTCGACCAGACCTCCACCTCAAATAAATTGCCAATTCTCACTTATTTAACCACAATAGAAAATAGAGCCATATGTAAACTTTTGATAGTATACCCCACTCTTAAAGTAAATACGTTGCATAAATTAAATGTGTTTCCCTAGAGTTACCTTTTAAATATTTTATTTAGTTTTTATGGAAAAAATATCACAAAAACTTTTTTTTACCATTTTTTACCATTTTTTAGCATTTTTTACAATTTTTACCGTTTTTTTACCATTTTTATTATTTTTTACCATTTTTTTTTACCATTTTTTTTAACCATTTTTTTTTAACCATTTTTAACCATTTTTTACCGTTTTTTACTATTTTTTACCATTTTTTACCATTTTTTTACCATTTTTTATCATTTTTGTTTAATAAACTGATCAAATTTTGAAAAAGTGGCTTTAGAGGATTACACATAATAAACTTTAAAATTGGAGTATTGCTGAACATTTGCATACAGATATATTTTACATTAGAAAAATTTACAAAAACCTTAGAAAACACAAAACAAGTTTATCTAAGTAACCTGTTTCAGCATCATGTTTTAAAAATAGGAATATATAAGACAGGTGAAAAAATTAAAAAAAAAAATGTAATTACTTTTGAACAATTGATTGCGTCACTAGGGAATTCTAACAAAAACAAAACATGTACTAGCCCAGCCACCTAAAGGGTGTGCAAAACATTAATTGGTCAATTCATGGGCGATTGTTTCTTACATTACTAACCACAAAATGTGTAATTAAATTGTGTATTATAATCCATTCTGCGCCTGGTAAAATGTTCATAAAACACACACCGCATTACGAACACACAACCGCCTCAGGTATCACAATCCAACCATGCAACATTTGATAACATTTAAAACTAGTAGGTTAGAATGGGCGGCGGCGTTGTTGTGGACAAAATATAAACAATATTCTTTTTCCAATAATATATATGATCAAAATCTAGTTTTAAATCTAAGTTATATCTCTCGTTTTTTAATTAAGAACCGATCAAACATGTAAAGATCGATGGAAGCGGATAAAATTAAACGTCAAAAGAAAAAAAAAGAAAGAAAAAATGATTTGGGAAGTTCATGAAGCTGGAAAGATTCGAAAACGAATTATTTAGAGTATCTGGAATGTTTTATCTTGGCTGGCTTTTCGATGGAAAACGATCGATGTGCCATAAATTGGAAAAGTTTGTTTCAAACTTTTTAGCTCAATTGTTCCTGGCCCGCTATAAAATAGAGATGGTAGCATATAATAACATTATTTTAAATAAGTACATAGATAACATTTTTTATTGATCTAGCCAAAAAAAATGTAAAATTGAAAAGAGGTCAGGTTTTTGCTTATCCTTTTTGATAAATTTCCCTGAGATGTGACATACCTTATATACCTGCTTGTTTGTAGTCTAATAATAAATATCTTGATGAAGTTTAAATGATGTTCTCAAGAATTGTAGTTCGATTTGTCTCATAAATTTATTGTTTGCTAGTATTTGTAATTTTTAATTATTACAACTTGTTATTAAATCAAAATCTAGAAAATATTAGGGCCACAATCTTTTGATTTATGTAAGCTATGCTATCTAAGCGATTAATAATAACAATAATCACAATTCTTATGTAAATTAACATGGGAAATCGCTAAGGTTCATTCTGGCAATTTTTACGGTGACGTCACGCGTCGAAAATATTATCAGTAACTAACTCGTAGAGCCACCAACGAGAGAGTGGGGGAAGCGGGGGGAGTGGGGGAATTAAATATCTTTTAACGTCGAACAGAAAAATCAAACCGTCGAAACGTCAAACGAAAACGTCGAAACGTCAAACGAAAACGCCGAAACGTCAGACGAAAACGCCAAACGTTAATCTATACCGCGTTCTCTACATAGTGTCTTTTGATAAATTCATAGAAATTCATAGAAATTCATAGAAATTCATAGAAATTCATAGAAATTCATAGAAATTCATAGAAATTCATAGAAATTCATAGAAATTCATAGAAATTCATAGAAATTCATAGAAATTCATAGAAATTCATAGAAATTCATAGAAATTCATAGAAATTCATAGAAATTCATAGAAATTCATAGAAATTCATAGAAATTCATAGAAATTCATAGAAATTCATAGAAATTCATAGAAATTCATAGAAATTCATAGAAATTCATAGAAATTCATAGAAATTCATAGAAATTCATAGAAATTCATAGAAATTCATAGAAATTCATAGAAATTCATAGAAATTCATAGAAATTCATAGAAATTCATAGAAATTCATAGAAATTCATAGAAATTCATAGAAATTCATAGAAATTCATAGAAATTCATAGAAATTCATAGAAATTCATAGAAATTCATAGAAATTCATAGAAATTCATAGAAATTCATAGAAATTCATAGAAATTCATAGAAATTTATAGAAATTCATAAAAATTCATAAAAATTCATAACAATTCATAAAAATTCATAAAAATTCATAACAATTCATAAAAATTCATAAAAATTCATAAAAATTAATAGAAATTCATAGAAATTGGCATCGAAGAGAGTGTTGCCAACGGTCAGCTATCAAAATAATGAGTCAAAAGGGACATACTCCATATATTGCGACATTGCAAAATCTACACTGTTGTTAAAAATTTCCCCAGATATGGGGAAAAATAGAAAATTTGGTGTGAAGTGGCTTACTCAGTACTGTTTTACAAATGATATTTGTACTTTGAATTTTTTCCTGTCAGCTAAACTGAGTTTACAACATTCTTTGTATAACCCTCCCTTAGAGTAGAAGTATTATCCAAACTAACGACATATTCATAAACAAATGGATCTGTAGACTTTTAAAGCAGCTCGAACCGGAATAAAATTTTATTCGCACTTAGAATGTTGAGTATTCACTTACCTTCCATAATACTTACTATTCTATTTGCATTTGTCTGTAATAAATGTCGTCAAGCTTGGTATAAAACAAATGCAGATGCACAGTGAGAGAGTGGAAGTTTTAGTTGTGCTTGTCAGGTTTAAAATTCATTTTTCGAGACGTCGTGCCGACAACTTAAAGCTCACGAAAAGCTTTTAAAAAGACGAGCGACTATATTAAGTTTAAGACAATTCATTGTGCGGCACAAATTGGAAAATAAAGTAATGCGAAATTACCTGCCGGGGCGGAATGTGCTAAAGTGGGAGTTATTTTTGTGTCAGATTTAATTTTAATAGTAAAGTCTACAAGGACGTTGTAGTCATAGATGACGACAATGAGAAAACCAAATTTTTTCTTCTTTACCTAGCAACGCTGACCAATGGCGGTTCACAATGACAGATCTTAGTACAGATTTTGAAAAAAACTTTCATTATTTGAGAAAAGTATGTTGTAACTGATGATTTCATCGAATTTTAATAGTTACCTATAGGTTACATATGTTTGTTCAGTTAGGATATTCCTTTTTTGGGAAACTTTTCTAATACATCAAAAATTGTATTTATTATGAAATACAATTACATATCGAGGGCGTAATATAAGAAGGGCGTATGAACCAACAGTAAAACTTTTTCAGGAAACGGGAAAAACGTTTTAAAAATCAGAAAGTAATGAAATTGTTGTTTTTGCCATTATAGTAAGATGAGAAGACTACAATTTATTGTAAAATTTTGCATCTAGTCTCATGCCAGCATGAAAATCCTAAAAACGTCAATGCTGGCTCTTACGCCCTTCTGATATGACACCCTCCATATGGACCACATTGGCAGCATTGTGCCCACTTCCATTTAAATTCTAAGGCATGCATATTGTCTAATCTTTGCTATATGATCAAAAATGATGAATAAATTATGTATTTATTATTACAAGAACTTCTAGAGGATCACTGGAACAATCCGCCTTGAGTAAATCCCTTAAGGAATCAACTATAATTCCTCATTATTGCAGATAGAATCATTAATACATACCCATATTACTCATGCACCCTTACTCTGATGACTATCCCGTTTCTATATTAAATATTCATATATCGTGATGGCCTAATATCTAATTATCTATCCAGTACCGTTAAGTAATTAGGCCCTTTTCTTACCAAAGATGCCGACCTGCTGAAAGCGAATCACAAGGGTGCGCGGTCAAGCAAATAATTTGTTCGGAAATAAGGGAAACGAGTGGACTACAAACAGGTAAAATCCTTTTGATGTCGTAAAGAACATAATTTCAAAATAAATTGAAATATTTAAAAGATTATGTTTTTATTTATTCTGCGTGTTTTACAGTGGATGGGATTTAGAAAGGAGAATTTCGGTTTAGTAAGGCCCATTTTGTTAGTTAAATTTAGGAAGTGGCGAAAGCCCTGGCTCTTGTCAGAAGAAAAATTTAATATTATTAATAAATTAATTAAAAGGTGTAATAAAAGCCTCAAAAAATTTTAAAAAAGAAAATGACGTCTGATACAGTTGGTTTTCCCAATTTTATTGTTAAAGACTGCATCTATGCTACAGTTCAGATCCTTTTATCCTACAATCCTTCAATCCTACAATCCTATAATGATCCTACATATCTATAGCTATTTTATGAATTGTAGGAAGCTTCTTTAAGTTATACTCCACTTACAAGTCTTATATCGACTAATCAGCATGAGTTTATGAATAAAAGATCTACTGCTAATAATTTTGTCAGTATTGCTCAACTATTTGCTAATACTTTAGATACGCAAATTCAAATAGATGTCCTGTATACAGATATACAGAAAGAGGTTTTCTAGACAATTGCTAGTTCTATTAATATCTTTTTGACAGAAAGCAGTATGTGGATTATGCAGACTTAGGTCGCAAGAGTATGTTGCGTCATCTGATATAACTCAAAATTAAAATCTAGAACCACTATTCTTATATATATTAACGATCTTTTTGAAACATTAAAAAATCAGCAATTACTAAGGATTTTCTGTCGTTAAGGCGTTACCAGAATGTTTATTCTGGCAGACAGTGGCAGCTCGTGCCTTAATACGCAGGTGGTGCCAGGCCAGTGGTAACATTACGAATATTCTGCTAATAATTCTATAGATCCGCTGTGACTACGTTTTAAACAATATTTTGTTACTAAAAAAACGCGTGTCTACACAGAGGCGTATCCAGTTCTTAGAGTTAAAAATATGTATGTTTTTACCAACATTCAAACTAATTACAAAGCTCAAAGCCCTTGGGGTGGTTTTCAAAAATTAAAAAAAGCCTATTCTCTTTCTACGCATTTTAATTAAATGCTGTAAAAGGGTTATGTGGGTCACGACCCATAAATTTAATCGAAATTACAAAACACGACGAGGGCGCGCTCTGGAAAGAGAAAACGAAACCTAATGTGAAGATAACCGATCCCGACAGAATAGCGATTAATTGTTAACACTTCCCTCACGATGGACACTCTCCGCTCTCCATTCTCCATCATCGAGCGCCTCCGCCTAACGTCGATCAGGCCTTTTAACGAACGCCCCCGAGTATGGGGGAGATTGCGTGAAAATTGGCGAGCACACATTAGCTTTGCGGTCCGCACGAATTTCCATTTCAATTTGCACGTGTTATGAGGCATGAGAAGTGCCACGGAAGGTTGAATAGTATCGCGCAAAATATAGAAACCCAATTAAAAATTAAGCACAGATTTTTGGACTAGCGGAAAGTGGTATACGTTCCTCCGTTTTCTCCGTTTAATAAATTTGATTTTGTACGAAGAGTAGGAGATGTAATAAATAATTTTCCGAAGTTTTTCAATGTTTAATAAACGAATTTGATGTATGCGACTAAAGATATGAATGAAGTGGGGGAAGTGGAAAATTATTATTACTTTGAATAAAACACTAATATGTCAAACTTTTCGCTATTTTGCAATTTTAAGATATCATAAACAATCAAACGTTTTTAAATGATCAGTCTTGTCTCAGATGCATCCGATGTTAATATTCAAACGCAGCATGAGTATTCCATATCAAGTGTCGCCAGTCAACGTGGGGCACTTTCAGTTAGGAATTCGGAAAATTAATAGGAAAATTTGGAATTTAATTATTTTTCATTTCATTTAACCAGTTGATATTTCCCCAAAGAACAGGCCAAACTTTCGGGTACTTACCTGGAAATACTCATAAAATTTTTAATCCGAAACCCGCGTAAGTATAGCGAACAGACTGTAACTAATTTATATTACAAATTATTAGCATTTCAAATGCGGTGCATATTTGGTAAAAAACACATATAAATTAAACTAATAACAGATTAAAAGTACCTACAACAAAATATTAGTTCTATTGTGTTGTAATCCATCACATTCTCATCACCCTTTCCAGCTACATAGAATGTTCGTGAACACTACTATTTGTTCGCCTATCATAGGTGTCAAAGGTTTGTCCATTAATTATTTCTATAACATCACGTGATTAGCAGAAACGTGGGTTCCTTTTTTCGTCTTTGTCTCTTTTGAACGTTGTGGCATCGATTTATCTCGCTGGTCACGAAAGTTGATACTTTAATGATGTTTAATCTGATAACGACCGTTTTGTTTTATCATTCGATTCGTGAAAGTGTATTTACTAAATGTTATGAGAGATGGAAGAAATACCTTTATAGGTTTTTATTAATAGAATTCTAGAAATAAAATTATATGACTATTGTGTGACAATATAAAATACGGAACAAAATTTATAGAAATCTTGATAATTTTTTTTGTTACACCTATTAATTGATATTTGTTTAACAAGACCATTTTACAAGAAGTTTCATTTTCAACTAAAGCGAACGTGTTATATATTTTTATGCTAACTCTATCAGATTATGGGCCCAGTATTATAAAAGCAAAGTTTATTGAAAATATAGTAGATAAATTATTTTAATTGATGGGGAATTATGGGAATATATCGCTGGAAATGTTAAAGAAAGTACATCAGCAGCAAATATTGCTACTTATAAAAAAATTAGCAGGGGTAGTTTTAGGTGTAACAACACATATTTACACAGAGAAAAAGGGATTGAAGGTATGAAAACAAGTTTGGGAACGAATGCATATCATTTTTTTTATGAATTTAGAGGATTATCTAGAACATCCAGACTTATCAATTAGTAGGAATCCTGAATATCTTTATCAAAAAATCAAACATGCACAGTAACTTACAGCTCTCTAAACAATTAAATTAAATTTGATGTCTGGACAACTTTAATGTTTTTGTAAGCGTCCCTTATCACTTTAAACCTCTCATCATTGCTTTGGAAAACTGTGGATTAAAGTTAACTACTGATCCTTAACCTAAAATTTATAATACAATAGCTATAAACGTTATAATTAATAAAATAAATAAATAAAATAAATACATACTTTTTTGTCTTTTATAATACTGTTTATAAACTCAAAATTATTTAAGGGTCTATTATAGAATCTATAAAATGTTTGTGACCCTTCAGACCATCCAGCAGTAGTTATTATTGTCTGAATATTAGCACCTGATCTACAGGTTGCAGATACTGCCGCATGTCTTGAACTACATGCTGTAAAACTTTTTACCAAATAGGAATGCATCCATCTTCGATTCCTTGGCTTGACTTTTAGAATCTTTTTATTCAAATTGAAAATGTGCATTGCTTATGAATTTTCCAAGGACCATGAATTTTCCAAGGACCATGAATTTTCCAAGGACCATGAATTTTGGCAGAATTTTCTTTATATTATTTGGTAGATCTTCAATTTCAATAAGATCACCTAAACCCGATGTTAGAACACCAAGACCTTCACCCAAATAGTTATGTATATCTATCATAAAGTCTTTTTTCCCCTCTATTTCTGAAAAAAATGGCTCGATCTCTGGATTCATCCTGAGTGCTTGGAATGATTTGCAATTTTCTGCTATAGGCCATTCCACCCTCGTTTTTTCCTTTTCTTCGCAGGGAACGCAATTTACGACAGTAGGTCAGACGAGAGGCAATATCAAGGTTAACAGATTTACCTACAGCATTTTTTATAGCAGGATTAACTCCAAATACTTCTTTATTACTTTTTTAATAAAGAGGTTACTTTTTCTAGTAGTAGGTTTTCTTTTAATTTTGTCACGCTCCTCATTATTTACCCATTTTCTTAGAAAATGGGGTGCTTCTCTATTAAAGCATTGCTTCCAAATTTTGATGTGCCAATTAACTCTATTATTCTGTATTGCGAGAATCCGACCGGAAATCCTTTGGAGACTCTGTCCTTAAGTATAATTTATAAATAATTAGGTATAAGTATCTAAACAACTCATTTGTATTATAAATTTATAATAAATGATTCGGTAATCAGATACGATTATAGTCTATTTTTATGTATGAGAGAGTAATAAAACAGCATTTCTAATGCATAACTTAGTACGGTCATTTTAAATATTTTTACAGAATAATCTAAATATTTCCTAAAATTGTAACAAATGTACCTGAGCTATTACAAGTTTTGGGTCTTTTATTGGTCCTTTATAAACATAAGCTGTACAGAACAATAGAAAAAGGTTTGGACAGGCCAAAAGCCCTGTGTATTAAAGATTACATAGCCGTATCTTAAGATTATTTTCAATAAGTACCTATTTGCCAATTTTGTTTTATTTTAATTCCAAGAATTTCTTACAGTAATCGAATTATAAGTAGATAAATACCTTCCCAACAAATTTCACCGAAAATGCGATTATAGGTTTTCCATTTAGTAAGGAGGTCCAAGTTGTGTATTCTTGACAGTTTACTAAATGTCGTTTAGTTGCAACTTGCAAGGTGCAGTGTGAATTCTAGTGTGATCATGGAAAATTTGGAAGGGCCGCGTAAACGACAAAAAAATCGGTCCTTTAACAGTTAATGAAAAAACATTAATATTTAATAATTGTTTTAAATCATTTACAGACAAACATTTATGTAAAAGTATTGATGACAGTGGAATTAGTTAGTAGTACGCTTGGTGTTGGGAAATCTACGATTTACAGAGTTGTTAAAGAAGAGAAATGTGGCGAGTTTCAAACAGCACGTAAAGCTCCAGGAAAACCAAAATTTCAATTAGAAAATCTTTTGAAAGAAAGACTTCGAAGGAAAGTGCATGCGTTCTTCTTTAGAAAAGAATTTCCGACAGTAGACAAAGTTCTTGCCACGGTTCGAGATGATAAGGATTACCCTGAAATGAGTCGAAGCACACTATGGAAACTTTTAAACGAAATAGGTTTTATATGGAAAAAGCATTACCATCAGGAAAGGGGCGCAGACTAATAATAGTACACATCGGTAGTTCAAACGGTTTTGTTAAAGGTGGTTTATTGACTTTTGAATCTACTCGTACCGGTGACTACCATGAGGACATGAATGCTGATGTCTTTAAAGAGTGGTTCGAACAAATTATAGATCTTCCTCAGAACTGTATAATAGTAATGGATAATGCAAGTTATCACTCGAGACTTATAGAAAAAATGCCCACAACCAAGCGGTTAAAAAAAGATTACAGAATTGGCTAAATTCAAAGAATATTAAGTTCTATTCTGGTTCTGTAAGAAAAGAACTGTATCATTTGTGTTCCCTTCATAAAGAGAAATTCAAAAAATATGAAATTGATGAAATTGCAAAAAATCGTGGGATGACGGTGGGTAGATCACCACCATATCATTGCGACGTAAACCCGATTGAACTGATATGGGCACAGATAAAGGGAGAAGTTTCAAGAAAAAATAATTCTTTTAAAATGAGTGATGTTAAACAGTTGTTTTTGGAGGCTGTAAATAATGTGAAGCCTGAAAACTGGGAAAAGGCAGTAAATCGTACGATTAAAGAAGAAGACTAAATGTGGAAGTTGGACAATATTACTGATAAAATGATCGAGCCACTCATTGTAAATATTGGTTGCGACAGTTCATCTTCTGATTTCGTTTCTGATTTGAATTTGTAGGTAAGAAGTAGTTTTTATATTAAAATTATTATTTATGAATGTAACGTTGTTTAAAAGTCAAAGTTTATACCCTTATACCTACATAACCCGTTTGACACAATGTTCTTAACATACCTTGTGGAAAAATAAAACATTTTAGAAAAAATTGCACTTTTTTACCTTCAGCTGTTTAGAAGTTATAAGCAGGTTAATTAGGTGAAAATATAAGTGTATACTCGAGGAATAACCTATGGATTACTCTCTCATACATAAAACTATAGTATAGGTTTGCCTACTTTGAAATAGTGATATAAACTACAGGGTGGTCAATAAAACTGAAGTTATTGAACACCCTATATATTGAAAAGTAATAATAAAATATGGTATTTAATACAAACTACTGTACAGTTTTTTATGTCTGTAAGCATTCAGTAAAAAATCAATAAAAACCAACTTTTAACATTTGACTATGAAAAATTAGTCGTAAAATTTTCCAACAAATCTATGTTCGCTTTACAGAATTTTCGGAGTGGAAAACCCCGTGATTTCCAGATAACGTAATTTAATATTCCCCTAAATATAGTGTCCACTATTAGTATACTCGTAAAAAGCTATGACTACACGAAATTGCCCATTTATTTGACCTATGACAAAAAGCACAATGGAATGTGTAAAGAATGAGGCAACAAGGAGTTGAAAAAAATTCTTATCGTGGCAAATGAAAAATTGACGATTTATCTGCGTCACGCAACAGATAGGAGAGAGTAGGGCACTGTTTTTAAGAGCTATACTTTTCATCCTAATCATTAATAATATCATTTCAAGTATTTTATATGTAGACGATCTAAAATTGTTCCTAACCTAGCGATAAGCGAAACGTCCGAGTGGTTATACAATGTTTGTGATATTTTTTAGTCAAAACATATTATTAAACTTACCTTTTCTTCATTGGTTGTCTTTAAATTTTGAAAATTACCATTTTTGCAACTACTTATCTGATAATTTTTTACAATCCACATCATTTGCTAAATTTAACAAAAAAATAACTGCTTAAAATTATTCTAGGGTTAAATACACTATTACTGGATAATTCTAAAACTGTAACTATAGTAAAATACACGATGTGAAATATCGAACAATTACGCGCTAATGGGACATCCTGTTTGTATATTACGTAGGATTTACATGGTGTTTTCTATCTCATTAATTAAACATATGTTTTCGTAATTACAACTTGGAAAATTTTGTAGTTAAAGTCAATTTTGTCAATGAACGCTTAAAGCTCTTATGCGTAAAAAGCAAACAACGTTGTTTGCAGAAACTTCGCAGTCTTACGAACTCCATTTACGATACTTCGGAGGGTTGTTTACGCAACGAAGTTACGTGCTTTTACCAAGATATTTTATTAATAGCACGAGTCCATTAAAAACTTTGGAAAAATGTTTGTACTCTGTATTCTGGATAGGGAATTCCTTTGAGTGTTTTAGGACCATAAAGATATTTTATTTCTGTGATTCTTTTTTTGTTAGAAATGGGGTACTTCAGGGGTGCTTCCATATACATTTGGTCAAGATCTGATAATGGGATCTATGATACTCAATTTGTAATATCTGCACGATTTTGAAGTCGGTTTTTTAAAACTGCTTTAAAACTTGTTAATTTGAAATATATTGAATAGAAAACACAGTAATAAAAGTTTATTTCAAAAAGTTTAAAGTGTTTTGTGTGTTGTTAATTTTAGGACGTCTTTAAAAGGTTTAAATTTAAGTGTATGTGTACACGTTTATTATTTAAGTTCTTTACCTATGGTAATTATTTAACACTATAATACATCAACCAATAATAATAATAATAATAATAATAATAATAATAATAATAATAATAATAATAATAATAATAATAATAATAATAATAATAATAATAATAATAATAATAATAATAATAATAATAATAATAACGGGTCTTTATTTGCACAAAATAATTACATTTTTGTACAGTTAGCATGGGCGAGATTTAGCCTGTGGCTATTCTTACACCTAACCCTAACAAAACATATACATTTAAATAACTATAATATTAAAAGTTTATCAATACAATTTGACATTAGTAGCTCATTATATCTACCAGTTTACATTTGACTAATAAAGAGTTGCCGTTTTAAAGCATTTTTAAAAACAGGTAGAGATCGTGATTTTTTAATATCGGTATGTAAAGTGTTGTACAGAACAACCGCGTTATACGAAAAACTACGATTATAAATAGCACTAGAGTGACGAGGCATTGATAAATTAAAATTGTTTCTTATGTTTACATTGTGCGTAGACGATCTAAAAGTTAATTTGCTCATAAGATATAATGGTGACGCAGTAGAAAGTATTTTAAAAAGAAAAGAAAGGAACATAAATATATATAAATTATTAACAGTTAGCCAGCCAGTTTGGGAGAAGGCTTGGGAAATATGATCGAATTTTCTAAGTCCTTTTGCGAATCTGCAGCATGTATTCTGCATAATTTGCAAACGGTTACGATCAGCAGCTGTTAAACAAGGATAATACACAACAATTCCATATAATATTTTTGAAATTACAAGGCTTTGGCAAAGTTTTAGTTTTATAGATTGGTTCTGTAGGATGTGTTTATTAGAATAAAGCAAGCGAAGACCACTATAACACTTTTGTAACACATAGTTGACATGTTGACTGAACCTCATTTGATCGTCAAAGTATAACCCTAAATTTATAGACTTAGTTTCATGTGGAATAGATTCACCAGATATCATCAGAGTTGTATTGTTCTTTATATATTGTCTAACATTTTTACTACAGAATAATAATAGTTTGGATTTCGAAGCATTAATGTGAAGGTTATGATCAGACGAATAGTTATCAATTTTTTTAAGATCTTGATTAATCTTATCAACTGCAGTAATGACTTCATTCGACGAAAAATCGAGGAACAGCTGAGTGTCATCAGCAAAAAATTGGACTGCACAATTATTTACGTGTTTGTAGAAATCCGAAGTATAGAGTAAGAAAAGCAGGGGCCCTAGGACTGAACCTTGTGGTACACCAGATTAGATTTGAATGGATGTTGATTTCTGACCGTTTACTGTAACTAACTGTGATTGTTTACTTAAGTATGTTTTTATGAAACCTAATGAAATTCTATCAAATCCATAATATTGACACTTGGATATAAGAAGACTATGATTAATGGTGTCAAACGCTTTGCTAAAATCTAGTAGAACTAGGACACCTGCTTTTTTCTTATCAATACTATTGAAAATATTGTCACTTAAATGTGCCAAAGCTGTTGAAGTACTGAAACCCTTTTGAAAACCCGACTGATGCAAAGCGATTATATTATTTTCACAAAGATATTCGTATATTTGGAAATAGGCTGCACGTTCAAGAATTTTTGAAATTAGAGGCAGTAGACTTATTGGACGCAGTTCATTGTATGAGCTAGGATTGTGCTTTTTAGGTAAGGGTATTATCAAAGCTTGTCTCCAACATTCTGGGAAATATCCTTATTCTAAACATAAGTTTATAATATGTAGCAGATAAACATCAATAATATTTAGACACAATTTTAACATTGACATGTTTATATTGTCATTACCACCAGCATTTGATTTTATATTCAAAATGATAGTGTAGAGTTGAGATAGTGTTATTGTTTTGAAGTGAAATTTAATATCTCTACTAAAGGAGTTACTTCTATAAAATAAAATTGAATCCAAGCATCTTTCATTACTGTCTTGGAACACAGAGGAAAAATATTCATTAATTTTAAAAGGATTGGAAAGTGAGGAAGGTAAATCGATATTTTTTGTCGATTGAATTTTCATTTTCAACCAATGACATTTAGTTTTTGTTTCAACATACACCAATCAAAACTAACTGTCTTAGTGTTATTAGTGAATCCTGTTTGAATTTAAAAAATTCAATTCAATATCAGTGATTTATTAGAAACAAAGATATGGATCAGAGGAGATAGGCACCTATAATTGAAGGCGTCATTTTTTTGAAAGAAAAGACACGCGCTTGCGCATTGATTGCATATTAAAAAGTATAGAATAGGACTGACACATTTAAACACAATTCCAAAGGATTTAATTACACAATACCCAACAAACAAGAAAGGTTTCGAACTGTTAACTTTTTCTAAACTTTAAAGAATCGCAGGACAAACTGTATAGGGCGGCATATCAATTTTTCTCGAAACAGATCTTCTATCTTTTGACAGGTGTTGACAAATAGTATCGTTTGTTCTATCATCAATTTTAGAATGCCACCAACTAGCGTTAGTAGATTTATTATGTTATTACTAGGAAATAAATGTAATGGAGAATTTGATATTCCCGCGAGACGTTTGGAAATATGGTCTCTAAACTTGTAATATATCGTTATTACACTGAAATAGGTACTTTTCTTTTATTCCTTGTTTGTATGTGACTTATTTGTCATTTTAATGTGTTAAGGGTAGTTTAAAGATATATCTTAGTGAAATATGGGGTATATTTCTGTAGAAATATGGGGTTATATTTTACTGAAAATGAGTAATTTTAAAGAAAATGAATTGTTTCATAATGTAGGAACTTTTCAGGAATTCTCTGCTATGGCTCTTTATGATATAAATGCCAGAAGTGTCATTTTATTTTGTTAGTGGGAAATGTGGAAATTTAATTCAATTCCTTATTAAACAAACTTAAGTATACATTTTTTTGGAATTAAAAAATGTATTCCAATATCTAAAAAGTGAAAACAATCCAGAGAAAATTGAAACAGCTGAGGAATAAAGAAAAGAAGAAAATGGGTGCATCGACCAGGGATCGAGGTTGAATCTTCTGTTCTCAATATAGACCTCGGCGCCTTTAGAAATGAGACCACTGAAGCACATAGTTAAATCCCATTGAACTGATCTGGTTATACAATTAAAAGGTTATGTTTCTTGAAACAATACAACATTTAAATTACTTGATGTGCGAAATTTAATATTGAATGCAGTTTCAAATTTGTAAATTGTGAATTCAAAACAAATTTTAAAATATAGTTAATTTCACTTTTTCGATTGGTTTCGTAAAACGTTGCAGATCCGTTCATTTATCAAATCTCTGCAGCCCGGATAATTTATGAGCTGTCATTGCAAATCATTTTCGAACCGTAGAATAAATTCGTTTTCAATCCGTTTCTATAAACCATTCGATTAACTGTACACTGTTTATGGAACGATGCGCTCCAAAAAAAGGTATTTATTGCGCTATAATATATTATATGAAAACGACTGCGTCAGATATTTCCGATATAAACAATTTGTTTTGTTAGTTTTGATGCCTAATTCTTTAAAATTCGCTCGTTTCTCTTAATTATAGCTGCAGTCTGAATAAAAAAAGGAGTGCAGTAAGAGTGGGGATATAACGTCACATTCCATTAATTACATTTTGAATAAAAAAAAGTTATATTATTTACAAAAAATAAATATAAACATAATGCTTCTGATAAAATTGTTGCATTTTAGTATTGAACGAATTAAATTTCACCAATAAATACCAAGAAGGTTGGCAGTTAGCCCAGACCTGCTGCTTTCTCAGATCAACATAAAGTTCTTCTGTTATTCTGCCAGATGTCTTGCTGAGTAATAGTTCGTCAATCAAGATATCTTTTATGGACTCAAAGTTCCAATTTAATCAAATACCAAGATTGTTTGTTTTATTGGCCTTAATCCAGATTAATCACCCACACTAATTCACTGCCTTCTCGGCAAAGTAATTATTTAATTCAGCCAGTCATGGGCGAAACAAATAATTATACAAAACACTTTTTCTATTACCGAATAGGAGAAAGTCGGGTAGAATGAGACAGTTGGTATTTAGATTACTTTCCGCGTGAGGTAGGATTTGTGACTTAGAAACCATGTGGGCAATTTCCGAACTCAAGAGAAAATAGAGAAATAAGTATCCAAGTTTTTAATTCGTATTTTTTAACAACTTATTCGAACAGTTGTTTGTTTTTTCATATCGGCTAATCGCATGGTCAAATTCTTCTACAGACACTGTCTCATTTTGTGTTTATTGTATATTTTGTTAAAATTGTAGTGTTTGACAGCTGCATTTAGCAAACCTTAAGAGTTATTTGGTTACTTTCGCATCCACAGAGAGCAAGCTTCAATGTAAGCATCTTTAAAAGACTTCAAGTTGGATGTGCATCGTCAAACACAGCTCTGTGAAGCTGCCTCCCCTCCCCCAAAATTAAAAAAATTTAATTTTAGACGCGGCATACGTTTGACCACCTATTGACCATGGTTGACCACCCACTAACTTTTTTGACCACCCTCAGAAATCCAAATATTTAAAAAAATATTAATGGTGGAGTGCCTGCTGGCTCGCTTCTAAAACTAAAATTTTTGAATTTTGGGATGGGGTAGCTTCACAAAGCTGTGTTTGACGTCTTTTAAATATGTTTACATTGAAGCTTGCTCTCTGTGGATGCGAAAGTAACCAAATAACTTTCAAGGTTTTCCCGTATTTGTGAAATTGAATTGGCGCAGTCAAGATTCTCATGTGCAATAATCAGTCCATTGAACCATAATATTTTTACTCATTTACATTTTTTAACATTACTTATTTGTCAGTCACAAGATAAAGCAACCGATAATGCAAATGAAACGGAAAGTGAAATATCTTAAGACATTAGACCATTTTCAGGTGAAATACCATCGTCAGAATCTGTGCTGTATTCTGAAGCTAGGTTATCTTTAGAAGCTGGGTATTCTTTATGAAAAGGAACATTTTAATTTCAACGTATTATAAAAAGCAACCAGAAGAAGAATGAAGAGAGGAAAGGGCGAATAAAATTAAAAAAAAAGTTAAAGTTTATTAGTAGAAAGTGCCAAAACATTATTTTCTACATTATTACCAACTGCTTTATTTATGGAGAAGGTTTTGATGAATACTAAATGTAGCTGTTAGATGGTTTATAAGAATATTCTATGGCTCAAACAGACTCACTTGTGTTTATCTGTAGAAGGATCTGGAATCGGTCATTCAGGGTGCCCATACACTCACGATTCTCTAGGGGTATATCTAGTACTAATGATTATAAGCGACTGCTTGCTGGGCACTTTTTACCTGGTACACGATACAGAGCCGGCTTGAGCATTTATATACTAATTAATAATTGTATTATTGCCGCAACAGTAAATCTAACGCAAAGATTGTAAGGGATGAGCCTACGCAAAATGCGCTGATTTTGAGGAAAATTATCTTTGTTATGTTTTTATAAGAAGCAAAATCAAGTTATAATGGAAAATATATAAATGTTTACTAATAAATGTTTATAAGCAATGCAATATACGTGTTTTAATAGATGTAAGATCTTGGAAAACTTTACAATTATATTACTTGTGGTTCCGGAAAATTGTTTATAGCATGTATTCGTAATTACTCAATTATTTAATTAAAAATATAACCTAGCTCTTAACATAATTTAGAATATTAGCTAAGTTGGCCGATACCAGCCTACTTTCCCC
Organism: Psylliodes chrysocephalus; assembly: GCA_927349885.1. NCBI lineage: Eukaryota > Metazoa > Arthropoda > Insecta > Coleoptera > Chrysomelidae > Psylliodes > Psylliodes chrysocephalus. Next base: position 2,906,581 of record OV651825.1, read on the forward strand.
TAATCTCTACAACCGACTCGAAGTCCGCATCATCCAGATAATTCTAATTTGATTAATTGCATTTCGGTTTGGAAACTTAAGGAAAAGTGTCAAGAGCAAGCGTGACACGTACAAATTGTTTTTTTTTCTGCTTCGTTTGCAGCGCCCGCGAGGCAACAGCCACGTCAAGAATCGCGAAGATCCGAAAGCGACAGCTTTCATACCTTTTTGACTCGTCCGTTGATACCGAAGCGGAACGAGATGAAAGAAATACCGATGGATCATTTAGGGGTTTAAGTCGAGCAAAAAAATCGTCTATTGACGGGAAATGTTTAACGGGTTGGTAAACTAAAGTTAGCTATATCACACAGTAAAGTCTTTAATTGAAGGTTATACGAGGTGTGACAATTAAGTAATGAGACTGATTTCATAAAATCCGTATATTTAAAAATTATTTTACAACTCTGCCATCCCCTTCAAAGTAGTCCCCATGGGCAGCTATACAACGTTTCCAGCGCGTTTTCCACGCTTCGCAACATTTCTGGAACGTTTCGACTGGGATGTCTGCGAGTATCCTCATCCACGGTCTTTTGGATGTCCGTAACCGACTCAAAATGGGTTCCTTTGACATTGATTTTGCTCTAGGGAACAGCAAAAAGTCACAGGATGGCATATCAGGTGAATAAGGCGGCTGTGGAAACACAGTGATCCCTTTAGAGGCCAAATATTGGGACACGCTGAGGGCAGGGTGGCACGGCGCGTTGTCATGATGAAGGATCCAGTTGTTTGCGATGTCTGGGCTCACCCTGTTGACTCGTTTTCGCAATCTTTCGAGTATTTCGCGGTAGTAGACTTGATTTACGGTTTGTCCCGATGGAAAAAATTCTTTATGGACAATTCCACGGCTATCAAAAAGGTCAGTCCGTACCTCGACTGGTCTTCCGCTCCGCGCCTGGTCTTCAACGCTTTATGCCATCGAAACACCTGGGCACGACTGAGAGCACTATCACCATACACTTTTACGATTTTAGTGTACGTTTCCGAAGCCGTTTCGCCCAATCTGGCGCAAAATTTAATCGCGACGCGTTGCTCTAGATTTTTCTTCTCCATTTTCGTGACGAGCACCACCAACACCCGTCTACTAAACGCGACACAGTCGGCGAACTAAACAAACTAGAAAGATGGTTAAAATATTAAGGGAAAGGATGTCGGGAAAGGGGAAAGGGAGTTTCAAGGTCGCAAGTTTACCACAAGCGCGGCAATAAAATCGGTCTCATTACTTAATTGTCACACCTCGTATACAAATAACGCCGATTCATTGACGCCCAATACAAATTTCCTGATGTTTCCAACGTATTTTTATTAACCACTGTTCTTTTAACTACATTTATGTAACTACATTTCCTAATTTTTTGATTTTTCACATTTTCATTGCTACTTATTGCTTTTTTATTAATCTAATTATATCACTATTATTAACAGTCATCATTTTATCAATACGGTCTCGATAATATTTACAATTATCACCACAGGATCAATTATTGTCAAACGGGGTGACTCGAGCAAGCCGGTTGATTTGGGACAAGTGTACGCCATTTTCGAAAAACAATTGTAGCGACGACGCATGCGCTGGGCCGGTGGCGGAATTCGGTCAGTGTTTACTTATTTGTTGTTAGTGTCTCATTCGCTACAGCTGCATAACATTTCGTTCTCGCGAAAAAAATTGATATTAGAACGGCAGAAAAACTGGTGTTTTCGTAAGTCGATAAATTGTGGTGTAGAACTATTAGAAGGTAAGTGATATTTGCTATGAAATTTGTTTTGTTCGCTCAGTTGACACGTTCTCAATGTTGTCTTAAGATTTTTTTATGCTGCTATTTTTTTTATCGTTGGAAATCTAATCTCAGGTTCTTTTCAGGGTGACTCGGGACATGCTCCGAAAATATATCAAGAGGCTTGGTTCTGGGTCAAATCAGAATTATGAAAGCAAAAATCTGCAGAAAGCTGTTCAAGAAAGACTGGAAAAAGGAACCAGCTATAGAAATAGAATGGAAATAGAGATTAAATACGGAATACCTAAAAATACAATAAATCAGCATGAGAAAAATAGGAATGTGAAAAAACCTGGTGAACAATGAGTCATAACGAACGTTGAAGAAAATTGTTAGTTCTTTGATTGGGAATTGGGGATTCCCATTAAAACTAATGGACGTGCGTATTTTGGTGAAACAGTATTATGATAAAAGGGGTGTAAGCATCGGAAGATTTACCAATAACTTGCCAGAGCCGGACTGGATGAAATCTTTTCTGATTCTCCACAAAAATAATTAGCACTGAGACTTTCGGAGAATATAAAACGAGCAAGGGCTGCAGTTGATAGACAATCAATCAATTCATATTTTGATGAATTGAACACATCTTTTGAAAATGTTTCTCCTTCGCATATCGTTAATAACGACCAGACAAACTTTACTGATGACCCTGGCCGTCAGCGAGTCGTAATTCGTAGGTCCAGCAAACATGCAGACCGTATTCTTGACTCCAGTAAAACATCGACATCTGTCATGTTTACCATTAGCGGATCTTGTGAAATGTTACCCTCATATGCAATATTCAAATCAGAGCATCTTTATTAAAACAGGGTAAAAGATGGGCCACGGGGTACTAGATATGGAAATACTAAGAGAGGATGGTTCGATTCGAACCAATATGAAGAATGGTTTTTAACACTAGCATTAGCTTACTTCAGAAGACTTCAAGGGCCGAAGGTTGTTATTGGTGACAATCTGTCAAGCCATGTCTCCCAAAATGTCATCATGGAATGTCAAAAAAATCAGATTTGTTTTACTTCCAGAATTTCCAGGATTATTGAGAAAAACTTTCTTAATTATTGCAGACAAATTGGAAGATAACATCAAGGCTGGTTTTCGTGGTTGTGGCATTATTCCACTTGACAGAGAACAAGTTTTGAAGCGTTTACCTCCAGAAATTGTCAACGAAGAAGAATTTCCGAAGACTTGGACTCAAACACTGACTGATTTTCTGAAAACCCAGCGAAACCCACAAACCCCCGCAAAGTAGGCAAAAGGAAAAAAAATTCCCGTAACACCTGGTAAAAGTGTGGTGTGCCAATCAATAATATCTGATTCTGAGCCCGAAAATGATTCGGAATCTGATGGCAGCGAAATTTCCGAAGAAAATATAAACGACACCGAATCAGAGGGAGAAGCAAGAAATTCACCAAATGTAGAAAGCGACGGAGAAAAACCAGGCGTGAAAGATTTGGAAACAGATGACTTTGTCATTGCAAAATTTACAGAAGGAAAGTTTTTTAGGAATTTTGTAGGTAAAATTTTTTAAGAGAAAGCTCTAAAGTGGAAAATACCTTCATTTTACCACAAGTCCCTGATGAATCTGTTGTGTATATCTCTCAAATTCTTAAGAAACTTCCACAACCAGTGCAACTTCGGAGAGGAGGTGTCAAATTTCCATGTTTTGTGAATATGACAAATTGATAAAAATTTGAAAAACTGGGAAGTTTATATCGAAAAAATTGTTTTCACTGTATTTGATCTCAATAAAAATTATTCTCAAGATGTGATTTCATCTCATTTTCTAAGATTTTCAATGATAATAAGTAAATAAATGCATTTTTTAAAGTGTGATTTTTGTTCCATCTTAACCAGAGTAGGTGAGACAATGTATTCACTGCAGAATAAACGCATGTCCTGAGTAACCCCACATACAGAATTAAAAAAATACTTATAATTCAAATTTTTTTCTTCTATCGTGTAAACGTGTTATGAAAATATGTAGAAAGATGATAGTACCTGTAATTTTCATATAGATTGATACTAACGTGAATTATGTATAATACACTGTCAATTCCGTCCTTAGTCGGTATTTAATTTGAATTTATCATTAACAATATAATTTTATGTACCTCCTATTGATTTATATTACTCTATTCACGTTTTCTTATCACTTTAACTGATTATCAATTGTCAATTATTATTTTTAAGTATTCTTTTGCCACAAGCTGTAATTTTTTTTACAGGAAAGTAGTTACGTCCTTTTAATTAAAATTATTCGGATTAAAACCTTTCGAGTTTTCTTTCCTTTTCAAAAATATGTATATAATAAAAAATATCTCGTCAACATTTACTGTTATACTTCATAAAAAACTTCGAACTTTCAATACACGATGTATTCCGCTACATTTTCCTTTCCTGTACATCGGAACAGTCAATACCGGTCGTCTTTCACAGCCGAGGAAAAACTTTTGCGTCGTAGATGGTGGAACTTTCTGAAAAAGTTACTCTAGAACAAACCGCCCCGGAGCATTTCGATTTGTCCGACAAACAAACATTTCTTAAAAGCAAAGTTACTGTCTGATCGAATATCGTCGATCATCGCAGCTGGCGGGTTATCCGGAACGTCATATTCGGGTAAAAAGTATCAATTGCAGAATCCGATTCGAGCGGGTGACGCGTAGATGTTGCAACGGTTTTATTTACGTGAAACTTTTGAAGATGAAGCGTTTTTATCATCGACTCGCAGACAATTTTCCGAACGTAATTCGTTAAAAGCGTCGACATTATTTTTCCGGACGCTTTCGTTTGACATTAAAAGTTTCGACTTCAATTTACTATCAAACAAAAGCTGGTAAGTTTTGAAGTTGCAGCGTCCTTATATTTTTGTACCTCTTTAAATATACAGATTCCATCGGAAAAACTTTGTTCTGTAGAGCCAAATCTATTTGATTTTTTAAAAATAATTTCAATAATACCGGGTTTTCCCATGAAGAATAATACATACCAAAGTTTTTATTTTTTAAATGAGACAACCTGGTTTTATTTTATTATTATAACAACATCAAATAGTATCGCACGCTATAATCGGTTTTATATTAAAATTATATTGATTTCAATGACCTGTATACTGCAAAAAAGGCGAAAGAAAAACCACCTAGTAAACATTGTGTGTAGGCAACAAAAAGCCCAATAACTGGTTTTTTCTAATTGTAATGACGGCGATCATTTACTTTTTATAATTAAAAGACCGACACTCGTGGCCGGCATAAAATTGGGTGTCCCTCAAGGTTCTGTTCTTGGGCCCACCCTCTTTTTAATTTAACACATTCGCTGTCCAGAAAATACCGTGCAGAACCCTACGTGCCACTATCTTTTTTTTATTAAAACTAAAAAATATATATGACCTAAGTTAGAAACAAAAAAACAAAAAAGGTACTAGTGCGATCTGGGCACGGGGCATGCAGTTTCTTATCTTCTGTGCCACTGAACGTGCTAGGCGTGTACCACCAGAAAAAATCCTTCTAAAACAAATATTTTATTAAAAATAGTAAAATATTGCATAAAATAATGAACAAAAACATAAAATTTCTAAAAATAAGTAACACAAAATATAAAACTTCATTGTAATACTATAAAATAAAAGTAGGAATTATTCAAACTTCATAAAAATATTACATGTTCGCGTGGAAAACCCTGAAACAAGGCGTCAAACCCAGTCCAGGTTTTTCCGGGCATGTTGGGCAACAATAAATGGAATCTTTCCTTTGCTTGTTTGTATTCCAACCCAGCGATGTCTTTTGGTTTTACAGTTGGCACCCTTTTCGCACATTTCAGATAAATGAAAAATTTTTAATTTTGGAACTGGTTGTGGAAATGGACCCAACAAATTTTCAATAACTGACAGCCTATATTCATGTAAATCAGTTTGTTTATTGATAGCTTCTTTATGTAGATGATGGGCGGCAACCAGTATCATCTGGAAAATATGGATTTCTAACTTTTTGTACCAAATAATTGTTTTATGCTCGCAGGAGTAATATGCTTTATAAGTTGAGGTTTTTACTTCACTTGGTTTAGCCGAGTTGTGACTTCTCTTAGCTGGCCACCATATTCACTAGAAATTGCCAAAGTTTCTCTCTTATCCTTTCATTTCAACACGCAGATCCCTTTTTCATTATGTCCTGGTTTTTATTAATAAAAACAGAACCCAAATAGTAGACTCCTACAACCATTTGTGGCCGATGCAGTATTAGCTCTTAAAATTAAATTAATACATATGCATTTTTTCATGTAATATGACATTCAAAATAATAATAAATAATAATTGGTAAATTTTTTTTTTCAGGTAAGTTTAAAGTAATTGTTTAAAAATTATCTAGGACACATAAAGCTTGAAGCCACTACAGTGATTTTTTTTATTATCCTCACAGTGATTTCTCGGCTACACTGTATGGCTTAGACACATACGGCCTGAAGCCATGGCGAGTTGCTTTGCATCCCATAAAATTTTTTAACGTCCTCCAGTTTCAGTTTGATCTCTCGGCTATGCTTAACGCTTAACTTGTTGTTTTACATCCTCCAACTTTCCTTCCAATAATTTGTAGATTAAAAACTAAAGAATTTAAAATGTTACAATATACACAATAAAAATAAAAACATCCACACACTACTCAGATTAAAATGAGGTTTAATATAATATGAACCTCACGTTTCAGTAGTGACAACTAATTGTGACATTTCTCATGTAGTACATTTCTTAGTTATGAACATTTTAGATTAGGAATGCGATGTGTAGTTTCAATTTTCTAGATTGTGTATGATTATGAAACTTTTGCAGGTGACTTTATGAACAGTAGCGTATCATTCACATAGCACTTTTAATGTATTTTACAAATATTTGTCTATTCGCATGCCCTATTAGCTAATTCTGGTAAGCCAATTTTGATGTGGGATAAAATTTGTTCATCTGATTTATGAAATGTCTAGTTTCGATTTTCGAATTTCATCGTTGATTGCGTTTATTCCATCATCGATCGCTGATAATATAATTAGCACGTATTGGCAACACAGTAGCGTGCGTCTAGTGGTTAAAGTTACGGTGAGGAATATATGACATTTTACGTAAACTGTACGGTTGATTTTACAGTAAAATATATTAAAGGTACAGTGAATGTTGTTGCGGATGCCCTTTCTCGTATCTTCAGAAGAACTAAAAAAATTTAAATAATGAAATATGCAATTCGGTTTACATTACAACAAGAACTCAAACAAAATAGGTTAAAAATTAATTGTTTAGGTAGCTTCAGTAAAAATTCTGATCGCCTTAGATTTCTAGATTTATTGAAATATCCTAAAAATTCTATTTATCTAAATCTATTGTCTGTTTAACGTTTATTACGTGAACAAGCAATCTACAAATAAAATCCAGAGAAGCTTTTTTTTCGAATGTCCTTATCCTAACAACAATGTTCAATGGACGATCGTTGGTTCATTACATGAATGTTCAGTTCCCGAACATAATCCAGATAGAGACGTCTTTTGAATGGTTAAAAGTGTGCCAATTGTATGCAAAGACAAAAAAAAACTAATTTTCGTTCGTCCATACATCCAAAAAAGTATATTATCGAATGAACGCTCAATGGAGATATTTGTGCTGTCTGGAAATTTAGGAGATAATTAACCAATAAACCCAATTGAGTAGCTGTCACTGACGAAAATATAGCACGCCTACAGCTCATTTACAGTTAGTTAAAATTTTAACCCAATTCCGGATTTACCTTACTTAATGATTTCAATTCAATAAAACAAATATTATTCGTACGAATAATAATTTGAATGCGAGTCAGTCAATTTGAAATATTCCACATCGGCGGACAATGTGCATTATAAATTAATGCTATGAAAACGCAATGAGCTATAGTGGCATGTAAAATATTTACAGAACGTTTTGCCATTGTTCGTTTAATTATATTATTTTCCAATCTGATAGAACTGGATTTTATAGGAATGTTACTTTGATTGTGAAGTTTTAGATCTTCGTAAAGATAAAAGGGTTACGGCGGGACCAGAATGTGTCTTCCAGGTGAGAAGAAAATGGAATAGAGTCAAATAAAATATTTCGTGCTTCAAATAGCTTTTATTTGATACCTTACACAAAGGTGAGAAATAGAGGTCTCTAAATAAATAGAGGCTCTTAGTAGGGGTAAACACAGTTGTCAATATTGTAGTAACCGATACCTGTGTAACAAATGCTAGATCTTTTAACTAATGTATTATTCAGTAATATTATTATTAAGAGATAGGGTACAGCATTGTCACTAGCTTCGGGTCCTAGAAAATTGTAAAAAATTATGGAAATAAAGAAAAGAAACATATAAAACAAGATTTTTATTTCAAAGGACCCCGCAATAATCTTATGGAAATTGGGTTTCTGTCAAATTGTCTGAATTTTTGATATGTTGTAGATTTTGTCATCCTTAACAAAAGTCTCCATGGGCACAAAGTGCCAAAATAAATATTTTGGCAGCTATGGAGCTGCCAAAGCTCCCTTGACCCGTTGCAAAACTATTCATTTTCAATACTAGTTACAGATGTCAAAAGCATATTTTAATTATCCTAATATATAGGGCAATGTTTTTGAGGTCACTGGATTCAACCCTCATGTCAGATTGGACAAATTGACCGTTGACAGCTGTCAACGAGGAATATAAAAGTAAATATCCTCTTTTCACATTGAGAGTTTGGGTTTTTGAGGTCGCTGAATTCAATTCTCATGTCAGATTGGACAAATTGACAGCTGTCAGCTGTCAATTCACTGTCAACGAAGAATAAAGAAGTAAATATTCTCTGTTGACATTGAGAGTTTAGGTGCTTGAGGTCGCTGAATTCAATTATCATGCCAGATTGGCAAAATTGACAGTTGACAGCTGTCAATTGACTGTCAACGAAGAATATAAAAGTAAATATCCTCTTTTCACATTGAGAATTTGGGTTTTTAAGGTAGCTGAATTCAATTCTCATGTCAGATTGGACAAATTGACCGTTGACAGCTGTCAATTCACTGTCAACGAGGAATATAAAAGTAAATATCTTCTTTTCATATTAAGAGTTTGGGTTTTTGAGGTGGCTGAATTTAATTCTCATGTCAGATTTGACAAATTGACAGTTGACAGCTGTCAATTCACTGTCAATTCACTGTCAATGAAGAATAGAGAAGTAAATATTCTCTGTTGACATTAAGAGTTTGGGTTCTTGAGATCGCTGAATTCAATTCTCATGGCAGTTGGAAAAATTGACAGTAGACTGCTGTCAATTACCATTTTCTCCAATTCTAGAAAGAATTGAATTTAGCGAGTTGGCCAACATAAACTCTCAATGTAAAGAGAGGATATTTACTTTTATATTCCTTATTGACAGTGAATTGACAGCTGTCAACGGTCAATTTGTCCAATCTGACATGAGAATTGAATTCTGCGACCTCAAAAACCCAAACTCTCAATGTGAAAAGAGGATATTTACTTTTATATTCCTCGTTAACAGTGAATTGACAGCTGTCAACGGTCAATTTGTCTAATCTGACATGAGGGTTGAATCTAGTGACCTCAAAATCATTACCCTATATATTAGAATAATTAAAATATGCTTTTGACATCTGTAACTAGTATTGAAAATAAATAGTTCTACACAGCGGGTCAGGGGAGTTTTGGCAGCTCCGTAGCTGCCAAAATATTCATTTTGGCACTTTGTGCCCATGAAGAATTTTGTTCAGGATGACAAAATCTACAACATATCAAAAATTCAGACAATTTGACAGAAATCCAATTTCCATAAGATTATTGCGGGGTCCTTTAAAGCAGATTAGCAGAGAATTGCAGAAGCAGCAACACAAACACATAGCGGAGCGATAGAAGGAAGCTCAGACAGAGGGACTCGTAGAAAAAATCTCTATTTTTTTTTCTAGTTTACTGGAAGGAACATGCTCATCTATACAGATAGCAGACAAGCACTGCTCACCCTGAACAGACCAAGAATTTATTCAGGGGTAGTACTAGAATGTCACGAAGCTTTGGCCGAAGTATCCATCAACAATGTGGTCACCTTACGATGGATTAAAGGTTACGCCACATCGAAAGGTAACCGTCTTGCTGATTCACTAGCCAAGAAAGCAGCCAACCAAATACCTTTTGGACCTGGCCCTTCTATTGGCCTGACAAATCGGCAGTGACAGACCTAGTCAAAGAACATTCCCTTGTGAAATTCAAGGAAAGATGGGATGAAACAAGAAACTGCAGAGTTGCCAGGGAACTCTTAAGTTATCCTGACAACACTGCAGCAAATAAATATTTGACTATGACTAGACAGAATCTGCGCCTAGTCACAGGCATTCTGACTGGTCATTGCCAGGTACGAAAGCATCTCCATATCATGGGGCTGTTAGAATCCGCACTTTGCAGAGGGTGCGAACAAGAAGATGAGACCATCGAGCATATCCTTTAAGATTGCTCGACGCTCTCATTTATTAGAAAATTTGTGTTCGGCGAGTACCAGTCGATATAAGAGAAACACCTCTTGGCGACGTTGTGGACTACATTAAATCTGTAGGCTGGCGCGCGATCTAGGAGGTGCTTATCATCTCAGGAGGATGCACAATGGGCCTATTGAGGCCTAAGTACCGTGGGATAACCCACCCTCCACACCTTACAGATAACATATACTAAATTTGTAAAACATTTTAAAAAATTGAATCTGCGCCGTATTGAGGTTGAACTTTGGAGAAAAATGTCTTTATATCTGAAGAAGATATTCATATAAATACCTACGTTTATTACTGAATTCACTTTTTTTGTATAAATATGACATGAAATTGCCTCTATTTCATTAAGAGTAATAGAATTTTTACATAAGTTCTTGTAAAATAGGGAATAATTATATTAATTTTTTATTAAAAAATATTTTATAACAGAAATAATTAAAAATGTATTAACTATATTTATTTACTAAATAAAAATACAACCAAACTCTACGACAGTCAATGTATGCTTCCCCCTATGATTATTCACTAAAAAGGAATTATAAAAATACTTTTTCCTTTGTAACTCATAATATAAAACAAAATTTACAAAATACTATTTATATCAACTATTTACAACCATAAATGTAAACAAAAACAAACCATTACAAATAGTTCATCAAATGTCGAGTACAGACCCTGCTGTGCGATCTTAATTTCAGATCCCAATATAGCGTTGATAAGGACCAACAAATAAACGCTATAAATTAATATAGCCCAAGATTAATCTCACTAGTTTATTTTGCGCCGTCTGTCGGTCGTTCGACCTAAATATTTGATATGGGTATAAGATTTCAATTAATCACGCTGTGATCTGTGATCGAACTATAGAGGGATCGTTGACCTCGGAACGGGGATCGCATGAATCTCTTGAGCCCTGTCACTGGATTAGAAAGATTTTATCAAACCCTCTAATTCTGGATGGTCTAAAGAAAAGAAATCCCGTTTTCGATTCGTTCCTCCATCACTTCGGAATTTTCCAGCCCATTAACAGAGTCGGTTCGAGGTAGCTGGAAGCGTGCTGGATTTGTTTAGGGTTCGTACGTTTAGTATACCTAAAACGATTTATTTTGATGACTTTTATTATTACTACCACTGAATAAAAAAGGTTTTTGTTGTATTTAATAAAAAAATAAACCAGTTAGTTGTTTATTTTTGATTTTAGTACATAGCCAAATGGAGTTCGTAGAAAAGATAATAGTTTACATTACTAAATATTATAATACGAGTTTGAAAAATAACTTTTACATAAGTACAATATTTTTTTTATTTTATCAAAAGTAAAACAAAGTATTTTGAATACGAAATTTCAATCAAGATCTGGTTGGTTCTAGATTTGCTTTTTATATGACTTATTGGTTTTAAATAATTTTTAAAGGTTTTTTTGCTGATAATATTTGTCGAAATTAAAAACATTATAGAAGACAGTGTTAAAATATTAAATCGTTATAGTCTGAATAAAACAGGAGTGAAGTAAAAGTGAAGATGTAACGTCACATTCCATAGGCGAACTGTAATATAAGTTAGTGTGATTTAAATGATATAAAAACATTTTCATTCGGTCATTCTTTAAAAAATATAAAATTAATTCAAAACACGACCCAAAGTGTCATAGTTTTTATGTCCTCTCTACTTTATTCTATCTTAATGTTTCCAATCAAGCTGTCAAACTTTAAAATTCACCATAAGACAATTTTAATTGTGTGTATTTAAAAACCGTATTTAAATAAAACTGCGAATTTAATAAATCGTATGTGTGTCAATTCAATAATTGTTAACAAAACACGTCTCCAAGGTCCAGGTAAAACATTTACTATTATTTTTGAGGTAATGTTGTTTATTTATAATTTGGTTTTTGTTCTAGTTTCTACAAAATAGTCATGTGTTTTATACCCAACTCTAAAATGAATACAATGTCATTGGTACTCTTTTATAGGAAAACCATCCAAATTAAGCAAGGACTAGGTTCCATTAAGAATTGGACATTTATGGCAATGATTTTGTCGTGTTTTTGTATCAGTTTCGTCTTTAAAATAAAATACAAATATATAAAAAGATCCAATTTATTGTCACTCACACCTCAGTATGAACAAACCTTTAAAAAATTACAATAATTAAGCTTCGACTTACCATATTCTTTACAGGCCTAGAGCACGTCACCAGATCCCACGAAACGTTTCAAAATTACTCTTTTATTTAATATTACTTATTACTTTATCTTGAACTACTAATGACTTTATTACTGACTACTTTATCATGGACTTTATTTTCCCGAGTCCACCTTCTTCGTTATCGAGTTTACAACCGATCTCCTTGTTTAATTTCTATACCCAATTTTTTAAATATTTCAGGATTGCAAAATTTTCATAGTTTATCAAATATACGTGGTTGATGACCTGACATTATTTTTTCATAATTTTAATTGAGCAATATAATTTCATCAAGTAATTATTTCCTACTTATATTAGCAACTCGGCAGTATTTTGTAATCGCTTTTAATTTTGTTTAATTAGTTATGTTTCGACTAAATAAAATGCTGAAATAAAAATAAAATAATTTTGTTTGATATACTTTAAAAAAACTAAGATAAATTATTATTATTTTTAGGATTTGTGACAATATAAAGTACCTAACTTTAAACAGATCTTAGATTGTAGTTGTCAGCTAAGAAAAACAGTGTCAGACTGATCTAGTAGTAAGGATTTTACTTAAATGATGGTATCGCTTGTACCTACAAAAAAATGGAAGCTAAACTTAAAATACAGTTTTTTTTTTAAACAAAATAAAAAATAAATATTGCATTGGTCTTAATTAATTCAAGAAACTAAATAGTTGTGTCTATGTTAGGTATGTACCTATATTATGAAGAATACATTTAATATTTACCGAGGTAAACTGAACTATGTATAGTGCAGTTTTATAAAGGTTATATTTTTAAAATCAGCTAACTGATACATTTTTAAGAAGTATATACCGGGTGTCCCAGATTTTTTTGCCCAGCGGATATCTCGGTTATTTAATGATATAAAATTGTAAAAAAAAATATGAATAATATTTGTCTAGTAGCCTTTTAAATTCCACTACATAAAGTTATATTCATCAATCCACCCCATAGGAACAACCCCTAACTTTTTTTTTTTCAAATGTCACCCCTATATTTTTTTTCGCTGATATAAATACTCAATTTGTCCCGAATACAACGATATGATTTTTGATATACTTTACAGAGTCATAAAGCCGGTAAAGACTAAAAACAAATGTTGTGGTTAAAGTCATTAATAATTAGTTTACATTTTATCATTTTATTATATTAAAAAATAACAAATCCAATGAATAGGTAAACCTCTTAATATGTTTTTTAAATAATTGAATATTTACAAAAATTGTTCGAAATGGCCCCCATTACTTGCCAAACATGCTTCAAAACGTCGAATGAGTTCACGAGTACATGACGCTGTAATCATTTCTGGTGTAATGTTATTGCAGGCTTGTACTATTTTATTTTGCAAATCTTCTAAATTCAATGGCTGTGTTTCAAATACCACGGTCTTCAGATATCCCCATAAAAAAAAATCTAGAGGCGATAAATCTGGTGAACGCGCAGGCCACCTCAAAGGGCCGCTGTTTCCGATCCACTGATTTTCAAAGCGTTCGTTTAAAAATTGGGTAACTAAATTACTATTATGTGGAGGAGCTCCATCTTGTTGCCACCACATAGCACCTCTTTCTTGTATTGGAATTTCTTCAAGAAGTTCTGGAAGGTCATTTTCAAGAAAGTGTAAGTACCTAGCACCAGTTAACGTACCTTGAAAAAAATAGGGACCTATCAGTCGTCCCTGAAATAATCCACACCACACATTTACTCCCCAGATGGTCTGAAAGTTAGTTTCCCTAACCCAGTGAGGGTTTTCAGGAGACCAATAATGCATATTGTGACGATTTACAGTAGCATTATTGTGAAACCTTGATTCGTCACTCCACAATATCTGGTTCAAAATGTTGGGATTTCGTTCCATTAAATCTTCAAAATGTGCTATTAATGTTATCCTTCTTTCGAAATCTCCAGCTCTAAGTTCCTGATGCAAATGAATTTTAAACGGATGAAAATTATAGGATTTTAGGATTCTTTGTACTGACGACTTACTAATATGAACCTCGTTAGCTAGGTTTCGCGTCGATATCTGGGGATGTACTTGCACATAAGCTAATACATTAATGCACATTTCTTCAGTTCTTACAGCAGCAGCATGTTGACGATGTTTGTCTTTTCCTGGAAATGACCCTTCTCTCATCCTAGTCTCAACATAAGAATATGTTTTACGTGATGGTTGTCGGCGCTCAGGAAACCTCTGTTGATACAAGTGTACAGCAGCACGAGAATTTTTTTGGCACTCACCAAAACTTAAAAGCATATCAACATATTCGTTTGGAGTGAATGTAAAGGGCATTTTGTCTGTTGTTTATAGCTAGCGAACAATTTCAGAAATGGTCTAAGCATATCGTTAGTTAGTTATAGGTAACAAAAAAAAAACAAAAACGAAGCAATTCTAATCAAAATAAAAAGAAAATACCAGGTGATACAAAATTAATGACTTTAACCACAACATTGGTTTTTAGTCTTTACCGGCTTTATGACTCTGTAAAGTATATCAAATATCATATCGTTGCATTCGGGACAAATTGAGTATTTATATCAGCGAAAAAAAATATAGGGGTGACATTTGAAAAAAAAAAGTTAGGGGTTGTTCCTATGGGGTGGATTGATGAATATAACTTTATGTAGTGGAATTTAAAAGGCTACTAGACAAATATTATTCATATTTTTTTTTACAATTTTATATCATTAAATAACCGAGATATCCGCTGGGCAAAAAAATCTGGGACACCCGGTATACTATACCATGTGATGTCACAATAAAAGTTTACTAAAAAAATATAATTCTATATTCAATAAATTTACAGATTAAGCAACACTTTTTAACAAAGCTCTATAAGGGGACAAAGCTTATTAATTTAAAAAAAATCTGATTAAAAATAGGGGGTTAAGATGATTTGGAATTAAAAAAGAAAATAAATCAAAAATGAAAAGCGATATCAACATGAAATTTTTAGTAAAAATCAAGCTTTATAAGGAGATGAGCCCTATCTATTGTAAAGAAAATTGAACAAAAATAAGTGGTCAAGAACGTTGAAATATTTAAAAAAATTAACCCAACAATAATATCAACTTGAAATTTTTGGAAAAATCAAGCTCTACAAGTGGATGAAGCCTATTGATTTTGAAAAATATCAAATTGAAGAAGGGGTTATGAATTTATAATGTTCTTAAATCAATTTTTAAACATAGGGCCATCCATTTCATCATAGTAGTTTTTTTGTTATCTTTTACTGGAACATTAATAAACCATCTGACAAAAATCTTTTGGAGTTTCCAGTGTGGGTTATTATTAAACGATTTTTTTTGTCCTGTTGGATTTTGGACTCAATTTTGACATAATAATTTTAAATTTCGTTATCTGAGAATTTCCCTTATCAATATACCAATACAAAATTTCGTATCAATAGAAATACCTACTATACGCCTATAAATAAATAGTGTCTGACTTACCTGTCAAAAGAAAAGGTTCATTACAGTAGAAACCTTGGAAAACTTGGAATCTCTTACTACATTATACTTTTAAAAATTTCTGTTTTCGTCTCAAATCACAGTAAAAAGAAAACAAACTTATTCGAGTACAATGCAGCGCACAAATTAACAGCGACACTCTTTCATTTCGAATCAGTGGAAACGAAAAAAAAAGGCTATCCTCGTAAGTAATCTATTCAGCGGCAGAGCCAAAGAATCTAATGAAGATGGACTGCTTTTGTAATCTACAGGCGAATGGAAATAAAACCAATCAAGAGCTTTTCTCTTTTTTAAATTTTCTTTCTATTGAAGACCCAGTGTCGCAATTGGAACGCTGACGAGTTTCTGCAACTGTTCAATTAGAGAAAATTTAATAGAACATTTTACATCTGTATTTTAAAGCCAATCAAATACTTAAATACCGTGGAAATTTTTCTGGTTGCACGATTGCAATACTGACTTAAAATATTTAAGATAAATTTCAAAATACTTATGATTCGGTTCGATTTTTATTGCATGATTGATTTAAATTTAAACCAGTGATCAGTTATAACAGGTTTTCACATTAATAAATAGGTTTTTCAAGGAAGATGAGGTCCTATTTTATTTCACTAAATATTTTAATATTAAATTCAAGTGTAATAAATGTTATGGATTAAAAATTAGATTACTGGTGTTACTACTGACTAAAAATGTTCAAGATAAATTTCAAAATACTTGTCAATTTTGATTAGATTCGTTTTTTATTGCATGGTTGATTTAAATTTAAACCAGTGATCAGTTATAACAGGTTTTAAAATTAATAAATAGGTTTTTCAAGGAGGATGAGGTATTATTTTATTTCACTAAATGTTTTAATACTTTTTAGTATATTCGTGTCATCGGCATAAGTTGTTATAGAACACCAGTCCACATTTTCACTTATTGATATATAGCACAAATAGAATTGGTCCTAGTACGCTTCCCTGTGGAATTCCTAGACCTACATATTTATCATCAGATATAATTTGTTCTTGACCATTTTTTAATTTAACTTTTT
Source organism: Psylliodes chrysocephalus (assembly GCA_927349885.1). NCBI lineage: Eukaryota > Metazoa > Arthropoda > Insecta > Coleoptera > Chrysomelidae > Psylliodes > Psylliodes chrysocephalus. The sequence continues at coordinate 2,923,608 of OV651825.1, forward strand.
GTATATACGGGATGTATCTACAATATATGTTCCAGTGGACCCAACTAAAGTATAATTTATAAATACAGTCTGTTCGCTATACTTACGCGGGTTTCGGATTAACAAAATTATGCAAATTAGTCATTGACAACCAGTTTTAATAAGCCCCTTCCCAAGAAATTAGGTAAAATTGCCCTAATGGTCAGATTTAAATTAACATAACATTAGGGTAGGTAGTAAATTTGTTACAAATATTGCAGTTGAATTGATTCTTTGTTGACATTGTGTGTATATCTTTTTAGTGTCAATTTTAAAAATGCCTAAACGTGTGTTAGATAATGATTGTCTAATTTGTAGTGTACATAAGTATTTTACGGATGAAAAAGAAAATGGCGGTCCTTTAAAATCGGTAATGTCTGTACAACAACGCGTATGTGATGCTCTAGGAATTAGTGAAACCAAATTAAGAGGAGTATTACAAAATAACAATAGTGAACTGCCGAAAGAAGATCACCTCAAAACTCGCCCATCATTGAAAACGAAAGAGATGGAAAGAAATTTGAAATTCGCGAAACCATTTATCGAATGAGCGCCAACAAGGAACATGTGACCTTAAATACAATTCTCTCGGAATTAATAGATATAAAGTTTGACGATATTGGCAGAACAAGTCTATGGCAAGTGATTCATAACTTGGGTTTCAAATTTCAAAAGGAGGATAACAGAAAGGCCCTTTGTGAAAGAAGTTCTGTCGTGCACAAGAGAATTAACTTTCTAAGAAAATATTCTAAATTTAAAGAAGAAGGGGCGAATTTTATATATTTAGACGAAACATGGATATTTTCTAGGGGTGCAACCAAGAGAATATGGCAAGATGATAACGTAGTCATTTTACATACAGGAGGGAAATCGGGTTTTATAGAAGGTGCTGATTTAATATTTTCATCTAAATCAAAATCCAGTGACTATCACGATAATATGAACACAAAAATGTTTGTAAAATGGTTGCATGAAAAATTTGTCCCAGGTTTAAGTGAGCCCAACGTTAATATTTTAGACAATGCACCTTACCATTCTGAAGTATTAAACAAAAGTCCAACGAATTCTTGGACTGTTGATAAAATTAAAGAAAGGTTGACGAAGGAACATATACCATTTCCTCAATATATATTAAAATCAGAATTATTACGCTTGGCAAATATACACGCAAAACCAAAAACCTTTGTTGTGGATCAGATTATTAAAAGTTACGGTCATCAAGTTTCTACGTTTGCCACCGTATCATTGCCAGTTTAATCCCATCGAATTTATATATGGGGAATAGCAAAACAATATTATGACAACCATATTGGGCCTAATGGTTATAATGACGACGCAATTCGGGAAACTTGGCGAAAAGCATTTTCAATTGCAACTCCGGAAGTGTGGCGGAACTGTATGTCCAAGTGCGAGAAACTAATAGAAGATTGATGGACTCGTGAAAATAAAATAAACGAAATAAGTCCAATCATAATAACAATTGAAGCGCTCGGGGCAACAAGGGACATACGCCACATATTACAGAAAATTAGGATTACTTCATTTTTTTATTCTACAAGAAGGTCGCAAGCCACTAGTGAAATATTTTAAAGAAACATCAATAGATGGCAGCACCATACCTAAAAACCTTTGTTGCCTACGCAGAATAATGTAGTTATTTGCAATCAACAACGACACAAGCCACAACATGGCGGACGGACCGCATGTGCCTCTCAAGAGAAATTAATCTGAAAGTAATATAAGCAGTAGTGAAAATAATAGTGATTTCAGTGCTGACGATAGTATAGCAGATAGAGATTATCCTTCAACTGTTAGTGGATCTGAATCTCCATTTGAATCTGAACAATCCGTAAGTAAACAAAATTGTGGCTTATGACATTAGTATCTCTGGACTTTACAAGGATTTTTATATTGACTGGTGTAGGGAAAAAAATATTACCCCAGTCAAAGAAGACAAGTATCGAAGAATATTTTGCAATGAATATAACATAGGCTTCAAATTGTCGAAAAGCGATACGTGTCTAACATGTGATTCAATGAAAATTGCTATTCAAACACCAACTGCTAACAAGAATGAAGAAGACATTAAAAGACTGAAACTTGAGCTTGAGTTACATCCAAAGAGGTTAGAAAGGGTAGAGGTAACATAGGAAGCATTTCTCGCTGCGCGAATTTTGCCAAAACCGAAAAACTGGGTGGAAGGAGTAGGGAGGTGTTCTGGGCCGGACTTAAATATTTGTATTGTAGTACCTAATTTTGGTGGGTAATTAAAAGATGAAAATTTATGAGACGTTTGTTTGACTTTATTTGTTAGCACGATTCTTGTATGATGAGGGCAATAACACTTTATCAATATATAACTAGCTAAGGGCCGATTCCACCGTTGTGTCAAACGAAGTTTAAATTATTAAACGAAGATTAAAATGACATTGTTAATATAAAAATGTCATTTTAAACACCATTTAGTAATTTAAACTTCGTTTTTGTTAATATAAAAATGTCATTTTAATCTTCGTTTAGTATTTTAAACTTCGTTTAATAAAACGGTAAAATCGACCCTAAGTAAAAGTTTATAAGTACTTTTTGCTCGAATTACACAAAAGATTTTTTCTACGATCACACCAAAATAAAATAAATAACTAAATTTTATTAGAAATGGGTTACCTTTTCGTTCGTTATAATATTTTAAGTTTATTTGACATAGGCCTACTGTTCTAAGAGAAAAAAATGTTTTGGTACTTATATCCTGGTAATTATTTATGATTTAATTATTTACGGAAAATACCGTCCAATGAATTAAAATATTAGAAAGGCAATTAATAGTTATTTATGTAACCAGTTACGAAATGCCTTATTTTGTGTAACGAGTAAATATTTGCAAAACGAGCGGAGCGAGTTCCCGCAACATGAACGACTTACACAAAACGGCATTTCGTAACGTGTTTATATACAAGATTTTTTCTAATTTTGACGTGATTATTTATAAAATTGTGTTGAAAAATTATTCACCATCATTCTTGTGTAGGTACTTCCAATCAAATATTTTAGAAAATTGTTGTATTTGATTGCCCTACGACGTTTTTTTTTTTAATAGTAATAATAAAAATAAGGGACATGTGCAGTGTTGCCGATCTAATTTTTGACATTACCCGCGAGAAATTTGAAAAAAAAACATTTTTACCCATTATCCTTAAAGAAGTACGTCAAAATTTTACCCCCAACATTTCTGGGCAGTTTTCAATAACGGTGTTATTTTAAAAATTAAACGCAATTTACAGCTTCTCTTTTTTTGTTTTTAAACGTAATGTCATATTTTCAAATGTGAAATGTCACTATTCATTGCCTCTTTTTCGATATTTGGTTTTTTCGATTTTTCGTTTTTTGGATTTTTGGATTTTTCAATTTTTTATTTTTAGATTTTTCGATTACTCGATTTCTCGATTTTTCGATTTCTCGGTATCTCAATTTCTCGATTTTACGATTTTTCAACTTAGAAACCAAAAACGAGGCAGTTTTATTTATTTTCATTTCGTAACTGGTGACATAATCAACTTTTCGTAATCAGTTGCATAATGTTCTACTTTATGCAAATGTCCATATAAATATTCATTAAATTTATTTAAGCCAAAAATTATTGCAAGGATCTCTCTTTCAATTTGGGAATATTTTTGTTCGGACTTTGATAAGGTACGCGAAGCAGAAACTATAGATTTCTCAATATTTTTTTTTTTTTTTCAAAAACATGACATATCATGGCCCTTATTCCCACATTTGATGCATCTACGAATAATTTAATCGGCTGAAAATGCACAAGAGCATCATTTATTTTTGATTTATTCCAAAGATTCCTTGCAAAAATTATCCCAAATCTATTTCACCCATAAAAAATTAAATAAAAAAAAGTCCTAAAGCAAAATCATATCCTCCTTCCTGTTAGTGACTTAAAAAAATTACTTCCCAAAAAACGGTCCTCAAGCCAGGTCCCTCCATTTTGTGGCGATAGTACTGTTTTTTTTTTATTGTGATTATTTTCTTCGCGGAAACTTTGGCTTTACACTTAAAGTAACACTATTATAGAGAATTACTAAATAAATAGTTTTGAGAAAACTATTGAAACCAGTTGTGAAGTTTGAAACGAATAAATTGGCAATGAAATTGATATTTTTGTATTTGATTGTATGTTTCTCTTTTCACTTCCTAAAAAAAGATTCCCTATGAAACAAGAAATAGTAAACAGTTTATAATAATAACCTTTATTTGCTACTTATAACATGTACCAATGACCAAGTCCGATTCTGTTTATTTTCAAATCAACAAATATGGACGTCGACAGAATCTTTAAAAATTAAATATCTCACCGAAATAAATATAAGTTTCTTTTATCTCCGTCACATTTCGCAGGTTTATTATAAATAAAGCTTTTTACAACACATCTTGGCATTTTCAACGTTAATTTCCAAAATTTAAGTCACTAAAATACCAAATTAATTCTCGTTGACACATTAAATTTGAATGGACAACAGTCTGACATGTAATGTTCTCAACTGTGATTGGTGGGTGTGAATCATTTTGAAATGGGATTATGCGCAGTGTCTTATGTTCCATCTAAGGTTTGTATAATCTAAGGTTACATCATAGGCGAGCAGAAGCCATGTCAAATAATATGAAAGAGGAAGTAAAATCAGTTAAACAAATCAATAGAAAAGTATTAGTTATTGCATTTGACTTGTAGCAAAATCTTCCAACACCTAGTCTTACAGTTGGTCTGACATTCTACTTGTGAAAAGCTTGGACTTACAACCTTAGTATTCACGATTGCATATCTGGACAAGCAAGCATGTTTATGTGGACAGAGGCTACAGCCAAGAGAGGAAGTGAGGAAATAGCAAGTATTTTATTGAAGTACCTCTCATCTAGAGAAACAAATGAACAATGGGAACTTGTTGTTTTCACTGATAACTGTGGAAGCCAGAACAAAAACTGGCTAATTATGGCACTATGGCTACAACTTGTCAGGAAAAAAAAATTCAAAAGTATTGAACATAGGTTTTTGGTATCAGGGCATACCTATTTGCCTTGCGATAGGGATTTCGCCCAAATTGAAAAACACGAGGTATTTGAGACAAATTTATTGCCCAGAGGACTGGTACGATGCCGTTAGAAAAATTAAAAGGGCCAATCCATTCGTAGTTATTGTTATGGAACAGAAAGATTTCCTATCGTTTCAAAAAGTTCCTATGGTGAAAAAAAAAAACATAATTGAAGATAAAGAGCCTGTAAATTTCACAAAAGCACGCTGCTTCCGATTTGAATCGGGTGAACCTAATACGATGTTTATAAAACATGAACTAAATGGAAATTTAAAAAAAGTTAATGTTGGAAAGCGTGGAAATAGGTTAGTTCTTCAGTCAGACGATATTATTGACAACTAAGACTGCAAATACAATGAACCTGTAAAACTGAACAGCAAGAAAGACTTAAAAAAACTTTTGCGACACATACCACCTATCAATCAAAACTTTTATGTTACTATTTTCGAGCAGTGTGCTGGAGAGCACATTGACGAAACTGAAGATCAAAATATTGCGGAAGATGTGGATGGAGAAGAAGACTAGCGGAAAGCTGCTTAATATTTTTTACCTGTACTAGTATTTTTTTATTGTAACCAAAGAATTTATAAGATTTATGTTAAGCTAAGAGCTACTTATTTTATTTTTTTAAGTTAGTGAAATCTAGAAAATGTTGTTTTATTTTGATATAAGAAAGGCACATGCCACACTTTAGCAAAAAAAAATCCAATAAATTCGAAAAAAATAAACTTTTTTGTATTTTGTTTTATTTACGGAGAAGAACTCAACTCACTGAAACCCTATGACCCAAAACTCACAATTTTGCAAAACAAACCCAATTTATAGATTTGACTAGAATTTTCCAAGTCGTTTTTCTCAATAATGTTCCAATGTGGCTTATGCACCTTGTTGCCCCGAGCGCTTCAATTAATGTTAATGACAGTGATGATGATGTCGATTATGATATTTTGGATGATAATGACCGATTTTCATTTTTGTTGGCAAGTTCAATTTTTTTATTTTTCATTTGAAATTCTCTAGAAGTAAGGATTCCGGAAAATTAATGATACCAATTGCCAAAAAAACAATAGGGTATAAGTTTTATGTTTTTGGGACCTAGATTTTTAAATTTTTTACCAAAGGAAATATATTTCTCAACTTATTCGGTATTTTATTTTAGAAAAAAAATTAAATCCTTTTTAATAAATATACCAAGGAAAGATATTTATAAATGTTTTGATTTGTGAAAACAAATTAAACAATGTGGTAATATAAAATGTTAGTAAGATGCACTTAAAAATAAAAAATAAAATAAACAAATAAAACCAGCCCACAGACAGCTTTGACTTTGTTGGAATTTTCTTTGTTTGTGTTAATTTTGAATTTTTGGATAAATTAAAATGTTAAATTTAAGTTTAATTGTAATAATTAATGCAAATAAAGATTATTATTATTATTATTTTAGGTATATTTCAAATTTCTATCTTGAAATTTCTAATTCAATGTAACTAAATTAATAAACATTTCTGAAAACGTTTTTCTGTCTCATAACAAACATTTTCACTGATTTTACCTCTATTTTATATATTTCTGTTATAAATTTGATCAAAACGAATTAAATTTGTAAATAACGTAAATTCGACCGAAACGAAACATTAAAAAACAGAATCGAACCTCACAGACGTTATAAAATAGAGCAAAGCGTTCGAAATGACGCAAAAAACGTGTCGGTATTTTTGTGTCGAACAGTAAATCGGCAAAACGTGTTTAAATCACTGTCCATTAATCGATCAAAGTGACCAGATCAAACACGTTTCGTGTACCGAGGGGGGTTTTAAATGGCTACTAATTGGAAAAATTAGGATTTAAAGTAAATTAAATAATCCTCGTCTTCTTCTTCTACTTCTTTTCATCTTCTTTTTCTTCTCCAGTTCTTTTCCTTGAATAAAACACACTTACATTTTTTATAGAAAAGAAAAAGTGCTACAATTTAGACTCAGAACTCCAGCAAATGTTAGAGAAAGAAAATTTGCAGTTTTTACTTCTACATCATAATAAAAATTACCTTGAAGCACTCTAAAAGCAATAAATGGTAAGAAAGTTACAAGAAAAAGAAAATCAGTAGGATAAAAGATTTATACAAAAAAGCCAAGATATAATTCAGAAGAAAATCAACTAGCTACTTCAAAAATGCAAGACAATACAAAAAAGGGAATATATAATGATACACAGTCATTATCTTACTTCAAAACATAAAAAAAGTGTAAAAGGTTGAAAATAGTCTAGCTTGGTTGTTGAGGATGCAAGTGATAAAGAAGTTAAGGTTTACTAGTCAGATGAAAGAGGTTGAAGCGATGCAGAATGTGTTTTTTCTATGATCACTGTCCAAAATAGACTTTTGCGCACTCAAATCTAACTGGGAACTTGGCTTTTTTCGTCATTGGTCAGAATTTGACATTATTGGGGGCTTGTTTATTTATATTTACAGTAAATTAAAGCAAGGTACCTAAGCATTATTCAAGCTAAACTGTATTTTAAAATAAAATGTAGACAAATTATCAAGAAAATAAAATGTAGACAAATTATCAAGATCATGACTAGTATCTCTCTTTATCCCTAATGGCCTATTTTAAAAAAAAATTTCTAGGTCACTCTGTATTTATTATAATGTGAACATCAAAAACATGATTTGTTGGTATTCATTTATTACATAAAATAAAACTATATTTTTATTAAATATATACACTGTCAACAACCAAAAGCAAAGTAGCATTTGCTTGATCCTAATATCGACTTCTTCAAATGCCCGGATTCAATTTTTTTGAATTTTGTATCTCGTCCTTAGAGAGAAACCATTTTTCTTGATATAAAAGAGGACTATTCTTTGAAAATTATACAGAGATATATGGCAGCATGGAGTAAAAACAAACATAAGCTGACGGGAAAATATTTTTGAAATGAAAGTGATGTATATATGTATGTTGATCAATTTTCAGATGGTTGTTTGTCTACCAACATAATCGCAAATTTTTTAGAATCAAGCTAAAGCCATCGCAACGTAAAAGTTATTAATAAATTATAGAGAATTGTACAAAAATTCTTATAAGTATTAAATGTTTTATCAAAATATTTAAATAGAAAACAAACGTATTAAAATAAACCAAACAATTAGGTTATCACTCCAGTCAATGGTTTATATTGGAGTAAAGAATTATCCTAGTTAATACGTTGACAATAATTAATCTGTTATGTAAATTTTTGTTTTAAATAGACTGTTGATAGTTGACAGCGGAGACTTAAGTAAGGGTTGTTGCCCGAAACATTTGTATAAAATTTTTTGTGCCACTGGTAAATTATCTTTAAATTTAAACATAAAATTAAAATGCGACAAATTCGAATAAAATAAATTTACACAACTTCAAAATAAATTAGTTATTTCGAACTAAGTATTTGTTCAGTTTAAGTAGGACTTCGAAACGACGTAAAAAGAGACTAATTCTGATTCTCATTTTCGCATTATGCAGCTCTCTCTTTGTCTCTCTCTCGCTCTTTTCCTCGAAATCGGTCCTTGATGCAACCATAAAAACTCGTATTAATTTTCTTTTTCCATTCGACGTTTCTACGAGCTCGAATTTCATTTCCTTGCGATTTTTATTTCGGCGAATAAATTCTTTGAATTAAAACGAACAATATCCTTTGAATTCCTGTACGGATTAAATGTTTTGGAAGACAATGTGACAACTATAAAACATAGATCGATATCTTTTCTTGATTTGTACTCGTAAAAAAATTATTTTGAATCATGAAAAATCGCGAATTCTAAAGTAGGATCCGATTACAATTAGAACACCACTAGGTCATAACCATTATTTCAAATTTCGAATACTTATTATCTATAACTATTAATAAATAAAAAATAAGTAAGTTGTTAGGTATAAAACAATATTTTCTATATCCCTATAATATTAACACTCCAATAAACCCTCAATAGGCGGCAATAACAAATTATACTTTGCCAAATAATGACGTAGATGTGTTCGGACCCTACCTCTGAAGATTTAAAAAACATCTTAACATAACCTTGAACGTCAATCTCAATAAATTACCCGTAAATAAATCAAGTGTTTGATTTACTCCGCCAGTAAAATAGTTTATAGCGATCTTTTTTTGGTTCGTGCGTTGTACCATAAACTTGGAATTGATAATCAGTAATGTTATCTGGTTGTTTTGGTCTTGGGAGTTACAGCATGCGTGACCGGAATCTCGTAGGACGCCTAGGACGGTCTCCCATAAAATTTCTCCCTCTAAGCATCGTCGCTATATAGTCGGAGACGCACCGGAATGTTAACTAAAAGAGAGGAATCTCCGGGGAAAAGTTGAAAATTACTATTCCGAAAGAGATTATGTCTGCAATAAAATCGTTCTTGTCATTTTTTCGGATGACTGAATTTTTGAAATTTCACAACATGTAGCTGATGAGATACAAGAGCGCTGGTTATATTGGAAAGGAACTTGATGTTTGACTACAGTAATTATATTAGTTGACAAGGAGATCGTTAAATAAGGTTAGAATCAAATGATTTACAATTTATAGGAGTATTTAAATTATTGTCATGGGATATTTTTAATTGCCTGCTTTTAAGTTCAGATTCCCTCTTAAGTAGTATGAGGAACGTTAAAAGAAGAAAAATGAAGACTTTTTTGCCGGAATCAATTAATTTACTAATGTTTGTTGTTTATAAAACCTCACAAAAATGATTAAACTTATATTTGTAAGCCTGATCAAGGCCCTCATGGTAGGGGAGCCAGTGATACATTAAGGTATGTTATTTGCGCAAGCCGTTATTAAAATAGAACAAAAAACTCGTAACTTGTGAATTAAATAACGGACTGCCTAACTGTAGGTATTATTATGATGAATAAAATGTTATTAAAAGATAATAAAACAAATTATTGCATTTATCAGGAACTGAACTCGGGTTGCGAAATCCAAAGCTGAGCGCTTAACGATCTAAGCCATAAAGGCTTAACTTAAGTTAATTAACTAATCAAATATGCGACAGCTAAATTTTCTACAACAGCTTTTTCAAAAGCACCAACAATCGTGCGTCTGTAGAAAAATATTTCCATCTTCTACAAGTCAAGAATGATCGGTAAATTTAAATATTACCTTTGAGCAAATATGTGTGTTACTACCATGTTTGTTAGTACAATAATCCAATAATATCCTAAGTTTATTTTCTAAACCTACATAAATAAACGAATTTTCATTTAGTTACTTCCATCTTCTTTATTTAAACCAATAAAGAGAAAATAAATATAACCTTTCATATACCAACCTATTTATTTTCGAACAAAGTTATTTCGACAGTTGATGAAAACATAATTACTTTCCGCGTATCGGTCAGAATGAAAACCATTCCTTTTTTTTTATTCACGAGAAATTCCTGCAACTAATTTAAACACCTTCCGTTCCCGACATAATTACAACTGCTTGCGCCGTATGTGCTTGCTTCCTTCCAACTATTAATCAACGTGCCAGACTACGCTAGCAACACGTAATCAATCACATTCTGATAATTCACAATTATCTGATATAACGCTGTCTGTTATAAGACTATCTATTCCCGTCTGAAGGACCCTTCGTGGATTTGTTAATTATAATAATTACTGTTGTCAAATTTGCAGCTAGATTTGTAGATTAAGTATGAGTTATGTGAATTGTAATAGATTTAATACAAAATTGGCTAGTTTGGGTATACCCCAAATTGAAACGGAGCTTAAATATGGTTGGTTTATGTCGTCGAGTCCGTTAGATTATCATCCCTTTAAATTGATTTTTGATGAAAACAATTAGCTAAAACAAATTTACGTGAAATATATTCATATTCTTTATTGATCTATAAATTAAAATGTAATGCCAAATGGCTATTGGACAAGTCAAGTGAGATTAGAGAATTAGGTACAAATAAAAATAAAAATTTCGCACAAAAATATTTATAGATATAAAATTAATTGAAAAAGGTTAATCTAATCAGAAAGATATAAGCGTTTAACATTTTCATAAAGTTCCTCTATAGTATAAAAAATTATGCCCAATAACAAATTTAGGGATATAATTTTTATCATTTTTTTTTTAAATCGTTAGGCACGGTATTATAAAGATGGGATTCTTAATAATTAAACGACTTTACAGAAAGTGTAAGTTTTACGTTTCGGATATAAATTGAATAATAAATCTGCTTGATTTGTCATCACAAAAACAATTTTAAAAGTAAAAACATATAATTACATTATAGAAATTTCTCTTATATCGGCCGGTGTTAGCCGATACTCGCCGAACACAAATTTTCTAATAAATGAGAGCGTCGAGCAATCGTAATGGATATGCTCGATGGTCTCATCTTCTTGTTCGCACCCTCTGCAGAGTGCGAATTCTGACAACCCCATGATATGACCAGTCAGAATACCTGACACTAGGCGCAGATTCTGTCTAGTCATAGTCAAGTATTTGTTTGCTGCAGTGTTGTCAGAATAACTTAAGAGCTCCCTGGCAACTCTGCAGTTTCTTGTTTCATCCCATCTTTCCTTGAATTTCAGAAGGGAATGTTCTTTAATTAGGTTTGTCACTACCCATTTTGTCAGGCCAATAGAAGGGCCAGGTCCAAAAAGTATTTGGTTGGCTGCTTTCTTGGCTAGTGAATCAGCAAAATGGTTACCTTTCGATGTGGCGAAACCTTTAATCCATCTTAAGGTGACCACATTGTTGATGGAGACTTCGGCCAAAGCTTCGTGACATTCTAGTACTAACCCTGAATAAATTCTTGGTGAGTAATACTTGTCTGCTATCTGTATAGATGAGCATGTTCCTTTCAGTAAACTAGACCAAAATAGAGATATTTTCTACGAGTCCGAGATGGAAAGGTGCGACATTAAGTGGACTTTGTATTTCCTAGAAATGTAAATGACTGTCCTAGGTTGTTGGTTGCTGGGAAAGCTAAAAATTGAACAATTTAGATTTTTAATACCTAAAATTTTGGTTCCTATTATCCAGGGTTCCTGGATGAGTGTTGTTGTATCTTGCAGCTCATCAAGGCGGAGGCATAATGTTGCCGTAGCCACCCTTTTGTGCTGCAAGTTACATTGTATGATAGTTACCTCTTTTATTGCTTCCCGGTCTTTCGTTAAAAATTGGGTAGCAAGGTGGTTTTTTATTCGATTATCCCTTCCTTCGAAAGTGAGGAGAAGGTGATCTCTTGTGACTCCTCGGAGTTTTCTTGCGATTGATATTTTTTCTGGCTCGAATTCCTCCTCTGTTGGCTTTAATTTGGGGAGAAGAGGGTCCTTTACCAAGGGGTCTTCACTGCGCCCCGCTTCAGCCTCTTTTCGATCTTTGGCCGTATAGTCAATGAGGTGAACGTATCATCCTCATTGTCATGTCTTCGTCGCCAATGCCGAAAACGAAGAGATGGCCCTTGGGGTCTTTTTTTATTTCATGGTGGAAGATGCACCAGTTTGGGTTTTGCCCCTCAAGTCGCCTGAGCACAACCTCCTTCTCGTCAAGGTCAGCTTGCGCTTCCTCTGGGATCAAGAGAGAGGCTTTGGTGAGCTTGGGGTGCTCGTCCATCACCACAACAGCGAGTGTTGCTCCTTCCCTTGTTTTTAAGATTGGCACCTTGGTTTTTAGCCATTTCAACATCAGGTTATCGTCGCACGCTACTTTGATGATTTCACCAGAGTGCGTCCAAGACCTGAAGGTGGGTGGCTTGGTTTTGCTGCAGGAGGTGGACAAAATTGTTTTGTCCAGCTCTCCCATCAGTGTCTTTTTGACAAGGATTTATCTTTAAGTAGTTATCTTACCGTAAGGGTTATCCTTGTCTATTATAGCTACTTTCAGGTGGATCGTAGTTGCATCCTTGTAGCTTATCCCAGACAGAACTTTGTGGTCCCGTCTTGGTTTTCCCCTTCCAGGGTGTTATCTCGGAAGAGTGTGAGATCGCGGCCTTTTCTTATCTTTAGTCGCGTCGTGTTCCTGGCCTCTTGTGGAGGCAGAACTAGCGTCGCTGCCTAAGTACTTGATTAAGCCGCTTTTGTTTTGTTTGGAGTGAGGGAGTTTGCTGAGGGTGGCGATTGCCGTAGCACTGCTTGCCTGCAGCTTATCCCTCTTCTTCTTCTTTGCTTCAGACCCAGAGATTCTCTTGCCTTTCCGAGGTCTGTTAGTTGGAAGTGAACTACTGTGTCCATCCTTCTTTTTTGGAGGTGGACGTCGCTGTCTAGCATCCTGTGCAGAAGCTGAACTTTGTTGTCCAGGCTCCTTTGCAGGAAGTGCGCGTTGACGTCCATCCTCCTTTTTTGAGGTGATCATCTCTGCCCAGCCTCCTGCGCCGGAGTAGGATTGTTAAATCCCTATGGTTCCCACGAGTAGCTAGGGAAGGAAAAGTCGACCGATGCAGAGCCTCGCAAGCGCCGGTAAGGCTAGATACAAGAGGGTGTCGTCAGGTTCCCTCAGGCCGATATAAGAGAAGCACCTTTTGGCGACGTTGCCAACTACATTAAATATGTAGGCTGGCTCATGAGCTAGGAGGTGCCTATCATCTTAGGAGGATGCACAATGGGCCTAATGAGTCCTAAGTGCCTAACCTAACCTAACCCACCCTCCACACGTAACAGATACAGATTCAGATTATAGAAATTTAATATAATATTATTTATAATAATGTTGAAATTCAACAAAAATATTTAAAAAATTGTCTTAAATTCACGAAAGTCCAAAAAGAATTATTGTAAAGTGCTGATACAGTTAAAAAATCGATATAAATAAATCATTTCAATCATTTAATTATTTTAATCAGTCGAACATTATAAAAGTGATAACAAAACAATTCATTCAAAAGTACAAATAGTTATAATTCTCGAAATTACTGAAAGAATACATAATTGATAATTAATTTTTTTTTAAATATATGAAATAACTACTGATTTTTTTTTCAAATAAATCAATTTATATAAAATGCCACAATTTTCTCTACAATTTTCTCAATATTCGTTGTATACAGTCTTTCATTGAAAGTACAAGAAAAATAATGGTTATTTATTTTTTACCAAATTATAATTAGTTTAATAATAGAGTAATCTGCTCACTTTCTCTCAACCAATCAACAGTAGTAGTACACATATGTGTCAGCTTTACTGGAAATCTTTAAATCTTCAACACAGCGATGTCTAGCGCTTCCAGAAATTACATTCCCGCACTAAATTGTGAAATACGATTTAAATTCGGGATGAAATATCATCCCGGGTTTCTGGAATAGTTTATACCGAGGGTGTAATTTCGCGTTTCTTGTTTGGCTGTTTTGAATTATCGTCGCGAAATGTAATTCAAAACACGACGATTTCCGAATGGGTATAGTCTGGGTTTCCAGCAGTAGTCACGATGGGTATCATAGAGATGTTTGTTAGTATGATATTGCAATTAAATTTAAATTAACGTTTTACAGAAACACAATTTTTAATGTACAAATATTTTATATTTTCTTCTATATTCGATATAACCAATTTTTTAATTATTTATAACTCATATTTATAGAATAATCGCATAATATTCTTATTCTATGTATTCTGAGACACTGCAGATGTTTCACCCTATTAATTACCCCAATTAAACAGTACAATTAACAAATTATACTCGAAAAAAAAAAGTATAAAGTATAAAATAGTGCAGTTCTAGCTCAAACTTATACTTGATGCTGTTAACAAAGTGGTATGAATAGTTCTAGGCTGTCAAACGTTAGAGAAGGTATAAATTAGAGAAGATATAACTTAGAGAAAGAACGACCAAGAGAAGGTATAACTTAAAGAAGGTACGACTTAGAGGATGTATAACTTAGAGAAGTTACGACTTAGAGAAGGTGCAACTTAGAGAAGGTATAACTTAGGAAATGTATAACTTAGAGAAGGTATAACTAAACAGTTAATTCGGTGAATGTGGCTATTTTACTGTATGTACTGTAATATCAACTTCGAAAATCATTTATAGATGAAATATACAAATATTGTCATTATTTTTGCAATAAAAATTACCTGGAGGAAGATAATTCATTGGTAAAATTAAGTATGATTTTCATATATTTGAACAACACTGTTTAATAAAAAACTTATTGAAGCTTCCAATTATTTTTTTTCTCTATTTTTGATAAAGAATATTATTAAATATTTTTGACAAGATTTGACATCATGTGAAATTTGTCTATCAATATTGCGAACAAAGCGTGTCTTTTCAATAAAATATCTTTGAATAAAATGAAACAACGAAGAAAATTCCTATTATTTTATTTCGACTTGTCATGATGAAATAACCGATTACATCAATACTAAACCGTTCAGTCTTAGTCTATCTCGTTGCATATCTCTAAGCTACATCTTGGATATTCAATTTATTTTGCTACCGATTCAAAATAAAATAAAATTGATCGAAAGCTCAAAGGCATTTGCTCTCTCTGTATCTAAAATTTAACTGCCATCAGTATGATTTATGGTTCTCGGCTAGTTATCTATGTCTGCGACTTAAGATAGATCCTTCATTTAAAACAAAAACTTTTAAAACTTTGATTTACCGTAGTTTTTAGTCAGTATATTCTTGCGGGGAATTTAGGAGGTTGTTGGAGCTCAATGCGAACGTGATTTGGATGTATATCGGTTATATTAGAGAGGGATAAATTATTATAAAACTTTACTCAACAAAGCTTTTAACTATTGATAAGTTTTTAAAATGAAATTGGGTTGTAAAAACAAGACACAATTTTGGTGGATTTATATGGATTCTCCACCAATTTTGATGTTTTTTTTCTAAATTATAACCACCAATTTTAATGATTTTTTTGTTTTTTTTTTGTTTTTTTTTGTTTTTTTTTTTTTTAATTATAACCACCAATTTTAATGATTTTTTTTTATCCAATCTTTCACTAATTGTAGTTTTATCTATTCATCCACCAATTATTGTGACTATAAGCGTGTCAGTGAAATGGATATAGAAAATGGTGATACAGTTATATGATCAAGTGATTGTAAAGTATTTCCTTCTTTTGAAATTTTTCAAAAAAACGTTTCTGAAGTTCAAAAAAAGCGTCTACATATCGCCATTTGTTCAAGTATTTAATATTTTAAAACCGTGTGTGTTCACTGAAGGCGTAAAGTATCAAAGGCGGCATAAAAGAATACGGCAAGTACTGTAATGTAAAATATTTATAAAGAAAAACTTTTTAGAATTGTGTGCAACGGAAAAGCTGTCAACAACGGATGCATTAATGTGGAAGAGAAGACAAAACATAAGCAGATCCCGGATTATTACCAAAGAAAGTAATGTGTTACTTTGGCGTTACTTTAGATGCAAAGTAACACCTAAGTTATTATCGTTACTTTTTTATCATTACTTTTTAAAAGTTGTAACGCAGTTATAACGTAATTATACCTACAGTGTAATAGATAATAATGTAATAAATATTTTTTCTTTTCTACCTTTTAGTTACTAAATAATCAAACTTGTACAAACGTAAAAGGATATCAAACACTTCTTAATAGAGAACGACTTGCTTTTAACTCTGAGGAACGTGAAATATTGATCGATTTTTTTTATGCGAATAATATATATTTTTTTGTGTTAGGTTCCAATCCTATTATTCTATTTCAATGTTTTCTTTAAGATAACTGTTTTAGGGGTCTATTCTGTAACAATTCCTTTAAATTTAACGGCCTTTAAAAATATTGGCGGCCTTTAAAAATAGTTTCGTATTCGTTAATTTACTTCTATCATTATTTAAACAGATTTCTTTAAGATAGTCCTCTAATGTATTTTAAAGATCCGTTTAAATAATGACAGAAGTAAAGGAGAAAATATTTTAAAAGGCCGTTAAATTTAAAGGAATTGTTACAGAATAGACCCCTTAGTCATAAAACTATTTATTAGTTCAAAAATTCAAGGTTCCTCTACCAAAATTTTAAATAAAAAAAGTAACCCTAAACTTTTTTGAATTTCTCCGTTACGGTCCACTTTAGAAAAATAATTTTTGATCGCGTGTAATTTGACAGGTTCCAATCTTATTATTCTATTTCAATGTTTTCTTTAATATGACTGTTTTAGTCATAAAACTATTTATTAGTTTAAAAATTGCAAGATTCCTCCACCAAAATTTTAAATAAAAAAATTCTTATCCATAAACTTTTTTGAATTTCTCCGTTACGGTCCACTTTAGAAATATAATTTTTGATCGCGTGTAATTTGATAGGTTCCAATCTTATTATTCTATTTCAATGTTTTCTTTAAGATTACTGTTTTAGTCATAAAACTATTTATTAGTTTAAAAATTGCAAGATTCCTCCACCAAAATTTTAAATAAAAAAATTCTTATTCATAAACTTTTTTGAATTTCTCCGTTACGGTCCACTTTAGAAAAAAAAATTTGATCGCGTGTAATTTTATAGGTTCCAATCTTATTACTCTATTTTAATGTTTTCTTTAAGATTACTGTTTTAGTCATAAAACTATTTATTAGTTCAAAAATACAAGGTTCCTCCACCAAAATTTTAAATAAAAATTCTTATCTATAAAGTTTTTTGAATTTCTTCTACGGTCCACTTTAGAAAAATAATTTTTGATCACGTGTAATTTGATAGGTTACAATCCTATTACTCTATTTCAATGTTTTCTTTAAAATGACTGTTTTAGTCATAAAACTATTTATTAGTTTAAAAATACCCACCAAAATTTTAGATAAAAAAATTCTTATCCATAAACTTTTTTGAATTTCTCCGTTACTTTAGAAAAAAAAATTTTGATCGTGTGTAATTTGATAGGTTCCAATTCTATTATTCTATTTCAATGTTTTCTTTATGGTCATTTCGGTTGACGTTTGATGACGCTTCACCAGGTCCTCGACATATATATGGTAAAATGGAATTGGGAAAGATCCAAATTCACAGGTTTAAAGATACTTTATTGTTAATGATTTGGCGTAAATGGTGCAATAAATAAAGTTTATGCGGAGCTTGTTTTGTCATCAAAATATTATGTCGGATATTATAGAAATATTATTAGCTATACATTTGTATTAATATATTTTATTTATATTTGTATATTTACGGGAAAATCCATTCGAGTTACAAAAATTGGTGAAATTTGTTATAAATTACATTAGTATGTTTTGAATAATAATTTGAATAATAGTTTGTTTTTGCGAACTAACTGAAATTACTGTTACTTGTTTCCACACGTGTAAAGAAAATTTTCCGCACTCAAACTTAATCGGCAACATCTAATTTTCCAGTCGTTGACAGGAAAACGGCATTTTCACATCCCAGATGTGTTTCAGAAGTTGAAAAGTAATCTAATAGAGTGTTTTCTGGGTATATTAACCTCAAATTTCGCTATCCGAAACTAAGAAGAAAACTCGATCCGATATCCACTTCGAAAAACAAAAAGTCTTGGGTCAACAAATGATCCGAACTTTCTTGGCGTCTACGACTGCTATCGAAAAGAATGTAATTTGAAAAGTTTTAGTTGACGTATTTATATACCGACATGCGATATGCTTGATCTGGTTCTAGTTACAAATTGGTAGCTTTCTGTATATTCTATTAAGTATACGTCAAACGATAGTAGATAAACTTAAGTAATAATTGGGAAATTATACAAACAATAATTTAAACGTTTAGGTTTCCTTACATTCAACTAGAAAAAACTTGATTACAAGAATAATTTGACGTGTCCGATGATGAATTAGAATGTTTTCCCATATTTTATTAATTTTTTTCTATTTGATGTGTACACAACTTTGCACCAAAATGAAAAGTGACAGGCACGCCTGTAGAGCACAAGAACTACATAGAGAGTTAGGTTATCTGTTTTTGGCTTTGGACTATGGTGCACAACTAGCTAATAAATGAGTTTACGTTTACTTATCATCTGAAGAAGGGGGCGCAGTGTATAATCAATTCCAATAAATATTTTATAAAATTTTATACTTTTCTTGCATACCTCTTCTACTACTCATCTCTTAATAAAAGTTACCGACACATTTTTTAAGGATCGACGTAGGTCTAATTATAGTACAAAATATTGATATTCGCTTAAATATCGATTACCCGAACAAATTCGCTCAAGTATTTACTTGTAACTTTCCAAAAGCAGCTTATTTCGATATTACATCTAAATTATGTATATCGCCTAGGTAGATATTAAGTTAAGGTGTCATTAGGGAACGAGGTCAAATATTAGCTAACTTTAGTCTTTAACTTGGTTTTTATGTCAATAAGAAGTATGAAGACATTTTTTTTATTTCATAAATATATTTATGTTTTAATATTACCAAAATCCTTTGAATAGGGTATAAAAAGCTACTAGGTACATTTTTATCTTGCGGTAGATTCTGTAAATTTAATACTGTATGATTTTTACCGAAAAGTATTTGAAGATTCTCAACTTATACGAATATGTATGTTACATAAAAAAATATACTGCAAAAAGTGGTATGTCGTCTATTTTTGTTCTACCCTTTAATAAATAACATTTACCATTTTTTATTTGAATACCCGAACAACATAATGATATTTTAAAAATCACTTAGGGGTCATTTATAAATTTCAGAAAGGGTTATCTGTCAACGATACCCAACACTATAAAATTCGAAAACAAACGTTTAAATCAACCTAAAGATATAGTGGAATCGTTTTGTAATATTTTTTTCATAAAATTATACACCAAATGATAATACTGTTAAAGATTCTTTAGAATACCAAAATTATAACAATATAGTTAACATTACCTAAGTAACGGAAGCTAAAGTACTAACTGCTCTAAAAAACAACAAGTGGATCGGATAATGTTCCGGCATTTTCGGTGAGAGAGTGTGCACAGGTATTTTGCAAACCTCTTACTATTTTTAACCTTATTTTTAAAACTCAACAATTTCCTGAGATGTGGAAGTTAACTAGAGTTAGTCCAATCTTTAAAAATGGCAGCAAAAATGATGTATCCAACTATCGTCCTTTCACAATTCAGAACACTTTCTCTAAAGTTTTTAAATACTTGTGCATACTTTCCTTTCATTTCAGTTTTGCCAAATCATTAGTCCAACCCAACATGGTTTTATTCCTGGTCGCTCTACTGTGACTAATATAATCTGTATAATTCATTGTATTTCTGAAGTTTTGGATAGAAGAAGTCAGGTTGATGTTATTTACACTGGGATAGAATTGATTACAAACTTCTAATAAGTATCTTAAATGAGTTAAACCAAATTTGGTAGATTTTCACAAAACTTTTATTTAAAAAAAAAATAAAAATTAGAAAATTAAAAACACTACACATGACATGTTTCGAAGTACAACTTCTTTTTCAAATGTGACTAATTTATATGTTATTGATGTATTTTCTTAATTACTTTGTTTGGTTAAATTACTTCGCATATATATTGGACACCGAATTGTAAATTAGTCACATTTGAAAAAGAAGTTGTACATGTCATGTGTTTTTAATTTTTTAATATAAATTTTATTAACAATCACCCGTGATCAGCTGTGAAGCGACAGACAGAATCGTTTTTGCAAACCGACTGTTAAATTTATGAGTATTTTTTATATAAAATGATTTGAAACAATTACGTCCTATTTATGTTGTTGAATTAAAAATAAATTGGAGTTAAAAAAATATTAAATAGATTCATTCTGAATAAGATAAAATGAATAATGGAGTAATTTAAATAATTCACTATTTCTGAGTAGTAACTTTAATAGATTCCAAACTAATTTTCTCCTTTTTCCTTTCAGGTAAGTTCTGAATAACTCAACGAAAAATGGGAAATGCTTTTATGCGGTAAGTTTTTATTTAATTGCTCTTTTAAAAATTCGAAACTATGAATATCCCAAATAACAATTTGATATTTTATAAAAGCTGAAAAAATGTTTACAGAACAAAATTTATAAAATAGAATATTAGCTAAGAACATTTCCGGAACATTCTTTCAACAGTGATAAACACAAAATGGGCGCAGTATTACAGAACTATTTGGTTCTTTTGTAAATTCTATAAGATTTGTTGAATGCAGTTACCGAACAGTTACTACACATTCACACAGACTTTAAACAAATGTTTTTTTAAACTTTTATAACTGTTTTATAAATTTTCAATTTTGAGGTTAGGTTGCATATCAAAATCAGTAACATTTTAGTTTTTTAAATGTATCTGGTGAAAACAAATTAATTCTATATTTGTCATAAAAGTAAATTCAAGGCGATATTAGTAAAATGGCAGTATCTACTTAAGAGATATCTATAACGCGGTTTAGACATAATGTATGACCTACAATAAAGTCGTTTTTGGATGCGCAGCAAGAATTACTGTTAATTATATAGCACATACAATACTAAATTTTTAAGCGCCTCGAGTTTGATTCATATTTCTAATACTTTTTCAGTGTGAAACAAAAATTAAATTTATGAAATTTGATTTTTTTTTTAGTAATAAGATTATGCTAATATTACTAATGATTAAAATCTTTAATTAACATTGGTTTTGTCTTAAATACCAGTAAAACCGACAGTAGATTTAGCTTTAAAACTGTCTTAGGTTTTTGTTAAATATGGCGGCTATTCAGAGGTATTAGAAAGTTATTTTAAGACTGAATCATAATTATAAAATATTATTGTAGTAAAAACAGCTGTAATACAATAATTAAGTTGTACTACTCATTTCTACAAAACAAGTTCATCATAGTTTGTTGTATAATAGTTTCATATTGCTGCACTATATGACAAAATATAACATAACCTTACTAAATCGTTTCCGATTTAAGTATTTGGGGATTGAAATGATTAGATTTGTTTCTACAGCTTTATAGAGCAAGCATAATTTTTAATATTACGAGAATAAGCAAATTTAACATGGACATCGCCAAAAATATGGCTTTCTTTTAGTATTGGGGCATGATTATTCAGAACATACCTAATTATTATCTGGCTAAATGATAGTTTTTTTTTGAGTGTCTAGACAAAACATCAAAATGTTTTACTAATATTTTTTACTGTTCTCTGAAAAGCAGGTACCACTTATTTTTTATATTTCTTCACTATTTAAATCTGACATTTTCAGACCATACACTCACATACAATTGGTATGGGAAGTAGTCGAACAAACATAAAATACAAAAATAATATGGCGTAGGTACTACCAAATGTAGTTGCTTTATTTTTTTATAAATATTTTTAAAGGGATAATACTATTCTTAACTAAAATAATAGTGTATTTCGACAATATATTACAGTTATTTTAGAGTTTTCATCAGAAGCAAATTGCTATTGATGCGGAATTATCTCACACTAATATTTATATAACTATTTTTTAAAGCGTTATTATGAGGTTAAGAAACAGTTATATTTGTATGACCAAAAAGTTCTAAAGGTAATCCAGAACAATAATATAGAATAACTATAAAGCAATTTTATTTTATAAGCTGAAATATTGTATAGAACAGTTGTATAAATGTTTATGTAACAATTTCATAGTTATCGTGAAAACTATTTTATAATTTTGCTGTAAGAATATTGTAAAAACTAATTTATATAACTATTTAGTTTCAGAGAACAAAATAGTGATTTCTGCAACTGTAGTACAATAAATTAGCATTCCAGAAACAACAATATAATATCAATAAAATATAATAGTCTTGTAAACTAAAAATTATAAAGCTACTTTGTTAGTTGGGATACTAATTACTTTTCTCTAAAAGCTGTCTTTATAAGTACGATTATACCTTCATGGAAATTTATTTACGTTTTGATTTTAATTTGAAAGGGTTCCACACAAAAAAAGAATAAATTGAAAATTACAATTTCGTTACAAAATCAGAAAGCTGTGGCTGAAAATTTTTGTTGGGTTTAATAATTCAACCAAATGTTTAATTTTGGACACATAGTGCAATGTTTCTTAATTAAAATAATAAAATTGTTATAATTTGAAAAGAACATAAATTAAAATTAGTATGATAAAGTAAATAATAGAAATAATACATAATTTCTTATAACTTTAATTTTATTGGGTGTATTGATAAAAAAAATAAATAATACAAATATTTCTATACATTTAAAATTCCTATACCAAAATGAAAATGTGGATCTTCTATCTGGCTTTTTTCAAATTAAATTATTATAATTTAATTATTAGTAAAGGGGCTATGTTCATACGGGGCCATTCCTTATGTAAATTAACATGGAAAATCGCTTAAGGTGAAAAATAGCAAAAAACGTCAATATCAAGGTCACGCGCCGAGAATCAGTAAATAGGATAACGTTAGCTCGCGGTTGGATAACGTCGGGAATCCAAGATGGCAGCAATCGTTGACCTAAACAATAAAAATATACAATGTAAACGAAAAAACAAAGCCAGAAGGGCCTAAGTGTGTATCTTTATTGTTTTTGGTCCGTTTCAAACAGAAAAAACAGCATTATGTAGAGAACGCGGTATAGATTAAAGTCGAACAGAAAAATCATGCGCAGAACGAAAGCCAGAAGGGCTTAAGCATGTTTCTCGAATATAACTGGTCCTACTCAAGCGGGAAAAACGATATTACATAGAGAACGTGGTATAGATGAAGGTTGAAGAGAAAAATTATGCGCAGTGACAGGTCAAAAGGCCTAAGCTTCAATTTCTGTTATTGTTGGTCAGATTTAAACGGTTAAAACCACATTATGTACAGAACGAGGTATAAATGAACGTTTAACGCTGTAGTTACTCACGTCGCGTGCAATAAACACTTACTTTTTACACTTGTTGCATAAATAACTTTTTTTGGCACATTTTATATCTGTATTAGAATACCTAAGTGTGTAAAAAATCTTCAACTTATTACTACACAAAACAAACCCCAAAAAATATCACTTAACGTTGCTCACGTACTAAACACAACTTGGACTGAATTTGACAGATAACATAATTTTGAGTGATATACAACTTATTTTCACACATGCGCGTTACAGAACGGTACACTGAAAACACCAAGCTGTCGCTTCTCCTTGATAGGTATTCTCGGCCCTTCTGGCTTTGTTTTTTCGTTTACTTCGTATATTTTTCATTGTTTACGTCAACGATTGCCGCCATTTTGGATTCCCGACGTTATCCAACCGCGAGCTAACTTTATCATATTTACTGATAAGCTAGACTGATAGCTAGATTCTCGACGCGTGACCTTGATATTGACGTTTTTTGCTATTTTTCACCTTAGCGATTTCCCATGTTAATTTACATAAGGAATAGCCCCGTATTTTATTTAAAATGTAGCAAATTAAAATTAAAAAAATGTCCTGTTTCGGGAATTTTCTTAAAAATGGATGTTTTAACTAAAAATTAATTTACTATATACCCTACAGACACACTACTATTTGTCTGCAATTTAAGTTCGTTAACAATAACAAATTGATTATTAACCTGTGTCCATCATCAAAACAAAAATACGAAAGTCAATTTGCGATAAGCTCTCAGCTTGTCCATTTCCCGACCGCGGTTCGAACTTCCTTTATATCCCGAACGAGATTACGTGTTGTCATAGCCCTCGGGCCGGCTGCGTCCCGATATTTTACATTAAATCAATTGTCAATAGAAGGGGGTCAGGCGGGAACGGCGGATAAACAATTTCTAGGACGCGCTTTGTTCGCCCGGGAAACTCATTTCCACCGAAAAAATAAAAACCAGCCCAAAGCAGGTAGTGAATTTACGGATGATGCCCGTAGAATGATTGGATTTCTGGGACGATGTGAAAATAATACAAGCTGAGACTGAAAGTAATCCCTTAAGAGAAAATATAGACCGTGAAAAACTGATCGCCGATTCAGGGTGAGAAATTGTTTCTCGGGTAGTCATGTAAATTTAATTAGAACCTGTCTAGTGAATTCCAGACTTGCAAAATAATTTAAATCCTGCGGTAAAAACTTGCTAATGTTCTCATCCTAAAATAAGGAGATATTTACAGACACTTTATACACTTTTCTTGTACACACTCTAAATTTGTATCAAAATGAAAGTAGGTCAGCGCTTCTTAAACTTCGGGGGGCGCGGCGAAGTTCTAGGTGGGCGCGCAGCACTTTAAAATAGATACAAATCATTTGTGGAGACCATTCTAAGATACTGTACTGTTGGATAGGGTGGTGCTTTTAATTCTACACTTAATATATTACGAACAGTTTAAAATATTGAACTAAAAATTATTTTTAATAAACCTAAACTTTTTGGAACTAAAAAACTTTAAGACGAAATACAAATTTTTAATATCAAGTCTCTATTCATATATCAACGTACCCTAAAAATTTTAAATAAAAAATCAGTTAACCAAAGATCTTTTTTTTATTATTATGACCTCCTACTTTTAAATATGAAACAAATTACTGAAGTAAATACATTTTAAACTGTAGTAAAGAAATATATTTTATCTCACAATACCAAGTTTTTTTTTTGTAATTTTTGGCCAACCCTAATGTCTAATCCTTATTTACTGCAAATTCTCACTGATTTTTTTAAAATGTATGCTATAAATATAAATATATACAGGATATTTTATAACTATTTAGAAATATTTTAACTATAGAATCCAAAGCTCAAAATATGAGTTAGACAGGAAACATTTTATTTTGGTGATTTGCGTCAAATCTTCACATTTTAAGCTCAGGATTCTATAGTTAAAATATCAATTAGCAATGAAACACCCTGTACAGTGTATATAGAGATAGGACGGTTAAAATCGATAAATCTATAAATAGATGATTGGAACTTAATCTGGAAAAGACACTGGTTAAATACCTTCAAAAACATGAAATAAGTATATATTTTTAGCAAATCCAAAGCAGAATTGATACGTAGTCTGAGAACTAGTATTTTTTAAATTGCTTCATACATAAAAAAGGGAAAATCCCGCAATATATCTATCGATTTTTGAAATAATCTGCTAAGCACCGTGTAAGTGGAATTCTACTGCTGAAAATGGCAGTAAATCACTGAAAATATAACTAAAAACCGAAAAAGTAATATGAGATTTCGAAGTTGTGTAATTCAAGAGATTTAAAGTGTTTAAATAGATGGTATGTGGAGAAATAATCGCTTTGCAGAATGTAAAATTCAAATAAATGAAATTTATGATGGATTTTTTTACAACGAATTTGCTTTACGATGTGGAATTCAAGCGCTCAACAAACATTTGCGGTTGCAATTTAATTGAAATTTAATTTCATATTTAAATCATAGATCACCCTTTTTTAACAAACATTAATTTCATAAAATTTCAAATTAATTTAGAAAATTTATCGTGGCTAAAAATATATACAGGGGTGTTTATTAATTGATTACCGATACCTAGGGTGATTTTAAAAATCAAGTTTAATATTAACATATGTCATAGATCTCTTAATTTTTGAGCTACAGGGTGTTACAGTTTTATGAAAAAAAATTACGTTTTCTTTTCGGATACCCTACTTATATTAACAAATAAAGAGAAATGTAAAGAGTAAATTATGTTAACTAGGAAATTTTTTCCTAAAAATTACTATTAGTAACTGAATACATATTACCAAAAATTAAGGTAGCTATTACAGACAGTATTGCTTTACAAAATAAGCAATAACAGACAGTTAAAAGTTAGAAGGTAATGTCTGGTCTGCCTCATAAATATTCTAATGGTGTAAAAGGAAAAAATTGACTACAGGCGGTATTACTTGGTCATGTAGGTAATAGCAGAATAATAAAAAGCTAGATACAATATTTTGGCCTGGCGGTAGCTTTTATTGTTCTGGCCTGACAGTAGTTTTTATTATTCTGGCCTGATAGTAAACTATAAAATTAGTAATATTTTAACTTATTAAAAGGAACGGTATGGAAATCAAGGAAGGAGATATAATTCTAAATTACAGAATATATTATTTCCTATCAGAAGTATCCTTATTAACGTTAGACTTCATCATCATCATCATCCTCAGGTAAATCGTTATCAACATCATTATTCTGCAGTGGAAGGCAAGACTATCCCTCTGATTAAAATTTCATAGTTTAACTCATGAGTTTTTATATGTTTGGGAATAATTTTAATAAAAAGGATATCAGTCAGAAAAAAAAAATATAAAAAGCAATATATTTAATTAAATAAAAGCACAAATTGTATCACTAACAAAAAAATTTTTTTACTCAACAGGCACAAAAATCAACTTTAGGTAAAAATCTATATACCATACACTTTTATTAGTGTACAATGAGTATTTAGCAAAATATTTATAAATAAACACTGGACCTAGTACAATATGCAGGTATTATATAAAACTTGACCTAGTACGATATGCATATGTATAGAAAAGGTTAAAATAAGAGGTAAGAAAGTATTAGTAAAAAATACAAGACATGCAGTTAGTTTAGTTAACCTCTGATTATACCTTTTAATCATTAAGGAGCATTTTTTAACGTTAAAGATTATTTTTTATCGTACGGAGTTTGAACTAAAAATTTTAAAAGAAAAAATGATACGCCACTGCTTTTTCTAAAAATCAAAATTGTTTTTGAAAAATGAAGAGTTGATATTGATATTTACTTTTCTTTTTAAAATCATCCAAGTATTTACATTCTTAAGTATCGGTACTTAATAAATACCCTGTATAGTCTTAGAATCACTTTTTCTAAGCATATGTCCAACGGCTTAAGAAAAAAGATGGTGGAAATTTGCATATAATTTTTCTGCGATTTTCCTATGTTCTAAAAATTTAAAGGCCACCCTCTACAGTCAAGCTAGAAATTTTTTACGGATTCCTAAATTAATGTCTTTAATTGCAACTTAAAATAACTGAAAATTTCAGTTACATTTTTTGTACCTATAAATGCGACTCAAGTCAATAAGTTTTTCGGGCTAGTAGCGATAAAAGTTTTCATATTTTTGATGGGCTAGCGTGGAAAAATAGGTCAAAATATCCTTAGAAGATTACGCCCTTATTTTAACCACTTAGCACGTTCCAAGAGTTAAGCCTAGTTCTATTAGTTAATCATTTAGTGAACACGGCATGCGTGGAAATATGGGGAAACAACACCTTCTAATTTTGTTAAGGAAAATCCACGTTATCCCCAGGGGCTACTCGTAAATATTTTTTCATTCATGTACTTTTTAACCCTCTTCAAGGCTTGTATGCGAAAATGGGGCAGCTTAATTTGACGGTTTATTCGTAAAGTTCAATCAATGGCTCAAGCACTGTAGTTTACCTCCCAAATATGGCCGATTTGTGACTGCCTTCGA
Organism: Psylliodes chrysocephalus; assembly: GCA_927349885.1. NCBI lineage: Eukaryota > Metazoa > Arthropoda > Insecta > Coleoptera > Chrysomelidae > Psylliodes > Psylliodes chrysocephalus. The sequence goes on from OV651825.1 coordinate 2,951,995, forward strand.
TTCTTATGACGAGACAAATTAAACAATTTGATAATTTGACATTAATCAAAACTTATTATGAATATCGTCCATCTAAAAAACATTGTTCTCCGCACTTATCGAACACACCTCGTATGTACAACGAACTACGAGCGAGATTTCTTGTGACAGCAGCTGTTTACAAGCAAGAAACTTTCAACTTTCCCATAGAAGTTAAACAGGGGATATCAACATTCGATAAATCCTTCGCTGTTATGTCCCAGACAACGGTGACATTCTTGTCTAGCCCGAAGGACGAGAACAAAACTCCTGTACCCGGACGCCTAACGAACTAATCCCGCGTTCCCAAATGAAAGTGGATTAATTAATAACAACCAGGAGAATGAGTGAGTGTTGAATAGGCGCATGGAGGAGACATTTATTAGGCATAAAATAGGTTATGTAATGGAATAGAATCGTGTAGAATCCTTGAGGGAGGTATAACGAAGCGGGAATAAAAGTGTACGTTCTTGTTGAATAGTTAGCGAGTTGTTAAGCTTTGACAAGGGATGTTAAATACATGCTGTTCTTTATAGAGAAGCGAGCTTTGTATAGGTTAAATGCAGGGAAAGGTAGAATTGATGCGATAAGGCACCATTTGATCTATCTTCAGACAAAAGAATTAATACTTATTAATAATTATTATTCAAAGGAAAAATATTATGTTCTACTTATATATTTTTGCTAAAATAATCACTCTACTATCCTTTAATTTTTTAAATGGCTTGTTTTATCCATTTTTAAATTCTTCTGGTTTAACTGGCTATAAAAAATGTATAAAAGATAGGATTTAAAATAATTAATTTATGAGCTACAGGTTTTTTTTACTTTCGTAACAAATTTTAACATCTCATCTTAACTAACTGCGCCAAAACTGGATGTTTGTTCAAAGAAACACTACAAATAATAATAATATTCAACTCTTGGCTCATTGCAAACGAACCAATCCCTGAGTGGTTAGTCGAAGGGAGAACAACACTTATACCGAAAAAAGGCAACCTAGCTGAGCCAAAGAATTACATGCCGATCACCTGTCTCAATTCCTGTTGTAAGATATTTACCCGTATCTTGTATTATAGGCTCTTGAGCTCAGTGGAACCGTTTCTGAATGACGTGGTAGAGCAGCGAGATAGAAAGGGATTCCAGGTATGTAAAGAGAACTTACTAATAGACAGGTGCATCACACAAGACTCGATCCATTACAAGCGAAACCTGTTAATGGATTACAAAAAAGCGTTCGACACAACATCACATGAACTACTATTACATCTGCTACGAATTCTTTCTGTGCCCATGCCTTTGGTAAGATGCATCGAACAACTTATGCTCCTTTGGAAATCAAAGTTTCTCATAACAACTGGAAACTCGAAAGTATTAACAGAGTCAGTAACATTTAGGAGAGGAGTTTCTCAGGGCGACTCACTCAGTCCACTGCTATTCTGGATTTCTCTACTCCCTATTTCGGTAGCTCTTCGGAAAACTCGCGGATATCAATGCGGCACATATGGGAATCGCATACACAAGGTCACACATCTGTTTATCATGGACGACCTTAAGATCTATGCTATGAGCGATCGAGATTTACAATCTCTGAAGGTGGTGAAAGAGTATACACGAGATATCAGTATGGAATTTGGATTGGACAAATGCGCCGTTTTGAGACTTTAGAAAGAGCGTTGCTTAGACTAGCCTGAGAACGAGCAACTTACTGACGGAAACATACTTCATCACTTGGAAGATTATAAAACTTACAAGTATTTTGGTGTTGATCAACACCGAATGCATGACACCAACAACGTCAAGAAAACGCTCCGTAGTAAGTATAGACAGCGTCTCCGGAAAATATGGGAATCCCAGCTTTCCAAAATTAACAAAGTTGCTGCCACTAATATGTTTGCCGTTCCTGTGCTCTTGTATTCATTTGGCGTGCTCAAGTGGTGACAAGAGTAACTACGAGAATTGAACAAAAGCATCCACCCACGCTCGTCGGTTTCACGTATTTACCTTCCACATTCAAGGGGGCAGAGGCCTTCTGAGTCTGGAGAGGTTACACGATAGATTAACTGTGAGTTTGGCTTGCAAGGTAGCCAATAGTGCGGACTCACTACTGCAGCTGGTTCGAGATCATGAAACAACTGATATCGGGGCTTTCTTAAGGCTGCAGGTAAAGCTGCAGATGAACTAAGTCTCAGATTTGAAATAGATGACAACCAATCTCTCACAATGGTGGAACCCACTCAAGTTAAACGTCTAGTCAGAGCAGCAGAACAACATCTGCTCTTGGAAGATCACGTCAGCAATACCCGGATACATTAAAGCATCTTTTGTCCGCTTGCCCGGTGCAAGCTGTGTCTGGTTACATCTACAGGCACAACGCCGCATTGCGAGTTTTCTACTATCATCTAAGATATCACTACGGTATAGATGAGACACCAGTTCTGTCATATGCCCCAGACGAAATTACAGGTGAGGAAAACCCGGAAAACCTCACTCACCATCATCGAGATGATAATGCATGGCGATTTTATAATCTGCATATCATATCAACAGAAATTGAATTTCTATTAATACGGCACACATCAAATCCTAAACTGATTCATGCAATTTAATTAAAAATCCACAATGTCTGGTGTAGGATTCGAAGCCCCTCTGTCTCTGACCACAAACTTGCCTGTAAATGAATATAAGCGCGTGACACTGCTACACCACCAACCCTAGTATGAATACAAAACTTACATTCACTCAGTAAAAGTCATAAACTGTATTATGCGCCCAAATAAATAAAACTATTGTTCACCAAGCAACACATAAAAATTTTGTCAATATCATTAAAAATATATATATACAAAACATACCTTTTTCGTAAAGGGTTCAAATGGTATCTTTCCAAGCTTGGAAAAAAAGCAGGACAGTCCACCAACTATTTTTGAAGAATCTACTTCAATATTACACAACTCAAACGCCGATGGACCTTCCTATATAAAATAAAACTAGTAACTCAAAAACTATTGAAAGTAGTCATACTTACATTTTTATTTCTATAATAAATCCCTTTAGCGGGTGTGGAATTGGTCAATATACCATCAAAATTTATCTAAAACACTTAAATTCTTTAAAAATTAATACGCTTACTTCCACATTATTAATGGAGTAAAATCTAAAAACCCCGTTAATTTTTAGTAACGTTGCACTAGCAAATGACTCAAATTTTAATGATCCTTATAGCCGCTTTTGACGAATTTTTCAGATACCTCGCCTATGAGATTAAATCTGATAGGAAAAAATGCCATAATAGCATTTTGATGATATATAACGTACAGTTCAATTTAGACGATATCCGATAAATGAAATATCGAAATGTCGGCAATGCAGAACTTCACCTTAATCCAACAGATTCGTCCGGGACGCGTTGATTTATCTGGGACCCAAGGACAGCCAGAAATTAATTAAATCCAGATAATAGTTTTACGACTTTGCCGACTCGACCGCTGCGATCTGGGTTATTGTATTCAGACAGTCGAAATTAAATTTCCAGAATTTGTAGACTACTGTTGGTCTTGTTTATTGATTTAATTTAATACGTTTGTATGATTAGCTCAACTATTTTTTCTTTGACACTTTACGTGGTCAGCTATATATATATATATTGCAACAGTCAGTCTTTTAGCAATACAGAATATAAAAACAAATATAATATTATTTAAACGAATAAAACAGAATAATAATAATTTAATTATAAATTGACATAAATAAACAAGAATGTAAGAATCTTTTAAACAATGTTTATTGGAAGGTGTTATAAAACACACTAAGATGGGTTATTTTCATAAATATTGCAAAATTTTAACAATCCTATAAAAAAATATCTTCAAAAATTCAAAATTTACATACCTTATTTAACTTCATATCCAGATATTATTTGACATGTATTTTCAAATTAAATTATTTCTTTTGTAAATCATGAAGGGGACATCTGACATCAGGTATAGACACCATGTGGGTCCCAAGAGATAAAATTCTAATCGGCAGATTGAATAATGTTGGATGATGCTCCGATTTGACATCTAAAAACAATTCGAACATTAATAACTTTATAAACATCCTGTATGTGTTTAGAAACACAAAGTAAGAATAATAAATAATATTAAAATACAAAACATAATAACAATGGTTATTTTGTAATAAAAACAGAATTTTTGAGTCATGTAATTTAAGTATTTTTGTAAACAAATTTTATTGATAATTTTGTAAATATTTAATCTTAAGAAGTGCTACTAGTGCTAGTGATACAGGGACGTTTGTTTGTGAATGAAGATGGATTTTAGAACATTTTTGGAAAGATAAACCATTATTAATTTTCCACAAGGGGGAAAATCTCAACACCCTGTAGGTGGATTTGGATTATTTGACATTAATCGTGACAATATCAAATTACCTTTATTTTCCACAATAGTTGGCTCTTGCTATGAGGATGATTCCTGGTTGCTATGAACGACGAGGAGAATCAACAAGAGGGCTAAAGAAGAGACTCCATTTTTGATTTTTCGGTTGAAGAGGTTTAAAAATAAAAACTTCCACAAGTTTTTACACAAAATTCTATCTGCAGAAATGTTTTTGTGCACCTTTAGTTAAGAGAAGCTGTTTGGAGCTTCTGACAACGTAAATCACGAAAGTGTGGTGATAACTAGGCGATGGAATCCAATTTTACACTACACAGTGAGGACAGGTATCACCAAAACTGTTTTATAAAATTTCCATTTCCATTGTATTGGATAACTACTAATTGAGTGTTTTTTTTATCGTAACAAACACAAGAACTATATTTGTCACTATTTCTTTTTCATCAAAGACTGAATTTTTCACCCTGTGTATATAAAAAAACTTTTAACTCGCTAATTTCATTTAATCTATAACACATATTTTTCTTCTATTTTAATAACAATTATTCTTGAATTCGTTTCTGTATTTTTCAATCATGTTTCTAGGTTATATTTGTATAATTTAATTTTTAAAGTCAGCTGACAAATAATCGATTACTGGCTGTGTTCAGAATCGGATCCATCGAATCTATCGATTCTACTCTGGACTATGCCACAAAAAGCAAAATTTACTATCAAAGATTCTGTTTTCATGCTATTCATAATATTATAAAAACACTTGTTGCCAAGATAAATAATTTAATTAAATAAAACATACCTTGTTATAATTTTCAAACCAGTGTTTTTACTAAATCTCTCGAACGAACCTACGGCGCCCAACAATCGATTTTTCCTGGTATTCAGATTATGGAATCCAATTGAACCCGAGATGTCTCATGCACCATTACAGGTAACAATTCCGAATACGAGGGGAAGGTAAAAATTACATCTTATTCAAAATAAACTAACGGTTCAAAAATTAATCATCATTTTTATTATTATTCATAAAACACATCCCCGCAAATGTCGTTCCCAACGTGTGGCCAATCTGAGTAACAGGAATTTCGAAATAAAAGTTTCAATAAAAATTTCATTTATAAAATATCATAAAATTTATTAGAGGGATTTTCGTACATTTCTTTCACTACAATAAAATTAATCATAAACTAAATTAACAACTTATAATAATAAACTTAACAAAACGAATTTAAAATGGGTAAATTTAAACTTTTGAAAGATTTAACATCTGCTGAACTAAGCATCATTTTGGAAAAAAGGGGTCTGGACAAGACAGGCATTAAAATAACAAAATTTACCAGACTGGAAGAAACGATGATTACAGAAGGACTAGATCCTGAAAAATATCTCTTTGAATTAGAAGAAGAAGAAGTAGAAAATAGAACAGAAAACAAAGAAGAAGGAATTTCAGCAAAAAAGTTGGACACATCGGCAAGAGGAGATGAAAATCCTAAAAAGGAAATAGAAATAACAGAGATAATGCAATTTCTAAGGAAGATGACAGAAAACCAGGAGAAGATAAGGGAGGAACAGAAAGAGAGGGACGAAAAACTAAAAGAAGAAATCAAAGGTACAATGAAAAGAGAAATACAAGATCTAAATGACATTTGGAAGAAAGAATTACAGCAACAGGCGACAGAATGCAAAAGAAGACATGAAAACATAGAAGAAGAGCAGGCGATACAGAGGAAAAAAATAATAGATATACAGGAACACATAGAAGAAAAAGTGCAGAATAATCTTATGATAACGATTAAGAAGACCACAGAAGACATGGCTGGTGTAAATGGAAAGGAATTGGAAGCAATCAAGAGGAATCTAGCAGGAAAGGAGAAGGCTATAATGGATCTGAAGAAAGAGGTGTTAGAAATTAAAAAACAGTATGAAGCGTATGAACAAGGAAAAGGAGAAGGTGCTAACGTTGATAGGGAGAATGATCTAGAATTTCGAAAGAAAATAGAAAGAATAAATAGAGAAATAGAAGACCTTAAGGAGAAAGTACAGGGATCAAGCAGAAGTAGAAATATAGAAGAACAAAGATTGGAAAGTGAAGTAAGAAGAAGACTAGAAGAGGTATACGTAGAAATGAGAAATGATATGGATAAAATAAAGGGGCAGATGACAGATAGGTCTGGTGTGGTAAACAATACCATAATACAGAGTACGAGTGACGACAATTTAAAATTTGATGGCAACATTAGGAAAATACACCCTAAAATATTTCTCAAAATCCTAAATAATAAAATAAAATATTTAATTTCTTTTGAAGACATAAGTGAAGTCATAAGAAAACATCTTATAGGACAAGCTTTATTATGGTTCACTAGCCAAGAAATCAACTTCAAAAGTTTCAGAGATTTTGAACAATCTTTTATAAAATTATATTGGGGAGAGATTGTACAGGGAGAAGTAAGGGAACGACTATACTTTGGGCAATATGATGAACTAAGGGGTAATTCCATGCATAGTTACTCCATGTCCCTATTTTCACAAGCCCAATACCTAGAACCCATAATTAAAGAAGAAGAAATAATAATGTTCATCTCACGACATTTCAAGGCACAAATTGCTGAAACGATAGCTGTACAAAATATTAAAACCTTTAAACAGCTAACAAGCTACTTATTAAGAATAGAAAGAAACTTGACAAGTAATCGTAGAACTAATAATAATGATCAACGAACGTATAATAATTACAATAAAATAAACCTAAACAATCAAAACTTTAATAATAACAGAAATAATTTTAATAATAACCAATACAATAATAATAATAATAGGAAATATAACAATAATAATAACAACAACAATAATCAATCAAGCTACAATTACAATAATAACAACTACAGAAATAATAATCAATTCAATCAAAACAACTATAATAGAAGAAATAACCAAAATACAAATTCTAACTACAATAATTACTCTAACAATTACTCTAATAATCAAAACAGATATAATAATAATGATCAAAATTACTACAATAACAGACCAAATTATAGTAATTCAAATAATAATAGAAATTATAACAATCAAAATAACAATAATTATCAACCAAATGATAGAAGGCTAGTACGTAGCAATTCTGATGGTGACATGACCAGAAATGGACGAGGTTTAGCTCCATATCCAAACAACGATAATCGTAGAGTGCATTTTAATAGATCTAGTAGTGCAGAAAGGGTAAACACTCATGATAGATCACAAATATCCACAAATCATGACAATGTTCAAGTCAATACTATGGATTACTCCTCAACAATGGTGAATCCAGGAACCAGCGCCACTTGTGCTGATGTCCCACCGAATTTTCAATAGTGGGTGAATTAACACGCAATCTGTACAGTTATGTTCACCCTAGGGAATTTCTGAAAACGATAGATTGCTTAGATAACATAGACAAAAATATTTTAGTCACAATAAAGGGTAAAATTGAAAAAAAAACTTGTAAATATTTTAATCGATAGTGGCTCAGAAACATCTTTAATTAATGAAAATGTTGTTAACGATTTAAACTTGCAAAATAATATTATTAAGGTATCAAAAGTTAATTTAATAGGTTTGAATTCAAAGAAATTTTGCGAAGTAAACAAATCAATTATAGTCAAATTACAATTGCCTCCTAACTATAACACAGGTGTAGAATTACAGCTTTTAATAACTAATAATATGGAGTATGATATTTTATTGGGTTCAGATGAACTATATAAAAATAATGGGGACATAAATTATGAAACTAGGAGAGTAACTTTAAATGGCAACAGTGTAAGATTTAACTTAAGTGAAGATCAGGTGGAAAATAAGAAGATGATGAATATTTTTAAGAAGAATAATGAAGAAGATGAAATTTATGAAGAAAAAGCAAACAGAAAAAAAGAAGTATACAATGAAACATATTTTAACGGAGAAGATGGTATGGATAATGGTGATAGGGACAAGAATGGATATTATGAGTATGATATGGAATTTAATAATAGTAATAATAAATGGAATGAATTGAATTTGGATTGTGATAATGGTAGAAGGAAAGAAGTGAGAAAATTGTTGGAGAAATATGAAGATTTATACAATGAAGTACCAAGAGTTGCGAAGAATTACACCCACAGTCTTAAGGTTAAAAATATGGAAACATTTAAAGTTAAAACTTATCCTATACCCTATAAGTATAAAGATGATATGCAAAAAGCTATAAAAAAGTTAATTAATGATAAGATCATAGAACATAGTACTACACCATACATTAACCCTATAGTTATTGTTAAGAAAAAGGACGGTGATATTAGAATTTGTTTAGATGCTAGGGATCTTAATAAACGATGTGTGCCAGAATACGAGGCACCTTTAACTATCGAAGCTATTTTAGGTAGAATTTCAAAAACTAAAGTATTTACAAAGCTAGATTTAAAACATAGTTTCTGGTTAATACCTTTATCCAAAGAAAGTCGAGACTATACTGGTTTCATGGTAGATGGTGAGGTATATCGTTTTAGAGTTGTGCCATTTGGGACGCAATCTGCTACTTCAGCATTACTCAAGGCGTTACACAAAATACTCAACAAGTTTGAAAAATTTGTACTGCATTACATAGATGACATTCTTATATTTTCCGAATCTCTGGAAGAACATCTAGAGCATCTGGAAATAACAATAAAGGCATTAGACGAGGCAGGTTTAAAATTAAATATAAACAAATGTCAATTCTTTAAAAATGAAGTTATCTACTTAGGTTATAAAATTGATAATAAAGGTGTGAGCATGGATCCTAACAGAATAAAAATTATTCAGGACTATAAAAGACCTACAAATTTGAAAACCCTAAGAGGATTTTTAGGAATACTTCATTATTTTAAGAGGTTAGTGCCCAATCTGACTGAAAAAGAAATTCCACTGATAGAACTCCTAAGAAAAAACGTAAAATGGAAGTGGACACAAGAAAGAGAAGCAGCATTTCAAAGAATAAAAGCAGAGTTTACTGAAAATATTAAAATATTTCATCCGGATTACAACAGAACTTTTATCTTAAGAACTGATGCTTCACAACAAAGGTTTGCAGGTAGTCTTATACAAGAACATGAGGATGGTGAGATACCAATATCTTTTGTTTCAAGGATCACAAAAAAGGCTGAACGCCAATACAGCGTTAGTGAACTTGAACTCGCCAGCATTTTGTTTTGTGTAAACAAGCTAAGGTTTTTTCTATTGGGAAATAGATTTGTTATCGAAACCGATAACCAAGCTCTGACCACCATTCTAAAGAATAAATATGGAAACAATCGCATTCATAAATGGGCATTACTCTTACAGGAGTATACGTTTGACATAAAATATGTTCCAGGAGTAAAAAATGTTGTATCTGATGCAATAACTAGGATGGATGGCGAAATAACAAGAGAAAACAGAAACAAACAAATAGGTGTCAACATAATGAAGAATAATACAGGGATTTTTTCATTTAAAACCATACTCGAGGACCAACTAAGTCTCACAAATTTAGAAAAACAGAGAACCTTGGTAAATAATGATAACGTTATATACAAAAACATCAATGGTAAAGAATTATATGTAATTACACAAAAATTAACTAGGAAAATAATTTATGAACTTCACATAAAATACAATCACATAGGTGCTAGGAAAACTTTTAATATTTTTAGAGAAAATTATGTATCTCGAAAGGATTTGTCAATAGTAAAAGATTTAGTCAGTAGATGTGAACTTTGTCAGTTGAGCAAAAATAAAAATTTCCACAATCAAAATCTTCCAAAATCAATAATAACAACACATCCTCTAGAACTTATATCAGTAGATTTCATTTCTAATTTAATTCCTAGCTTAGAGGGTAATCGACACATATTTGTAATAGTAGACAATTTTTCTAAATTCATATCAGTCTATCCCTGTCAAAGGACAAATAGCAAAACAGTAAAAGAATGCCTAACAAAATATTTTGTGGAAATAGGTATGCCTAAACAATGTCTAATGGACAATGCTACTTATTTCAATAATGAAAATTTGAAAACTTGGTTAAAAAAATCAAATATTAAACCAATTTATACATCAATAAGACATCCTTGTGCTAATCAGGCTGAAAGGTATGTACAGGAAATCATCAAATGCCTAAGAATACTAGTTCACAAAGAGCAAGTTATGTGGGAAAATAATTTAAAATCAATCCAACACAGCATAAATAATGTTCCACACGATATTACTGGTAAATCTCCTATCAGGGTGATGAAAAACATTCTACCTGATAGACCCTGGGAATTTGAATCTTTTGAACCTTACGATCAAGTGGTAAAGGAAACTTATGAAAGAATTGTCCGCAGAGCGGAAAAATATAAAAGCAATCGTGAAAAGAAAATTAGAAACAAAATAACATTTAAACAAGGTGATTTAGTAATAGTTAAAGCTCTAAGAGTGCCAAATAGAAAAGAAAACATATGTCCTAAGTTACAATTGGTGTACGAGGGGCCTTATAAGATACAAACGCAGAACGGGGTAAATAGCTATCTATTAGTACATCCAGTTACTGAAATCCCTAGGGGAATATTTAACATTGACGTGCTGTACAGATTTGTGACAACAGATAACGCATAAAGACGTTTATCTAAAACTAATTATGTAAATATGTTAATTAAGTAATAAACACAAAATAATAGAATGATAACCTAATTATCGTTAAATTTAAAAATATTCATTAATAATTTAAGTTTTATCTGTGTATAAAGTACACAAAAGAAAATCTTTAAATGATTTGAACAAAGTGTTTGAGTTCATCGAGAAATTTAGAGAAACGCATGAGAATGACAAACAATGGTCTACAAAAATTAAAATTTAAAATGATTTTTGTGAATTTTGTTTACAACATTCTAGACTTCAAAAAAGTTATAATGATTGTAAAAAAATTCAGGGTATGTTGCAACAGTCAGTCTTTTAGCAATACAGAATATAAAAACAAATATAATATTATTTAAACGAATAAAACAGAATAATAATAATTTAATTATAAATTGACATAAATAAACAAGAATGTAAGAATCTTTTAAACAATGTTTATTGGAAGGTGTTATAAAACACACTAAGATGGGTTATTTTCATAAATATTGCAAAATTTTAACAATCCTATAAAAAAATATCTTCAAAAATTCAAAATTTACATACCTTATTTAACTTCATATCCAGATATTATTTGACATGTATTTTCAAATTAAATTATTTCTTTTGTAAATCATGAAGGGGACATCTGACATCAGGTATAGACACCATGTGGGTCCCAAGAGATAAAATTCTAATCGGCAGATTGAATAATGTTGGATGATGCTCCGATTTGACATCTAAAAACAATTCGAACATTAATAACTTTATAAACATCCTGTATGTGTTTAGAAACACAAAGTAAGAATAATAAATAATATTAAAATACAAAACATAATAACAATGGTTATTTTGTAATAAAAACAGAATTTTTGAGTCATGTAATTTAAGTATTTTTGTAAACAAATTTTATTGATAATTTTGTAAATATTTAATCTTAAGAAGTGCTACTAGTGCTAGTGATACAGGGACGTTTGTTTGTGAATGAAGATGGATTTTAGAACATTTTTGGAAAGATAAACCATTATTAATTTTCCACAAGGGGGAAAATCTCAACACCCTGTAGGTGGATTTGGATTATTTGACATTAATCGTGACAATATCAAATTACCTTTATTTTCCACAATAGTTGGCTCTTGCTATGAGGATGATTCCTGGTTGCTATGAACGACGAGGAGAATCAACAAGAGGGCTAAAGAAGAGACTCCATTTTTGATTTTTCGGTTGAAGAGGTTTAAAAATAAAAACTTCCACAAGTTTTTACACAAAATTCTATCTGCAGAAATGTTTTTGTGCACCTTTAGTTAAGAGAAGCTGTTTGGAGCTTCTGACAACGTAAATCACGAAAGTGTGGTGATAACTAGGCGATGGAATCCAATTTTACACTACACAGTGAGGACAGGTATCACCAAAACTGTTTTATAAAATTTCCATTTCCATTGTATTGGATAACTACTAATTGAGTGTTTTTTTTATCGTAACAAACACAAGAACTATATTTGTCACTATTTCTTTTTCATCAAAGACTGAATTTTTCACCCTGTGTATATAAAAAAACTTTTAACTCGCTAATTTCATTTAATCTATAACACATATTTTTCTTCTATTTTAATAACAATTATTCTTGAATTCGTTTCTGTATTTTTCAATCATGTTTCTAGGTTATATTTGTATAATTTAATTTTTAAAGTCAGCTGACAAATAATCGATTACTGGCTGTGTTCAGAATCGGATCCATCGAATCTATCGATTCTACTCTGGACTATGCCACAAAAAGCAAAATTTACTATCAAAGATTCTGTTTTCATGCTATTCATAATATTATAAAAACACTTGTTGCCAAGATAAATAATTTAATTAAATAAAACATACCTTGTTATAATTTTCAAACCAGTGTTTTTACTAAATCTCTCGAACGAACCTACGGCGCCCAACAATCGATTTTTCCTGGTATTCAGATTATGGAATCCAATTGAACCCGAGATGTCTCATGCACCATTACAGGTAACAATTCCGAATACGAGGGGAAGGTAAAAATTACATCTTATTCAAAATAAACTAACGGTTCAAAAATTAATCATCATTTTTATTATTATTCATAAAACACATCCCCGCAATATATATATATATATATATATATATATATATATATATATATATATATATATATATATATATATATTTACATCTTTCTATCAATCCCAAGCCAATTGGAGATTCTATCAAACCTGAACCACCCAAAAATAATAAAGTTGGATAAGTATATTTAATGTATATTGGAAACAGAGGGTCTCTTTATCTGTAATATGAAATGTATACTCTGAATATTTCATTAAAAAAATTTAAATTTTCTAAAGATTTTACTGGGTCAGTGCAATCCTGAACCATTAGAAGATTGATACAATCTTGAACCATTTTATACAGTTTTGTTCACACTAATCGTACAATTCTGAACCTTCGCTCAGTTGCCAAATGTAAATTAAGTATGAAATCTACGATTTAGTGATACGAGAATAATCATAAAATTTAACTGTTTATATAATTCTAAACTCTGAATTGAAATTTAAAATAATTTAAGTTGGATTATGTAAACACATTAAAATCACTCTTGTGACTAGGGCAGTTTGGGTCGAGATATTAAGAGCAAACTAGATATATGGATGTATTTTCTCATAAATAGGAAATCCGATAAAAAAAACTTTTTAAATAAAATACTTACAATCTACGATTTTTCCTTACCTTTGTAATTAAAAAAAATTAACAGGTGAGATAAAAAATTAATTTTTGACATTTTACAATAAACCAGATTTACAACGCTTTCCTATAAAAATCTTACCCCCCACCATCCCATAGAGGGAGAGTGGGGGTAACATTCCCAAAATATTAGGTTAAAACTTTTTAAATAAAACAGTTTGAATTCCAAAATTTGGTCAAAATGATAGGGGTAAATTTTTTAAAAAAAAAGTTGAAACTTATGTCTTTTACAAATGTACCAAAAATAAGAGTTTTATCTCCTCTGTGATGATTTTTATAAATAATATCAAGTTGTTTGTTGCCGTTCATTCTGATAATCAAAATTTTATTTGGAATCATACCACATATGGCTGACAATTTAAAAACTTACAAAAACTTATATCTCATGAACTGGATGTAGGAAAAAAATTAAAATCTGGGAACTTGCAAGATGTCTTGGGGCTCATTTAGCTATTCCTATTGACCGGAAATAGATCTTAAGTCGCTTATTTTAAATACGGCATCCTATTATTACAAATTTGAATTTTACTTCAGATTCTGGGCAAGTTTTATGTATCATATCATATGCCTAAGTCAGAGCGATTTTACATATTTTAGTTTTTACATCAAAAATGATGTTGGTAAGCCCTCATATAATTATCAGTTAGTCCTATAAAGAAGTCCTTATATCTACTTCGGGTTTAATTCCTTGGGTTTAAGGTTTAAAATGAGATTAAGAAAACTGCCAAAAATCGATTTTTCAAATGGAACAACCCATTTTTCTTATTTTGTAGTATTTAGCATCTAAAATAATGGTAACCTTGTATAAAGTCGTCTACAGGGTGGTCCGTTAATAATGAGATTCAGAGCTACTTTATAAAAGTATTGCGATATAACACAATTTACCTTAGTTCAATTTTTGATATTAAAGAATATACATAGTGTTAAAATAGATACATTTATATCAGTATTTTTGATTGAAATATTTGACACTTCATTTTATTAAGTATCTACTTTAACACCTTATATCTTCAATATCCAGAATTGAACAAAGGTAAATTTTTATATCGCAAGATTTTTATGCAAGGAATTTATAGATGTTCTGTGTCCCATTGTTAACGGACCATCTTGTAGACAACCTTATTTTTCATACTTTATTTTCGATACTAAATACTATAAAATGAGAAAAATGTGAATTTCCATAAAAACATTTTTTTTTGTAGTTTTCTCAATCTTATTTTAAACCTTATTTTTGAACAACCTGCATGATTAGTTGTCTAAATATAAAAAAATCTATTAATGAGATTTTTTAACAAGGAATCCAACCCAAATTAACCAATAAGATCTCTGGTCCTCTCATTTCTTCTTAATCTACTTTGGACCACTTTAAGATATGGACAATATTTGGAAATAAAACAATATTATTTTTGAAATAGGTAAGATACGCAGCTTTTAGTTCTTACATGTCAAGTCAGCGGCGGTAAGTCCCCAAACACAAATACGTCGAAATTAACAGTCGAGTATTTACAAAAGTTCAAGCATATACAGTGTGTCCACTTAAGTTCGCAGCATATGGGAAACTTTTTTATTATTAACTTTATGAAAAAAGTTTTTCTTCACAAAAAGTTCTGCAACTATCAGATATATTTTTACAATAGTATACGAGATATATCAAATAATATGAATTTAGCTGTAAAATAAAGTACCTTTATTTTTGATAAATCACGTATACGACTGATAAAATTTGATATTTGATGGTTGCATTTTACGTTTTAGACCATGCTCGACTTTTTATGAAAAATAACTTTTTTCATAAAATTAGTAATAAAAAAGGTTTCTGCATATAGTAAGACGAGGATGGTGTCAAACCTAAAATACTACCATCAGATATCAAATTTTATCAGTCGTATACGAGGTTTGTCAAAAATAAAGATATTTTACTCTTCAGCAAAATTACCTATTTGACATATCTCGTATACTACTGTAAAAATTTAATATATCATAGTTGCATTTAAGGTTTCAGACCATTTCGACCTTTTTATGAAAAATAACTAAATAAAAATATTTTTTCCTTCGACCACTTAGGAAAGTGACACATATCACACTATATAGTCCTATGGAAAGTGCCCTATATCACACGAGTATGAATAGGAATTTACTTTCCACCCGTGTACGAATATGCAACTTTCCGCAGCAGCTGTCACAAAATGTCAAACACATCATTTCTATTTTGATCTATGTAATGTCCATATTAATACTAAAATCGATATTATGATTAAATTATTAAAATTGACAATTAACTTAGATCCTAGATATTTAATTTTAACAATTATTAAAATAATTTTAAAATAACTACATACATCTCATTATTTTGGCTTTTTATTCTGTTTAAACTTAAAATCGAATTAAAAATGCATTTGACATAAGACCTATTAGCTCAGGTTTTAGGGTAGTTGCAATTTGAACTTTGGCTTACACGACGGGTCCGCGGGCCCGCGTTCAAAACTTGGTGGTTGCAGAATTTTTTTTTGTTTTTTAATTTTTGTTTCGAAAAATATGAAAATTGCATAAATACAATTATTGTTGATTATTTTTTTAAATACATTTTAATTATTATAATAATAACCTGGTTCTACATTTTTTGATGAAATTATTTTGTGGTCGTAGGAAAAATATTGTACATCACTTGTGTGAAAAGTAATTTTCCACACTGGTGTGATAGTCGCACTCGGCTTGTGCCTCGTGCGACAATATTTTCCACTCGTGTGAAAAATGTTACTTTCCACACACGTAATGTAATATACTATACTTGTTTCTTTCGACTTACTTCTGTTTTGAATGATTCCTACAAAACGGAAAGCACATAAAATGTTTGTAAATACGCAATGTTGCCACATTCACTGGCTCAAGATGATACGGAATTACTTTCAATACGTATATATAATTATATACCGCAAATACCTACCTAAGCGCCGCAAACGTCAAATTGTTGAACTACATATTGGAGTTTCGTATATTCCTGAACCAATAAAAAAGGGGGAATATCCGGCAATGTGTTGGGCGCGAAGATTTGAAAACATAATTTACAGATTCCTTTATTATGGAACTATTACAATCAAGTTTCACTTTAAGCATAGAGTGGGTATTAAATAATTTAACACAGCAAAACAAACTTGAACCAATATACTGGTTCAGGTTTGTGATGGTGGTTCAAGTTTGTTAACCCAAGTTACTACTTCTGGTTCAGGTTTGGATGGTTACCGTAAATATATATATATATATATATATATATATATATATATATATATATATATATATATTAATATGATATTTTTATTCAAAATTAGAAGTATTATATGTTTTTGGTTTTAAAATTTATAATTTGATAATCAACGTTTAATGGGTAAGGTTGGTCCTGAAAAATAAAATTTTTAAAAAGAAATCAGGATGTCGATTATGAGAATTGTCAGATAAAAATTAATGAGAATTGTCATAAAATTTTTGGAAGTTGTCAGATAAAAATTTTGAAAGAAAAATGTAAAAATGTTGGATTTTGTATGAAGAAGGGTTATTGATTGGAAATAAATATTGTAAAGAATGAACTATTTATTGGCTATTTTCATTTGGAGCATAAATAAAACAATTTTAAAAGGAAAGTAAGGTACATTTTTTTTTATTGAAAACATTAAAGGAGAAAGAGTCAGGTAGAGCACCAGGACAGAAACAGATTTAGAGGGTGCAGAGGAAGACGACGGGTCCAAGAAGAAGAAGAAGAAGAAGAAGAAGAAGAAGAAGAAGAAGAAGAAGAAGAAGAAGAAGAAGAAGAAGAAGAAGAAGAAGAAAGAAAACCTTTAGTGTAATTATTGAATTAATATTTTAGTGTTTTTTTAGTTTCAAAATTAATATATGTAAGTTCACCAAAAGTTGAGGGAATTTTCGAGTAAATCAGTTAAATTTGGAGGTAAGAATTTTCCAATTTATTGAAATCCAAATCATTTGCATTTGTTTTGAACCTACGGACCCTGAGATTAAGAAGTGAAAGTCGAGTTATAGGGTGAATTAAATTTTTTTTAATATATTGTGAAATTGATTTGTCATAACAAAATTTTTATATTTTATCAAAATTATCTACATAATTTATAAAGAAACTAAATATTTTCATATCAATATATATATATATATATATATATATATATATATATATATATATATATATATATATATATATATATATATATATTATTTATTTTGTTAAATACATGGCCCCACAGGCTAATTTCCTAGATATAGCATACAAAAACAGTGAGAAAACTCGCAATGCGACGTTGTGCCTATAGATATACCCAGACACAGCTTGCACCGGGCAAGCGGACAAAAAATGCATTAATGTCTTCGGGTATTGTTGACATGTTCTGCATCTGACATCCGCCACATGCGTAAATTAAGCGCGGTATACGAGAGTATTAATTACGCTACCCTGGCAAGCTAACAAGAATCCCTTTGTTTCAGACTTCAGGTCAGCTGATCGAAGAAAGGAGAAAGTTAATTTCCGAGATAGATTAAGATCTTCTATGTTCTTGTAAAAAACACAGTGTTGGGGTTTGCTGACGTGATCTTCCAAGAGCAGCTGTTGTTGTAAGAGATTGGTTGTCATCTATTTCAAATCTGAGACCTAGTTCATTCGCGGCTTTACCTGCAACCTTAAAAAGAAAAGCCCTGATACCAGTTGTTTCATGGTCTCGAACCAGCTGCAGTAGTGGGTCCGCACTATTGGCTACCTCGCAAGCCAAACTCACAGTTAATCTATCATGCAACCTCTCCAGACTCAGAACACCTTTGCCTTCTTGATTACGTGGAAGGTAAATGCTTGAGATCGATGAGTGTGGGTGAATGCTTTTGTTTATATGCATCATCTTGCGTGTGCTTACATCCAGTTCCCGTAGTTCCTCTCGCCTTCACTTTAGCACACCAAACGAATACAATTAATTAATAGTTTCTAGCTTACATTTGGGGAAATTAATTGTATAGTCTGGACAACTTAAGGCAATTTGTATTGACATATTTTGTAATATTTTAAGGGTTTACCGTTAGGATTTCAACTCCAGATTTTCACCCGGAGGTTTATCGTGAGTTCAACCGTGGAGACACAGTACACTGGTTTACCAAAACACTGGTCCATATATTTGAGGTCCATTGATTTATCAGCCATCTGGTTTAGTTATCACTAGTTTTACATATATGTTTTTTTATTTGGAAGTTGCTTAGTACAGTTGGTAGGTTACAAATGCTGTTATTACTGTTCAATTTAGTAAATTTCATGTATTGAAATTAAACAATAAATGTATAAAAAAACAAAGCAAAAATACATATTTTCGATCAATTACAAAAAGTCATATTACTGATATAAACTCATTTTTAATGTTACCCCCCTCAAATAAAAATCATTATCTAGTGTAGGTATAATGTCTCTAATAAAAAAATTGTTTTTTTATTACCCTTCGAAACGAAAAAAACCCCTTTATAATGTATATAAAATGTTAGCCATATATTGAGAAAGCGTGCAGCTGAATATCCCCATAATTACGTTAATTATAACATTATTTCTGTATACAATGTTCGTTTGTCAGATAATGCGATCTTTACTTGTAGCTTTTGTCATAAATTTGTGTAGCACAATGACGAATAACTATTTTTCGTGATGGATATCTATAATACTATAATACCTGCAAGCCATTATTCTTTTTTATTCTATTTTGTTTACTAACGATTCTTTTTCCGAACGGTAAAATCGATAAATTCACTAAAACGAATTATTTACTATATTGCGTCGGTTTGTTTATTACAATTCTATTTATTTCTATAATTCAATATGAAATTATTACATTACAACCTAATTTAGATAGTATGGTAAAATGAAATTATTTAATTTATTAATTAACTTTTATTTTTATTTTCAAACACGCGTTGTGTTGGATATTTATTTTCATTGGGTTTTGTAGGCTAGATCTTTCGCAGTGAGAAAGGGTGACGTAATCACATTCGGTTGAATTTATAAAGGACAGAGACGGCATTAAGAACAAACAATTGTAAAACAAGTCCATTAATTTTTTGCAAGTTTCTTTATTATGTGAATACAAAAACAGCAGACGTTTCGTTGAGTTTGTAGATGTTTCTTTTAAGCACCATCTTTAGACGATATTTAACTATCTCGTATAAATTTAGTCTGTATATAGTTTAAGTTATTTGTTTTATCTTATATATTAGAAAATTAATCAATTTTATAAGTATTATTACGATTTTTTTAATTTTAAAATCCTCCGCCATAAAAAAGCTTATTTTTATTCGGGTAAAATGATGTAATAAATGCTTTTAAATATTTGAGCAAACTTGTTAACTTAAACGCTCCTCTATTGATTCGTTCAAGTGGTTTTTATTTGGACCAAAATTTATAGACAAATATTGGTACAAACCGTTTTATCCCATTTTCGTATTTTTATTCGTCATGAACCTGAGAATTTGTGTTTTCGTTTTCCAAACATAGTTTTCTTTATTTTCCTTTATGAGGAAATCTCTTACCGATGTCCCACTGTATGCAAAAACAGATTTTCGCGAGATCGACGTTCGTACAGCTAGGAGAAAAAAGGTTTATTTGCTTGGGCTTTTAAGGATTCAAGTAAATCAAATATTCAAGACTGATCTTTTTTGGTGGAACGTTTGACCTTTTTAGATAAATTTGCATTTTACGTCTCTTTTTCCATTTGAAATTGGAACCGAAAATTGTAATATATTTGAGAGAACGTTAGACTGGGGGCCTTTTCTTTAACCAAGAATATTTTAATTTTGCCAATTAAATTCTCTGAGGTCATATAATTTTTTATTTTACGAATTTTCCATTTAAAATACCCCTCATTTATTGTAGAACTAGGATATTTCTTAAATAAATAAAAAATTTACTTTTTAAAATTTCTAAAATTACATACTACATTGTTAAAAATAAAGAAATGTGAACAAATTTTCAATATCTATTTTTATCTCTTCTATATTGGTTATATCTTTCTTATCTTTTACTGTATATTTATTTCTTTTATACTCATTTTTAAACTTTTTTTGTATTGCATGTTTGTTCTTTATTTGTTTTTATAATTTCTTTCATCTTCTTTAGTATTTCTTATTTTTATTCTAATTTATCCATTTTGTTTATTACATTTTATTTTTTTTTTTATTTTTTCTTATTATTTTTTTAATTTTTATCCAATTTTCTATTTTTATTTATTTTTTACTACTTTTATCTATTTTAACCTGTTTCTCTTTCTTGCCTTTTCGTAAATCTATCATTTCCACTTTCAAACTTTTAGAACTACCTAATAATTGATATGTTAATGTTACCAACTTTTTTGGTTTTATGGAATTATACACAGTATTAAGAAAACTTCTTCCACATATGAAAGTATTTGCAGAAATAGCAAAAAGAATAGTCACAAGGCTGAATAGGTATTAATATCGCCTGGTAACGAATAAGTTTCTGATAAGTTGAATTACCTAGCATTAAATATTAAACTCTCTGCTTCACTCCTGCAACCGCTCTTTAATACCGGAGTTTATGGAATAATTTACGATCTTCTCCCATTTTCTATTTATATAGCAGCTATGTAGCTATTTATCGATTTGTCTCGAGAGTTGGGAATATTTAAAAATGCTCGTTGATCTCCGTTTACGGCTAAAATTTGTCGAAATCAATGATGCATCTATCGGAGATAAGCTCACCGGAAAGAAGTAAATTTTATTAATATTTTCTCAACAAAAAATGCCTCGGAAACTATTGGAAATTGTCGGAAACAGTCGTTTTATCATTAGGAATTTAACTTCATTTAAAATTAGCACAAAAAGGATCGAGATAATATGGAAAATTTTATTTATGTATAAAGTTGATATCGCCCTGTATATTGTATGTCTTTCATACCGTTATTTTTCAATTACTTCTGATAGAGAAGAACGATTAGATTAATTATGATGATTATCTAAGATTGACGAGTTTTATATTTTTGATTTTTGATGTTATTTTTTTTGTGGGTCGAATGTTCTAAATATATTGTGTTCTGTGTAGATATTATTTATTATATTATTCAAAACGTTCATCTCATCCTTTCTACATATCCAAGTATGCTTCCAAAGGTCAAAATATTTTAGTTATGCAACATCTGAATCGGTTTTTGGGATTTTACTTGAAGAATTGTTGTATGAAGAAGATTTGGATGATGTTTTTTTGATTTAAAGAATAATTAAGAATTTTTACCTTGTTAAATGAAGAAGATTTGCTGATTTGATAAAAGTTAACATCTTGTGGACCTAAGAAGTACCACAGAAGACCTATCATCGCATATGAGACCTGTTCTATCCCTTTAAGAAGCCTTACCTCATTGAGATAAGTTACTTATTTATTGTACCGAATGCTAATCAAAATTCATTTTATAATTCAAAAGTCATTTTATTATTAGAAACTCTTGTAGAATAAAATTTAGTTTTCTCGTATACACTGAAGGCATATCCTTTATTTTTATTTGTATGTAGAGATATACAGATTTAAATACGGTGCGTCCATTTTCTAATTACAGAGTGACCGAGTTATTATATCGAAGTAGCCCCATCCACGACCCTTAGTATAGAGTTTTAATCACCTACATTAGAAAAACAACATTAGGGATTATAAACATTGACACCCTCGTTATAATTTACTACGACAAATTTTTTTTTCGAAAAAAATGTACAAGGGATTTTTTAAAATATACTTTTGGTATATTAGTTTTATAAGTTAATATTGATTTGTAGCAAGATAATGTGGAAACTCATAATTTTAAATATAGCCACTTATATAATGTAAAACTGTCACTATACCTAACAGATATTATAATAAATGTTTATCGAAGCAGAATTAATTCTAAAATATTTTCCAGAGGTTTTTTCACAAGTTATGAAAATCCAAAAAATAACACCTGATTTTCCACAATATGTGTAACTGGAAAACTGAAAGACTGATTACATTTAATGGCAGTTTTAAAACAGTTTGCTGACTATCACAAATATTTGTAGAGACAAATTTATACTAGCATTCGTAAAAGTATCGCCTGTCAAATAGTCACTTTCAAATAAACAAACGCCCATATGTAAATAAGAGAAAATAAATTAAAGTTTTACTATTATTGATTTGACTAGAATCTTTGACATGCATCTTTAGATAAAAAGATAGTTAAGTTAAATATAACAATTTATTGTTGCGCGAAAGCCCACCCTGTCCTTTGTTTACTCACGCGGTATGGAGTCTACCGGCACGCTGGCAATATAGAGAAATCTAGGAAATTCCACACCGTTTAGAGATTTCTCATACAGAGTTGGATTTGGCATAAATAGCGCGAGTTATCGGCGGACAAGCAGTTTAGAATAAAGTGTTGGACAGAAGAGTTGAATTGTAATAAATAAATTATAATTGTGAGTAGTGCATAAGTATTATATAAATTAATTAGTACGTCATAAATAAATTGTAAATAGTATGTTTTAAATAAATAAACTCTAAATAAATTATACTATCGTTACATTATCATCATTTTTCTATCGTGGTAACATAACGTACTATTTTACTGCAAGCATAAATCAATATTAAGCCGATACTTTTATTGTTTTTTAAATCTACTTCGCCGATTCGAATTCTCTATGCACGACACTCAAAAAAGCGCAGCTCAAGTATCAAAAAGCAGCCAATTTCCCTCTTTTCCATCGAAAAATAAAACACGTAAATCTCCACCGGGGCACTCCAAACACACACCGGCAGGAATTAAAGCACACAAAGGCCTAAAACGGTACACAAAAGATCCAAAATAATCCCCAAACGTCGAGGTTGTCCGTTCAATTTATCCAATACGTTCGCAGCGCCCTCTGCAAGTTCTAATGGGCGCCCGCAAACAAATGAGAAGCGCCTTTGATGTTGAGCAATATTTAATTTCACGCCCGATCGAATTACCGCCCGCGTAAACAGCGTGTTCGCGCGCGTCGGTCTCCATTCCTGCTGGAAAATAACATAAATAGAGGTACGTCTGTCGGGTTGTTAGCCATATTACTTGGATAAATTCGCCGCAAAGGCAATTGAAGCGGATTTCACTCTAATTTATGTGAGACAATGAGGGAAGGTTTCGTCAAAGAGATATAATTGAATTGAGCGTGTAAGTGGCGGAAAACGAGAGAACCCTCTAAATTTACCAGGTTAGCAGTAATGACTGTAGCAACTATAAAGATTCTTTGTTCTTGGAATAAAACATAAATAAAAGCATGGTAGATATTTTTAAGATCACGAAAATGTTATGTGAAGTACAGTTTCTTCTATGAAAATTTGACATATTTCACTGTGTTAATTTTTTGAATACTTATTATTAATATCCTCCCCCTTGCAAAACCAGGCAAATATTCCGAGCATTTGAGAAGCCTCGGCGTTTCTATTCCCTTAGGACTAAAAGAGTCTTAAACTAGTTGCCAAGAACCGCTCGACTATGCTATTAAGGGATAATTTTTTGTTTTTTTACTTTAATTTTTTAATTATTTTTATTTGCCACTGAGTAATTGATGTTCTCTCTGGACTACAGGACCCTTTGGCTGATGACAGTGCTGCCTTAATCCCTTAATAGTAAATTAACAGTAACTAAGGACCTATCAGTAGTTACAAATGGTCCGAGCGGTGGTCCTTTAGACAGTCGGTTGTTACATTTGATCCCACCGCTGTCACCAAGTTTTACAACCGATACCTAATGAGAAGAATTAAACCATTTGGTGCAATGCAACATAAATAGGTCATTAAATTGAATGCAGCAAGAGCGTTACAAATAGGTGGAATACATACAAAATAAATTTGACAATATAAGTATTACTAAATTTATATTTATAGATTTTAGAAAAGTTACACACAGTACCCAGAATACTTACTACTGAACCAGGTTTGCTTCGATACTTTGAGGTGCAAGAAAAGGATATCCTATGAGTAGGTACATGTTTTACAGTCAGTTTGAAGTCGCATTTTGGTTCGATTTTAGAACTAAATTAATAGCTGTAGGTTAGTTGTATATGACGCAAACGTATTTTGGATAATACAATTTGATCATTACGTTTTTGCAAGAGTATTGACTCTAGCTTCACATTATTTCCAATTTAACTAAGTTTAGAAGAACCACACAACTACTTAGAAATTTTAATGTAGGGTTGATGGAGAATATGCGTTGTTAATTACTTATAGAGCTAAGAGAGTCTGTAAGAATAACAAAGTTTTGGGAAGCTGAGGAATTGGCGAATATTAACACGTTGACTGCTAACTACGAGATAACTTGTAGATTGCATTCTTCTCTAGGACGCCAACTACGAGTTATCTCGTCCTGTGTTTACTTGTCATTTTTGTGCAGCTAAAACAAAAAATATAATTACAAAATTAGTTCAAATTCAAGAAATAAAATAATATTTAATTTTTTGTGAAACTTCTTAAACCAATCTTCTCTTTACAGGCTGGACAGAAATAACGCATTTCCCGGCGTTTTTTGCTTGGGTACATAAAAGATATTAATTCGTAGTTAGCTTTCGTGAAGAGATTTCTGTTACTACGAGATAATTCGTAAGATCTTTAAAAAAAAAAATACATTTCTTAAGCTTTTTGAAAAAAATTATAAACTAGAATTAGAGTTTTTTTTCTTTATTTTCTAAGGTATTCTACGACCTAAAATGTCATAATTAGTCGACCCTTTGGAAAATAATTTATTTTTTTTTTGAAAAGAAGACCTCTCCAGAAGATGGGTGTAGATAAACCATTTCTGAGTCCATATTATTTGAGATATGACCAAAATATGGTTGAGAGGCGTTCAATAGAGTATAAAAGTTAAAAGTAAAAGTTTTTGTAACTAATATCCTACATAAAATAATCATTTGTATATAGGTTTGGCGACCATTTAATCTGTCCACGTCTACCAATCCTTCCGTCAAGAAAAATTTCAACGAGATATCTTTGAATAACTAGGATATAATGGGAATGTGCATCAAAATGTCTAGGGTTCATTCTACTTGGGAATAAATACATTAAAGTAGATAAAGAAATATATATTTTGTTAGCGCGTATATTTAATATAAATTTATTTATTCACGTTTGTAATCTGTAGACTTAAACTCTTCGAAACAGTCTGAAAGTAAATTTATAATTACTCACTTTTTAAATTAACTTTTCTACAAACCTGTCAAATAAAATTTATCTTTGACGATCAAGTTAACGATGACAGCCGATACAGGCCTTAAACAAAATAACGTAAATAGAGACATAAAAATGTCGGAATTCGACTAGAATAGCTTGTTGCCTAAATATAGAGCGAGATAGTGTCAGAGGTGAACGCTATAGCATTTATTTTATGTTCGAAGCGAGAAATAATGCCCTCGAAAAACAACTACTTTTCAACCCCTTTGTTACTGGACGGCGATGGCGCATGAAAAACAAAAACTGGAAAAAATCGGAAATGTTTATGTACCTACGTTGTTCGCTTGGTTGCGTTTCGTTTTACTTCAATTGTGGGGGTTGTTGGATGACTAAGCAAAAATATTGGTGAAAAAATATGTTTATGATTTTATTATGAAATATGTGTTCGACTACTTTATAAAATTAGAATTCAATTTTCAATTAATGGAAAATATTTGTCAGTAATTTTTCGAGTCTAGAGGACTCTGAAGACTCGAAAACGAAGAGGAGACGTCTGAAGGATGCTTAGTACTGGGACATACTAGAACATACAGGGACACACTGGGATATAGGGATTATTTCCGGTATACTTTATTTTGTTAAAAAGTGTAATTTTAACTGATATGTCTAATACAGTCAAAGAATGCCGCTGTTTTCTATCCATAGTCGGTTCAGATTGACGTCATTGCACGCAAAGCAGCCATTGCGCTAAGAAAGAGACATAGATTAACGCTGTAGGGAAAAATCATGTGCAATGTGTAAATAAAAATAGAGTTTATAAGGTCATATAATTTACTTTTTAGAATAAAACCTTACATCCAAGATTTGATTTGTGGTAAAATAAACGAGTTTTAATTTTGTTTAGATTACACAAGCTAACAAAATAAAAAAAAAATGTTTGTGTCGTAAATCCAGGCGCTGATTTTATATAAACTGTTTATTATTTTGTATTAAGCATAGCCGTGCTTTCTCAGCAAACATGTGGCAACTACCGATATCCCCGCTATCGCTTAGCTTACTAATTCTAATCGACGAATGGATGTTGGCCCGTTGCCATTTTATTGAGTTATATACTAGTCATGTCTAACACAAAAATAAGCACTGCATTTTTGGCTCTTTTAAGGTTATGCGTCGAGTTTCGAAGTCATAGTTATCAGTAAACATGATAATATTAGCTCGCGGTTAGATAACGCCGTTTCTCCCGTTTGAATCGGACCAATAATAAGAGATATTCCTTAATGCCTTTTTGGCATTGCCACTGCGTCTAATTTTTCACTTCAGCGTTAATTTGTACCATGTCTACTGTACAAAGCAAATTTTTCCATTTGAATGTGACAAATATTAGCTAAGATATAGACTTAGGCCCTTCTGGCATTGCCTTTGTGTTTGATTTTTCCCTTCAGTGTTAATCTATACCAGTCTCCTTTGCAACGCAATTTTTTTTATTTGGATTTGACCAATATTAGTTGAGATGTTCGGTCCTTCTGGCATTACCACAATGCCCGTCTTCTGTACTATTTTTTCCATGTAAATTGGTTCAATAATATATATAGGTCCTTTTGACATTGCACATGATTTTTTCCTTCAGCGTTTATCTATACCATGTCTCTTTCTTAGTGCAATGGCTGCTTTGCGTACAGTGACAGGTGACGTCATCTATCAGACGTCAATCGGAACCGACTATGGATAGGTCACAGGTCACTCTTAATAACTGTGCTAGACATATCAGTTAAAATGACACTTTTTAACAAAATAAAGTATACTGGAATTAATCCCTATGTCCCAGTATGTACCTGTATGTCCCTGTATCTCCCCCGTATGTACCTGTATGTCCCAGTATGTTCCAGTATGTTCCAGTATGTCTCAGTATGTTCCAGTACTAGGCATCCTCCAAACGTCTTCTATTCGACTTCGGGTCTCCAGTATCCTCTAGGCAATTAGGCTTAGGTAGCTGACAGTTGACACATATTTTATGCCCCGTTAGTTAGGTTAGATGACATTAAGTTTTTACTTAACTTAGGTTAAAATACATTTGATATTTAGTCTATCAAAACTGTTCATATATGACAGTTAACATATGCTAGGTTGGCAACACTGTTGACAGTTGACATTTATAGGGTTAGATGACGTCTTTACTTTCCCCATTTTACATCCTACATCTTGACAGGTTAAATAAATTTTTGACATGTGTCAACAGTATAGGTTAGCCAACTTCATAGCTATTGACACTGGATAAAAAATGTCGCGGATAGAAAATGGTGTCTGCGTTAGATTAGACCAATTTTTGACATCTGTCATCAGGCTAGGTTAGCCAACTTCAGATCTATTATCGTGCATGCGCAATTTCAAAAGTGGTCCAAATAGAAACCATATCACTTTTTAACATTGTCGAAATTATGTATCAATAAAAGTTGATCAGAATTAAAAATTTCGGTGAGATATCCAATATTATCCATCAAGAAATTTTATTACAAACAATAACAATAATTTGCTGTTTTTTATTTATTTTCTAATCATCTAAGACTCTAAGGTCAAGAGCTCTTTTGCATTCGTTTAAACTGTGAGAGCACACTCAAAAATATCAAAATAGACATTATTTATGTATTTATTGAAAGGTAGGTATAGAAAGTAATGAAGTCTTACGTTATATATTGGGTCGTAAATTGTTAATACACCAAAAAAAGGAAGTATGTATGTAAAATGCAAGAAGAAATAAATAGGTAGATATCTGTAGCAGTCAAATTAGTCTACTCTTAGAAAAACAACAGTACGTATCTAACTCTAGATATCTACTACAACATTAATAGTTAAATTGCTGTACTGGTAACCATATTTTTTTAGCACAGTTATGATGATGGCTTTGTAAATTCGTAAACGCTCAGCCCAATTTTTAATATAATTTTAAATGTTTTCACATATAATTTCTCTTTAATTGATTTATTGCCAATTAATCAAATATTAATAAAAAAATTAGTTTAATGAGAAAATTTTTCCAAAACTTTATAATGAAAAACCCTGTACATAATACCGCATTACAAATAAAACTATTTATCCTGTCACGAGCTTTTAGAAATAACTCAACGTGCTTGAGAGTTAAAGAAAGAAAGACAAAAAAACCAAATTGAATATTTTATACTGCCCTATAAAGTTACCTTTTTTCGCAACAAAAAATATAATCACAACGATAAAATTAAATAAAGGAATGTCGGAGACAAATGATCACGGCTTTAATTATGTTTCCCGGGGGCATTTCATTCCCTGGATCTCCGGAGTATTTCCCTCTTTATCTACATCTCCCTTGAAATTCGATTTACCGCAAGAAAGTCGGAAAAAGTACAAAAGTAAACAATAAGAAACTTTTTAAAAAGCATCTTGTTAAAATTAGATACAACTTTGATGCTTGAAGTTTATCTTTTTTGTGCTATTCAAGAACAAGCGAAGTCTGTTAGAATTATGTTAATCCGATGGAATTTATTTTAACAAGAAAATGTACTTTTCGGGGATTTTAATTATCCCAGGAAGGGTAAAAATTTGGAAACTTCTGCTTTGTTGAAA
The DNA here is from genome assembly GCA_927349885.1 of Psylliodes chrysocephalus. Taxonomy (NCBI): domain Eukaryota; kingdom Metazoa; phylum Arthropoda; class Insecta; order Coleoptera; family Chrysomelidae; genus Psylliodes; species Psylliodes chrysocephalus. Next base: position 2,981,578 of record OV651825.1, read on the forward strand.
ATTCGTCCCGAGTATATTTTACTTTGCTTAATAAAGGGGTAACAATGAAGTCTTTTTTACCCTTAGAGAATTGAAAGAGTGGCCTGTGTAGCTGATTTATACAATTTCTTTTAAACGTATAGGTATGTAACACTTATTATGAAAATTATGTAGATACACTACTGTCATGATATCCCTAATCCGACCCTGTGCCTGTGTACGCACACGACCTTCACATGGTAACCAATTCGTGATCGAATTCTTCTTGATATGAGAAAGAAATACATGGTTCCAAAATATAGGGATTCAACAAGTGACCACCTGAATTACTTTTTATGCTAATGAATATTTTTATTACAGACCTCAGGGGAGGAAAATATTAAAGAAAAATATTAAAGAAAAATGCAATTTCGACGAAAGAAGTATAATAATCAATCCTGTCACTACTCTGACACTATATTCATCTGCTACTAAAATACTAAAACAGCAAGTAAGTAGAGAAACCTAAGTTTCTTTCAAAAAGAATGTTTAAGGAAAAAGGCATAGCCATTTTTTTGTTGACACTTTTTTTTAACTAATCTAAAAGACTTATTTTGTGTATTGTTTAAATTTTCATTTTTTGTACTTAATTTGTTTTAGGTTTAAACAAAATGAACTTCTAAGATATGCATGGAATATCCCAAAAGAGCTAAGGAAGGTTTTAAAATTCTTAAGAAAACTATTTAGAGCCAAAAACATAAAATAGTCTTCCTGTCCGAAATATAAATAGGTATAAATATTTAGATATTATGAGTGATTTTTTATTCTATAAATAGAACATAATTTGCTTCTAAATCACTACCTAATGAACTATATTATATAGTACAAAACTAAACAAGAATATCACATTATTCATGTTTTTTTATTTCCTTAAAAACGTCCCAAAAAATGTGAATATTTATTATTGGAGTTTACATCGTTATGCTAAAACAATACTAGAACAACTCAAATAATGTGGATTTTGACTATTTTGAGTTATGCAGATCATTATGAACTAAAAAAAATGTTTGTCTGGTGCTATAGTCTATTTTCCATAACTATTTGCAATATGTTTTCATCATTTTTGTTCAGATGTTTATTATGCACAAAGGAAATCAATATTTTTTATTATGTACATTTAAAACTAATAATTGTTCTTGGTAACATAACAAAAAGAAGACATAACCTTACAATTTCAAAACTTTCTAAATTCCTCAACTATTCTGACGATTAGACAACACTGCAAGGCCGTGACGTCATAAATGATCTCTGACGTGCATCGGGATTTGTATTAAAAATACTATAATAATGTATATTATATATACTTCATAAAATTATTAAATATATCCGCATAACTGGACGTAATAACTTAGTTAATTTTCTCGTGTTTCGCGTGGCAACAAGTAAAATATGATACCGCAACCGGCTAGACCGTCTACCGTTCCAGATTGGCTTATAATCGCGTTAAAAGATTACATGGAAGGTTACCTAACTTGCATGCGGCTTGTGCGTTCTGGTGAATTGAGGTTTGGTAAATTAAATCGTATAGTGTCAAGTTTCTCCATGGCATGACTGCATACCAAATTGGTAATTGCTTAAGTTTTACCACTTACTCCAATCGATATTGGGTTGTTAGTATTATGATCTGCTCCTTCAATTAGAAAAGAAATATAAGGGATTGTAAGCAAATACATTTTTTATTAATAGGATAGTCCTGGATCAAGTAAAAGCCAACAGAGAATTCAACAACCAAACATGGAGGCTAAAGCTATATCGGAATTCATCTCTCTCAAACCAAACAACACTTCAATCGCGACGCACCAGAACTTATTAATGCAAATCTACATAACACTTTCTCGCTTCAACAGGTTTAATTTCTCAAAACCATAAAGTCAGAATAACAACACCTATTAGCATACTAAGATATGTTAAGTTAGCTCCACGCTAGTAGTGAATACTCTTGCTAAGGGAAAGGGTTCTATTAAAACAATAATTATGCCACTATATAATTGAATATCTTTCTTTTAGAAGCAATTAGAAATATAAAATTTGTGACAGATTTATCCCTAAATATGTACAAGACCAATGTATTTGGACAGACAATAACTAAATTGATATAAACACAATTCGGTAAAGATTATAAACACAATTCGGTAAAGATTTCTCAGTACGTTTACAATTAATTAAATACATTTCAATAGATGAACTATATATTCTTTAATTGACAGTTTTGGAGGGAAAATCAATGAAAACTCCCCAGTCGAATATCTTGAAAAAGAATGTTTTCTTTTTAAATAAAAGATTTTTTTTCAATTTTTCTCTACACCAACCTATGATTTTTTCTACTAAAATAACATTACCCGTTTAGTTCCTTCTCGACGTTTATTATCCTTGAAAAATCATCCAGTGAATGGACCTCTTTACAGCGATGAGTTGATCGCTCCGAAAGCACCATGAATAGAGCAAAATTGTGACGCTCTGTTAAGCCAAGCATTTACCCATCAGGCCCGAGAATTCATAGTACACTTTTCAAACCATTAACTTCGCTATAAGGCCATAGGAAGATGCGAATTATGGGATTCCAAATGGCATCGGAGCGCAAGAGATGGAGAATTGCTGGCTGATGGATAGCAGTGGATTGTCGGGAAAAATTAATGTTGTGCTCGGTGATATAAAAGATATATGATAATGAGCTAGAGATGATCCTACTTTGCCTAATGTTGTTTACGTTGTTATAGTTACGTGTTGAAATTTATACGGTTGGGAAGTGATTTTAATAAATTTACTTATTTTGGGAATGGCGGTATCTTTTTAGTTTTTATAATACAATTTTAATGGAAAAGAAAAATAAATTCATAATATTCAGTATTTTTGTTGGCAATGAATATATTGTAATGATAACACCCTATATAAAAATATTAATAAAACTAGCAATAATAACTATATTAATAATAACAATAATAATAAGAACAGTAATAAATAAAATAATGTGGGAAAATGTGTAATCCTGTATAGTAAAAATTTATATGAAAATTCCACACCTGTAATTTTGAACCAATCAAAATACGTGCTTTTGACAGATCACCATGGCAACGGAGGTATTTTAGTGGAAATTTTTTTCTCGTGGGGTACCCAACAGCGAATTATACTGGAAATTTTTTGACGTTTACAATAACAGACCATTTTTGACAGACTGGTTTTTATTTGTTCACATAATAGGTTTAGTTTTGATACATTTTAGTTACAATGCTAAGGTGTTTTCTATATTCTTCGGCCACTTCTTTTCTTCTTAATGGCGAAAATGCAGGACTTTGGATGCTTTGAATTATGTGTCTATGTCTAATAAAATATATATAATATTTAGACACTAATTTATTCACATTTTTCCCATTCAGCACTTTGAATTTTGCGTAGTTTAGGTGCAAATATTCGTGGACAATTCGAAACAAATTTTCGTTTTTCAAGTTGGAGCCACAATCCTCTATTAATCCGAGTAAGTAAGTCATGGTGCAATGATTGATCATTACATCAGACAATTTCACGCATATTTTGCATAGCGTATGATTTTCAAATCGATTCATTTTTAAACAAATAGGTAATTTTGTTGTTTTTACTTGTTGTGCAATATTCTTTATCGCAACAAAACGCGAGTTATTTAATGTTTTGAACTGTCAAAATACAATGATCACAGCCTCCTACGATTGATGCTTGCTGACGCTGGTTATGAATTTCATACCATTTTAAAGCGCTCATAACGCATGTTAATAAAAACGCAGAAAAACAATTTTCTACCACTTGTAGTTATTCAAAACTTACGTAAAATTAAAGAATATACTATTTTCTATTTTCAAATGGTATTCCCATGCAACTACAATGAGTAGAAATAAGCAATTTGAAGGCGAAACATTTTTTTACGTCGGGCCGCTTGACAACTTCAAAACTGAAATTATATTCGAGGTTAGGGTCTCACTTAGTTACCATGACAACTCAACAATCAAGGCGACAACACCTTTTATGTTTCACTGGTGACTTGGAGAAAATAATTTGCATTGTTGAGAAACAAATTTGCTTTGGTTGTAAACACTGAGGTTTTTGGTAAAAATTTTAATTAAAGCCACAGGCCAGCGTTCCTCAACTCCCTAGGGTACATGTAAAATAACAACAAGGAGGATATAAAGGGATTAGCAAAAAATATGGAGTATTTCATTGGGGAATGGTAATAAGTTAACGGTGATTACAGGTCGCCGAGGTAGTTCTAAATATTAAATGACTCCTGCAGTTTTCTCCATTTAACTCATATATTTTTAAGCGCATAATAATAATTATTAATGTATCACTTTATTTTTTAAATTTCGTGCAATCTTCAATCTGTTTTCACATCCGAAAAGACCTCAAAAAAGAAAATTAAAAAAGTTACGTAAAAATAAATTTTAAAAATATTTCATTTTCAACCATAATTCGGCGTGGAATTTTCTTATCGAATACCACGCGAGGTCAAATTAATATCAGGAATTTTTTTCTCGCTCATGAATATTTTTAGAAAATTTTCATGAGCTCGAAAAAATTTCCGGAAATAATTTGACCTCTAGTGGTATTACTAGTGAAAAGTCTTAAGTAAAGCAGACTTTGTGCAGTAGGTAAAAAGGATGGTTTCTAGGTTTGGGCAAAGTATATTAACCGTTGAGTAGCGACAGCTGAGGAACCGAATTCTAGTGCGCCGACGCGAAATAGAGAGGCGAGACGTCTTCTAAAGATGCAAACAACCCCTTTCACTTTAGTCCGGCAGCTGATATAGGAATTCGTTGTTGTGGATGTATTAGTCAAAAATTGTAGTCAGCGATATGTTTAATCAACGCGAAATTTAAAGTTTGAGACAACTCGATTAATAAATAAGAAGGTCCATAAGTAATAATTTCTATTGTTATCAAAAATCAAAACCCTGTGCACCTACCAACTTTCAAGTCTTTAGCTCATCCGGACATAGGTAAAAAAATTGAAATTTATCAATATTGATATATATTTTTATATTTATTACATAAGTTAAATACTCATAAATATAAAACTACCTAATGACCAAACCTTTATTATAAATGTAAACTACAAAAGAGTTTTACTTTAAATTAGGTCGAGCAGTGTAAACATCACATTCAAGACTAGTTCATAATTCGAGCAGTGTTTTACTGTGTCGTTCCGTTAATAACGTCAAAAGAGAGAGAAAGAAAATTTGCACCACCCAAGATCAAAGGCACCGACGCTTTATGTCGCTACCACGGCATAATAAACAATCGGCAGGCTAACTTGTCTTGGCGGCAACGCTACGCGCACATCTACGCGCACACCGCCATTTTGGGGTCCAACCTCTCAATCAAGCCAGTGGCGTCACTGTCGTCGTTTATATCGACAAAAACAAACAAGTTGCAGTAGCACGGAATCAGTAGCGTGTATCTTAAATTTATTTTGTTTGTGATGTTTGTATTATGTAGTTATTGTTATTTTTTTAGAATTATAGATATTTTTTGACACTTTTTATATAGTAGTTGTTTTCCAGTGTTAATTTGTTAACTTTTAAGTCTGGGCAAAGTTGTGCAGCAAAAAACTATATGAATAAACTGTATTAAAAGATTTTTTCGGTTTCTTAAAGATCTTATTAGGTATGTATGGTATACTTTTAAAAAAATCATAGTTTATGGGTCAGTTTGTCAGTTATAAAGCTATTAGTAAGATGTATGTAGGTGCCTAGTTAACGTCACGTAAAGTTTAGCGTCAATTTATATTTCCTTATGTAGGTATATTATTAAGATTTAAAGTAAAATGTTATATTTTAAACATCTCCCGTATGGAGTTGACAAAATGAAAAAATCTTTATTTTTATTTTAAGGAAAAAGTCATTATAAAAAAATTCTGTTTGACGAAAAAATAGGTTTACTATATTAATATGTTAGGTCAGGTGTACATGGTCTTAATAAATGAAGAAACTTAAAATTGACAAAAGGAAAAAATCTGTATTACCTTATTGATTTTACGAAGAAAAGTTACAGTTTTCCTTTCGGTTTTCCATCATACACTTTAAAAGGAAACTTTTTCTTGTAATTATCTTCAACAAGCCGAATTTTTTGTAAGGAATAATTTTTTTTTCTAAAAAAAAAAATGAATATTAATCGTAATTGTGTTATTCCCAAATATTGAAATGCTTAACAAAAATTTAATTCTGATATTCATTTTGATAATTATTCTAGATATGCGAATAACAAAGCTTTATAATCTTGATAAATCTAAAGTATTTTCATTACAAAAAGCAAGAAAATCTTAATTAGCCATTAAAGAAATTGTAAGTAGTAAATTAGTAATGAGTCACAATCAAAATCATGTGTTTTAAGCAGTGCTATTAATAATGTAAAATTCTTATATTTTGTCGAAGTAAATTCAAAAGCCCGCCAATTTTCAAGCTAAAATAGCCTTACATCTTTCTATATTACCGACTGAGTATTAATTGTACAAAACTATTTTATATGTCGCTGAAGGTAAACATGCTGCCAAATTTTTGTGAGGAATCTGCAACTCTTAATTATCCTTCCTCCATGATGGTAACTGTGTAAACCCTACATCGGTCCAAATTCAAAGGACGTTCAAAAAATTGCAATGTTTAAATTTATTACATTCTGGAACTGAAAGCTGCGAAACAGGTGGGGATGCTTTACTTGTAAGGCTACATGAAATTCGTAGGACTAGTAAGGATGAAGGATATTGTCGAAAATGTAAATATAAACAAGCATATTAATGAATTGCATGCACAAAATATTAATATTTTCTAAGAAAATTTTATTATATATTGTGTATCTATTTAAGTAGATCCATTTTTGAAACATATTTAAATGTTACTCAAGAACTGTGACATTAAAAATATTAAAATATTAGTGTTCTATACAAAACTAGAAAATTAAGTCTTACAATAGAAAGTAATGGTTTAATCTATTTTGGGATCCAACAGCTGATGCCTGAGATATTAAATCCCATTTATCAACATTTTATGTACCTGTTATGACAAAATAGTAAGGCCTTAACAAACGAACAACTTTGCCATGTTTAAGGGACTCGGAATTTACAATAACCTTGTAAATATAACGGATATACAAGAGCCTTGCATTGGCAATAGAAATTATATACAAAACGTTCGAAGTGCACCCTAGTAAGAAATATAATGAACTAAAAACCGTATGAGGTGATATAAAATGTATTTAGTTAGGAGATTGCTAATAAGTATATTTCATTTTCTGTCTCTAACGAAAATCTACATAAAAAAGCCATTCAGAAACAAAACAGGTTCTATGCTCAAATTATATGTCTTTAAATAATCATTTTTATTACTGTCTACAGTAGTTTATTAATATTTAAACAAATAAATTTGATTTTATTGGATTTGATAATGAATTTATAGCAAAAAATATTTTTAAAAAAATTTCCTTTTTTATTGTATGGTATACATACATCGTATTCTGGTTATATAACCAGACACACTTCCTTTGTATTCTAAAAAAGCTATTCATGCAAAAAACAAGGAATTTATTATGCAATCGTCATGGCAAAAACAGTTCGATACTTAAGCTATTAAATTTCTAGGTCAGGCCAACAACTACTGGATAGGAAACTTTTATATGGGGCATAATATATTAAATGAAATTCGACTATTAAGGAAAGAACATTACAACACAGAGATATATATTTTAAGAAAGCCGATTTTCGGGAAAGTGTTTTCGAGCATGAAAATAGTGGAAAATTTTACTAATATAGCTTCAGTTGTAAAATGGATTTGCGGCATTTCGTGTAAATTGAATTTTTGTATCAGAGTCGTACGGGCCAGAGGCTCAGAAGGGTACGAGTTAATATTCGAAGAATTTGAACAGTCCCAACCTATAATATCACAGAAAAACAACTAAATACGGACATAAATGATACTCTTAGATTTTAATACCATTGCCTTATTTTTAAGATCTTTATACACTTTCATTATGTAGATAGGTCGGTAGGAATTTATTTTTTTTTATTTATATTTTAAGGATATCAAGTTGTTTTACAAAAATTAATATAATAAATAGAAAGAAAAATTAATATATAAATGTATATCTTCCACTACTTCAGTGGAACGTTAAATATTATTATTAAAACACAAAGAAAGCATTTATATGTGTTATAAAATTATAAATAATACCAATTGTATTTCATTTTAGAAAGAAATACATATTGGCTCTCGACTATTCCAAAAGTTCTTCGACTAAAATTCTCGACCGACATAATTGTTGTTTCTAGAATGGACAGTCATGGAATATTCTTGGTAAGCGGAAAAATAAAGGCTGTAAAGGGCTTAAATAAGGCAGAGAGGGACTTACTAGATTAAAATAGAACCTGACTGGTTAATAATGGCTCGTATGATGATAATATTAAAATATTAAAGTTATTATTGATGTAATCATTGAATGAATGACTGCCTAATTCTATTATACTACATGTTTTTGGTAAAAGAAGAACTGAATCAATAAAATAATTTTCTGTGATTTATCATAGTAACTGACGTATATATTCTTATCTTTTCGTTGTATAGATCCTAATCTTATTTATCTTTTTTTGTTCATAATTTAATAGATTTAAAAATGGCAAAATTTTGGAAAATAATTAATGACTGCCTGACTCTCTAATAATGAATTCCGTGGTATCTAATTACGTCATTATATCCTTATTAGAGAACATCTCTATTATATAGAGCAAAGCCATTGAACGATCTTCTATGAATAATGATCGAAACCCACCGTCAAAATTCATTAATGTTCCCGTCTTATCGTCTTGAATGAATTTCCATAATCGCATCCCCAAATACTTGCTAAACCAAGACGCACAGGAAATTAGACATTAAAATTGTAAATGGCCGACCATCTGCTTCGAATGCTATTTCTCCTAGCATTAATTTTCGAATTTACATATATTTGAAAAACGTCCGATATTATCAAATTGTAACAGATACTGAAAACGATTGGATCTACTGTTTCCGTCAAAGCAAAATTATTGGAAAGTCTTTTAAAAATAGATAAAAAAATTTAGTTATCTCGTTGAAAGTACTCGAATTATTTTTATGTAACTTCACATTATTCTAAAATATTTCTCTAGAATTTAATTTTCGTTTATTTTCATATAAAATCATTCGCCTCACCGCAGCGCGGATCATTTACCAAAAACTTCTACCTCACACAGAACCCCCTCGAGCCATCACGAAGTATAACGTCGAAAAAATAAAATTAGGAAATTAGATTTTCGAGCAATTTTCGCCTAGTCACCCGATTAACTTCAGGGTAGAAATTATGAATGTTCTGAATGAAAATGTAAGGGTATAGAGGGTCGCGACCCTGTGCCGATTATGGGCCCTCAATACAATCATCTAGGTCACCTAGTCGCTCATTAAATAAATCACACGCTCCATTGATTCGATTTTTATGGAAGTTTGGAAGTTCCGCTTTTGGATAAATGCCTCACTTTCCCTGTCGATGGGTATACGGTCATCCCTTGTTTGTCTAATGGAGCGGAGGCTGAAAAGCTGTATTACTAGGTATTTACAAATGGCCTCTAGCTATTTGGAGATGTTTAATAATGGAACAAGTTGGGGTGTACATGGTTAATGTGATATTAAAAAGGTTGCCGGTGAAGCAGTGTAACAGGTATCCAATTTGGGGTTATTATGCAGCAAAAATTTGTTGTTTAGGGAGACTGATAAGATAATGAGTTATACATTTCATAAAATGTAGTAAAAATTGGTCAAATAATAATAATAAAAACTTTATTGCCCTACAGAATAAATTCAATTATAGGACAAATAAATACAATATCATTTCATACAAAGAATAAATAATAAATCTAATAGATAAATAATAATCTTAGCCATGAAACATAAATATAAATATTTTAAAATTAATAATACACAAAAAGATACAAAAAATAATAATAAGGCAGGATACTTTCAACTATTAATAATTGATAATTAAAATTTTTTTATAAAAAAATTAATAAATTTTGAGATAACAAAAATTTTCAGAGGGGGGAGTCTTCTACACATTTCAGTGTTGACGAAAAAAAATTAAAAAATAAAAAGTAAAAAAATTCTCGAAAAATCAAAATTGGAAAATATTTGGTAAATTTTTTTTTATAAAAAAATTAATAAATTTTAAGGACAAAAAATTTTCAGAAAAATTCTCGAAAAATAAATATTCGAAAATATTTGGTAAAATTTTTTTATAAAAAAATTAATAAATTTTAAGATAAAAAATTCTCGAAAAATCAAAATTCGAAAATATTTGGTAAAATTTTTTTTATAAAAAAATTAAATTTTTAGATAAAAATTCTCGAAAAATCAAAATTGGAAAAAATTTGGTAAATTTTTTTTAAAAAATTAATAAATTTTGAGATAAAAAATTTTCAGAAAAATTCTCGAAAAAAGAAAATTGAAAAATATTTGGTAAAAACATTTTATAAAAAAATTAATAAATTTTGAGATAAAAAATTTTCAGAAAAATTCTCGAAAAAAGAAAATTGAAAAATATTTGGTAAAAACATTTTATAAAAAAATTAATAAATTTTGAGATAACAAAAAATTTTTCTACACATTTCAGTGTTGACGAAAAAAAAAAAGTCAAAAAAATTCTCTAAAAATAAAAATTGGAAAAAATTTGGTAAATTTTTTTATAAAAAAATTCAATAAATTTTGAGAACAAAAAATTTTCAGAGGGGGGAGTCTTCTACACATTTTAGTGTTAATGAAAAAAATGTCAAAAATTAAAAGTCGAAAAATTCTCGAAAAATAAAAATTGAAAAAAATTTGGTAATTTTTTTTTATAAAAAAATTCAATAAATTTTGAGAACAAAAAATTTTCAGAAGGGGGAGTCTTCTACACATTTCAGTGTTAATGAAAAAAATGTCAAAAATTAAAAGTCGAAAAAATTCTCGAAAAATAAAAATTGAAAAAAATTTGGTAATTTTTTTTATAAAAAAATTCAATAAATTTTGAGAACAAAAAATTTTCAGAGGGGGGAGTCTTCTACACATTTTAGTGTTGTTGAAAAAAATGTCAAAAATTAAAAGTCGAAAAAATTCTCGAAAAATAAAAATTGAAAAAAATTTGGTAATTTTTTTTATAAAAAAATTCAATAAATTTTGAGAACAAAAAATTTTCAGAGGGGGGAGTCTTCTACACATTTTAGTGTTAATGAAAAAAATGTCAAAAATTAAAAGTCGAAAAATTCTCGAAAAATAAAAATTGAAAAAAATTTGGTAATTTTTTTTTATAAAAAAATTCAATAAATTTTGAGAACAAAAAATTTTCAGAGGGGGGAGTCTTCTACACATTTTAGTGTTAATGAAAAAAATGTCAAAAATTAAAAGTCGAAAAATTCTCGAAAAATAAAAATTGAAAAAAATTTGGTAATTTTTTTTTATAAAAAAATTCAATAAATTTTGAGAACAAAAAATTTTCAGAGGGGGGAGTCTTCTACACATTTCAGTGTTAATGAAAAAAATGTCAAACATTAAAAGTCGAAAAAATTCTCGAAAAATAAAAATTGAAAAAAATTTGGTAATTTTTTTTATAAAAAAATTCAATAAATTTTGAGAACAAAAAATTTTCAGAGGGGGGAGTCTTCTACACATTTTAGTGTTAATGAAAAAAATGTCAAAAATTAAAAGTCGAAAAATTCTCGAAAAATAAAAATTGAAAAAAATTTGGTAATTTTTTTTTATAAAAAAATTCAATAAATTTTGAGAACAAAAAATTTTCAGAGGGGGGAGTCTTCTACACATTTTAGTGTTGTTGAAAAAAATGTCAAAAATTAAAAGTCGAAAAAATTCTCGAAAAATAAAAATTGAAAAAAATTTGGTAATTTTTTTTATAAAAAAATTCAATAAATTTTAAGATAAAAAATTCTCGAAAAATCAAAATTCGAAAATATTTGGTAAAATTTTTTTTATAAAAAAATTAAATTTTTAGATAAAAATTCTCGAAAAATCAAAATTGGAAAAAATTTGGTAAATTTTTTTTAAAAAATTAATAAATTTTGAGATAAAAAATTTTCAGAAAAATTCTCGAAAAAAGAAAATTGAAAAATATTTGGTAAAAACATTTTATAAAAAAATTAATAAATTTTGAGATAAAAAATTTTCAGAAAAATTCTCGAAAAAAGAAAATTGAAAAATATTTGGTAAAAACATTTTATAAAAAAATTAATAAATTTTGAGATAACAAAAAATTTTTCTACACATTTCAGTGTTGACGAAAAAAAAAAAGTCGAAAAAATTCTCGAAAAATAAAAATTGAAAAAAATTTGGTAAATTTTTTTATAAAAAAATTCAATAAATTTTGAGAACAAAAAATTTTCAGAGGGGGGAGTCTTCTACACATTTTAGTGTTAATGAAAAAAATGTCAAAAATTAAAAGTCGAAAAAATTCTCGAAAAATAAAAATTGAAAAAAATTTGGTAATTTTTTTTTATAAAAAAATTCAATAAATTTTGAGAACAAAAAATTTTCAGAGGGGGGAGTCTTCTACACATTTTAGTGTTAATGAAAAAAATGTCAAAAATTAAAAGTCGAAAAAATTCTCGAAAAATAAAAATTGGAAAAAATTTGGTAAATTTTTTTATAAAAAAATTCAATAAATTTTGAGAACAAAAAATTTTCAGAGGGAGAGTCTTCTACACATTTCAGTGTTAATGAAAAAAATGTCAAAAATTAAAAGTCGAAAAAATTCTCGAAAAATAAAAATTGAAAAAAATTTGGTAATTTTTTTTATAAAAAAATTCAATAAATTTTGAGAACAAAAAATTTTCAGAGGGGGGAGTCTTCTACACATTTTAGTGTTGTTGAAAAAAATGTCAAAAATTAAAAGTCGAAAAAATTCTCGAAAAATAAAAATTGAAAAAAATTTGGTAATTTTTTTTATAAAAAAATTCAATAAATTTTGAGAACAAAAAATTTTCAGAGGGGGGAGTCTTCTACACATTTTAGTGTTAATGAAAAAAATGTCAAAAATTAAAAGTCGAAAAATTCTCGAAAAATAAAAATTGAAAAAAATTTGGTAATTTTTTTTTATAAAAAAATTCAATAAATTTTGAGAACAAAAAATTTTCAGAGGGGGGAGTCTTCTACACATTTTAGTGTTAATGAAAAAAATGTCAAAAATTAAAAGTCGAAAAATTCTCGAAAAATAAAAATTGAAAAAAATTTGGTAATTTTTTTTTATAAAAAAATTCAATAAATTTTGAGAACAAAAAATTTTCAGAGGGGGGAGTCTTCTACACATTTCAGTGTTAATGAAAAAAATGTCAAACAATAAAAGTCGAAAAAATTCTCGAAAAATAAAAATTGAAAAAAATTTGGTAATTTTTTTTATAAAAAAATTCAATAAATTTTGAGAACAAAAAATTTTCAGAGGGGGGAGTCTTCTACACATTTTAGTGTTAATGAAAAAAATGTCAAAAATTAAAAGTCGAAAAATTCTCGAAAAATAAAAATTGAAAAAAATTTGGTAATTTTTTTTTATAAAAAAATTCAATAAATTTTGAGAACAAAAAATTTTCAGAGGGGGGAGTCTTCTACACATTTCAGTGTTAATGAAAAAAATGTCAAAAATTAAAAGTCGAAAAAATTCTCGAAAAATAAAAATTGAAAAAAATTTGGTAATTTTTTTTATAAAAAAATTCAATAAATTTTGAGAACAAAAAATTTTCAGAGGGGGGAGTCTTCTACACATTTTAGTGTTGTTGAAAAAAATGTCAAAAATTAAAAGTCGAAAAAATTCTCGAAAAATAAAAATTGAAAAAAATTTGGTAATTTTTTTTATAAAAAAATTCAATAAATTTTGAGAACAAAAAATTTTCAGAGGGGGGAGTCTTCTACACATTTTAGTGTTAATGAAAAAAATGTCAAAAATTAAAAGTCGAAAAATTCTCGAAAAATAAAAATTGAAAAAAATTTGGTAATTTTTTTTTATAAAAAAATTCAATAAATTTTGAGAACAAAAAATTTTCAGAGGGGGGAGTCTTCTACACATTTTAGTGTTAATGAAAAAAATGTCAAAAATTAAAAGTCGAAAAATTCTCGAAAAATAAAAATTGAAAAAAATTTGGTAATTTTTTTTTATAAAAAAATTCAATAAATTTTGAGAACAAAAAATTTTCAGAGGGGGGAGTCTTCTACACATTTCAGTGTTAATGAAAAAAATGTCAAACATTAAAAGTCGAAAAAATTCTCGAAAAATAAAAATTGAAAAAAATTTGGTAATTTTTTTTATAAAAAAATTCAATAAATTTTGAGAACAAAAAATTTTCAGAGGGGGGAGTCTTCTACACATTTTAGTGTTAATGAAAAAAATGTCAAAAATTAAAAGTCGAAAAATTCTCGAAAAATAAAAATTGAAAAAAATTTGGTAATTTTTTTTTATAAAAAAATTCAATAAATTTTGAGAACAAAAAATTTTCAGAGGGGGGAGTCTTCTACACATTTTAGTGTTGTTGAAAAAAATGTCAAAAATTAAAAGTCGAAAAAATTCTCGAAAAATAAAAATTGAAAAAAATTTGGTAATTTTTTTTATAAAAAAATTCAATAAATTTTAAGATAAAAAATTCTCGAAAAATCAAAATTCGAAAATATTTGGTAAAATTTTTTTTATAAAAAAATTAAATTTTTAGATAAAAATTCTCGAAAAATCAAAATTGGAAAAAATTTGGTAAATTTTTTTTAAAAAATTAATAAATTTTGAGATAAAAAATTTTCAGAAAAATTCTCGAAAAAAGAAAATTGAAAAATATTTGGTAAAAACATTTTATAAAAAAATTAATAAATTTTGAGATAAAAAATTTTCAGAAAAATTCTCGAAAAAAGAAAATTGAAAAATATTTGGTAAAAACATTTTATAAAAAAATTAATAAATTTTGAGATAACAAAAAATTTTTCTACACATTTCAGTGTTGACGAAAAAAAAAAAGTCGAAAAAATTCTCGAAAAATAAAAATTGAAAAAAATTTGGTAAATTTTTTTATAAAAAAATTCAATAAATTTTGAGAACAAAAAATTTTCAGAGGGGGGAGTCTTCTACACATTTTAGTGTTAATGAAAAAAATGTCAAAAATTAAAAGTCGAAAAAATTCTCGAAAAATAAAAATTGAAAAAAATTTGGTAATTTTTTTTTATAAAAAAATTCAATAAATTTTGAGAACAAAAAATTTTCAGAGGGGGGAGTCTTCTACACATTTTAGTGTTAATGAAAAAAATGTCAAAAATTAAAAGTCGAAAAAATTCTCGAAAAATAAAAATTGGAAAAAATTTGGTAAATTTTTTTATAAAAAAATTCAATAAATTTTGAGAACAAAAAATTTTCAGAGGGAGAGTCTTCTACACATTTCAGTGTTAATGAAAAAAATGTCAAAAATTAAAAGTCGAAAAAATTCTCGAAAAATAAAAATTGAAAAAAATTTGGTAATTTTTTTTATAAAAAAATTCAATAAATTTTGAGAACAAAAAATTTTCAGAGGGGGGAGTCTTCTACACATTTTAGTGTTGTTGAAAAAAATGTCAAAAATTAAAAGTCGAAAAAATTCTCGAAAAATAAAAATTGAAAAAAATTTGGTAATTTTTTTTATAAAAAAATTCAATAAATTTTGAGAACAAAAAATTTTCAGAGGGGGGAGTCTTCTACACATTTTAGTGTTAATGAAAAAAATGTCAAAAATTAAAAGTCGAAAAATTCTCGAAAAATAAAAATTGAAAAAAATTTGGTAATTTTTTTTTATAAAAAAATTCAATAAATTTTGAGAACAAAAAATTTTCAGAGGGGGGAGTCTTCTACACATTTTAGTGTTAATGAAAAAAATGTCAAAAATTAAAAGTCGAAAAATTCTCGAAAAATAAAAATTGAAAAAAATTTGGTAATTTTTTTTTATAAAAAAATTCAATAAATTTTGAGAACAAAAAATTTTCAGAGGGGGGAGTCTTCTACACATTTCAGTGTTAATGAAAAAAATGTCAAACAATAAAAGTCGAAAAAATTCTCGAAAAATAAAAATTGAAAAAAATTTGGTAATTTTTTTTATAAAAAAATTCAATAAATTTTGAGAACAAAAAATTTTCAGAGGGGGGAGTCTTCTACACATTTTAGTGTTAATGAAAAAAATGTCAAAAATTAAAAGTCGAAAAATTCTCGAAAAATAAAAATTGAAAAAAATTTGGTAATTTTTTTTTATAAAAAAATTCAATAAATTTTGAGAACAAAAAATTTTCAGAGGGGGGAGTCTTCTACACATTTCAAAAAATGAAAAAAATGTCAAAAATTAAAAGTCGAAAAATTCTCGAAAAATAAAAATTGAAAAAAATTTGGTAATTTTTTTTTATAAAAAAATTCAATAAATTTTGAGAACAAAAAATTTTCAGAGGGGGGAGTCTTCTACACATTTCAGTGTTAATGAAAAAAATGTCAAACATTAAAAGTCGAAAAAATTCTCGAAAAATAAAAATTGGAAAAAATTTGGTAAATTTTTTTATAAAAAAATTCAATAAATTTTGAGAACAAAAAATTTTCAGAGGTGGAGTCTTCTACACATTTCAGTGTTAATGAAAAAAATCTCAAAAATTAAAAGTCGAAAAAATTCTGGAAAAATAAAAATTGAAAAAAATTTGGTAAATTTTTTTATAAAAAAATTCAATAAATTTTGAGAACAAAAAATTTTCAGAGGGGGGAGTCTTCTACACATTTTAGTGTTAATGAAAAAAATGTCAAAAATTAAAAGTCGAAAAATTCTCGAAAAATAAAAATTGAAAAAAATTTGGTAATTTTTTTTTATAAAAAAATTCAATAAATTTTGAGAACAAAAAATTTTCAGAGGGGGGAGTCTTCTACACATTTTAGTGTTAATGAAAAAAATGTCAAAAATTAAAAGTCGAAAAAATTCTCGAAAAATAAAAATTGAAAAAAATTTGGTAAATTTTTTTATAAAAAAATTCAATAAATTTTGAGAACAAAAAATTTTCAGAGGGGGGAGTCTTCTACACATTTCAGTGTTAATGAAAAAAATGTCAAAAATTAAAAGTCGAAAAAATTCTCGAAAAATAAAAATTGGAAAAAATTTGGTAAATTTTTTTATAAAAAAATTCAATAAATTTTGAGAACAAAAAATTTTCAGAGGGGGGAGTCTTCTACACATTTTAGTGTTGTTGAAAAAAATGTCAAAAATTAAAAGTCGAAAAAATTCTCGAAAAATAAAAATTGAAAAAAATTTGGTAATTTTTTTTATATAAAAATTCAATAAATTTTGAGAACAAAAAATTTTCAGAGGGGGGAGTCTTCTACACATTTTAGTGTTAATGAAAAAAATGTCAAAAATTAAAAGTCGAAAAATTCTCGAAAAATAAAAATTGAAAAAAATTTGGTAATTTTTTTTTATAAAAAAATTCAATAAATTTTGAGAACAAAAAATTTTCAGAGGGGGGAGTCTTCTACACATTTCAGTGTTAATGAAAAAAATGTCAAAAATTAAAAGTCGAAAAATTCTCGAAAAATAAAAATTGAAAAAAATTTGGTAATTTTTTTTTATAAAAAAATTCAATAAATTTTGAGAACAAAAAATTTTCAGAGGGGGGAGTCTTCTACACATTTCAGTGTTAATGAAAAAAATGTCAAACATTAAAAGTCGAAAAAATTCTCGAAAAATAAAAATTGGAAAAAATTTGGTAAATTTTTTTATAAAAAAATTCAATAAATTTTGAGAACAAAAAATTTTCAGAGGGGGGAGTCTTCTACACATTTTAGTGTTAATGAAAAAAATGTCAAAAATTAAAAGTCGAAAAATTCTCGAAAAATAAAAATTGAAAAAAATTTGGTAATTTTTTTTTATAAAAAAATTCAATAAATTTTGAGAACAAAAATTTTCAGAGGGGGGAGTCTTCTACACATTTCAGTGTTAATGAAAAAAATGTCAAACATTAAAAGTCGAAAAAATTCTCGAAAAATAAAAATTGGAAAAAATTTGGTAAATTTTTTTATAAAAAAATTCAATAAATTTTGAGAACAAAAAATTTTCAGAGGTGGAGTCTTCTACACATTTCAGTGTTAATGAAAAAAATCTCAAAAATTAAAAGTCGAAAAAATTCTGGAAAAATAAAAATTGAAAAAAATTTGGTAAATTTTTTTATAAAAAAATTCAATAAATTTTGAGAACAAAAAATTTTCAGAGGGGGGAGTCTTCTACACATTTTAGTGTTAATGAAAAAAATGTCAAAAATTAAAAAAGTCGAAAAATTCTCGAAAAATAAAAATTGAAAAAAATTTGGTAATTTTTTTTTATAAAAAAATTCAATAAATTTTGAGAACAAAAAATTTTCAGAGGGGGGAGTCTTCTACACATTTTAGTGTTAATGAAAAAAATGTCAAAAATTAAAAGTCGAAAAAATTCTCGAAAAATAAAAATTGAAAAAAATTTGGTAAATTTTTTTATAAAAAAATTCAATAAATTTTGAGAACAAAAAATTTTCAGAGGGGGGAGTCTTCTACACATTTCAGTGTTAATGAAAAAAATGTCAAAAATTAAAAGTCGAAAAAATTCTCGAAAAATAAAAATTGGAAAAAATTTGGTAAATTTTTTTATAAAAAAATTCAATAAATTTTGAGAACAAAAAATTTTCAGAGGTGGAGTCTTCTACACATTTCAGTGTTAATGAAAAAAATCTCAAAAATTAAAAGTCGAAAAAATTCTGGAAAAATAAAAATTGAAAAAAATTTGGTAAATTTTTTTATAAAAAAATTCAATAAATTTTGAGAACAAAAAATTTTCAGAGGGGGGAGTCTTCTACACATTTCAGTGTTAATGAAAAAAATGTCAAAAATTAAAAGTCGAAAAAATTCTCGAAAAATAAAAATTGGAAAAAATTTGGTAAATTTTTTTATAAAAAAATTCAATAAATTTTGAGAACAAAAAATTTTCAGAGGGGGGAGTCTTCTACACATTTTAGTGTTGTTGAAAAAAATGTCAAAAATTAAAAGTCGAAAAAATTCTCGAAAAATAAAAATTGAAAAAAATTTGGTAATTTTTTTTTATAAAAAAATTCAATAAATTTTGAGAACAAAAAATTTTCAGAGGGGGGAGTCTTCTACACATTTTAGTGTTAATGAAAAAAATGTCAAAAATTAAAAGTCGAAAAATTCTCGAAAAATAAAAATTGAAAAAAATTTGGTAATTTTTTTTTATAAAAAAATTCAATAAATTTTGAGAACAAAAAATTTTCAGAGGGGGGAGTCTTCTACACATTTCAGTGTTAAAATAAAAATTGAAAAAAATTTGGTAATTTTTTTTTATAAAAAAATTCAATAAATTTTGAGAACAAAAAATTTTCAGAGGGGGGAGTCTTCTACACATTTTAGTGTTAATGAAAAAAATGTCAAAAATTAAAAGTCGAAAAAATTCTCGAAAAATAAAAATTGAAAAAAATTTGGTAAATTTTTTTATAAAAAAATTCAATAAATTTTGAGAACAAAAAATTTTCAGAGGGGGGAGTCTTCTACACATTTCAGTGTTAATGAAAAAAATGTCAAAAATTAAAAGTCGAAAAAATTCTCGAAAAATAAAAATTGAAAAAAATTTGGTAAATTTTTTTATAAAAAAATTCAATAAATTTTGAGAACAAAAAATTTTCAGAGGGGGGAGTCTTCTACACATTTTAGTGTTAATGAAAAAAATGTCAAAAATTAAAAGTCGAAAAATTCTCGAAAAATAAAAATTGAAAAAAATTTGGTAATTTTTTTTTATAAAAAAATTCAATAAATTTTGAGAACAAAAATTTTCAGAGGGGGGAGTCTTCTACACATTTCAGTGTTAATGAAAAAAATGTCAAACATTAAAAGTCGAAAAAATTCTCGAAAAATAAAAATTGGAAAAAATTTGGTAAATTTTTTTATAAAAAAATTCAATAAATTTTGAGAACAAAAAATTTTCAGAGGTGGAGTCTTCTACACATTTCAGTGTTAATGAAAAAAATCTCAAAAATTAAAAGTCGAAAAAATTCTGGAAAAATAAAAATTGAAAAAAATTTGGTAAATTTTTTTATAAAAAAATTCAATAAATTTTGAGAACAAAAAATTTTCAGAGGGGGGAGTCTTCTACACATTTCAGTGTTAATGAAAAAAATGTCAAACATTAAAAGTCGAAAAAATTCTCGAAAAATAAAAATTGAAAAAAATTTGGTAATTTTTTTTATAAAAAAATTCAATAAATTTTGAGAACAAAAAATTTTCAGAGGGGGGAGTCTTCTACACATTTTAGTGTTGTTGAAAAAAATGTCAAAAATTAAAAGTCGAAAAAATTCTCGAAAAATAAAAATTGAAAAAAATTTGGTAATTTTTTTTATAAAAAAATTCAATAAATTTTGAGAACAAAAAATTTTCAGAGGGGGGAGTCTTCTACACATTTTAGTGTTAATGAAAAAAATGTCAAAAATTAAAAGTCGAAAAATTCTCGAAAAATAAAAATTGAAAAAAATTTGGTAATTTTTTTTTATAAAAAAATTCAATAAATTTTGAGAACAAAAAATTTTCAGAGGGGGGAGTCTTCTACACATTTCAGTGTTAATGAAAAAAATGTCAAAAATTAAAAGTCGAAAAAATTCTCGAAAAATAAAAATTGGAAAAAATTTGGTAAATTTTTTTATAAAAAAATTCAATAAATTTTGAGAACAAAAAATTTTCAGAGGTGGAGTCTTCTACACATTTCAGTGTTAATGAAAAAAATCTCAAAAATTAAAAGTCGAAAAAATTCTGGAAAAATAAAAATTGAAAAAAATTTGGTAAATTTTTTTATAAAAAAATTCAATAAATTTTGAGAACAAAAAATTTTCAGAGGGGGGAGTCTTCTACACATTTCAGTGTTAATGAAAAAAATGTCAAAAATTAAAAGTCGAAAAAATTCTCGAAAAATAAAAATTGGAAAAAATTTGGTAAATTTTTTTATAAAAAAATTCAATAAATTTTGAGAACAAAAAATTTTCAGAGGGGGGAGTCTTCTACACATTTTAGTGTTGTTGAAAAAAATGTCAAAAATTAAAAGTCGAAAAAATTCTCGAAAAATAAAAATTGAAAAAAATTTGGTAATTTTTTTTTATAAAAAAATTCAATAAATTTTGAGAACAAAAAATTTTCAGAGGGGGGAGTCTTCTACACATTTTAGTGTTAATGAAAAAAATGTCAAAAATTAAAAGTCGAAAAATTCTCGAAAAATAAAAATTGAAAAAAATTTGGTAATTTTTTTTTATAAAAAAATTCAATAAATTTTGAGAACAAAAAATTTTCAGAGGGGGGAGTCTTCTACACATTTCAGTGTTAATGAAAAAAATGTCAAAAATTAAAAGTCGAAAAATTCTCGAAAAATAAAAATTGAAAAAAATTTGGTAATTTTTTTTTATAAAAAAATTCAATAAATTTTGAGAACAAAAAATTTTCAGAGGGGGGAGTCTTCTACACATTTCAGTGTTAATGAAAAAAATGTCAAACATTAAAAGTCGAAAAAATTCTGGAAAAATAAAAATTGGAAAATATTTGGTAAATTTTTTTTATAAAAAAATTAAATAAATTTTGAGAACAAAAAATTTTCAGAGGTGGAGTCTTCTACACATTTCAGTGTTAATGAAAAAAATCTCAAAAATTAAAAGTCGAAAAAATTCTGGAAAAATAAAAATTGAAAAAAATTTGGTAAATTTTTTTATAAAAAAATTCAATAAATTTTGAGAACAAAAAATTTTCAGAGGGGGGAGTCTTCTACACATTTCAGTGTTAATGAAAAAAATGTCAAACATTAAAAGTCGAAAAAATTCTCGAAAAATAAAAATTGAAAAAAATTTGGTAATTTTTTTTATAAAAAAATTCAATAAATTTTGAGAACAAAAAATTTTCAGAGGGGGGAGTCTTCTACACATTTTAGTGTTGTTGAAAAAAATGTCAAAAATTAAAAGTCGAAAAAATTCTCGAAAAATAAAAATTGAAAAAAATTTGGTAATTTTTTTTATAAAAAAATTCAATAAATTTTGAGAACAAAAAATTTTCAGAGGGGGGAGTCTTCTACACATTTTAGTGTTAATGAAAAAAATGTCAAAAATTAAAAGTCGAAAAATTCTCGAAAAATAAAAATTGAAAAAAATTTGGTAATTTTTTTTTATAAAAAAATTCAATAAATTTTGAGAACAAAAAATTTTCAGAGGGGGGAGTCTTCTACACATTTTAGTGTTAATGAAAAAAATGTCAAAAATTAAAAGTCGAAAAATTCTCGAAAAATAAAAATTGAAAAAAATTTGGTAATTTTTTTTTATAAAAAAATTCAATAAATTTTGAGAACAAAAAATTTTCAGAGGGGGGAGTCTTCTACACATTTCAGTGTTAATGAAAAAAATGTCAAACATTAAAAGTCGAAAAAATTCTCGAAAAATAAAAATTGGAAAAAATTTGGTAAATTTTTTTATAAAAAAATTCAATAAATTTTGAGAACAAAAAATTTTCAGAGGTGGAGTCTTCTACACATTTCAGTGTTAATGAAAAAAATCTCAAAAATTAAAAGTCGAAAAAATTCTGGAAAAATAAAAATTGAAAAAAATTTGGTAAATTTTTTTATAAAAAAATTCAATAAATTTTGAGAACAAAAAATTTTCAGAGGGGGGAGTCTTCTACACATTTCAGTGTTAATGAAAAAAATGTCAAACATTAAAAGTCGAAAAAATTCTGGAAAAATAAAAATTGGAAAATATTTGGTAAATTTTTTTTATAAAAAAATTAAATAAATTTTGAGAACAAAAAATTTTCAGAGGGGGGAGTCTTCTACACATTTTAGTGTTAATGAAAAAAATGTCAAAAATTAAAAGTCGAAAAAATTCTCGAAAAATAAAAATTGAAAAAAATTTGGTAAATTTTTTTATAAAAAAATTCAATAAATTTTGAGAACAAAAAATTTTCAGAGGGGGGAGTCTTCTACACATTTCAGTGTTAATGAAAAAAATGTCAAAAATTAAAAGTCGAAAAAATTCTCGAAAAATAAAAATTGGAAAAAATTTGGTAAATTTTTTTATAAAAAAATTCAATAAATTTTGAGAACAAAAAATTTTCAGAGGGGGGAGTCTTCTACACATTTTAGTGTTGTTGAAAAAAATGTCAAAAATTAAAAGTCGAAAAAATTCTCGAAAAATAAAAATTGAAAAAAATTTGGTAATTTTTTTTATAAAAAAATTCAATAAATTTTGAGAACAAAAAATTTTCAGAGGGGGGAGTCTTCTACACATTTTAGTGTTAATGAAAAAAATGTCAAAAATTAAAAGTCGAAAAATTCTCGAAAAATAAAAATTGAAAAAAATTTGGTAATTTTTTTTTATAAAAAAATTCAATAAATTTTGAGAACAAAAAATTTTCAGAGGGGGGAGTCTTCTACACATTTCAAAAAATGAAAAAAATGTCAAAAATTAAAAGTCAAAAAATTCTCGAAAAATAAAAATTGAAAAAAATTTGGTAATTTTTTTTTATAAAAAAATTCAATAAATTTTGAGAACAAAAAATTTTCAGAGGGGGGAGTCTTCTACACATTTCAGTGTTAATGAAAAAAATGTCAAACATTAAAAGTCGAAAAAATTCTGGAAAAATAAAAATTGGAAAATATTTGGTAAATTTTTTTTATAAAAAAATTAAATACATTTTGAGAACAAAAAATTTTCAGAGGGGGGAGTCTTCTACACATTTCAGTGTTAATGAAAAAAATGTCAAAAATTAAAAGTCGAAAAAATTCTCGAAAAATAAAAATTGGAAAATATTTGGTAAATTTTTTTTATAAAAAAATTCAATAAATTTTGAGAACAAAAAATTTTCAGAGGGGGGAGTCTTCTACACATTTCAGTGTTAATGAAAAAAATGTCAAAAATTAAAAGTCGAAAAATTCTCGAAAAATAAAAATTGAAAAAAATTTGGTAATTTTTTTTTATAAAAAAATTCAATAAATTTTGAGAACAAAAAATTTTCAGAGGGGGGAGTCTTCTACACATTTTAGTGTTAATGAAAAAAATGTCAAAAATTAAAAGTCGAAAAATTCTCGAAAAATAAAAATTGAAAAAAATTTGGTAATTTTTTTTTATAAAAAAATTCAATAAATTTTGAGAACAAAAAATTTTCAGAGGGGGGAGTCTTCTACACATTTCAGTGTTAATGAAAAAAATGTCAAACAATAAAAGTCGAAAAAATTCTCGAAAAATAAAAATTGAAAAAAATTTGGTAATTTTTTTTATAAAAAAATTCAATAAATTTTGAGAACAAAAAATTTTCAGAGGGGGGAGTCTTCTACACATTTTAGTGTTAATGAAAAAAATGTCAAAAATTAAAAGTCGAAAAATTCTCGAAAAATAAAAATTGAAAAAAATTTGGTAATTTTTTTTTATAAAAAAATTCAATAAATTTTGAGAACAAAAAATTTTCAGAGGGGGGAGTCTTCTACACATTTCAAAAAATGAAAAAAATGTCAAAAATTAAAAGTCGAAAAATTCTCGAAAAATAAAAATTGAAAAAAATTTGGTAATTTTTTTTTATAAAAAAATTCAATAAATTTTGAGAACAAAAAATTTTCAGAGGGGGGAGTCTTCTACACATTTCAAAAAATGAAAAAAATGTCAAAAATTAAAAGTCGAAAAATTCTCGAAAAATAAAAATTGAAAAAAATTTGGTAATTTTTTTTTATAAAAAAATTCAATAAATTTTGAGAACAAAAAATTTTCAGAGGGGGGGTCTTCTACACATTTCAGTGTTAATGAAAAAAATGTCAAACATTAAAAGTCGAAAAAATTCTCGAAAAATAAAAATTGGAAAAAATTTGGTAAATTTTTTTATAAAAAAATTCAATAAATTTTGAGAACAAAAAATTTTCAGAGGTGGAGTCTTCTACACATTTCAGTGTTAATGAAAAAAATCTCAAAAATTAAAAGTCGAAAAAATTCTGGAAAAATAAAAATTGAAAAAAATTTGGTAAATTTTTTTATAAAAAAATTCAATAAATTTTGAGAACAAAAAATTTTCAGAGGGGGGAGTCTTCTACACATTTCAGTGTTAATGAAAAAAATGTCAAACATTAAAAGTCGAAAAAATTCTGGAAAAATAAAAATTGGAAAATATTTGGTAAATTTTTTTTATAAAAAAATTAAATAAATTTTGAGAACAAAAAATTTTCAGAGGGGGGAGTCTTCTACACATTTCAGTGTTAATGAAAAAAATGTCAAAAATTAAAAGTCGAAAAAATTCTCGAAAAATAAAAATTGAAAAAAATTTGGTAAATTTTTTTTATAAAAAATTTCAATAAATTTTGAGAACAAAAAATTTTCAGAGGGGGGAGTCTTCTACACATTTTAGTGTTAATGAAAAAAATGTCAAAAATTAAAAGTCGAAAAATTCTCGAAAAATAAAAATTGAAAAAAATTTGGTAAATTTTTTTATAAAAAAATTCAATAAATTTTGAGAACAAAAAATTTTCAGAGGGGGGAGTCTTCTACACATTTTAGTGTTAATGAAAAAAATGTCAAAAATTAAAAGTCGAAAAATTCTCGAAAAATAAAAATTGAAAAAAATTTGGTAATTTTTTTTTATAAAAAAATTCAATAAATTTTGAGAACAAAAAATTTTCAGAGGGGGGAGTCTTCTACACATTTCAAAAAATGAAAAAAATGTCAAAAATTAAAAGTCAAAAAATTCTCGAAAAATAAAAATTGAAAAAAATTTGGTAATTTTTTTTTATAAAAAAATTCAATAAATTTTGAGAACAAAAAATTTTCAGAGGGGGGAGTCTTCTACACATTTCAGTGTTAATGAAAAAAATGTCAAACATTAAAAGTCGAAAAAATTCTGGAAAAATAAAAATTGGAAAATATTTGGTAAATTTTTTTTATAAAAAAATTAAATACATTTTGAGAACAAAAAATTTTCAGAGGGGGGAGTCTTCTACACATTTCAGTGTTAATGAAAAAAATGTCAAAAATTAAAAGTCGAAAAAATTCTGGAAAAATAAAAATTGGAAAATATTTGGTAAATTTTTTTTATAAAAAAATTAAATACATTTTGAGAACAAAAAATTTTCAGAGGGGGGAGTCTTCTACACATTTCAGTGTTAATGAAAAAAATGTCAAAAATTAAAAGTCGAAAAATTCTCGAAAAATAAAAATTGGAAAATATTTGGTAAAAATGTTTTATAAAAAAATTCATAAATTTTGAGATAATTTAGAAAAGGAATATCACTTTAAAAACTGGTTTAAGACTGTTTTAGACTACACAAGTTTTTGATACAATTTTTGTACAATTTAAATTGTATATTATCAAACCTGCAGTAAATTGTCTGAAAAATTAGATTGGATAATCATTTTTCAAACAATTTACTATGTGATCCTATATAATTTAAATTCTATAAGAAATTGTATCAAATCTTGTACAAGCCCTACTCCACTGGTTCAAATGAAAACAACATATCTTAACCTAAATGTACTTACCGATGAAACCATACATTTCGACTTAAATGATCTACCTTCTTGAACACTACACATGCATGTACCATAATTCTTTATATTTCTCACAAAAGTTCACAAAAATAGTATTTTATAAATTAATAAATCAATAAGTTACACAGAAACTGTCAGATACTGTCAGAAATACAAAATAGCTGTTAGACCTGATTGGCAACGTTGCGGCTGGTTACAGTACTACATTTCATTCATAAAAATTGTAAATTCGTAAAATAAGATATTCAGCGTTGCCGTATTTACGGAGTTCTTCGAAACCCTAATATTTTGTTTAGATTAATATTGATTTTTTATTAAAAAATTTAGCTTATATTAAAACTTCAAAGAATAATTTGATTAAAAACATATTTTTATTTATATAATATAAAATTATAGTTACAGGACACATCAAATTTTATTTTTCGAAAGTAATTTCTCCACATAATTTTGACAGACTGATAAAATCGGCAAAGACGCAATAAACGAGAATCTGGTGGGAATAATGATTTGCCACATAAAAAGTAAACAATTTGGTCTCTTAGGTTAATTCAGTATGTACCACCTTAGTGTATATTTTTATTTATTTATTTTTTTAATATTCCTTCTTGTTGTCCAATAACTACTTCATGGAACCTGCCTGAGTTTCTTTTTTAGCTCCTGGGGTGAGGTATTGTTGTTAGTTTTTAATTTCATATAATTTGAAGAAAAAAAAATGTTTTTTACATTCGTTAATAACCAAATAATTTGAGTACTTATTGAAAAAAAGTATCCTAAAGTACCAAGTACAAAGGGCTGCTCCTTTTAAATTCTTCATTGTTTCCGCCTTTAGTTGTTTAAATAAGAAAAACCAATCCAGAATTATTATTCAATGTCTTCAGTTATCTTTTATTAATTACTAATAATAAATCACACTTTTGCTTTCCATCTTGTATATTTCGGGCGAAATACCACCAACAAACCTGCCGTGCTTTTATGATCCTTCCGTTTATTGTATAAAGATGACGTTGGTGAAATCTTGCGGTTTCCTATTCAATTTTCAATATAAACGACTTGCGACTTTCCCGTTTCGTTGAGAAGAAACAAAACTGGGTAACGTCGAAAAGGGAACGTTAATCAGCTTTGATGTTTCATTTCGCTTGTTAAGGTATTGTTTTCGAGTTTAGGGTAAATAATGTAAAAGCTCGTGTAGAAGGATTATTTCTGAAAAACGCGTCGAGGGAAAATGATTGTCGGCTCGCGGGAATATTTCTACGTGTCCGGAAAGGTGTGCTTTATGGAATTAGTTTTGAATGCGGTGAATGGAATGAGAAGATTTCTTCGTTCTTCCAACTTTGAATCAGTATACTGAAAATTATTATGAGTAAGAGATTTATGTTAAGAATTATTGCATTGCTCACAAATGCAATTCAAATGTATGAATTTCGAGACGGCACAAAAAAGAATTATTGATATTAAATTTAGGACTATTATTTAAAATGTTTTTAAATAAAAAAAGAACAATGTTTAATCAGATCCTGTATAATAAAATAGTTGACAAATATTAGAAAAAAAAAACATTTAATTTGTAGAAATAAATTCAAAATTATCACAACAGGAATTTCAATATCAACGTACAAGTGAATAACTTCTTCTCGTGTATAGTATTTTGAATACAAATCCCATTGCACGTCATCAATGACGTTAGTCTTAGTACTACCAACTAATTAAAATTTCCCTAAGCCAATAATCCGAAAAAGTCACGAATATTCACGAGCATTCATGAACGTAGTTATATCCCTAAAAAATCAAAAAATGTTATGGTAATTTGATAATTTTAGAATTATTTATGTCTATAAAGCTAGCATGGCTTATTATTGGCTAATTTTTGGCTATTTTTTTATCCAATTTTGAATTTTTTTGCTTCTACCGTTACCGAGAAACATTGGCCATACTAGCTTGATACTAAAGCTACAATGGCCAGTGCTGTATTTCTGTTTCTACGAGATGTATCAAAATCGGGTATGCAGCATATTTTTTTCTAGTTTTTGGTCTAGAAATTTATATCAATTTTTTTTGCTCCTGTGGTTCGTGAAAATCATTGGCCATGTGCTAGCTTAATACTTAAGCTACAGTGGCAAGTTTTGTATTTTTGTCTCTATGAGCTGTATCAAAATCGCGTTTACGGCATATTTTTTGGTGGTGGAGGGCTAAGGTTACACAAGGAGGGGTTAATTTTGAATTTTGACTATATTATGTACGGTTTTCAGCTGAGAGTGGCTGGGTAAAGTTAAAAGAAATAAAACACTTGAATAAAATGTGTTGGTTTAATACAACCCAAGTGGCTGGTGCCTGGTTATATAGTTAACTTTGTATAGTCGACTAATATGCTTGGTTTACAAGTATATATGTAATAAAGATCTAGCTTTATTATTAAGCAGGTGGTGGCACGAGATAAGCTCTGCTAGAATAAATTTTAATGATATATGACGTGCATCGTATTAAAAACACTATAATAACGAATCGATGTTATCATAATTTCGGAATAAGATATTTTAACCAGTTCTACTTCGATGAACTGGAAACTTTCAACCGAACAACATTGATTTTCAATTAGTACGTGAAAGTCAACCGTATAGAACAAAACGTTCTGTTGCACAAACAATAAGGAAACAGAAACCACGTCGCCATTAGAAGCAACCGGCGAGTGCCGTTAGTAATTAATTTGATAATTAAAAGTAAAAAGAAAAGTTTGTTTATTTAGGATTGAAGATTCCGATGCTTTTGGTTTTAATTGAATGTACACGAAGACCTTTAAAAGAAACATTTACTTTGGTAATAAGAAATTTTTTCATTTTTATAAATAATAACTAGGTAGTTAAAATTAAGAAGACAGTCAATTATTTAAAAGTTTTTAAATATATAAAGGATTTTTAATCTTAGTATCATGCTGGATTAAAGACAACTTTTGTACCAAAAGACATATACTACAGCAGAATAAATTTTTTTTTTTCATTCTAATTCAGCCAAAGGAGAATTACATTTTTATAGATTGCCAGATGAACTTCTGTAAATAAAGAATAGCATGAAAAAGGCACTGTATAATATAAAGTTCTACAATTTATTCCTGAACTTCTTTCGTAAATATATTTGTATAACATATTCGATGACTATAGAAATTTTGATTTAAATAACCAATAAGAGAAATTCTGGTAGGCAAGCGACAATATCAGACCAAAGAGACAATAACTTGGCTTGCGTTTTGCATACAATTCACATTTTATATACTTTCCACGACTACATTCCTTAGTTAACTTTTTAAATTGTTTCTTTGATTAAATTTGTTATTTATAACTTGCAATAATCCCGCGAATTCATTGTACAATTCTACATCTCGCTTCGCAAATGCGTTCGCTTCTCATTTATGAAAAGTTTTTTTTTTTATATGTCACTAGTGATGTTTTTGTCGCGTTAACATATGATTTAAAGCTACAGACGGTGATAAATTATGAGCAGAAAAAAATACCGTTTTTATAGGCGGATAATACACCTTGATGCGCATTTAATTACGACCTAAATTAAAAAATAGCGAAACTCGCTGCGCTTCGGTTCTGGTTTGATAAATTCGTGCGTGGATGAATAATTGTATTTCAAAAATGTTTTAGCGAATTTCGATATTGGTCGGTATTAAGTTTTTCCGCACACGTACACGGTTACATTAATTTATAACATGACTGTTTTTAATTGTTTAATATAATACTAGTTTTATTTATTTATTTTATTTAACATTATGTAAAAGAATATGTTTTATATCTACTTAGGTTTCGTTTATTATGTGTCAATATTTTTAACTGTCATATTGAAACAACACATGTTATGTTGGGTTTAGGGTATTGAAACATTGAGAACTAAAAGATCTATCGGGATATGCATCACATCAAAGATTTATTGGTGGGTGGATGGAAATAACAAATTTTGTAACAAAATTTAAAATATAAGTTTATTTCTACAACAAAATTACAGATTTGGTTTTCACTGTACAATTCGAAAAAGTGATTAACCTGTAGATTTTTATTGACTCCAAAACAGTCATATTTTTTTAAATTAATTGTCTTTGAATCTGTCACAGTTTAGTATATAGCAACATTGATAGATGATAAGAGAAATAAATATACCTAACAAGTATTTGTACTATTAGTCTATGTTTGGGCTGTTTATTTATATGTTAGTTTCAAAAAAGGATTGTTTAACTAGGTGTAAGTAGACGTTTGCAATAAATACTTATAAATTACCTATATCAATACGAAAGTATGTATATAAAGACATTTGTTTACTTACTCTATTGGCAAAACATTGGATTTCAAATAAAATGTTCGATTATTATAGCTAAATAGGTAAATCTTTATGTGAAAAGTGATCTGAATAAACTTTGGCATCTTTCAGTTTTGAGATCTTCCTCATTTATTTTCAAGTTGTTCAGCCACAATGACATTGAATAATGTTTCTGGGAAACCTATAAATGTATATACCATAAAATAACCAGTTTCTACAATTAGGTATTTTTATATCAAGAAATAAATTAAACCCTAACACAGTTGTTACTCCATTCTACATTATTTACCTTTCATGAGATTGATTTTAACATAACCTACCTGTGAAAATAGCGAGCATTGGTTTTGGTCCAAGCTGTATCCATAGATTTATCACTCACTTTAAAAGCAGCCCCTCAGGGATCCCATATCGGGCCAATCTTGTTTAATATCTAGGTATGTGAATAATTTATCAAAATTATTTAAATTTACAAAGTTTCTTATGCACTCTAACGATTTAAAAATGTATTATACAGAAAATAATATAGTTGTTCTTATCTTAATTAAAAAAAATTGACCGAATCCTTAAAAAATTCAAGACAATTTACTTTTAAACAGGAATAAATGCTTCCAAAAAAGCATCAATCGCAAAATTTCAGTATAACTTAAAGATTTGAGTCTAATTTAAAAAAATAAATGAAAAGTAATAAAAATTTAGATGCGTTTCTTTACCTAATAAAGTCATTTTTTTTTCTATCTGAACTGAGCGTGTAATTCTATCACAGCTTTTATTCTATCCATGAATAGAAGTTTCAGGACAATTACAATACACCGATGAAAACCGAACACTCTACAACGACCTCATAAAATAAATATTCAAGGCCGGCTTCGTTTTTCTAAAGCTATCGATTCGAAAATCAATAGGCGGCAGTTGATCGAAAAATAATCGGAGACAATGGCGTGTAAACGGCCAAACGGGCAATTCGATAACCAATTTGGGTAATAGTAGTTGATGGACAGGATTGACAGGATGGATGGTTGGTAATAAGATGAGTAAACGAAATAATTAACAAAGCGTTTATTACCGTTTGATTATTATTCTTAAAAAGCTAATTAATTTATTGTAAAAGTATTTGAATATTGCTATGTTGGCGAAATTAGGTATTGGAATGAAGTTAGTCAATCTTTGTAATTGAGAGAATTAGCATCTCGGTGTTGCTCTGTATTTTAATTATTAAAACCCGTTGTTTTTGGACTTAAAACATTTGTTTTCTTGAATATTCTTACACGTTTGTTTTTAGGGAAAATAATAGACAAGAATAAAGAAAATATTTATTGTTTTACAGAGTTTTAAAGTTCGTTATGGGAGACGCACAGCCAATCATCTCAAATTTTAGAGTAGTGCTTTTGTGTCGATTTTGTGAGGTTATATTTTACAGTGTTTAAATAATTACGGTGAAATTGTGAAAAAATTCATATGTGACTCACCTTGTATACATTCAGTAATAAAAAATAGTTAAGAGGTTCAAAAAAAGTTGTTTACTTTAAATATAAAGAAATCTATCTACGCTGTATTCATTTAGTTGTTATTTTTATCGATTACACCTTGTTGTTTATTATTCAGATTTCTTGCATACTTTCTGGAATAAAAACACACATTAATCATTGTTAAAAATATACGGGGCCTCTATATTTAGATATATATCTAGAAATTTATGTGTACCGTAAACGTGTGAGTCTCACGTAACAAATGATAAGGGGTGCTTTTATTCGTTCGTATCAAACATGTCAACCGTGGAATTTAAAAATTTAAATTGGCAAAATAACCTTCGTCTATATGCTAGGTATCTTTGTTTTCTAAAAGATTAGTTATCTTGTAGATTCAACGCCCTCGTGTAATGGAAATTTTGTTAATTAAAATTATACAACCTGATAACGGGGAAATTTTATTAGCTCTGCACACAATCTTATCGTCTTTATTGACATTATTAAAACTGACCCTTTAAATACAGGGTTTTCAGCAACACTCGTATGCCACGTAATGAAATTGTCATATCAGTTGTTGGTAAAAATAAAACTAAAATTCGCTAAATGTGTGTTAGGACCGTAATAGTTTACTTTTATTCCTACTAATCCAAAGAAAAATATTGTCCAAAACAGAGAGCAGACAAAAAATTGTCTGAGAAGAGATAGATCATCGAATCTTAAATCTAATATAATCTGTAATTTATCGAACAACATTTTTGTAAATATTTTTGTTGATGTTTTCTAGAATTTTTTTAAATTTCGTCATCGGATATGCTGTTTTTAATTTGACTATTCGTATCTTCATATAAAAAATATTTTATCGACGAAAATATTATTTGATAGGATTTAAATTGAATCCGGAATATTAAGTGGCAATAAAAAGAATATTAAAGTTATTGAATTTGTTCGAGAGTAAGCAGAATTCAATAATTGCAGAGTGAGAATTGAGAATTTGAATAATTTGCTATTTCCGAGAAAGCTTTTTAATAGGTATTAATTTGTTTTTCTTTTTCCGTTTCAGGTAAGTTTATAACTCAATGAAAATCGGAAGTGCTATGCGGTAAGTAAACTGGTCTTCATTAATTGAACTTTTAATTTGATAGTCATATTTTTAGTAGGTAATTAGCGATTCCATTAGGGCTTATGCTTTAATGGCTTTTACTGAAATTCAAGCGATAAAAGAATTGTAGAAGAGTACTAAGTAAACTTTAAAATATTCATTCATTTTTTTAATTTTTACGCAATGTAATTTGCAGAAAATGCAATTTACTAGATTACCAATCATATTTAGAAAGCTTTAGATAATAAAACACTATCTTTATGTATATTGTGGACCTCTCTAGACTCTTTGATACTGTTAATCATAAAAAACTACTTGTAAGACATTAGGAAAGTCCATGAATCTGCTAATCTCCAATAGAACTTGGTTAAATGAAGCGTAAATTTAACATTTTTGCACAAGGATTTGCGTTTGTTTCCATATACGATTCAGGTGACACAAGAGCTTCTTCCACAAGACCATTTACGCCGCCGTACATATGCCAATAGGATGTTAGCTCGCCCATGACAACCCCGATTTTCATGAAAAAATCATAATGAGTGTCGAGGCACATTTTCATTTGAATGGATATGTGAATAAACAAAATAGTCGATTCTGAGCAATGAAAAACCCTCAAATTATTCATCAGTCACCTTTGCATCCATTTAAAGTGACAGTCTGGTGTGCAATTTGATCAGGAGGAATCATTGGACCTTACTTCTTTGAAAATAAAAACGGCGTAACGGTAACTGTGAATGGGGAGCGATATCGTGATATGATTGAAAACTTTTTAACTCCACAACTGCATGCTTTGGACTTGATTAACATGTGGCATACAGCCAGGATTACAATGGAATTACTGCGAGACCTCTTTCAACAACAAATTATTTCAAGAAATGGTGATGTTGATTGGCTTCCACGGTCGCCTGATTTGACTGCTCCGGACTTCTTTTTGTGGGGATATTTGAAAAGCAAGGTTTATGCAAACAAACCAGAAACGCTTGAGCAACTCAAACAAAATATTCGTGATGAAATTAATGAAATACCGCGTGAAATGTGTGAGAATGTAATGAAAAATGTGCTCAAAAGGGCTCGTATTTGTGAGGCTAACAGAGGCGGACATTTATCTGATATTGTATTCCATACATAATTGCCAACATTAAATAAAACATTTATCAATATAAGGTCCATTCTCTTTTATTTAAACAAAAATTATATACAAAGTAGTATACCTTCCCGGCGGACACCCTGTATATAAAAGGGCCAATCTTTTCACCTCTGAGTGAAGCTGAAAGTAACTACTTACTGATTAATCTATAGGGATATTGTTTGTTAATCTGTCAAGTAAACCTACTGTCAACTTTAGTCATAGGTGAAAAGATCGGTCCTAAAGCGCCCTTGAGTACAAAATATATAACTAGTATACAATTTAATTAGTACGGGAGACTTGTTAAAAGCGAAAACAATTATAAAATCTTTATACAACAGAACAATTTTATTCTAAAACTACGTTGCATTGAAATACCCGATTCAGACCGTCCACATTTCAAATGTAATATTCCTAAAAGAATGGAAGTTGTTCCCTAGAGCTTTATGTAATAACTACATCGCATGCAAGGGTCGAATTTTTGATCATGGATATTGTGACAGCGAGACAATTTATTTTTCTTTTTGTTCCATCTAGGAAAGTGCAGTTTATATAAAAAAATTAAAATAATGAAAGAGAAGAGAAATGTATAAAAGGATGGTTACAATAGAACTGTGATTATTTTAAAATCCAGTTGCAATATTAAAAGGTTAAACCATACTTTTGTTTCTTCTTCTTTCCACGACCCTATCTCTCTGATTATTGTAATTAAAATTAATTGAAATAGTCACCCTTATCTCAAGTGAGAAGAGCTGCATTACAACTCCAAACCTTGGGGTAACGTAGCAAAAATGGCGCCCAATGTGGGGCATTTACGAATTTGAGGTATCAACTTATCTAGAAGAGTCCTCGAAAATAAATTTCAGTCTTCTTATAATCATCACAGATAGTCATGTTCTGCCCACACACGTCATGTGCAAAGTTGGTGTGATTTCGTCGGCTAAGTATTAGACATTTTTATATCATGCTTGTATATTTGTCAAATAGTTGTTTCCTTGTGTCATCGGCATCAAATGATGTACAGATACTTTTAATTTATTTATTTTTGAAAACATTTCTTTCTTTTTAATTTTTCTATTTTAATTTTCATTAATTAAAATAATTCCACATTTACAGTTTCTATTTTCCTTTATTCTATAAAATTTCGATGTGTATATTAGAAATAGAATTGCTTGCTACATCACCTCGTCCGATTGCATCTATTTCACCGACGTGATTGATCATCGTAATTGAATCCAGTCGGCGATTTATTCGATAACGGCTATTTTGATTAAGCCGGGTGACATTTCGATGCATGAGGGAGCAACAATGGCCTACGGCGATATTATTTCATTGTGAAGTTGATGTCACGCATTTATTAACGCCCGACCATAGACATCTATGGTATACGCTATATGCGAGTATGATAAAAACGGCGATTGGCAAAAAAGTTGTGCGCTGAATAATTGCATTTCCCACGATTCAAACCGCAATAGTTTCAAACGTAAAAAAATAGTAAAAATCTATGATTGAGATTAGTGGCATATAGGGTATACAGGTGTCAATTTAAAGAATTTGATGATCATCTGCATACATTAAAACCTTTATATCATTGATGTATAGAACAATATCATTCAAAAATATATTGAATAAAAGAGACCCCAAAATTGATCCCTGTGGTACTCCGGATAACTGCTGGAATTTTTCTGACATTATGTGGAGGTGGCTGAAGTACCAACTGGAAATATTTAAATTTAACAGCCAACGCCAGTTTAATTTTTTTGTATGGCTTTTTTTAATAGTTTTATAGCTAATCCTTTAAAAATTTTAATTCCTTTATTGTATTATTTATTATCGGTCAATATTGATTATCCCGTATATTTGTACCAATTAATAGAAGCCATTTTTGTTTGTTAGGGTGGTTTTGTATTATTAAATCTATAAAGTTTAATGTTATTATATTATCGATTTTGACTCTAGGGAAAAATAAAAAATTCATACTCGTATATGATAATATATCTATGCAGCATTTTCTTCATTATCAATGTTTACCACTATATTATAATCAAGTTTCTAAAAGTATAATGTGAAAATGTTATTAATAGAAGTACGTAGAGTGTATA
The DNA here is from genome assembly GCA_927349885.1 of Psylliodes chrysocephalus. Lineage (NCBI taxonomy): Eukaryota > Metazoa > Arthropoda > Insecta > Coleoptera > Chrysomelidae > Psylliodes > Psylliodes chrysocephalus. The sequence continues at coordinate 3,018,245 of OV651825.1, forward strand.
ACAAGTTGGTAAGTTATTCAAAACAAAAATAGAACAGCATAATATTAATTAATGAAAAATACTGCAGTATAAATGAATATTAAAATTATGTTTCATTTGACCAAGTTCTATTGTCTCTTACGTGCGACTTAATAAATTCTATTTTAAATATGATTCTATAACATTTTAATTATATTATTTGCAAATATGTACATTTTTTTTTAATCCAAATTTGCTCTAAATAATTGTATATGTTTCGTAATTAAATAAAGTTAAACAATTCATGAAAAATTAAACTAAATATTAGATTATCTTAATTTTATTTTAATTATCATTAACTGATAAAAATCACAACAGTTTTAATGATCCAAATAATACTGATGATGATGTCGAGGTGGGCAATTTTCATCTATACATCCGTATTTACAAACGTGCTGATAATATTCTGCGGATCTTCTAGCAGTTCTTGTCTTAGCTTGATTGTCAACCACGTCATATAATCCAAATTTCAATCTAAAATAACAAAAACAGTTTTAAAGTTAAAAAAAAGCTGTGGTTTTACTTACGTGTATCCAAATTGCCATTCAAATCCATCAATGTATGAGTGATATGTGTAACCGTATACTCTTGCATCATGATTAATCATCGCTGATCTGATATTTCTTAATGTGTTCTAAAATGGAAAAATTAAACTAAATGGTCATGTAAATTTTTAATATTTCATATTTTTCCAATTTGGCAACATTTATCTTTCTGTTATTATTATTATTATTGTTATCATTGTGTTAAAAAATTCGCCACAACGTTCCTGGGACTTCGACACACCCAGTACATTAAGCAAAAGGCCTGGTCGCTGAGAAGATCAATCCTTACATTCGCTCGGTCAGTGATCTTCGGCCAAATTCAATTGCCTCAAAAGACGAAGGGCCCCAAGGACTACCGCTTTGTGCATCTTCACCACTAGTTGTTTTGATGAGTCTCCGTGAACATAGTGTCCTTTATTCCCCCTAAAACACCCACAATTAGGACTACTATTCTTACACTATATTCTGGATCCATTCTTTGCAACTCTCCAATCAGTGGAGTATATTTGGCACGCTTTTTCCTCTCCTTAATAAGAATGTTGGTTTCAGCTGGTGTAGAAAACTCAATGACAACATTGAATGACTCTGCTTGTCAAACAGCACCAAATCGGGCTTGTTAGCTTGGAGTCTGGTTGTTGTGGGAAAAGCGTCATTCCAATAAATACGGCAACTGTTATTTTCCACTACCGCTTTAATTTCGACTGGGGCGTATGGCAGAACTGGTGTCTCATCTATACCGTAGTCATGTCTCAGATGATAGTAGAGAACTCGCAATTATAATTATTATTATTGTTTTGGTATCACTATCTCTAGGACAGGTGGGACAAATGTAAGATCGGCCATGGCAAAATTATTGCATTTGATTTACATAGAAACGATTAAGAATGTGCGTACAATAGAGGTACTTTGGTACTTCACCGGTCGAAGATATAATCAATGGTACTACAGACACACTCTCCAGTCTCTGGTACATTGCTTCCTTCTCAGCGTAGTATATCAAGATGTTGTGATCATTTGAGATTCCTATGTCAATTAACAAAACTCTTTTTCTTGATTTATCAACGCTTATAATGTCTGGCCTATTGTGGACTTTAGTTCAATCTGTTAGTACCGACCTATCCCAGTACAACTTGTGCGTAGAGTTTTCCAAGACAGGACTAGGCTCGTACTTGTAATATGGTATCTCTTCGCTCAGGAGGTCATATAAGCAGGCCAGGTTTTTATGGACAATCTTAGCTACTTGATTGTGTCTCAAGAGATATTCCCTTGGTACTAGTGTTGGGCAAGCGCTTGTTATGTGTTGGATGGTTTTGGAATGTTGGATGGGTTTGAATTTTTCACTTGAGCCCTTATTATGTATTTAAGGTAGTTTTTGGTGGCGATAACCTGGTCTTGGATCGCTATCATAAATGCAACTATGTCGGCTCGTCCTAACCATCCATTGGAGGCCTTAGAGTCGACATACGGTTGGCTGAGGAGGCTTGCATGACGACCATGTAGAGGTTTGGAAGTCCAGTCCTGTTTCTTCCCTTGTATATACGTCTCATCCGAGACTAATTTTATTCTCTAGTATCATGCAGTAGGTCTAAGGACGTGTATCTGTTGTCCGCTCTTACAACGGCTTGATAGAAGGCGGCGTCCTATTTCTTGAAATACTTTTGCAATCCCTGGGTTTGTTTTTGACACATCGTACTGATATCGATTATTGTGCATTCTCCTTCTTGGCGGGGAAGAATTAATCGTTTCAGTGCTGATTTAGCTTACGTGTGGCTCTCTTAATGTCCCTAATTTCCGTTTCTGTCACATATGAGTGGATACAACTGAACCTCTTTAACCAAAAGTTATGAATACCGTCTGGGCATATGGATTTCCAGTTTTGGGTTTTTATTATTATTATTATTATTATTATTATTATTATTATTATTATTATTTATTATTATTATTATTATTGCATATTTTGTCAATTAGGCAACATTGCTTTTCCTCTTGTAGCACTTTTCATTTAAAAGATTTAGACATGAAAAATCTACTAATATGAATCGATAGTATCCATAGTTTCTCATTTTGTTTTCTATAAATAAATTTTCTTTCCTATATATATAAAAACTTACCTTAATAAACTCAATTCTATCGTAATCTTCTAATGTACGATTGGTTGCTGTATAACCATTGTTAATGATGAATATGGAAGGATTGAGATACTGGTTCTTGACCCAAATAATTATATTTTTAATTCCCCATGTGTCATCCTAGAAATAAATTATGGTGCAACTGACGTTTATGTACAAAACCTGTGATCAGTTGGTATATAACATTATAAATATTAAAAATACTACTAGAAACAATTTGAATCTTTTATTATATTATGTTCTTAAAGAATTGAAAACAAATCAAATAGGCATACTTACACCTACAATTGGTCCTGTAATCACTGCACCAGAGTCGGCAGAGAATGATGGCGATAAGCAGCTTTCATCGCTTGCAGCTGCGACTGCTACAGTACGAAAATAGCAGAGAGCGTAGAAATCATGGGTGTCTTTAATCCATTGGATTTCTTTTCTGGTAAATGTGGGTAGTCTTGATTCGCAAAGACCTTGTTGTTCAGACAGCTGGCCAATTCTGTCGATCATCACTTGGGGATAGTCGCCGATGTAGATGGGATGGGCAAACCAACCAATCTTAAATTTTTGGAAATTTGTAGCTGTTACTATGGAGTTCATAATTACTTTCAAATTAGACATAATTAATCCTTTTATTATGCAAAGTGCTTAGAAAAAACTGTGATTTTTTTAATATGATTTTTAGAAAAATGTTTACTTTTGAAACATGTCTATATTAATTTTTTTTTTTCTTATAGGTATCCATTGTAACCTTGTTTAATACTATTAAAACATCCATTTCATGAAAAATTAAACTCAATATTTGTAGGTGGTCTCAATTTATTTTAAATAATATTTAATAAAAATCACAACAATTTTAATGATCCAAATAATATTGATGATGATGATGTGGAGGTGGGCAATTCTCATCTATACATCCAAATTTACAGACATTCTGATAATATGCTGCAGATCTTCTAGCAGTCCTTGTTTTAGTAGAACAATCAAATTCTACGTCGTATAATCCTAATTTCAATCTAAAATACCAATAAAAATTTTAATTAACGTATCAATATTTAAAGATTTGGTTCTGCTTACGTGTATCCAAATTGCCATTCAAATCCATCAATGTATGAGTGATATGTGTACCCATATACTCTTGCATCATGATTTATCATTGCTGATCTTATATGTGTTAATGTGCTCTAAAAAGGAAAAATTGTATTTATATTTCATAAAATTTTGTATTTTACCAATTTGGCAACATTGCTCTTTTCCTTAGCAATGTTAATTTGAAAGTTTTAAACAAAAAAATTTACTGGTATGAATTTATTTCCCAATTTGTCCTCTACTACTGTATTTATAATGAAAAACTTACCTTAATAAACTCAATTCTATCGTAATCTTCCAATGTACGATCGGTTGCTATATAACCATTGTTAATGATGAATATGGAAGGATTCAGATACTGGTTTTTGACCCAAAGAATTATGTTTTTAATTCCCCATGTGTCGTCCTAGAAATAAATTATGGTGCAACTAACTTTTATGTACAAAACATGTGATTAGTTGGTATATAACATTAATATTAAATATACTATTAGAAACAATTTAAATCTATTATTATATTGAAAACAAATCAAATAGGCATACTTACACCCACAATTGGGCCCGTAATCTCTGCACCAGAATCGGCGGAGAAAGATGGTGATAAACAACTGTCATCGCATACAGCTTTGACTGTAACTGTACGGAAATAGCAGAGAGCGTAGAAATCATGGGTGTCCTTAATCCATTGGATTTCTTTTCTGGTAAATCTAGGTAGCCTTGAATCGCATAGACCTTGTTGTTCAGACAGTTGACCAATTCTGTCTATCATTGCTTGAGGATAGTCCCCGATGTAGATGGGATGGGCAAACCAACCGATCTTAAATTTTTAAAAATTTGTTGCTATTACTATGAAGTTAATTATTACTTTTAAATTAGGCAGAATTAAAGATTAATGTAAACCCCTTGCAGAAAGGAATAGTAGTGGAGGTCAGTAGTACTAGCCAGTAATGGGTAATATTAATCATCCTTTTACTGTCTTCGCTTCAACGTCTAGTTGGATATTGGCTGCCACTAAGATTTTGTATTAGTGGACACCAAAGGTTCAATAACGTGACCTAATGGCAGCAAATATTGAACGTTCCTAAAAGGTAATGGCCGTCAGTAGAGCGCTAGAAAGTTGCGTTTGGTTTTACATTTAAAGTTTGTTTATTTACTTTCGTTGCGAAATGAGCCTGTATTATAAATTTACATATTAGAAATTAATAATCTGTAAAATCTCTCCTTTATATATTCATGTAATGCTGTGGTTATTGCTGTAAAATCTTCTGGCATAAAACTATAAATAGTGTTGACTGGTATTCGAAATGTGATTGTTACAGTTTGTTTACTGTCATCCCCATTAAAAAATCGTAAGGCAACCTCTAATTTTGAACGGGCAGAATCTAAGTCTCTCCATAGCGTATATTTTATGCTCAATGAAATTAAACAGGTCATTTTCATAACAGTTTCCTCTTCCATGTTCTCACACATCAATGTTACACTCACCACTCTAAAACAAACTAGCGACTGACTGCTATTTAAACTAAGGTCATATCAGCAATAAAAGAAACCAGATGATTAATACCACTGCTGTAGTTAATGGAAAATTTTTATGCAGTAGTGTAGGGAACTCACCTGGAATTGTAATTTTTGTTCAGATGCATCTTTATCAGATTGACAGTCAGAAGCAGGCTCAAACCAAGGTGAATGCAGAGACATCGCTATTTTACCTAAAATTATTGATAAAAATAAAACTTCTTAGCAACAAAAACCATAAGAATTCATCAGTTATTAACAATTTATTAAAATGAATAAAGCTCAAAATCAATGCTACAAAATTATTTATTATGAACTCGATGTCTATCTTCAAGCCTTCATTACAAAATAACACAAATTTGCAATAAAAAAGTTACTTAGGAGTCAAACTCACATATAAAACTACAATAGCTCTCGTAAGCTGTAGAAGAATATGTGGGAAAAACTGGGATCCAAACCCCAAAATGACCATATGGTTATTTATACACAGGGGTAATAAGACCCATGATAACCACATACAAATTTGATCCGTTGCAGAGTACCATAGGTACTCTCTGGTTCCTAATTATTTTACCAGCTTTAATACTTCGTCCTTTCTTGTATTGTAAGACGGATTCCATTCCTGATCAATTCATATATCATTGAATATCCTTTTTATCCCACTTGGATTAAACAAAAGATAATAAAATAACTACCTATCAGATTGTCAAAATTTCAACCGCCTCGCTTTGAAAAGTGTCACTCTCAAGTCTATAAAGATCATAATTCTATATCTTGTTTTATTAACTCAAATTGCTTTTAATCTTTTTGTGTTAACCGTTTTATTATTAAATTTAACCACATATATTTATAATAATATATATTAATAATACTCTCCCTTATTCATCCCATTTCTAGTGAATTTTAACCCCAAAAGCTTAACTTGTCTGGGGTGACCTAAAGATGATTGATCGCAGGCCTGAAAATGGCCATGAAGGACGAAACCATTTAGTTGATGACACATATTTTTGTGCTATCGATTTTGAGCTTAATTCATAATTCACTGTTGGCCATTTTTGAAAAAAATGGATGATCTTTCATTCAAAAGTGTTATGGGTTGGTTTATTGACTATGTTTTGGCTGTTGAATAAATCATCAGGGTCATCTTCAACTCCTAATATAACCTACGTGCTACTAAATATTTTCTAATTGTATTATTATCGTTACATAAACTTACCTTTTTGCGTAGCTCTGTAAACATCATCATACAAGTGATACGCTTCAGCATGAGCCTTTAGTACATTATGTCCGCAAATGTAATCATTGACTCCAGGATTGTCGCTGACACCAGGAGCAAAAGTACCATCACCGTAACCTAAGTTGCATATCTCTGCGGGACCATTGAACGTCAGCCAATATTTAACACTAGGTCCGAATATCTCGAAAGCAACCCTGACGTATTCTACGTACCAAAGAGGGAATTGATCGCAGAGGAGACCTCCTTTGTCTTCCAGGGCTTGAGGCAGATCTCCGTTGAAGAGGTCCACAATTGGTTCGATTTGGTTTTCTTTTAGGAGTTGTAGAAGTCTCTGGTAATGGCACACGGCGGCTTTGTTAATTTCTCCATGCCCTAAAAGTGAATTTAATGAAATTATGGCCCAGTTTTAATTATCATAATCTTGCCTTGTATTTTTAATTTCTGTTAATTTTATGTTAAGGTCATGTTGAGATTATTAAGTACCAAAGTATTATTGTTATAAATTTCCTTAAGCCCTTGAGTAAGTAGAACAGAGTCAATATTCTTGTACCACAATGTGGTGATCAAAATGTCGCAAAGATATCTAATACTATGGAAACAACACAAATGAAAAATAACTATCACACTAAACATTACCTTGGGGTATGAGTCTGGACCAAGATAGTGAAAATTTGTAATGCCTAACTGTAAGATTGTTCAAAATTTCAACATCTTCTTCGATATGGTTGTAACTATCAGCTGATTCGTCTGCGTTGGATCCATCCAATATGGCCGATGGATTAGTGTGTGTGAAACGGTCCCAGACGTTCTCACCTTTACCATCTTGAAGCCAAGCTCCTAAAAATAGAATTAAAGTGAAATTTGCCACTAATATACTGTTATTTTCTTTCTCAGTGTAATATTCCAACTAATTTACCTTCATGAAGATATGCTCCAGATGATACTCCAAACGAGAAAGATTGTGGAAATATATCGTGATCTTCTATTGGAGGTAGTGGTGGTGGTGGTGGAGGTGGGTGTTTGTGAACTGGGGGATGTACTGGTGGATGGTGTGGCGGATGTCGTGGTGGTGGTACACCATAACTGAAATAAATTGAAGAAGTGAATTAGAGCGGTAATAATTAATATATTAGGAAACAGGAAGACTAAGAAAATGTTGGGGAGTTCAATGAGAAGAAAGTCCTGGAAACGTGTAGAAGATTGAATAAAAACGATATAGAACAATAAAAATGAATACACAGACTACAATTATAGGAATACTGGGTACAAGAAGCATTAAATAGAGAAAACAGAACAATTCTGTAACTACAGTTATTATCCATCAATTGTCAATCAATTTGTTATGTAATTACTTTTTTAAAAACAAAGTAACCTTGATAAAAGTCTTCTGGTATATACGTTTGTTATAAAAGTAGTAAATGTGTTGTAAGTTAGTCTTCCAATAACTTCCTTCGGACGGGGAGGTAAAATGCTAAATATCATTTATTATTAGGTATTTTTTATATTTTAATTTAAAATTAAATATAAAAGTAATGTGCAATACGCAATTTTATCGCAAGCAAAACATGTAGTCTTTGCTGCAATTATGAGATACTTTAAATTAAAATTTTCATTATCTAAAGGTCTACATTTCTTTCTAGTTGCGCTTTATCACCAATGATGTTTGGTTGCTTCTAAATCACTCAGATCTACTCTTCTAACTATTATTTATTACCGATTTTACTTAGATAATTTTAATTTTCTCGAAGAGGTAACATAACAACTGATCTTGGTTTTGCTCTTTATCTAGTAATTGTATGATATAGCATAGACTCCAATAAACAACAAAAAAAACTAGTTGATATGTTTTTTAAATATTGAGGTAAAAATAACTTGATATTAAATTAGTAATAGCCAGTAAAGATGAGTTGTATACACTGTTTTTTCTACAACTATTCAAAATAATAAAAAATAAATATTTTCAAAATTTATTGAAATAAAAAAGAAATTATTGCTTTATATTAAGGAAAAATTAGTTCTTGTACCTTATGTTTGTAGTATCTGTAGTTATTTCTAAAGATAATTCATCTATTTAAAACAAATATTATTAAAAAATATGTTAACATATCTTACCTAGCTCGTCCTAAAACTACTAGTACGAAAAACTGCAATAAAAAATTCATATTATTTTAGAAATGATTTATTCTAAAATAAGTGTTTTTTTCAAATAGGGACAGTATTTAAATAAACTTTGTTGGAATATTATTGGAAAAGTTTGGCTTAAAATGTAATTTAACACGAACCGTTCAGTTTTATTCCAATTTAACAGTTTTCTGATTATAAATTTAATATTAATTACAATGATAATAATATAGAGGTAATTTGAATGAACATCGTTGTTTGTGTTTATTAATCATTAGTGGATATGATGGCCATATTTCACGAAGTATATGCAGGATGCGAAGTACTCAATTATCCGAGATGTACAGTATATTTTTTTTACGACTCACTAAATAAAATTACAAATTTTTAAAAATTTATTTGGGAGCTATTGGATAAAGTAACTAGGAGCTATTGGATAAAGTAACTATTTTAAAAATTTAAATGTACAATTTTTACTAATTTATATATATAAAATTGTTTGTCCTGACTGACTGACTGACCTATCAACGTACAGCCAAAACTACTGAGCCTAGAAAGCTGAAATTTGGAACATAGGTTTATTTTATAACGTAAGCATCCGCTAAGAAAGGATTTTTCAAAATTTTAACTTTAAAGGGGGAAATTGGAGGAAATGAGGGGAGGGAGCTTTTAATGAAACTCTTTGTTCTTTAAAGTTAGAAACATGAAAATTTAAATTACAGCTACTAAGCATAAATAAATAATGACGTGTTTCAGGGTTTTTCGATTTTCACATTTTAAGGGGGGTGAAAGTTTGTATGGGACTATTGATTTTTTTGTTCTCTGTTCTCTTCAAAGTTAGAAACATGAAAATTGGAATTGCAGCTACTGACTACAAATTATTAATGACGTATTTCAGGATTTTTGGATTTTTACATTTTAAGGGGGGGAAATGGGGGGTGAAAATTTATTTGGAAGTATCTATGTTTTTGGTTCTCTTTAAAGTTAGAAACATGAAAATTGGAATTACAGCTAATTAATACAAATTATTAATGACGTGTTTTAGGGTTTTTGGATTTTCACATTTTAAGGAAGGGAAATGGGGGTGAAAGTTTATTTGGAAGTATCGATTTTTTTAAAGGTAGGAACTTGAAAATAGGAATTGTAGGTTCTTATAATAAATAAATAACGAAGTGTTTCAGGGTTTTTGCATTTCAACATTTTAAGGGGGAAAATGGGGGTGAAAATTTGTTTAATAGTATGTATATATTATTTTCCCTTGTAAAATTCAAGGAAAGATGAGATGAAACAAGAAACTGCAGAATTGTCAGGGAGATCTTAAGTTATCCTGACAATACTGCAGCAAACAAATACTTGACTATGACTAGACAGAATCTGCACCTAGTCACAGGCATTCTAATTTCCAAGTACGGAAACATCTCCATATCATGGGGCTGTCAGAATCCGTACTCTGCAGAGGGTGCGAACAAGAAGATGAGACCATCGAGCTTATCCTTTACGATTGCTCGACGTTCCCATTTATTAGAAGATTTTTGTTCGGCTAGTATCGACTAACACCAGCTGATACAAGAAAAGCACCTCTTGGTGACGTTGTCAACTACATTAAATCTTTAGGCTGGCTCACGAGCTAGAAGGTGTTTATCATCTTAGGAGGATGCACAATGGGCCTAATGAGACATAAGTGCTATGTGGTATCCTACCCTCTACACGTTACAGATACAGATACCTATAGAACGCTAGTGTTGCATTCGTGCGGACGAAAACATTTTCCTATTCCCATTTTCAACTCGTTTTTCAAGTTTCCGATAACTCTTATACCATAAATGCACGATAACTCTAAAACGAGAGCTCCTATTGATTTGCAGTTTTGATTTTTTGAATAATTTCTTAAAACCTTCAAATTTACTAAATTGAATATCAATGTTTTTAAAATTGAATGCATTTCTTATCAAGCTTATTAATTCACTCATAGCGAAATCAGATTGTACAGTTGTCAATTATGACTCTACAGTTTTTTTTTCTATATTGGTTAAAGCATTTTAAAAATTCTGAATGTTCAATTAGTGAGTTTTCCTACGAGCACTTGGAAAGTATCCTATACCACACGCGTGTGGGTAATAATCTACTTTTCGCACGTGTATGTATAAGATTATCTGTATGAGAATCTACTTTTTGCATCAACTGTCAAATATGTCATATGTATTGTTTCTAAATTGGTAACATTGATTTATCTATCTAGATCTAAGATATTTATTGTTACAACAATTTAAAAGTAAGTACATATTAAACTATTATACTTTTTAAATAACTTTAATATTATTGGTAACAATGATACATGTCTATATGATGACACTTTATTCTAAGGTTTTGCTGGCTTAGGAATTAAGATAACCTCAGCCATTTTTCACGCATCTGGTATATATTTAAGGCTTAATACTGAATTTATGAAGTAAATTATGACAGCTTTCCTGGGCAATTTCTTTAATTTTTTCCAGCAATAAGGTCATATTTTGGGGCTTTTTGTGGGTTGATGATTGTTTAAATTTCTTTTGGAACTTCATTGGGAGTAACTAACCTAAATTTAAGTTGTTCCATATTATGGATCTCCTCGTTAGAACTGTTTTGATGTTCATCTAATTAAAACGTCTTTTGTAGGTTGTCATTATTATTGTCTCTTGCCAATTTTTTTTAGCTATTCTGATAGGAGTACAGTGGTTATATGAATTTTTTATCTTCTTAGTTATCTTCCAGAGCTAAAACTTTTAATATGTATCATTTCGTGGAGAACCCTGTATAAATAAAATTATTTTTAAATTGTTACATTTTTTTTATTGTGCCGGGAAAACAATAATAAATAGAAATAATTGGTTTTGGATCTACAGATCAAGGCATCAATTTATTCAATGAGATGTACGTATCAATAGAAACAATTATGTATTTTTAATGTTAAGTACTTTCAACTCGAGTTATGCACTATAATTTTTCTGTAAACTACTCCTCTCTATCAAATAAATAAAAAATTAGTTATTTTATTTTCCACTGACGCATTGGTATGTTTGTAGCAATTATTTAACAACTTTACAATAATTATAAAAAGAAAAACTGTCACATTTTAGATATCTATTTAAATTTCTTTAACACAATAGTTTTTCCAATTCAAAACGACGCTGTACAATGAAAATAAACATATCAAATCGAACGGAAATCGGTGCATCCTGCTGAATAAATAACCAATATTATAGGTGTTAAATATTTCTTGGCAACAGCAGGTGTTCGTGTCCAGAATTTAAACGCCCCACATTTAAAACTTTATCTGTTTTTCTTCGACAGCAACCGTACAATTTAAAGTATCGTTTAAGTTTAAAATGACTACCACTTGTAAAATGCAAAGTAAATAGGTACATACAACTGGATAATTTTAAAATCTTGTTTTGTTTAAAGACAGTTTAATTTGAATATAGTGAAAGATGGTGTCGAAAATATACATTTTATTCCCGTTTATTCGCAACATCTACCCGCATCGCTACATATAAACGAAGAGGTCGATGCTGCATGAGCTGCATCATCTCGTTTTATTGCTGTATTATTCCTAGACCGGTACGTGTTGCAACGTTTCGAATATAAATAGCCATAAATCATAAAGAATGTTATAAAGTAGTGAGGAATCTAAAACCACAAAAGCCATGTACAATAGTCAAATTGATAATTATAAATTCATGAGACTCTGAAAACCAGAATAATCAACTCATTATGATGATTTGCTGCCATCAAAATTGATAGATGGATAAAGATAATCTTATAGGAGCAGACGATAGTTTTCAAGGAGAAAATGCTCACTTTCTTACATATTTTTATGATGACCTTTACAAGCATTTGCTTCTTTCATAAAGAACTTCCTTGAACAAAGACAAAGCAACACTTTTTATCAAATAGAGTTTCTGTATCTTGCATTTGTGTTTTTTAGCAATTCAGGTGCATCTCTGCTTCTTCTATGGGGTTCCAACTTACCTTCTCTCCTCTAGACTTCTTCTGGCGACACTTCAGTCTCATACTCGTTCTCATTCACTCCACCCATAAATGCTACTGTCTTTTTTTTCTTTGAGGTAGACATTTTATATAGACGCTTAGAAAAGTCGCATGTGCTGGGAAGTATGGGAGTTACGTAAAGTATATCCTTAAAAATCTTCGTTTTGCCAGGATTATCCACTAATAAACATAACTTTAGTATGAAGAAAATAGTGGATCTTTGATGTTCAGGTACTGGATGCTTCCATGTCTACATATTTTCCAGTACTCTTTCTTCACATTCTTTTTCTTTAATTATTCCATGATTGAGTTCCATCATTTATCTGCATCTGCAATCACTTTTTGTGATCGTCTTTTGTTACTCGTTCCTTGATTCTTTTTTACTGCTGTCTGTCCATTTGATTCTGATTCTAGCATATTTGCTTTGTTACACTAGTATCACATGTCGCTTTCATTTTTTCCTATTCTATGTAGGTAGAAACCAAATGGTTCCTGTTATAGTTTGAGTTGTATAATATTCTAAATATCCCATTTTCTTTTACTCCATGCCGTAAGGTCTTTCATAAATGTTTTGCTTCATCCATGAAATTGATCATACATCTCTTTGCCATTATTAAAAATAATACATTTGTTCCTCCATTTTTAAAAATGTGGGTCCTCAGATACTCGAAATAATCTTCTTCAGGTTTTTAATCGTTTTTAAGAATATTTGTCTAACATAGCACGTCATTGTGATGCTATCGTCAGTTCTTGCTTCCATATATTTTATGTAATTTTGGTTAATCAGAGTAATGTTTCCTATTAAATAGGATTCAATTGCCTTCGGAATTACCTTCAAAATTACCACATGATTTTTTAGGGGCAATTTTAATTCCTATTACTTCTGATTTTTTAGGTGTTATTATAGGAAACGTACAGATAAAAAATAAGTAGAAAGTTACTCATTGTCCTACAATGTGCTGTGGTCGTCATAAGTAAATGTAGAAGAAAGAAGAAGAAAGAGAAAAGCGTAGGAAGAAAGAAGAGGAGGAAAAGGAAAGGCGTAGGAAGGAAGAAGAGAAGGAAAAGGAAAGGCGAAGGAAGAAGAGGAGAAAAGGGAAAAACGAGAAGAAGAGAAAGAGGAGAGGCAATGAATGCTTGTATGCCGATTTGTTCTAAGAAATCTTTAGGTGTCTGTGGATAGGCCAGATGCAGCAATATTTTAATATCGGTCTCTTGCTATAAACTAAACTCAAATAATCTTATTTGTATAGAATGATGGAGGTTCTTGTACGTTCGCGCACCCACCAAAACCTGCAATCGATAAATTACAATTGAAACCCTGGCGGCAACTACTGCGTGAAATCATTAATCTAATTGTTATTTTCCTGTATGCAAACCTCTATAAAAACTGTTAAATTAATTCTCCTTCTTTATTTAGTGTTGTAGTTCACCTTAAGAGGATAAAAAAATTAAAAATTCTTCAATTATTCATTTATTTATATCAATCACAATTTAATGGTTTAATATATATTATGTTCCCCGTAATATTCATGATGATGGCGTGGAGGACATGGGTTGTCAATGCATCCATATTTACAGACATGTTGGAAGTATTCAACAGATTTTCTAGCAGTTCTTGGTTTTGTCGGACAATCGAATTCCACGTCATATAATCCTAACTTAAACCTGTAACAAAATAAACAAAAATGAGTACTTACCTAAATAAAGTAATCAAGGCGAGTTCCGTCCGTAATAACTACGAACGCATTTGGATTAAATACAAAACTCTCATTTAAATAAAAAAAAAAAATTGTATGCTTTGATATACGTAGTTTTTAACGATTTAAAACTAACAATTCGTTTAAAACTTTTACTCTTTAAATCGTTTTTCGAATTTCACTCCCTGATTTTGATACATCAAATTATTAGTTTAAACTACCAGTTTCTTGTTGTCACTTTTTATCCAAAGACGACCGAAAATAAAAAGGTTTTGGCACGTATGTATGTAATAAGCTACTTATAACTCTTGTTACGTAATTACGTAGTTAATTTACTATTAATAATACTTACGTGTGACCGTATGTTCGTATAAATCCATCAATGAAGTTGCCGTATGTGTATCCATACACTCTGGCGTCGTCATTGGTCTGCGCAGCTCTGATGTGAATTAATATATTCTAGAAAAATATAAATTAATAATGATAATGTCTTTATATTATACTGTAATACAGCGTTACTCAAAGTGTGGTCCGCGGAGCCCTAGGGCTCCACAAAGCTTTTGTGGGGGCCCCGCAAAGAAAATAATAGTCATAATAGAAAAAAAGCAGTACCATCGCTACAAAAGGGAGGGACTTGAGGACCTTTTTTTTAAAAAGTCACTTAGAGGAAGGAGGATAAATTTTGCTTGGAGGCCTTTTTGTGGGGGCTCCGCGAAGAAATGGGAGGGACCTAGCTCGATTCCTTTTTTTATTATATTAATAAATTTGATTTTTTTTTCTTCTATTTTTTTTTTCATTTGCTTGTTTAACACTGTATCTATCGTTTATTAATATGATTATGTACAAGTTTTTGAAACTAAGAGTCAGTTTGCATTTACAATATTAGGAGAGTGTATAGAAATATATTTATAATTTTTTCTTACTGTTGAATCTTAGTGGATGACATTCACTATTGCTATTCTTATTTTACATGAACTGTAAACCAAGGCTGTTTATAATCATGTTCATTTTTAAAAATTCGCGCATTTGAAGGTCCGGCAATTACGTCATTGTTCCGAATACTTCTGATGATACACGATGCATTGAACAATCCTATAGAGAGTCGAGTATCCTTGGGATATACATACTTATTGTAAATGAAATGCAGCAGTCAATGTCACAATGACTTAGTGCGTCTGCCAAAACTTTCAGCAACTCAAAAACAAATGTACAGGTTCCTATGCAAATAAGTCATTGAAAAATAATCAATAATTAAAAAAAAATTGACGATGTTTTATAGTTCCGAGAAAAATTGTTTTTCTGCTTATGAAGCAATTTTGTGAGATTTACTTTATTTTGTCTACTTAAAACCTTGAGATTAGCTCGAAAAAACGGAAACGAGGAATATTTGATTGTCCTCAGAAAAAACAACATTTTTAAAATACAAAATTCATCGCATCAGTGAACGAGATTAAATATACTTCTTGATAAATTATAAGACAGAGAATTATATAGAATTAGTGGAAATAATACTGTCGGTTGGAATACAAGCCTAAAAATTGAATACCTTCACAACCAATTAGATCAGAAAATCTAAAGTCTATTCAGATTTCATTTACGCCGCGTCAAAACAATTTCTCCCATCCAGCAACAGCTCACGTGACATTTTTTTGCGCTTCTATTGGATAATCGGTCGTTAGTCATTTAGACGTCGCGCAAATATTTTTTGTCAGAGTCGAATTCAGTTCAATTTGGATAATTATAAACGGCGTTTTGGTAGCATTCACCGTATTGGTTAGTTTGGACATTTTGTATGTTTGATTGATTATAATTCATTATATTATAGTTTAGATATACATATATTGTGTTATTTATTTTTTTTTGTTTTTGTGGTTGTTGTTAGTTTGAACATGTTTTACTCTATTCTATGGACATTTAATTAACTATATTTTGTAATTGCTGCGTGACACGATGTCCTGCACAGATACAGCAGCTGAAGTCCAGAAAAATGTTTTTACTCCTTCTAAAAAGTGACTGAAAAAGGGACATTTGGTCATCCGTACTAAAGAAATAGTTCTTAATATTTATAAGCATTAAATTTTATAGAACCCTGATATGTTGGTACATGATGTTGAAAGGAGAGTTGCTGATAAAACAGGGATGTGCGCTAAAACCGTTTTTAATGTTATGAAGGAGTATAGGCAGATTCATAAATTTTCTGAACCAAAAAGAAAGCTACGTTATAAACAAATTAGTGGCTTTGTGGATGATTTTGATAAAAATGCAATAAGGCGCAAAGTACATCAATTCTTCTTTAGAAATTAACTTCCAACAATTGATAAGGTTTTATAAGAAGTCAACGATGATCCATATTTGTCTACTTTTAGGCCAGCTACATTTTACAAGCTTTTCAAAACCCTTAATTTTAAATTTAAAACTCGAGGAAAAAATAGTTTGCTTTTAGACAAAAATGAAATTCTTTCGTCCTACGCCACAAAAAATAAAACGGTACAGAGAAAAAAAGCAAAAAATATATTATCTTGATGAGACTTGGATTAACACAGGCCACACCAAATCAAAAGTATGTTTCGATATGTCTGTTTTTTCATGCAGACAAGCCTTTTTGGATGAACTTTTAACTGGATTTAAAAACCCATCAGGTATGTGCGTAAAAACAGCTCATTATATGCCATATTGGAAGTGAAGAAGGCTTTGTCTCTAATGCACTTTATGTATTTAAGTTAAAAAATCCGGTGACTACCATGAAGAAACGTGTGGAGAATCGTTCAAAGAATGGTTTTCAAACACCCTGCCAAAATTAGAAGATAACTAACTGCATTATTATTCGAGAAAGCTGAAAAAAATATCTACGACGTCTAAAAAGGTGATATTTAAAAATGGCTATAAGGGAAAAAAATTGAATTCGACTACCAAATGCTTAAGATCCAACTTCTAAAACTTGGTAAGCAACATAAACATTATGATAGGTATGTAATAGATGAAATGGCTAAGCAGCAAAACAACATAATATTTCACATGTCTCCATATCATTGTGAACTTAACCCTATTGAATTAATCTAGGTTGACGTTAAACAATACGTAGCAGATAAAAACTAAACATTTAAATCTGGAGACATTAAAATTCTTTTTGAAGAAGTAATATTATTAATTTCTCCAGAAAAAGAACCACTTGTAATTTTGATTAATGAAGATAGCCTTTCAAGTCTAACAAATTTATCCGATTCAGAATAGTGCTAAGTCAAGTAAGGAAGATTGCTATAATACAGGGTACAAGTTGTCTAATCTAAATACTAGTAGAACAAGAACAATAAAGAACAAAAGTTATAAAAAATACAAAAGGTTTCTTTTTAAGATGGACAATTTTAAATCAAATACCAAATACCTCTTATATTTAAAGTTTTTTTAATGCTTTTAGTAGATATATATTAGCTATTAAAGAATTTAAAGAATTATTTGGACACCCTGTACAATATAATTTTATAATATGATTGTTTTAATACTCTGTATCACAGTACACATATGTAATGAACTAAATATAATGCAACCATCTCTTTTAAAGTCAAATACATTTATTAATTTGTATTGTAGGTTAACGCAGTTTATGTCGCTCACCTATATTCGTCCAGAAATGTCACTAAAGTCTGGGAGAACGTGTATGGCATTTATTTTATAGTTTTACTTTACAAAATATGTTTTTATCGTAATAAAAAAATAATTTCACAATTACACTCTTTTATTTTACATTTTTGCAAGACGGAAAAGTAAAATACGGCCCTGCTCAATTTTAGCGTTCACCTGCTTCTGTTTACATCAGGCGTAAATTAAATTTGAATAGACTTTAGGTGATTCTATTTAGTTAATAGGACAAAAGACTTAAAATTAAGGAAAGTATCCAATAATCATATTGCAGCACATTTCTTTTTTTACTTAACAGTAATTAAAAAGAGTGAATTTTTTGGAGGATTTAGTCACGTAGGTTTTATCAATTTATATGAAAATTTAATAAAAAAACTTACCTTGATATATTCGATTCTATCATTGTCTTCCAAAGTACGGTCCCCTGATACGTATCCATTTCCTAAAAGGAAGATGGAAGGATTGTGGTACTGGTTTTTTGTCCAAACAATCATTTTTCTAATTCCATACGTGTCGTCCTAAAAAATTCATTTATTTTCATTTATTATCCATTACGTATGTAACAAAAATTTAATTTTTCTAAAAGCGAATTCATAATCTAAAAGAATTAAAAACTCCAAACTAGAAAATATACAGAGATCAACGACTAACTGCAAATATTGCATGTATTCATTAGATAATGGAGTAAAGTTGGTTCAGTAAATAAATAATTTGTTTCTTTTTGTTGCAGTTTAATTTGTGGGTAATAAATTTTGTTTACAATCAAAATATCTAGTAATAAATGTCATTTTGTAAATCTGTCTAAACTACCAACATAAAATATTTAAATTACACAGCCACCTTCAATTGTCTCGTTATAATAAATACTGAAAAGTTATCTATTAATGAATATCAAACAAAAATAATAAATTAAACCTAGGTGTACAATCATGTTACTTACTCCTTCAACTCTTCCAATAATTTCAGAACCACTATCACTATCATACGATGGAGATATACAGCTATCATCTTCAATAGCCCTCAGGGTAAAACTAGAGAAGTATATAAGTCCAAAGAAGTCATGAGTGTCCTTGATCCATTCGATTTCTTTCCTAGTAAATACGGGTAGTCTAGATTCGCATAGGCCTTGTAATTCTGATAGTTCCCCGATTCTGTCAATCATAACTTGAGGATAGTCGCCGATGTAGATGGGATGGGCAAACCAGCCTACCTGAAGAAATTACTATGTTACTTTAAAATTTCAATGTCCGTAGTTAACTTACTTCGAATTGCATTCTTCTTTCTGCTGCTTCAATATCGGTTTGACAGTCTGTAGCAGGTTCATTCCAACGTCCAAGCAATTTAATTGATATTTTCCCTGAGAAATAATGGTAAATCTATTCTAGATTTTTTATTATATTATACAATGGGGGTTATGATTGACAACCTGTGTTATTTTTAACAGGTCTGTTATTTTATAAACACACTGAAATAACAACCTGTCCACAAATAACGTGTCTATTAAAAGTAACATTACTTGTCGATCATAACCTCCAATAATACAACTTAGATCAATAATTTATTAGTAATTTTATTATTATTGAAAACAAGCTTTCCTTACCTTTCTGAATCTGTCTATAGCTATCATCATACAAGTGGTAGACGCTAGCGTGAGCTTTTAGAGTATTATGCCCGCAGATGTACTCATTAATCCCGGGATTATTACTGATACCTGGTGGGAAAGTTCCTACTCCATATCCCTCGTGACATTGAGTTGTTGGATCACTAAATGTGACCCAATATTTTACGCTGCTTCCAAAACATTCAAACGCGATTTTAGCGTATTCAGTATACCAAGAAACGAAGTCATCACTTAGAAAACCTCCTTGGTCTTCGAGAGCTTGAGGAAGAACTCCATTGTAAAGATTCACTATGGGTTCAATACGATTTTCCTTAAGTAGGTAGAGAAGTCTTTGGTAGTGACGCACGGCAGCCTTGTTGACCTCTCCACAACCTTAAATAAGACTGAGTCATGTTAAATTTTCAAACAATAAGCAAATTTTCATGGGATCTATTTTGCACTGAAAAAAAAAAGCAGTGTATACTCAAAAAATTGAAGTTAAACTCATTAATAAATGTTCTATAAATTTGAGTTTTTCTATAAAAAATCATTGGTTACAATTAGATATAAATAAATAAATAAATTTGATATTCTCCACTTATTAAACTCATATTTATAGAAGGAATGTTATTATGGAAGATGATGTATTGTTGACAATAGTAATTTAAAAAATTTCACTGATTTCTATAGGACATGTATCTAATTTAAACTAACATTAACAATAAACGTATATTTAACAAAACTATTAACTTTTATATAAATAAAAATTTTCCTTAGTTTTTTCGGTCAAATGTTTTTATTTTTATTGTTTAGCACTAGAGCTGTAAAAGTAACGAGAAAATCAATACCCGTATGTATTCGTTACTTCGGATCTGACTACCCGTATAAAAATATTCGTTACTCGTTACTTTCGTTACTGTGATACGAATCTACAGAACACGCATCGTGTGGACCTCATACACGTCTATGCGGATGCGGAATTGGTGTCGGTAACTAATCGTACGTACGCATTGCTTCGGTTGTTAGGTTTTGGTACTGTCTAACAGAGGGTGTGGATTGGTGTGGATGAAATTAGATATCGAATCGTTGGTTAAATACATAGCGAATTTGTAATTAGTAACAAAGTCGTGTAGTTCACTGAGCATGAGCAATGAGAACTGATGTGAAGTTTTGCAAAATAAAATATCGTCAGACAGGTTAAACAGAAACATATATATTTTTCTAACACACTAGTAGAAACAATAATAATACTCTATAAAATCATAACTTTAATAAACAAAAACATTATATTCTTGCAACACTCAACAGAAAAACAACTATTATACTATTATTTAAAACTGAAATAAATAAATACATAAATATAAACAAAAGTACGTTGCGAACTCTCCGAGTCCCAGTCGACGTGCGGTTCGATAGTCGATTCGCATCAAGGCCACACTCGCATTTCGCATCGCCCATCGGGCCATCTCGCATCTTGCACACCGAACCGGTGGCGGTATGTATTCTCAAGTATTATTATTGTGCGTTATGCGGATGCGAGTAACGAAATTTAAAATGCAGTAACGAATTCGTATTTCGTATCTGACCGACTACCCGTTACTGAGTAACGAATACATACGGTTTGCCACAGCTCTATTTAGCACAGTACATATGTTTCGTAAAGTACAAATTTTTCCATCTTCAAGTGAATTCAATTAATAAAAATTACATTGACGAATACAAATAGTTTACATTTTTTTTTTAAATAAAAGAACGCCTTCTTTCTATTTCACATCGTTTGAAGGTGTTCGAATAGTGACTACTACAGGGGGTGGAATAAATTTAAATGTATTCTTCTCATCAAATATCGATATAGCTTTAATGTTTTTTTCATTACCTTTGAACAAAATACAATGAAAGTTTCAAGTGGCTAATATACTTTGACTTTTTTTCCTTTCTTCGGAATAATTACCTATTATTTAAATTAAATTCATTAAAGTTATAATATACAATATCAAAAGCCATCAAGAATATTACCCTTTGTTTCCCATAGTTACCAGTGTCAGTTTGCTTACTAGAAATTTTACAGTTTATTCACATTTGCACTTTTATATTGGATTTATTTTATTAATTAATATTTTTTTAGTTTTGACTTAGTTTAAGCAATACTGAAAAACTGACTCTGTAGTATTATAAAATTGCATCAATATCAAAAATTGGTTCAATCTCTTTAATTTTAAGCTGTTGATGTCACCTTTATTTTGAAATTCAATTGATCAGAACCTTGGAAATACCCCATTATAATTTAATGAATCTCGGTATAGGATTTATAGGGAATTAATAATGTAATAAAACTTACCAAGGGGTATCAGCCTTGCCCAAGAAATTGTGAATGAGTAGTGTCTGACAGTTAAGTTGTTCAAAATTTCAACATCTTCATCGAGATGGTGATAAGCATCAGCTGTTTCATCACCGTTGGTTCCATCTATTACAACTCCGGGATTTTCGTGTACCCATCGGTCCCAAATGTTCTCACCCTTACCATCCACATTCCAAGCACCTATAACATATTTAAAATTTGACAAAAGGTAACAGTACAAAATTCATGTTTTATTTGTAAAAAGTAATATGTATTATTAAAACAATACTACACTACTAGTATAATAAAAAATATCTGCTGCACCAATATTACTTATAATCAATTAATATTTTACATTAAAAACAAAGATGAATGAAATATTTCACAAGCTTAGGTACAAATAATTATTCAATAAATATTGTATTGCCTTCATGTTCATATGCTCCAGATGATACTCCAAAAGAGAAATATTGTGGAAATATACCATTGCATTGTGGTAGTTCAGGTTGATGAGGTATTGGGTGATGGGGTATTGGATGATGTGGATGTGGATAGTGATGTGGAGGTACAGCACAACTAAAAATTAATAAAAAATAATAATTAAATATGAATATAAGTACATAAGTTGTACTAAAAAAATAATAGTTATATTATAGGTAAAATTAAAGAAATATATGAAAAAGATTCGTTAATTCTTTTTTCGTTAGTTTTTTTCTGTTTAAGTCTCTTATATTGAAATGTTGACTATAGATTAAAGTTAAGTCGGCATTCATCTGACTCAAAATTTCTAAATAATTGTGAAACTAATTTAGAACCCTTCAAACATTTTAAAAAATACTTTTACCTTGTTTGAATGAAAACTAATACCACGAAAACGTGTAAAACAAACCACATTTTCGATTGGATAAACTAACTAATCATTTAATGTAAGTTTCAACATTTAAACAATTTTTTTATTTATTATTTTAAGAAAAAATCATTTAGCACGAACTTATTGTAATTTAACCTGTCTAAAATTATTATTATTATTATTCAATATGATAACAAAATGAGGTACTTTTAAATTTAGATAATTTTTATAAAATATATTTCGTCCTAGCAGTACATTGTGAAATATCCCCCTGTCCCTGTCCTTGCAGATATTTTTTTAAAGAATCTGCCAGTTTTAGGGATTTTCCTTCTTCTGTAGTTTGTGTTTCCGATATTGATAACCAGAAAATCGTTTCGTTTTTCTGTCCTAAAATTCAAAATCTATAAGTTTGAATAGGTATTTCAAATTTAAATTTTAGAATTTTTTCATTGTACAGGGTGGGGCAATATTTTCATAAAATAAAAGTTAAAAGTATTTGTTTCTAACATGCGAATATAATAAACACACATACATAAATATCTATTATTCCTGTATTCCTCAGTCAAAATAAAAATTACATAGGTTAAAATAAGAATTAATATACCTACCTACACTAAATTGATTATTAGTTTGTTTGAAATTAAATTAAGTTTCAATTTTCAATAATATTTATTATGCCAAAAATCAAAAATAAAAAATCTTAAGAATGGTTAGTTATTATATTAAATTTCACTGAATAATAACAAAAATGAAAATAGAATATAAATAAAATTGCTAATAATACTAATTAATTACAATTACTTACAACTTACAATTACTTACCATCTTTCATAGGCACAGTTTTTACTTTTCACGATCGCATTACATAAGATACAATACAAATACAATATCAGTTATCAATTATCAATCAAATCAAAATCAGAAATAGAAATCAAATCAGTTAAGTAAATAAATAATATTTATGTTATTGAGATGAAGAAAACAATAGTAATGCAGATGCATTTTGATGAACCTTTTCTTTTATATTATTTTTAATGTAGGTAGGGGTAGCCGACAAAGTAAACATTACCATTTTGAAAAGATAAAAAATAATAATTTTCTCATATTTTGTCCACCGCACCATTTGATGCGGCCGCCTAACGAACGCTATCAAAGCGTCGGCACTTGGCAGTCACCTGTTTTTGACTTTGATCATTACTACCGACTACCGCCGGCCGGTCGTTTGGGGTTTGTGGATAAGTGAAGTGGGTAATTAAATCGTCATATCTTGCCGCGGCCGGCTGCCGCCCCTTGTTTGTTAAGGTCCACGTGCCACATTTTAAAACAGTAGACATTTTTATTACAATAAAGCTACTGCCTTACTTTTTTGCCAGTCTAGTCGGTGCGCGCTTTCGGCAAGAAGGGACCATTGCTGTGGCGGCCTACGGCCGCCCTAAATTTTGCCGCCTGTGTGCATTGCACCCATGGACGGCACGCCCCTGCTCTTCGTAGACTAGGCCACGAGCCGTCTCTGGTTTACATGTAAAGAACGTAAAACAGACGTCTTTTCTCATTTAGTTAAAACTTGTCTACTATTAATAATAAGGAAGTATTATAATGATAGTATGAGGGCTGCGGCAATGTCTAAAAGACAAACAAAAAGATTTGAAATTACTGCATTTAATTTTTTCTGTTTCAGTTGATATGATTGGTTATTTTTGTCTTATTTCCTAAGATTCAAGAAGAATTTGTTGTTTTGTTTTTTGTTTATTTTGAAAATTTATTTACTTTCATATATTTTTTATTTATTTTTTTGGGAATTTTTAGTAAATATAATTATATAATAGTTTGTATGATATTTATATTATCCCTCATAATTTTTTGCCATAAAATTTTACATTTTTGTTTGCATTTCATAATTTTTACAAACAACTTATAAAAAAGCAAAATTTTAATTATAATTAAGAGGATAATTTACTTAAGCAATTATCTTTTTCAATACGAAATAGAGCCATAAATATTTCTATAGTTTAATTTTACTTTTTAGTGAATGAAAAATATGTTCCTTCAGGTAAAAGTGAAATGTCCGTTTTTCTGGAGCCAGTATTCCGAAATTTGATTTAATTAGTTTGTCAATTTTTGAAATCTTAATAAAAACAAAATTTTGCGATTTATTGCCATCAAAATTTGTTTAAATTTTGATAAAGTTGCTCCAGAGGAACCTATTTTAGCTACACGTACATGTTTTTTATGTCACTAAAAATTAAAAAGTTACTACCAAAATTTTTGATGGCTATATTTCGTATTTGTTAGAAAATAATAGCCAAAGTAAATTCTCCAAAACCCACCAAATTCCAAATTAAATATAATATTAAGGGTAACTGCATTACCAACAGAGTAAGATTAGTTCTACAACTCTCCCCCACATCCCGCTGCCAGCAAACATGTTACCAAATTTTTAGAAAGACCTGGCAACTCTTAATAATCCTTCCTCCATGGATTAAACTCAGAAGAAGTAGTTTGTATCGTTAAATTTCTATTTAAAAGCTCTACAAACTGGTTTTTACTAATTCATGCTGTGTTGTCTATAGGGCAAGATAATAGGATTTTCAGATTGAATATTTCAAAAAAATGTTTTTGTTAAATACTTTGACTATCGTTCAAAATAGGAAGAAGTGGTTGGCAGTGTTGAATTTCTCTTTAAAATATCTCTACAAACCTAACAGTAATTTTTCTCAAATACTTATTATATATCAGCACTATTTATATTTCAAACATTTATACTTTTACATTACTTTATTTTGACAATTTATCTTTAGACATCGATCTCTTGCTATAAACCAAACTCAAATGGCAAAATAATCTTATTTGTATAGAATGATGGAGGTTCTTGAATGTTCGCGCACCCACCAGAATCAGCAAACGACGAATTACAATGAAGGCCCTGGCGGCTATTATTGCGAGAACACATAAATCTAATTGTTACTTTTCTTTATGCAAACCTCTATAGAAAATGTTAAATTCATTCTCCTTATTTATTTAGGGTTGTAGTTCATCTTAAGCGGATAAAAAATTAAAAAAATTCTTCAACTATTTATTTATATCAATTACAATTTATTGGTTTAATATATAACATGTTCCCCGAAATATTCATGATGATGGCGTGGAGGACATGGGTTATCAATGCATCCATATTTACAGACATGTTGGAAGTATTCAACAGATTTTCTAGCAGTTCTTGGTTTTGTAGGACAATCGAATTCCACGTCATATAATCCTAACCTAAACCTGTAACAAAATAAACAAAAATGAGTACTTACCTAAATAACGAGTGATCTAATTTTTTTTTTTATAAAGTAATCAAGGCGAGTTTCGTCCGTAATAATTAGGAACACATCTGGATTAAATACAAAACTGTCATTTAAATAAGAAGAAGAATTGTATGCTTTGATATACGTAGTTTTTAACGATTTAAAACTAACAGTTCGTTTAGAACTTTTACTCTTTAAATCGTTCTCGAATTTCACTCCCTGATTTTTATACATAAAATTATTAGTTTGAACTACCAGTTTTTTATTGTCACTTTTTATCCAAAGACGACCGAAAATAAAAAGGTTTTGGCACGTACGTATGTAATGAGCTACTTATAACTCTTGTTACGTAATTACGTAGTAAATTTACTATTAATAGAGAGATAAAGCAACACTAAATACTTGTGCGTATCTCTCTGACGTAACCGTGGAAATTGACGATACGTTAAACGAGCAATCTGGAAGAAAACAATAGTTAAAGCAAAAGCACTGACGTAAACGTATCTACAACTTTAAAACCTTAGGTACTTTTTGAGAAAAGTAGATAGTTAAAGTTATATTGAGTAAATTATAAATTTAAGGGCTTTAAATGATGCTGTATATTACAAATTCCACATAATAAAGAAAATTTGGAAAATAATGATGTTTTATGTGGGAGATTCAATTTTAATAATCGACTAACAAATAATCGAGTATCAGTGTCCGGTAATTTTTACTAATTCATTTTTTTCAACGAACTTTCCAGGAATAAATGTGATGTGTATATTATATATGAAACTCGTTTCGTATTATGGCTCAAAATTTAAAAAATCAGAACAATATGTTACAATCTGTCATTAGTTTTATTAAATCGGGTTGCGATCGGATGCTCCCGAATCATTTGCTCGGCTCGATACGAATGCGTATTAGGCTTACGTAAGAATACGTACGTTTATGTAAGGCGTAAATAGATACGTGAGAAAAATAGCTATTGCGCATGCGTAGCTGTCATTAGATACGTTTACGGCATTGCTTTAACTCTCTAATAATACTTACGTGTGACCGTATGCTCGTATGAATCCGTCGATAAAGGTGCCGTATGTGTATCCGTACACTCTGGCATCGTCATTGGTCTGTGCAGCTCTGATGTGAATTAATATTTTCTAAAAAAAAAATATAAATTATTTTAAAAAGTAATAATGATTATAATAAAGTGTTTATTTTTTAGAGTAATATAACCTGTGATAATAGTGCGTTTTATTTCCTCCGAAACTTGTACGTGCGGTGTGCAGGGATCGCTTATTATCCTTCCATTCACTGAATGTAAGCATATACATACTTATTGTAAAGGATATGTAGCAGTCAATGTCATAAAGACTCGAGTGCGTCTGCCAAAACTGTTAGCAACTTAAAATCAAATGTACAAGCATACGAAAAAATAATTAATAATTTGAAATAAAAAAAATATGATACTGTTCTACAGTTCCAAAAAAAAATTATATTTCTGCTCATGAATATCGAGTTAGGGCTTGTAAAGCCGTTTTTAAAGGCTTCAGTGTAAGATTAACTCTATTTTGGCTACTTACAACCTTGGGATGAGATAGAAAAAACTGAAAGGAGGAATATTTGATTGTCCTCAGATAAAACAGAATTTTAAAAATATAAAATTCACCGCATCTGTGAACTAATACTGGCTGTTGAAATACAAGCCTAAAAGTTAAATACCTTCACAACCAATTAGATTAGTTATCAGAAAAACTAGGTGATTATATTTAGTGAAGAAGAAGACAAAACATTTCATCATAAAGTTAAAATCAAGGAAGATGGTATGGCCACATTTTTAATTATCAAACAGACATTGAAAATAGGAATTAAAATGGGTAAATTTTTTGGAGATTTTATTTACATAGATTTTGTAAGTTCATATAAAACTATAATTAAAAAAACTTACCTTGATATATTCGATTCTATCATCGTCTTCCAAAGTACGGTTGCCTGTTACGTATCCATTCCCTAAAATGAAGATGGAAGGATTGCAGTACTGGTTCTTTATCCAAACAATAAGTTTTCTAATTCCATATGTGTCGTCCTAAAAAAACGCAGTTATTTTTTGAAATTATTATCCAATACGTATGCATCAAATTTTTTTTTTATAGACAATTAATAATCTGGAAGAATTGAGAAATCGCATACTAAAAAACATAAAGAGATCAACAACAAACTGCAAATATTGTATGTTTTTATTAGATTATGGAGAAGAGTTGGTTTGATTAGTAGTAAATGTCATTCTGTAAAACTGTCTAAACTACCAACACAAAATATTTAAATCACACAGCCAACTATAATTTTTCTAGTTGTCTCGTTATAATAAATACTGAAAAGTTATCTATTAATGAATATCAAACAAAAATAATAAATTAAACCTAAGTGTACAATCATAATACTTACTCCTTCAATTCGTTGAATTATTTCAGCACCAGTATCACTATCATATGATGGAGACACACAGCTATCATCTTCAATAGCCCTCACGGTAAAACCAAAGTAGTATAAAAGTCCAAAGAAATCATGAGTGTCCTTGATCCACTCGATTTCTTTCCTAGTAAATACGGGTAGTCTAGATTCGCATAGGCCTTGTAATTCTGACATTTCCCCGATTCTGTCAATCATAACTTGAGGATAGTCGCCGATATAGATGGGATGGGCAAACCAGCCTATCTGAAAAAATTACTATGTTAATTTAAAATTTCAATTTCCAGAGTAAACTTACTTCGAACTGCATTCTTCTTTCTGCTGCTTCAATATCGGTTTGACAGTCTGTAGCAGGTTCATGCCAACGTCCAAGCAATTCAATTGATATTTTCCCTGAGAATTAATGGTAAATCTAGATTTTTTTGTTATAGAACAATACTACTTAATTCAATAATTTATTAGTAATTTTAATATTATTGAAAACACGCTTTACTTACCTTTCTGAGTCTGTCTATAGCTGTCATCATACAAGTGATACACGCTAGCGTGGGCTTTTAGAATATTATGCCCACAGATGTACTCATTAACCCCTGGATTATTACTGATACCTGGTGGGAAAGTTCCTACTCCATATCCTTCATGACATTGAGTTGTTGGATCATTAAATGTAATCCAATATTTTACGTTGCTTCCAAAACATTCAAATACGATCTTAGCGTATTCGGTATACCAAGAAACAAAGTTATCACTTAGAAAACCTCCTTGGTCTTCGAGAGCTTGAGGAAGGTCTCCGTTGTAGAGTGTCACTATGGGTTCAATACGATTTTCTTTAAGTAGGTAAAGAAGTCTTTGGTAGTGACGCACGGCAGCTTTGTTAACCTCTCCACATCCTGAAATTTATACAAAGCTTAAATAAGATTGAGCCGTGATGACCTTTCAAATAATAAGCAGTTTATACTCAAAATAATGTAAGTGGAACTCATTAATAAATGTCCCATAATTTTGAGTTTTTCTATAACATATCATTGGTTACAATTAGATATAGAAAACACTAAATTTTACATATTGCACGCCCATTAATCTCTTTTTATAAGAGGAATTTCATTATGGAAAATGAGGCAGTGGATCTAAACATCACTAAGTGTCATTCGATATCCTTTACTAGAAAGATCAACAAGATTGATTATAAATATAATATCAATAAAATAGCAATACCCCATTATAATTTAATGAATCTCCGTATTGGAATTATAGGGAATTAATAGTATAACAGACTCACCAAGGGGTATCAGCCTAGCCCAAGATAATGTGAATGAGTAGTGTCTCACAGTTAAGTTGTTCAAAATTTCAACATCTTCATCGAGATGGTGATAAGCATCAGCAGTTTCGTCACCGTTGGTTCCATCCATTATAACTCCTGGATTTTGGTGTACCCATCGGTCCCAAATATTCTCGCCCTTACCATCTATATTCCATGCGCCTAAAAAATAATTAAAATTTGACAAAAGGTAACAGTACAAAATTCATAATTTTATTTATAAAAAGTAATATGTAATATTAAAACAATACTACACTACTAGTATAATAAAAAATATCTGCTGCACTAATATAACTTATAATTAAAGATACGCAATTTTCGTTTTTACGAAATAGACTCGATAGATGCGAAATATACGTAATTTATGCAATAAATACGAAATATTTTGTGTATTTAATATTTTTTTGAATAAATTGTAATTGTATATTTTCTGATTCCACTTGCTCACAAGCCATCATGAACCCCTTGAAAGCTTACGACATCGACTACTCTCAAGTGCAAGGATTAGTATCAGACCTTGCCCGTTACACGACTGCATATTTTAGCATGCTAAAAATACTGATTGGTGACCATATTTTATACTACCAATGTTGGGCACAAAAAGTGAATCTTGTACGTGATGTCTTTATAAAAGAGTTTAAAGAACTGAATACAATTGTAGCTTTTGTGCACTCAAGAAAAATGAAAAGTGCTTATTTGAACTACTTGCAAGAAAACGCTTCGCGACTAATTCCGAAACTTTATCCCACGCCAGTTGTAACTAGCTGGAATTCTTGGCACAAATCTGCAATGTATTTGAGCGAATATGTGGAGCACATTATTGCTTTTTATGAATGACTATACATGAGTACTAGTTACCGGACGGAATATTTTAAGAATGACATTTTGGCTAGCGAAATACGAGTTCAGTTAACATTCGTATTCGAGTTCTGTCCAAAAATAATGAAAATAATTGCCAACTTGAAAGGATCAAAATATCCACTCGCGAACATTTTATGAAGCAAATTAGAAGATTTAAAGTATTAAAAGTTTTTAAAGAAAAAACTAAAAGCATTTTGTTAAACGAAAATGGTGAATTCCACAGTATTATGCTGAAGACAGCAGCACAGAAGAGCTTGGATAAATTGTCTTCCAACCCAACAAACGATTCCTACTTGCACATTGGCAAATTATTTTGCCATCAGCAGCAACAGCCGTGACCACATCATCTCTGGACACTAACTCAACACTGGAGAACTTGTCCAGAATACCATTTTTCAGGGATATACCACAGGATAAACTCTTAATTGGATATACTCATTTCCATAGACAACTCTTCAATGTGATGCAGCAAGAAACTCATGCAGATTTGACTTGCATCAAAATGTTGCTACCTGAGGTTCGCGAATGCAGCTATACAATGTCTTTACATTCCAGTTGACAGTGTAGATACTGAAAGATATTTCGGTATCTATAATGTCGTCATAAATGACCGAAGACAAAGGCTTAAGCAAGAAAATATAGAGACAACCACGATATTAGCTTTTAACTAACTATTTTGTAATAAATATTTTGTTATTTTAATGATTATGTTAGTAAATACGAGTTTTGAAATATTTTTCACTTTTTTATGCGAATAAATGTCAAATTTCGGTTTTTTTAGTCGCGAAATATACGTAATCCTACTTATAATTAATTGATATTTTACATTAAAGACGAAGATGGATAAAATATTTTATAAGCTTGGGTATAAATAATTATTTAACAAATATTGTATTACTTACCTTCATGTTCATATGCTCCAGATGCTACTCCAAAAGAGAAATGTTGTGGAAATATACCATTGCATTGTGGTAGTTCAGGTTGATGAGGTATTGGGTGATGAGGTAGTGGATGATGGGGTAGTGGATGATGTGGATGTGGATAGTGATGTGGAGGTACAGCACAACTAAAAATTAATAAAAATTAATAATTAAATACGAATATAAGTTGTACTACTAAAATAATACTTATATCACAAGTAAAAATAAAGAAATATATTAAAAAGATTCGTTAATTATTTTTTCGTTAGTGTTTTTTTCTGTTTAAATTTCTTGTATTGAAATTTTGACTATAGATTACAGTTAAATCGACATTTATCTTACTCACATTTTTCATATTTCTAAATAATTGTGAAAATAATTTAGAACCCTTCAAATATTTAAAAAAATACTTTTACCTTGTTTGTATGAAAACTAATACCACGAAAACGTGTGAAACAAACCACATTTTCGATTGGATAAACTGACTAATATCATTCAATGTGAGTTTCAACATTTAAACAATTTTTTTAATCATTGTTTTAAGAAAATAATCATTTAGCACGAACTTATAGTAATTTAACCACTCTAAAAATATAATTATTAAACATGATAAAAAAATATGAGGTACTTTTACATTTAGATACATTGTCACGAAATATAACTATTTTTCTTATCAAAACAGTACTTTGTACCAGGAGTAACAGGCGTATATTTTTGGTTAGGCTCAGGAAATTGGCATAACCGAGCAGCTGCAGATCCAGAATTTTTTTACTTAGTTCCTAGTCATGTGTTGTTTTCTCTACCAGGGTTATTAAACTCAAGAGGGGAATAATTATGATTCCCTTGGATCTACTGGTGCAATAGCCCAGGAGCATAACATCAAAAGAGCCGGCGCTGGGAAACAGTAACAAAGCCTACACAGAACACGAGGCGAAATAACCTTAGCAGTTGAAGCCGATGACACCACAAAAAAAATACCTACGTTTGTCCTTCATACGTTGAAATTAAAAAATAAAATATTAAAAACTAGTAAGCCATAAAGTATAGAGAGGCTGTTTAAACCAAAATATGAGGATTGGACCATTTAAAACTTATTTAAGCGAAAGTTAACAAGTTTTTCAATTAATTTACCCAGAGTTCGTATGTCCTTTGTCAAAGTAGGTTAGCATGTCTAATGTCATAAAAATGAATACTATTTTAAGAAATGAAGGAGCTCTTTTGTAAGATTTTAATAAGACTGATATTCATATATAGAGACGGAACAGTCATAATTTTATGTGTAAGGAATAAGTATTTACAAGAGTCCCTGTACCCGACATTTGACAACATTATTATTACTCTTTTTTGTTGAACGAAAATAGCTTTAGATTCAACCGAGTTTCCACATAACAAGATTCCATATAATATATGAGAATAAAAAAGATAACTAGTTAGGTTTTTTCAATTGACGAAGTAAGAATGAGGAGCTAGATAACTTTTTTCAGTTGTCCAATATGAATGAACCAGTTTAATTTATTCTCTATAGTAAAACATAACAACTTAGGCTGTAAACGTTCATCTACAATAAAAAAATTAAAACCAGTTTCTACAGTTTTATTCAAAAATTTATTTAGATCAATAAATACAATATAATTTTATATATGTTCACCGAAATATTCATGATGATGGCGTGGAGGACATGGGTCATCTATGCAGCCATATTTGCAAACATGTTGAAAGTATTCAACAGATTTTCTAGCAGTTCTTGGTTTTGTAGGACAATCGAATTCCACGTCATATAATCCCATCTTATACCTGTAACAAAATAAACCAACTACCTAAGTAACAAGTGATTCGCAAAAAATTTAACACCTTCAAATTAAACCCAAAGTGTCTCATTAAATCAGAACAAGAGTTATACGTTATTAGACAAATATACGTGGTTTATTCCATGGCCTAGTTTGTAAACAATTTTTTGTAGATCATCCCATATTTGTTAACGGTTTAAAAGTAAAAATTTATTTAAAAATTTACAGAGATTCTTGAATTTTAAGATATTATATCTCCCCAATTTTGATTTATCAAATGATTGGTTGGAACTTCAATTTTCTGCATTTCTTATCTGAAGACGATCGGAAATCGATTGAAACGTGCATGTGTAATGGGCTATTTACAACTCTTGTTACGTAATACACTATTAATTAATAATACTTACGTGTAACCGTAATGTCGCATAAATCCGTCAATATAGTTAGCGTATGTGTATCCATAAATTCTGGCATCGTCAATTGTCTGTGCAGCTCTGATATGGATCAATATTTTCTATAAAAATATTAGTAGGTTATCACTAATAGGTAATAGTAAAAAAACATCTGTTTACAATATAAATAGAAAATTTCTATAAATAAAGTTAAAATGCACTTGTTTCGGTTTAACATACTAAAAATATTTAAAAAGTGACTTATTTTTATTAAAGGCTATCAAAGTAGCATGTGATAATGATAGATACATTCTCCGGTAGTGCATGGATGGTTCTCCAGTTTCACAGTAGATGCTTTCAATAGGGGAAGTTCGAAAGGCCCCCAGAGCAATTCGAAGAGCAGTATTGTGTACAGTTTCAAAGTGGTTTTGCTGGATGATCCATATGCAACAGACCCGTAGTCAATCTTTGATCTTATTAAAGTTTTATAAATGGTTAGTAAGGTATGATAGTCTGAGCCACAGTTTCTGTTTGCCAGAGTCTTCATTATGTTTAGTCTCTTATGACAGCAAAAGGTTAAATGTTCTATGTGTTCTTCCAGGATAGCTTTTGGTCGAACCACATTCCAAAGAACTTTACTGATGGTTTGAAAGATATATTTTGGTCAAATAACTGTAAAACTGGAAAGATAACAGAAGTTTTCTTGGAGAATACAATTCTAATAGTTTTTGTCACGGAAAAAATAAATCCTGTATTAATTTCATCAGAAAGTTTTGCATAAAAATTGACATATCCACATTTTTTTCTTTATAGATTACCAGGTCATCAGCATATAAGCGTGCTTTTAAAGGTGCTGTTAAGCTTTTTATTATGTCATTTATAGTGACCAGAAACAGTGTAGGACTAATTATTGACCCTTGTGGAGTTCCATGGTCTTCGTTTTGATTTTCCGAAAATGAATTATTTACTCTTACACGAAATGATCTATCCTTCAAAACATTTTTGATAAAAGCAAGACAGTTGCCACAAATATTCCACGAGTTAAGTTTTCTTTTCTAACAGGTGTTAAAGGCTCTTTTTATGTAAAAAATATTGCTATGCTAGTTTGTTTTGTTGCTAGAGATTCGTGAATTTCGCTATTATCGATCCCAGATCGGTTTTGTCTAAAACTGTTTTGCTCGGAGATTAAGTGGCTAGAATTTTCCAAAGTCCACATGAGTCTGTAGTTGATTATTTTTTCTAGTAGCTTACTTATGGAGCACGTTAAACTTATGGGTCTGTAAGATTCAGGTTCTAAATGATTTTTCTGATTTTTTAGAAGAAGAAGGACAATAGCTTTAGACCATAGACATGGAAAGAGGTGTTGGTGCCATATTAAATTAAATAGATAGAGAAGATATGTTCTTGCAGAATGGGGAAGATGTTTTAAAAGTATTACTGGAATATCGTCTGGTCCGGGGCTGGTATTTTTAAGATCTAGGAGAGAATTACTTAATTCAGATATAGTAAAAGGGATGTTTAAACGAACATCATCATCATTATTATTCTGGTCTAAAAAGAGGTCTATGTTTTCGGTGACTAATTTGTTATTGAGAAATTTTAAATTGTAGTTATCATTTGATGACATTTTTTTATAATTTGTGGCTAAGACGTTTGCTATCTCTGTTAGATAAGTTATTACCCTATCATTAACTTTCAAACTAGAAATTTTTGGAGCGTATTTTAGGCCTGAGATTTTTCTGATTCTGTTCCAAACTTCAGTGATAAGAGTTGAGCTGTTTATTTCTGAGACATATTGAGTCCAGAATGTCCTTTTTGCTTTATTGATCGTAAGGTGTGCTGTTGATTTAAGTCTTTTGAATTCTTATTTTCCAGTGTTTTATGTTTTTTATACTTATTTAAGACGGTTTTGCTTTATTGGATTACTTTCTCGCAGTTTGTATTCCACCAAGGTACAGGAACATAGTTCTTCACAATTTTAGGTTTTCCAATAAATAAATCAGCTGCTTCCAAAATAATTTTATTGAAGTTCGACAGAGATTCGTCGATATTGTTGCTTATTATGCAGCTTTGTATTTTATTATCTATGTAACTCTCAAAGCTAGACCAATTCGCCGAATTAAGTTTCCATTTTGACAAAAATGTATCGACCGGGTGGTTAGAATTATTTTTAATTAAAATAGGGCGATGGTCGCTACCATAAGTATATTGAAGAACTTTTTAGAACAACCGCGGTGTTAAGGCAGGATCACAAAAACTTAGGTCACTTGCTGATGATTCTCCAGTGTTTATGTTAAACCTAGTTGGTGATCCATCATTAAGAAAATTCAATTGACAATGTGAGATGAGTTTTTATATTGTTTTACCTCTGACATCAGTAGACGAGGAGCCTCAGACTATATTGTGCGCGTTAAAATCTCCTATAATTACGTGGGGTCCATAAGGACTTCAAGTCATTAAACGTTGCTGAAGAACGTGAGGGAAGGTAAATATTACAAATATAGTATGGAGTAGATGCAGAGATTTCGACAACAATGGCTTCAACATTGCTGGTAACAGGAAATACCTTTTCTTCCAGCTACGCCTCCGGAAGAAAAATTTGTATTGGTTGTTCTGTCTTTTCGAAAACAATGATAGCGCTTTGAATTATAATTTTTCTGTGGATTTAGATTGGTTTCTTGGATGAAGATTATGTCAGGGGAATGTTCGCCTATGAGGATTTGTAACATTGCAAGTCGATGAAAGAATCCATCGATATTCCACTGAAGTAATGTTTTGAATTCTGTTACATATTAAATAATTAGATGTTAGTATCTTTACTGACTTAGATGTGATGTGTCACTATCTGATTCCGAGACTTCATTGCCAAGATAGGCAAAGATTTTTCGTTTCAAAGTTGTACATTTTCTCTACAGGGATGGATCTTTTATATGGGGGTAGATTTTTGATAACATGTGTGTCACGGCTATCATATCTAAAGTATATTCTTGGACAACGTTGATAGGATCTGAAGAACCAGTTACATTAGTTAAAAGTAACTGAAGTTGGTCATTATTAGGTATAAAAGGAGGAGAGTGGTTAATGATAAAATCTTTGGCGGGCTCCAGTCGATGTAGATTGATATTTAGGTATATTGGTATTTTTATTTGCTTGTAGTTGTTGTTTATAGTATTTTTTTTTTTTATTTTATTTGTAAGAATATTTTTATAAGCGTTATATTGATTTTTTTAATATAACATATCCTGTGATACTTGTAATTAATGATTATTAAGTGCTTATCAAATTTTTCGCCAGTTTTTTACACTGAGGATGTATCCAATCATATTGCGGAAATATTTTTTTGAACAGAAAATGTAAAGGGTAAATTTCAACGACAAACAACTACTAGACTAATTTTGTTTACAAAAATCGAATTGTAAATATTTACAGTGTCATCTACATAGTTAGTGTTACAAACATTGTTTATGGTTATAATATCGTAATTAACTAAACAAAATGCTCTAAAGGGCACAAAACATTTTTAACTACATTAAGAAAGTCTATTGACATTCCTTATGCTATTTATTACTAGTTTAATGTATTTTTACTTGTTACAACCATTATAGTTGTATAGTCTAATATTATTATTCATTTATCATCCTTTGAAAGTGTAAACGGAATCACAATGTTTCAAATTTCGACAAAACACTTTAAAAATTAAACGAAATCAATAAGGCATATAAAAACAAACCTAGAAATAGTCATATTTTAATTAAACTTTTATAGTTATTGTAATGAAGTCAATTTTTCTCAATCAATTTATTTTCATTATTAATAAATATTAATCGCGGTTGAACTGCTAATTTTCAGATGCGCGCACGCCACTCAAATTCTCGATGCGCGATAGCTTTGAACGTAAGTGGGATTTTCGATTGGGAGAGGGACATTTGTTTGAACGATAGCGGAGATGCTATTAAAATTATCAGTTCGATATAAATTTTGATTGGCAGCAGTTTAGTCCGATAAGCCGCAGTAGAAATCTAAACACCGCCGATATTTTTTTCCGTTTTCAATATTTACGAATCCGTTAGGTAAAAAAACCTGTTCCGCTTTTTACATTTGCAATTGAAACGGTATTTCATTTTAAATAGCGAATTAGTTTGTAGGAATAGGAATATTTTTAATAGACACTGTTTAGTTAAAAGAATTAATTTGATTTAAATAATAAATAATAGGATTGATAAATAGGGTTTAGTTAAAAACATTTGAATTTATTTCTTGACAAATATTCCGTTTCTTTAAAAAGGGATATAATTTGAATTAAATATTAATTGATAGGATTTAATTCTGTAATATTGTAAAACCGAGGATTTTAGACTTTTGATTGTTAGTCGGTTTTAAGAAATTATTCATTTTCTTTTGATAGGTTAAATCGGGATTTAAATTTGACTTTATTCATAAATACTTTTGTTTAGTAGGTACCGCGTTGTAATTAAGTTGAGAATATTTATAAACGGAGTTTTCGAGGAGACGTTTTCCCTCTTTTAATAATTTGTTTATTTCTTTTACCGTATATTTGAATAATCTTAAATAGCATCCTGTCCTGGTCTGAACGGGCTCGTGATGACGATCAGTTCACCCTTGGAGTAGGTGCTATCCGCGTTATATTTTTTTTGAGTTAATCTGTAAACCGCAATTTTTAAATAATTTTAAATAGTATCCTGTCCTGTTTGAACGGGCTCGTGATGACGATCAGTTCACTCTTGAAGTAGGTACTATCCGCGTTAGTAAATTTTCTTCCCTCTGATAATAATTTGTTTTTCTATTTTTTTCGTCAATTTAAATAATTTCAAATAGTATCCTGTCCTGTTTGAACGGGCTCGTGATGACGATCAGTTCACTCTTGGAGTAGGTACTATCCGCGTTAGTAAATTTTCTTCCTTCCGATAATAATTTGTTTTTCTATTTTTCGGTCAATTTAAATAATTTCAAATAGTATCCTGTCCTGTTTGAACGGGCTCGTGATGACGATCAGTTCACTCTTGGAGTAGGTACTATCCGCGTTAGTAAATTTTCTTCCTTCCGATAATAATTTGTTTTTCTATTTTTCGGTCAATTTAAATAATTTCAAATAGTATCCTGTCCTGTTTGAACGGGCTCGTGATGACGATCAGTTCACTCTTGGAGTAGGTACTATCCGCGTTAGTAAATTTTCTTCCTTCCGATAATAATTTGTTTTTCTATTTTTCGGTCAATTTAAATAATTTCAAATAGTATCCTGTCCTGTTTGAACGGGCTCGTGATGACGATCAGTTCACTCTTGGAGTAGGTACTATCCGCGTTAGTAAATTTTCTTCCCTCCGATAATAATTTACTTTTCTTTCTTTTCCGACAATTTAAATAATTTTAAATAGTGTCCTGTACTTGTCTGAACGGGCTCGTGATGACGATCAGTTCATTATTGGACTAGGGGCTATCCGCGTTAGATTTCTTTTTCCCCTTTATGTTCTTCATTTTTTTTCGTGCAAACTGCAACTTGCAGAATTTAAAAATAGCTTCATTACCCTGTCTGGAGCGGGCTCGTGATGACGATTAGCTCATTCTGGGATAATAGGCCACCCCAGGTATAAATTTATTTTTATTTTCTTTCCGTGTATTTACTATAAGTAATTATTTCGCGTCCCTGTCTCCTCGCACTCTCTTCGACCGTTTAATTAATTTTTCTTCACCTAAATAGCAAAATACCTACATTTTGGTTTAATTCCCGATACCGCGGTTAAACAGTTATCTAACGAGTAAAAAGCCAAGTTAATTTTTTTTTTCTGCGACCGGAACATATATTTTATTTTGATTTAATTTTTGACGTCTGATTGAGACTAGTCGCGAATTAATACCGTCCGTTTTGTTTTTTTTATATATATATATATATATATATATATATATATATATATATATATATATATATATATATATATATATATATTCAGGGTTATATTGACTATCACCACAACTGGGGTGGGCGTTGAAATATTTATTTTTTTTTTTTTTTTGTTGTAAATAGTTAACTACAATATATGTGTCAATGTTAACCTGCCGTATTACTGGTTAATAATTCCCTAGTTTATTTCCCCCTTATATTTTCAGCTAGTGATAAATTCTGTACGAGCCCAAGCAACGATTAAAGCCCGTTACTTGTGGCCTACTATTACCTGTGTCTAAGTGACCTTTGACCCCTGGAATTTTTCATCTCCATCTGTAGCTACCCGAGTACTTTCGACGCCGTTTCGAAAGTTTATGGAGTAAACCATCATCAAAAATCTGGCGTTCGAGAACCGCCCGTAACCAGCGTCATTCGTAAGGAACCGTTTTCTCTGTGGCGAGAAAACCCCTTACATTATATTTCCTAGTTTTTTTTGTTCAACCCTGGAAGTAATTCAGATTCTCCCTTCGCAAAAATCAAAAACACAATAATAAAATTAAGTATTAATTTTATGATAAGTTGGCAACACTGTCTTCCTAAATTTACTATCAAACCTTAAGGATTTTCAATTGAGAGTTGCTTCACCTTCTAAAGGCTTATGCGAAAGTATAATAAATAATCTTACTTTAATATATTAAATTCGATCATCGTCTTCCAAGGTACGGTTTTTTGATAGGTAACTACTTCCTAAAATAAAGATGGAAGGGTTATGGTACTGGTTCTTTATCCAAACGATCATTTTTCTGATTCCAAATGTGTCATCCTAAAAAAATACATCAGTTATTTTTTAATAATACACTAAGAAATTGTAATATCTACTAGTATTTTGTTCCTGCTTGTCAAAAGTTTGTAAAGTTGCATATAATAACCTTAATATTTATAATTACAATACTCGCCAAAAAAAAGGTACCAACAATCAAGCACAGTAATAATAATCAATACAACATATAAAAAAAATGGTTAATCTTTCACTTACGAATACAACCCTTTTCTATTAGCAGTTATTAAAATATTTTAAAATCTTAACCCTTACATTATACCCTAAGATATAAGATATATTTTAAAAAATTATTATTATAGTATAATATTAGAATACTCACTCCTTCAAATCGTGAAATTATTTCAGCAGCAATATCAGCTTTAAATGATGGATATACATCATCATCTGGTGCTGCTCTGATACTATAACTCCAGAAGAACACAAGTCCAAAAAAGTCATGAGTATCCTTGATCCATTCGATTTCTTTCATGGTAAATACCGGTAGTCTAGATTCGCATAGGCCTTCTAATTCTGAAAGTTCACCGATTCTGTCAATCATGACTTGAGGATAGTTGCCGTTGTAGATGGGATGGATAAACCAGCCTACCTGGAATTTAATTTATAATGTATTAAAATTTATATTTTCAGAATAAATTTACCTCGAATTGTGTTCTTCTTTCTGCAGCTTCAATGTCGGTTTGACAGTCTGTAGCAGGTTCATTCCAACGTCCAATTACGGTAATTGATATTTTTCCTGAAAAATAACGGAAAATGTATATTAGATTGTTGATCATAATATGGTATTTTATTAGGAAAAATGGCATTTCTTTAGAAATTATTAAACTTCAACGTTTTTTTTTTTTTTCGTGTGATTGGGTAACCTTCTTCATCTACAAGCCTGAAGATTGGCACATCTCGGCGCTCTACAAGAGCTAACTAATTTAAAAACTTTTTTGTGAATCACTCTATATTAGTATATGAATATCATAAATAATTGAACATAAGCTTCTATTACCTTTCTGGATTTGCCTGTAGTTGTCATCATACAAGTGGTAAACGCTGGCATGAGCTTTAAGAAGATTATGCCCGCAGATATACTCATTTACTCCAGGATTATCTTTGACACCTGGTGGGAATCTACCTCTACCATAACCCTCATGACATTGACGCATTGGATCATAAAATGTGATCCAATATTTTACGCTACTTCCAAAACATTCAAACGCGAGCTTAGCATATTTGGTGAACCATACTGGAAATTGGTCACTGAGAAAACCTCCTTGGTCTTCAAGAGCTTGAGGTAGGTCTCCGTTGTAGAGTGTCACTATAGGTTCAATACGATTTTCTTTAAGAAGATGTAAAAGTCTTTGGTAGTGGCGCACGCCAGCCTTGTTGACCTCTCCGCAACCTGGAATTTACAAAAAGATTAAATAAAATTAAACCGTGATTGAATTTCAGAACATAAACAAATACTCATGAGATTATTTGTACGTAAAGAAAAAACATCAATAGGAATAAATTATTCTGCAATAAAATATGAAATAAAAAAACCTCCTAAATCCGTTGTTACTTTCATATGAAGTCATAAAAATTAATTATACAGTAGTTCTGAAGTTCTCTTCAATTATATTAAATACATTTTAATTTTACTGTCTTGTGTATTAAATTACATTTGTATCCTACCACCAAAAAATAATATATTTTTTTTACTGGTAATAAAAGTGACATTAAAAGAATTTTCTACCAAATTGCATTATGCAATATTTTACAATAAGAAAAACAAACGTAAGTGAACGAATGCTTTTGTATTAAAAAGAAATAAAAAAACGTAACCACGACGTAAAATTAAAAAAAAAAAAAATCGAAGTCATATACGTTACAAAGTAATTCGATAGAGCATTTCTATTCAGAAAACAACTACTTGTTTGGCTAATACCGTAAGAGGCATTGAAATATAACCAAAGAGAAACAGTAGAGGTAGAAAATCAGTATTTAACAATCTAACTTCGAAATACCGTATAATACAGGGTGTCCCAATAAAAAGGAACCCATTTCCAAAGCTTACAACTTTTAAACAGGTTGTTTTTTAAAAATCTCCCCTTTTAAATTCACCGTAACCAAATTTTATCAAATAAAAATGGGCTACTTTTCATTGGGACATCCTGTATATTGAATTTCCGTATATAAAGGAGAAATGAGGTATTAGCACAGCTTATACAATACAGCTCCACAACTCCGTGTCGGCGTCTTTGATCTGGCGGTCGAGAACCAAGCAAGACGGAATGGTGCTATCTCTGTTAGATTAAAGGGAAAAGTCGGGCCCGGATTAAGCAATTTTTTATTATTGAAAAAATTGAAAACCTTGACGTAATAGGGTTGGTTACATGCCATGTTAAGTAAGTTTTGGGAAATTAAATTTTTAATTTGTTTTAAATCTGTCAAATATAATTAAAAAATTATTTAAATATAAATATTACGAAAAATAGCACATCTTTCGGATTAGAGGTAAAATAATTTGTATGTGGCTAGTAAAATCCTCGTTAACAAATGTTTTGAGCTAAAACAGTCACTTCACGACAAATTGTGACTTGGATCCTTTTTACACCAAGGGCTTCAATTGTTAAAGAAATGTGTCACGCTCGTGGATGCAAAT
This sequence comes from Psylliodes chrysocephalus, assembly GCA_927349885.1. Lineage (NCBI taxonomy): Eukaryota > Metazoa > Arthropoda > Insecta > Coleoptera > Chrysomelidae > Psylliodes > Psylliodes chrysocephalus. The sequence goes on from OV651825.1 coordinate 3,061,430, forward strand.
CAAGTGGTACCCCGTGTCTCTGGCAAGTGTTACTCTTCGCGCAAAGGGTTTATACCTAGATAAACGAATGCTTCGACTGAGGTCTGGGAACTCTATGGTATTTTGGAATTATAAAGAATTTGTGCTTTTATTTTAACAATATTGGTTATATTTAGATGTATTCTTATTAATTGAAATACAGATTTGTAGAAGTAATACTTTGACAGTTTTTATTAATATAATATATTCAATTTTTATCTGACCATACCGAAGTAGGGAATTTTGAAACTTTATAGTAATGTGAAATTTGAATTACAATATTACACGATATTACATAATTAGTACTTATTTTAGGTAGGTACTAAATTTGTACTTGGAGAAAGTAATATCGATTTTTACAAGAAAACTTGAAAAGTAAATTAATTTAGTTCTTATTTCTGATGTAAAACTTAAACCAAGAAAACAAATAAATTGTAGTTTGTTCAACAAGGGTGGATATGATAGCCATATCACACAAAGACGAAGTTTGAGCACGACGTCGTAGGCGGAGTACTCAATCGTCTGATTGTGATATGAACAATCCACTCGATATGGTCAGTATATTTTTTCTACGACCCACTAACGAAAATCTACAAATTTAAAAAATTATTTTAGGTTATTTAGACAAAATAACTAATTTTAAAATAATTTACGAAGTTGACTAATTTATAAAATAAAATAAACATGAAAAATTAATTAGTCCTCGGCCTAGATTCGATCCCGGGCTTTTCGCATGGAAGGCAGATGTTCTGTCCTCATCTTCTCCGAAACTTTCAGAACTTTAGTTTTAATACTCGTAATTAAATTAGTATCATGTAGTTTGATTAAAATTTATTTTTTTTTAAATGTGGACATAATAAAAACAAAAATGCTATTATTTATCGAGTCTACACAAAAATTTTAATGTATATTTAATATCAACTAAAATATATATTGACAATTAGTTTAACAGAATTGTCACTTATTTAAAAATTTTTAAATAATAGGAGTTGGGTGACCAAAATATGAACTGTGATTTGTAGATTTAATTTTGTTAAAGTGTTCTCACTACCTAAAATGGATATGAAATATATTCGTAGTTGAACGCAATAACATAATTTTTCGTTTTGTAGTATGTGCGTAGATTGGCTAATATCCATGCACAGATTACAAAACGAAAAAGTATGCTATTGCCTTCAATTGAACGAATATATTTCATATCCATTCTAGGTAGTGAGAACACTGCAAAAAAAATAAATTCGCCAATCACCGTTCATATTTTGATCAACCGACTGCTATTATTTTTAAAATTTTAAATAAATGACAATTCTGTCAAACTAATTGTCAGTATATTTTTTAGCTATTGAGATTAAACATACAATAAAATAAGTTATTCTTTTGGAAAACGTTAGCATGGATGACTAAAGGGTATTGGGTTAATTAATTCTAAAAGTGTGGTACAAATGTTATTTTTTGTAGCCAATTCTTCAAAATTATTTTAAAATATCTTTTCAATATTGAATATTAGTTCTAATGTATCTGAATTGGCGTTATCATATGCCTTTTAAAAGCAATAAAAAGAAAAATCGTCTAATTCAACGTGATCTTTGTTATATTTAAGACAGGTATCACAGGAGTGGATCCGCAAGGCTTTTATTAAAAGGTAACCACACACATACCTGATAAAATTTTTCTGTAGCAATTCGTCTTTACAATAATTTAGGGTGTTAATAATTTCATCATAAAATAAAATACAAGGTGTTCCATTTAAAAAACATACATTTTAATTTTCCAGGCAAAAACGTGACACCCTGTATATCCAAAGATATTTTTAAAATATGTAGGTATTTTTCAAATCCATATAACTTTTATTTAAAACTTTCTTGCGTGTCTACAACAAAATAATGAACAATAACGCACTAATGAGACACCCTGTATAAATTATATTTTTAACAATGAAAATTTCTTATAATGTAGTACTTATCGGTTTGGGTCCTTGGGAAAACTAAAGAATGTTTTCTTGCAGGTATAACCCTTATTAAAACAGCTTTTGACTGCACAAACTCATTCTACTCACAGCTAAAGAGTCACCAAAATAATAACAGTACCTTTAACTCAAACAAAATCAACGAAATTATAGGCTCCACGAAATTATACAATCAACGAAATTATACAATCAACGAAATTATACACACGACTCAACACCTTACCTAAGTACGCTTCTGAACGCCAAAACCGTCTTTTCCCTTCGAAGGCGGAGCTTAAGCGATGCGCGACGAAATCGACGCAAACCGTTGCCGCCAAGAGAGTGTTTTAGCTGTATTGTATAAGCTGTGGTATTAGTATAAGAAACTTACCAAAGGGTAACAGCCTAGCCCAGGATATTGTAAATGAATAATGTCTAACAGTTAAGTTGTTTAAAATTTCAACATCTTCATCAAGATGATTGTAAGCATCAGCTGTTTCATCACCGTTGGTTCCATCCATTATTTCTTCAGGATTTTCATGTACCCATCGGTCCCAAATGGTCTCACCTTTACCGTCTGCATTCCAAGCACCTACAAAAATAATTAAAATAAAAATTGGACACCACAGGGATATGCTACAAACTAATTTAATCTTATTTATAATAAAATAACATTTATATTATTTTAAAACGAGATAAAGATGATTGAGACTTTATATATTTGCAAAATTATCAATACTTTGTTTACCTTCGTGTTGATTTGCTTCAGATGCTATTCCAAAAGAGAAAGTTTGCGGAAATATACCATTGTATTCTGGTTCTGGTGGATGAGGTAATGGATGATGTGGATGTGGATACGGATGATGTGAATATTGATGTTGAGGTACAGTGCAACTAAAAACGAATAAATATGAAACGAATATTTGTTTAAGGTCATTATAATTTATTTCTCATTAATCACACGATTACGAAATTATGTGTTTAATTTAATACCTAAATCATGACTATAAGTAATATTTAATATTTTTACTACTATTTTAGCATTTGATTTAAGAATTGGTGTTAAAGTTTTAAAATAGTTTAGAAGTTCCAAAAAATATGAAGTAAAAGTTTAGTTTAATATGCATTTTATTGAATCAGTTGAGGCAGATTATTTTTTAAATTTGACTCATATTTACCGATAATGTTAAATATTTTCAGAACCTACTTGAGACCGAATTATTATTTAATTTTACATTTTGCATTATGAACTATAAAATTTTCATCACTTGTTACACAATATACTATTACCTTGTCTGAATGAATACCAATAGTACGAAAATGTCTAAGACAAACATTTTCGATGAATTTAAACCAATAAATCTTTTATTACACGATTTATACTTTTTTTTTAAAAGATAAATATAAAAATATCATTTAGCACGAATACGTTGTTAATATAAGTACTCTAAAAATATTTAATTGATAGGAAGAAATATATGGGCAATATTTATGAAATTTAAGAAAGTACATTGTCATTTAGATACATTAAACTATCTTCAGGTAAATTTATTATTAATAGTATTACAAATGTGGTAAGTTTTTAAAGCAAAGAAAAGTCACAAATCTTAACTGATTCTCAATTATTATTGTTTAACTTCACTAGTTTCTATCTTTGTCTGATCTCTAAGATTAGTAATAAATCATAAATAGTTTCAACCAAACTATATTTATGTCATAATATTTATATAGAAATATGTATTGTAGCAAACTTTATTTGTGGTACCTAAAGATCAACATTATGATCCGCGACCAATTTTTTGTGGCTTGCTCGCTTACCGTGTTGGTTATTTTATCGCCGCTATATAAACAAACAGAAAACGTGGTTTATAAGGAAATCTTTCACTGAAGAAACTCATTACTTTTCCGTATCTCCAGCTGAAGCTGCCCAAATCCTATCATGAGCTGTAACGAAGGCTTGTAAAGCAAATATGAAGACTAAAGAGTACCATAATTTAGTTTTACACTGCAGGGACGCTGGTGTTGCTAGGATTATTAAAAATAAATGGCTTTTTATGGGAATTTTACATAATTTTGTAAAAATAATAAAAATAAACTTGTTTTTTTACTACTAACATGAGAAATCACCATTATTTACTCCATTCCTCTAATGAGAAGTAATATTTCTCTCCCTAGGTAAATAATGATAATAAAAAAAAACCTAGGTAAATAATGAAACTAAATTTCATTAGTTTCATTTTGTTAATTTGACAACTAAACTCCCAGACTACTTGATATTTTGAAATATTTGAAAAATAAGTAGGAAATAACTAAAGCTGGGTTTATCAAATCTAATCAAATCAAATATGATAATATATATCAGTGTAAACAGTAAAAATATATATTAACTAGGAAATTCAACACCGGCTTTAAAAATTATTAATTAATAACAATAAATCCATGTCATTAAAATATCAAAAATGCAATGGGATATTTCCTAGAATCATACCAAAATTTGACACATGCCAAATTTTTACATAAATAAAGCCAGTCTGATTAGAAACACGCTCCAGTCTGCTTGATATTTCGAAATATTTAACAAATTGTTAGGAAATTACTTATGTCAAAATTAAAATTGCTAATACATTAATGTTAGTAGTAAAAAAATTCTATATATACCTCGGCTGAGAAAGCTATTATTTACCTCGCACATTATATCCATCGGCGCTACGCGCCTCAGGATATAAAAGTGCTCGGTAAATGATAGCTCACTTCTCACCCTAGGTATATAATGTACTATTATTGCAAAATAGATTAACCATACCATTACACCGAACACGTATTTACAGAGATTCGTTTTCATATCAAATCGCTCATCTTTTTAATTGGTTTCATGACAAACATGGCAATTGCAGTAATAAATTAAATTTTAAGAAACAGTTGAAGAATGATTTACTAAATAGTGTTATGACACCACCAGTTTTATATATTTTGTTGTTCTCTGATTTTTTAGTATGTCTCTTATTTGTATTTTTAGAAGCTTAGTTAGTTTTTTTAGTTACTTAAGAAGATAATCTTGTACAAAAATTAAGTGTACATGGTTGGGTGGAAGAGCAGAGTTACTCAAAGGCAGTTCATCTGCCTTTAAGGAACACTGAACCCTGCCAATTGACACAAGTCATCTATGTATGCATAATGTCAATACAAGCATTTATTATTATTATTAATAATATTATTATTAGATTCTCATATAACCATCCATGCCTTCTATATCCAGCATTTTCGATGTTGTGTGCGAATATGTCTGCCTTCTCGTACGATGGGAGACTGTTATTGTAGAATTTGTTAGCTTGTTTTAAGATTAATTCCTTGATAGGTAGGATAGATGTTTCGTGATAAGTGTCCCTTGCTCTCTGCTCTGATGCTCCGCCCACCGTGCAGTCTACCAGCCGACCAGATTTTATAACTATTCGACTTGAGTTTTAAACATTTAGTAATTCAGTCATAATCGTTTTGGGTGTGTATGTTTTATATTTTTCATTTCTGTTTATAGATATTAAACGAGTTGGGAAGACATCCACGCTTATATGTCTCTTTTTACATTTTCGGCGAGTCAATGTGTGTAAAACCTTTCAAAGAGCTGTGTAGACATGATGTATCTGTATACATGTATGTTATCCTGGAAAAGCGATTCCACCACAGGGCCAGCCTTAGGTACTTGTTTTGCAATCTTTGTAATTTATGAAAACATGTATTTGCCATTGAACAGAAGACCAAACATTCATTCAATAAGATCGTTCTTATTATTTGTTTGTATAATAAAAATTTTAGTGTTTCGGCTTTCTCTGCTTTGTCTGCAAACCAGTAGGTAACATAACATGTTTTATGCACAAAATATTATTACATCAACATGCAATAATGATTTTTTACTTTTTATTAACATTTTACTGTGCGATTTAAGAGAGACAAATCACTACAGATAGAAAAATAAAAAGATTACGAGGTTAAATTGAGTGAAACCTACCTAAAATGAAAAAGTAAACAATATAAATTATCAGACATAAAGAACAGTTGAGAATAGAGCTATTTCACGTAACTTTAGGTATGAAATATACCGTTCTAAAAGAATAACTTCCTGCTAGGAATTCAAATCGGAGTATATCGATCGTCTTGTCCGGGTTTTAGTTGTAATATGAACTTCCTGGTTTAACCTTTAAACACCGGCGACTGGTTGAATACAAATTATATACTCTTGGTCTGTCTAGGGAGTTATTTCATTATAACAGTTTTATATTTATATCAAAATGGCATTATAGAAACTATATGGAAAATGTATCTACAATAAAAAACCTTATTTGTAGCGATATTAGCAAATTGTTTTACTCACAATTGATTAGTAATCTATGGATTTGTACCGTCCAATTAATCTTGAAAAATTCCTTATTTTAAAGTACAAATTTAGATACTTAAAAATGACTTATACATAAAGAAACTACTAACTTTGTTTTTTCATATTTTTTCTTATACTAACTTAACCAGACGATCTTGAACATAAATAAGTTGGTTTGAATCATTTTATTTTCATCCCAAGGGTCTATATTTGGGCTATGTCTTAACCCGTTTATATTCTTTCTTATTTATTATAAACAAATTAAAACCAGTTTGCAAGTCTTTAAAAATATATTTACGTCAATCACAATTTTATCAGTATTAGTGATAATGTCGTGGAGGACATGGATTATCTATGCAACCGTATTTACAGACATGTTGGTAGTATTCAGCTGAAAGTCTGGCAGTTCTCGGTTTCGTGGAACAGTCGAATTCTACGTCGTATAAACCAAACTTAATTCTGCAACAAAAATAATATATTCGAATTTTGATCACATGCTACCTATTAGAAAGAGATTGGCAGATAGAGGATTTAAGACTTGTTCAAATTGAACAATTTTATTATTACTTACGTGTGTCCAAAAGTTCTTACGAATCCATCAATAAATGAATAGTAGGTGTAGCCATAAATACGAACATCATCATTTGTCATGGCATCGTTAATGTGTATTAATATATTCTAAAACAGAAGTGTAGATTTTGCAATGACACAACAAAAAATTTCTGTGAAAAATTCTTGTGGTGCTCTAGGTTTTAGGCAACTAATTATTGAATATATACTAGTAAAAGGTCAAATATTTTATTAAAATAGCTTACTTTGATGTATTCAATACGGTCATAATCTTCTAATGTACGATTGAACGAAATATATCCATTGGTTACAATAAATATTGATGGGTTAAAGTATTGTTTCTTGATCCACCCGACTATTTTCCTTATTCCCCAAGTGTTGTCCTAAAAATAAAAAATAATATCATAATGAAAAATTAGGTGTAATAATGAGTGATCTACTTAAAATGATTCTAAAATAGGCAATGACTGACTAAGAAATTTAATCAAAAATCCAAACATACTTGAATTTTTCCAAGGATTACTTTAAAAACATTTTTCGTAGATCACTCGTTATATTTTAGTTCAGATTTTTAGACGATTTTTGAAATTGGACAAAGAACAATATAACTTGAACACAACTATTATCTAGGGAAATCATAAAAACAAATAATAAAAATATTTTTAAAATAAAATTATTATCTCATTATAGTATTCAAAATAATATTAAATTAAAAAAAAATAATTATAAAAAATATGCAATTTTATTTTTTTTTTTTTTTTTGTAAACCTATGCAAGACAAATTGCAAGTAACCAATTTTGTAGATTTGGGATTGAGGATTAACCTTAATATATGAGTACCTCCGCTTAAATATTATAACGGGCTTTCTATTTTATTATTAATTTGTTAAATATTTTTAACTTTTTCATATTTTTCATTATTTTTGTTTTTTTTTTAACTTTTTGGCATAATATGGCTTAGTTTTTGTACATTAATTTTTCTGTTTTTATCATTTTTTACTTTTTATTTTGTTATTTTATTAATTTTTATCAATTGTTACTATTTTTCTTCTCTTCCTACTTAATATTTTTGTCTTTTGTGAAAATTTTTACTTTCATTTATTTTATTTTTCTTTCTTTTTTTACTTTTTACATTGACTTATATTAATGAGTTTATTTTATTAAAGGACTGTTTTTTACTTCTTTTAAATGGGCCAATTTTTTCCTCTCTGCATTATACCTTTCTATTTTTGACTCTTTTAATAAGTCACCTTTAATCATTTTGTTTAATTTTTGATTTTTATTGGATTTTTTATAGATTTTTACAGATTTTTTATACATTATTTATAGATTATTTTATACATTATTTATATAGATTTTATAGATTTTTTATACATTATTTATATATAGTTCTTATAGATTTTTATAGATTCTTTAGAGATTTTTTATAGATTCTTTATAGATTCTGTATAGATTCTTAATAGATTCTTTATAGATTCTTTATAGATTCTTTATAGATTCTTTATAGATTCTTTATAGATTCTTTATAGATTCTTTATAGTTTTTTTATAGATTCTTTATAGATTCTTTATAGATTCTTTATAGATTCTTTATAGATTCTTTATAGATTCTTTATAGATTCTTTATAGATTCTTTATAGATTCTTTATAGATTCTTTATAGATTCTTTATAGATTCTTTATAGATTCTTTATAGATTCTTTATAGATTCTTTATAGATTCTTTATAGATTCTTTATAGATTCTTTATAGATTCTTTATAGATTCTTTATAGATTCTTTATAGATTCTTTATTGATTCTTTATTGATTCTTTATTGATTCTTTATAGATTCTTTATAGATTCTTTATAGATTCTTTATAGATTCTTTAAAGATTCTTTATAGATTCTTTATAGTTTCTTTATAGATTCTTTATAGATAGATTCTTCCTAGATTCTTTACAGATTCTTCCTAGGTTCTTCCTAGATTCTTCCTAGATTCTTTATAGATTTTTTATAGATTTTTTTTATTACTTACGTGAATATTTTGCTAAAAAAACTGTATACTTACTCCTTCAATGACTGAAATCTCACTACCAGTATCACTACTGAATGGCGGTGGTAAACAATCTGCATCAGTAACAGCGCTGACTTGGTAACTGATGAAATAGGCAAGAGCGAAAAAGTCGTGGGTACCTTTGATCCATTCGATTTCTTTTCTTGTAAACACAGGTAATCTAGATTGACAATCGCCTTGTAATTCAGACAATTGGCCGAGTCTGTTAATCATGAGTTGAGGATAGTCGCCATTGTAGATGGGATGAGCGAACCAACCAATCTAAAATTATAAACATATCTACACTTCATTTATTGGCGTTAAGTAAAAACATACGTGAAACTGTAGTCTTCTCTCTGCAGCGTCGATATCAGCTTGGCATTCTGTAGCAGGTTCAAACCAAGGTGCATAAATGGCTATTGATATTTTACCTAAAATATTGAACGATCAATTAGATTTCCAACAAAATTTTTAAACAGTTCTCACCTTTCTGGATCTGTCTATATATGTCATCGTACATGTGGTAGACACCAGCGTGAGCTTTAAGAAGATTATGTCCGCAAATGTACTCGTTAACTCCAGGATTATCATTCACTCCAGGAGGAAAAGTACCGTCTCCATATCCATCATAACATTGAGTCACTGGATCACTAAATGTTATCCAATAACTTACGCTATCTCCAAAACATTCGAAAGCAACGTTAGCATACTCGGTGAACCACTTTGGAAATTGATCGCTGAGAAAACCTCCTTGATCTTCAAGAGCTTGAGGAAGGTCTCTGTCGTAAAGGACGGCAATTGGTTCGATATAGTTCTCTTTAAGGAGTTGAATGAGTCTTTTGTAATGATTTATTGCCGCTTTATTGACTTCTCCACAGCCTGAAATTACGAAATAATTCAAAATATTTTACCAAGAAGGTCTGTAGATTAACACATTGTACAACAAGAGTTTTTGAATATTTATATTAATAATAACATAAATTTATTTTCCGAAGATATACATGTACATATAGAAATAGTCACATACAGAAACAGTAACATATACCTATAGGAATAGTCAGATACGTACAAACTAAAGAATATTCAGAATGTTCATGTAAGCACAGTAAAAGAAAGGAATTAATGTTTAATTTTTTACGAAAGACCTAGATGTTCTAATATTACACTTTTTAATGAGGAAGATAGATTAAAAGTTAGACTTACATACCGTTTGGAATTATCCTAGACCAAGACAAAGAAAAAACGTAATGCCTAACAGTTAAGTTGTTCAAAATTTCAACATCTTCTTCAAGATGATTATAAGCATCAGCTGTTTCATCGCCGTTGGTTCCATCGATTATAACGCATGGATTTTGGTGTACCCATCGGTCCCAAATGTTCTCGCCCTTACCGTCTATATCCCAAGCACCTACAAACATGAATTAAATAGAATAGGATATGTTAGAAGCTAATCATCTTTAAACTAGTATATTAATTAAAAATAAAGAGAAAGAGGAGTAAAAATTAGAGAGAAAAAGTAAATATTTTGATTACCTTCATGTTCATAAGCTTCAGATACTACTCCGAAAGAAAAAGATGATGGAAAGACACCATTGTATATTGGTAGCAAAGGCAGTAGTTCAGGTGGATGAGGTGGATCTGGATGGGGATTGGGATAATGATGTTGAGGAAGACCACAACTAAAAACATATTAATAGTAATTAAATATGAGCTTAAGGGCAGCAACTTACTATCTCATCATATCTAAATCATGATTATAAGTAATATGTGATACTTTAGTGCCATTTTATTATCTGACTTATAAATCTTTTCGTGAAATAGGAAATAAAAGTTCAGTACCATCCGAAAACATCAAGAATTCAAAAACAAATTGATATAGCCTATGAGCTTTGTCAAGTAGAATAATGTGCTTTTAGTGGTTATAAAAATAAACTCATATTTACCGACCATGTCAAAATTGGCTAGGCTAGATTTTGTATTGTAAAAATTATAATTTTCTTCACTTGTCGTACACAATATAATATTACCTTGCCTCAATGAAAACTACTAGTACGAAAACGTTTAAGAGAAACATTATAGATGAATTTAACAAATTTAATATATTTTTAAATATATATTATAACCATTTAAACATTTTTTTAAATGATATATGAAACGATCATTTGGCACGAACTGCTTATTAATATAAGTACTCTAATATTATTAATTGATAGTACAAAATATAAAGCCAATATTCGTGAAATTTTAGAAAGTACATTGTCATATAGATGATGAATAAAAAGTATCATTAACTTAAATAAGGTTATTATTATTTTTACAAAATACAACTAAAAATGTTTTTTAATAATAATAATAATATAAAATTATTAATCAAGTGTTAGTAAAGGAAAAATCTAATTTGAAAGTACAAAATAGCACGCAAGTATTTATTAGAAATTAAAAAGGGTTGATAATATTAAAAGTAGAATAGAAAAATTAACTAAATATTGAACACTAACAATAGGCCTATTAATATATTGTGCAATATACTTATATAACTAAAAAATTAAATTTGTGTTATTGGACAGACGTATTTTTATCTAAAAATAGGTTATAGAATGTGAGTCTCTATAAAGATAATTCACAAAAAGATGGGACTAAATACACATAAGTGAAAAATCATGGGTTCTAAAAGTACTCGTATGACCTCCACTGCATCAAAATTCCTTCTATAAAATTAGTTCCAAAAGTAGGAGGTGAACAAAATCTGAATAAGTTAAAGAAGTCGAATGAGCTGACCGATAGAGACATTAAAGTATCAATGATGGTGGGTGGGGTTTTCCGGGTTTTCCTCACCTGTAAGTAAAATGGCACCATCAATCATCTTTAAGTCGCCCCGGAGCGTTACGGCAAATAATAATAATAACTGTCCCTTTCCCCGGAAAAGCTCAGCTTTTGGGGTTAAAATTCACTCGTAAGGAGATGAATTAGGGAGAGCATTATTATTATTATTATTATTATTAGATAAAGCAGATTCGATCCTAGTGCTTGACACTTTTTCTTTTTCGTTTGGGAATTTAGAAATGTATAACTGAATTTTTAAAAATTCAAACAATAAACAGTCATACTCGCCTAATGGTTCATGTCACAAATTCTCATAGATATATAACCAAGACAGATAGAATTATTTACAAAAATTTTGAAGAATGAACGGTGGTATCCGCGGTAGAAAACCAATAATCGGATTGAACATTGATGCCAAGTTTACGTGCTTTTAACTATAGATATATATAACCAAGACAGATTACACAATTTCTGAAGTCAACGCGGATGATCCTCGACAGAAATGCAATATTTGGATAAAATTAAAATATTGATGCCAAGTTTGCGATGTTTTTAACTGTAGTAATGTTATTGCGTTTGCTTGAAATACTGTTAGGTCTTTAAATTGTCCAAAAAAAAAATAATAACATCTGACAACAGCGGAACTAGAGTAGACCGCAATTGTGGAGGGTCGTATATTGTTTCATTCATAAAATTCCTTCGATACAGTACTAGTCCAGGAGCCAGTGAATTTTTTTCGTACTTGTTTTCCCGGTCCGTGTATATTTAAATAATATATTCCCGGTGAACTGTATATTTAAAATGGAACGCCAATCTATTAACAAAAGTAAGCCAGATTGAATTCGCGCATTACATCACATCAATACAAGTGAGATTGTTTACAAAGTGCCTTTGCAGGCCTATTTTGCCCATTTCATGTATTTGTTTTTAAATCATGTTAAATTACTATTTTTGAAACTCAACAAGGAGAAAATCCAATTAACTCTTCCGTTGTGTATATATATATATAAGATAAATTAACTGAAGTTTTATTAGTAAAGTATTAACACTAAAATTTTCCATAAAAACGACCCCATCTCAAGCAACTTATTTTCACTGATTTAAATTATCGAGTCAGGTTTTATTTTTGTTTTAATAAATTAAAAGTATTCTTTAGAAGATCTGATATATTAATCACAATTTGTGTGCCACAGAAACCTATTTTTGACCCATTTCTATTCTGTGCCTAAACGAGTAACTAATGTTGTAACGTCAAGTTCCACAATGTGATTTAAGCTGACGATGATCACACATTATACAAGGTATCGTTAATGTTGGAGAAGCTTTAAATATGAAATTTAGTCATTGTCATTATTATTTTTTAGTAGTTTACATCACACACTGGAAAAAAGGAACACTTTGGTATCTGTTCGTTTGTCACAAGCATTTTACATACAGAATTGAAATTTGAGAGAGTTATAGTAAATAGCAGCAGATATTTTATGATTACGATTTTTGGGGGTGTTAAATTGAAAATTATACAAACAAATTTATCTAACGTGGCGTTAATTTTTTTTAACTATTTTCTCGTACCCCCACTTCCTGGCAAATGCTTTGCTCTCGAACGTTGAAAATGTAGATTGAACGAACCTTATTAAGTTTTTTTTTTTTTTTAATACAGTATAGAAAAGAATCAGTATTGCGACTCAAATTTTTCCCGCAAGATCTGCCAATTGGGAGTGTTTCTATATTTTATCTTACCCATAACTATTTAACTAAATAGTTTTAAGACTTTTAATTATTAATATTATATTATTTCTTAGTTATTATTAATAAAGTTAAAAAAGTATGCAAGTTTTTAAAAATTTATTTACATAAATCACAATTTAATCAGTATACAACATGTTCCCCAAAATATTCGTGATGATGTCGAGGAGGACATGGGTCATCTATGCAACCATATTTGCAGACGTGTCGGTAGTAATCAGCTGAAATTCTGGCAGTTCTGGTTTTCGCGGGACAGTCGAATTCTACGTCGTAAAAACCAAACTTAATTCTGGAACAAAAATAATGTTTTTAAACATTTGCTGCATGGTACCTACCTATTGATAAGAAATTGCTGTTAGAGTGCCTGCCTTTAGGAACAATCTTAGCATTACTTACGTGTATCCAAAAGTTCGTACGAATCCATCAATATATGAATAGTAAGTGTAAGCATAAATACGAACATCATCCTTTGTCATAGCATCGTAAATGTGTATTAAGATTTTCTAAAAAAATAAATTATTTAGTTGTTTTCCAAAGGACACAATATTAGTATAAATAGAATATGAAAAGGGTCTATGGCAGTTTCTTGTTGTACTTCATGTAACTAAGTCTAAATTAAAATAAAACTTACTTTGATGTAATCAATACGGCTATAATCCTCTAATGAACGATCGGCTAAAACAAATCCATTGTTCAAAATGAATATTGATGGGTTTAGATATTGTTGCTTCACCCATACTACTACCTTTCTTATTCCCCAAGTGTCATCCTAAAAATGATGTAATTACTTATATTAAATTGTTGCTTTTGAAATTGGTCAAGAAATATAAATTGAACAGAAAGAAATCATAGAAGAATATAATAAATATATTAAAAAAAACAAAAATCGTTTTGAATTATTACAGATTATGTCATTCAAAATAATGTTTTTCTACACCCGTATTATAATAATGCACTTATATGCCCATAATCCGTTTCATAATGATACCCATTATGATACAGATTTTTCATTACGATACAGATTTTTAATCAATAGAAACCTACTATTTTTCAATCAAGCATGCTGTTTGACGTTTGTCCTAGGTTTCTATGTAATTGTTTTAGTTGTCAAAACGTATTAAATTTTCGTAGATAGCTAAACTTCGATAATTATAATATTAAAATGTCTCATATCAGCGATATAGAAGACTCTTCCACACATATTGGAGAAAGCAGAAAATACAGTACAAAATATTTTGCAGCAAAAATCTAGGGAAATACCAATACCCGAAGTAATACCATTAATTACAATTTTGTAGAATTTTTTATAGAAATACGAGTAATTACTGTTATTGTGTTCAATACCAATATAAATATAATATTTATAGGTCTTGATTATTTATCGGGTGTAGAAAAAATAGCGTATGCAACTCTCATGTAATGGTTATTAAAACACTCGCATAGACCATACGAAACTCGCCTTTGGCTCGTTTCGTATCCCGGTTAATGCTCGTGTATTAATAACCATCATTACATGATCGTTGCATAATATACTATTTTTTGTTTGTTTTCAGGTAAGTACCTACTATACAAGACATATCAGAATAAGTAAATTATTTTATATATTTTATTTTGATTGTAACATAAACATAAATATATCAAAAACGACAATAAATTAAACTCAAATGTGATCAAGACGTAGAATAAAATAAATAAAAGCCAATATCACATAATTACGAGCGACCGTTTCCCTTTAGAAAACAACTACTCCTTTGGCTAATACCGCAACAGGTATTGAATTATATCCGAAGGAAAGACAGCAGAGATATAAATTAAATTTTACCACTCTACCTTTGATTTTGCTAATTAAGGAGAACATCATTCTTGAACAGGTTTCGTCCTTATTAGGACTCTTCAGCAAGAAATAGATAGGTTCTCAATTCCAATATCTAATGGAATTAACAAATGCTACACATTTCATTAGAAGGGAATAAGAATTTAAGTAGTGAAATGGTGTTGCCATCTGTTCCTAGTAAACAAAATCAAAGGGCGCTGTAGTACCCAGTTGGAAAACTAGGTGGAACCAAAAAACTAGGCTGGCAATTTGTAAAAACCAAAATAAATCAAACTCAAATGTGATCAAGACGTAAAATAAAATAACACTAAATGCCAATATCACTACCTACTTGAATTCTTTTGGGTTGACTTTTGTAATTTTTTTAACCTTATTTTTTGTATTTTTTGACTTTTTGCATTTTTTACTTTTTTTGATTTCCTATTTTTTTATTTGTGTTTGTTTTGTGACTTTATTTTTTTGGCTTTCCCAATTTTTATACCTTAATTTTTTTTACTTTTATTTTTTTTATTTTTTTACTTTCTTTTTTGAAAATTTGACTGTTCTTTAACATTTTTAAATATTTAAATTGTTTCATCGTTATTCTTACTTTATTCATTAAAATTTGTTTTATTTAGTTTTTATTTATTTCACTTTTTGGGTTGACTTTTTTAATTTTTTTTGTACTTTTTTGACTTTTTGCCATTTTTTTGACTTTCCTAATTGTTTTGTCTTTCTTAATTTTTTTTTGACATTTTTTTCTGACATTCCTTTTTGACATATTCTTTTTTGACATTCTTTTCTATGTACTAACTCTTCTACTTTTTTCGTATGCTTTGCATATTTCGACCTTTTTTTAGTCTTTAAAACTTGAATTTTACTAATATTTTATTTAATTACCGTTTTTAGCTTATCTCTAATGCACCAAGACTCTTTATTGCATTATAACTTCTCATTTTATTTCTTTTTATTTTCTTATATATTATTTATTTTTTAATTGTTTACTATTTTACTTTATTCCCTTTTTACTTTTCTTTTTTTACTTTTATGTATATCTATCTCTACTTTTCTTTTTATTTATTTTTTTGTTTGTAGTTTTATTCTTTTATATTGTTTAATTTTTGGATTCTTCCTATCCATTTTTTTTGTTGATTTTTTAAATAAGTCAGTTGGTAATCATCTTTAATTGTTTTTTTTTTTGATTCTGTGTAAATTTTCTATATTTTCTTTAATTTTCTCTTAAACGAAAAACTTTGAATACTTACTCCTTTGATTGTAACAATCTCGCTACCAGCATCACCATTAAGCGACGGTGACAAACAACTTTCATCACTAACAGCGCTGACATGGTAACCGATGAAATAGGTAAGAGCGAAAAAGTCGTGGGTGTCTTTGATCCATTCGATTTCTTTCCTGGTAAATACGGGTAGTCTAGATTCGCATAGGCCTTGTAATTCTGACAGTTGACTGATTCTTTGGATCATGACTTTAGGATAGTCACCGACGTAGATGGGATGGGCGAACCAACCAATCTAAAATTATAAACATAAGTAAAATGTATTCACTTTTCATTGACAGTAAGTAAAAACATACGTGGAACTGTAGTCTTGTTTCTGCTGCTTCGATATCAGTTTGGCAGTCTGTAGCAGGTTCAAACCAAGGTGAATAAATGGCCATAGATACTTTACCTAAAATGTTTAACAATAAATTAACACCTAATATAAAAAAGATTAGTAGAATAAAAGATCGATAGAATATCTACTATCGGTATTGAACAATGCTAGAATAACATATTTCGGCAAAATACGTAGGCGTGAACCTAGATTTAAAATTCAAATAAAAGAAACACATAAAGAAAAAACGGGAAGAGTTGAGTATTAAAAAATATAGTAAACTTCTATTATAAAAGCAAGCACTGAAGGACTTATACAGCTCTAGGGCTACGTTAGTAAAAGTGGGATATATTTATAAATAGGTTTCTACAAAAAAATATTAAGGGTAATAGCAAACATACGCTGGAATGTAAGGAACAATAGACTTTCACAAATATCTGAGAATACCAACAGTCAAAAAAGAGAGGAAAAACGTCCCAAAAACACACAAAAAGCTGCATGAAGATGTGAATGTAGAAATTTTATAACTACCAAACTAGGAGACTCAAAAGAAACAAACTATTTAGTTTAGTGATTAAATAGTGATAAAATTGTGTAAAAGCAAATCAAAACACAGTACATTTGTGCAGTACATAGGCTTGAAGTTGAAACATCAGAACAGAATAGAAAAGATGTCATTGAATGAACTGTTTTATGTTTCCTAAATTTACTCAAATCGATCATGAAGATAATTTCTGATTGGCTAAAATATATGTAGATGTAACAAACACAAAAATAGTTCTTACCTTTCTGGATATATCTATAGGAGTCATCGTACAAATGGTAAACATCAGCGTGAGCTTTGAGAAGATGATGTCCGCAGATGTACTCGTTAACTCCAGGGTTATCGCCAACACCAGGTGGCAAAGTACCTTCTCCATACCCTTCATGACAATGACCAAACGGATCGTCAAAAGTGATCCAATATTGTACGCTACCCCCAAAACATTCGAAAGCAACATTAGCGTATTCGGTGAACCACCTTGGGAATTGGTCGCTAAGGAAACCTCCTTGGTCTTGGAGAGCTTGAGGAAGATCTCCGTTGTAAAGGACGACGATTGGTTCGATTTGGTTTTCTCTGAGGAGTTCAATTTGTCTTTGGTAATGTTTGATGGCAGCTTTGTTGACGTCTCCACAGCCTTAAATTACGAAATAATTTTAATAGAACAACCAAAAAAAAAGTAGGTGGTACAATAGATTTCTTATTATATAGATTTAAGGTTGAAACAACTTACCGGTGGGTATTATTCTAGCCCAAGATAGAGAAAATACGTAATGCCTTACTGTCAAATTATTGAGAATTTCGACATCTTCTTCAAGATGGTTGTAACCATCAGCAGATACATCGCCATTGCTTCCATCAAGTATAAGATGAGGATTGTTGTGTATCCAACGATCGTAAATACTCTCGCCAGCACCATCTTGTAGATAACCACCTGAAAATTTTTACAGAACGTGTCAAAATACTTTGTTGTGAATTAAGCAAAGAGGATAAATCGAATGGCTAAGTTGCCAGATTTAATTCTTCTTGATTTATTTTTTTTAGATATATTTAAAAGTGTTAAATACGCTACAAAATATATTAATTTTATGCTAATAATAAGAAGTAATCTACAAAAAATGTAAAGAGTACTTTAAAAAAATTCAGGCATATCGTTGCTTACAATTTTTCTTCTTTTTTAAATATCAGTTTAGATTTAGAACCGTAACTAGTTATCACGACGTATTTTTGTCTTTATCGGTTATTGCTAATTTTATAAAAACATTTTGGTTAATCACTCCTTGTAATTAAAATGTTTACGATTTTTTTTAATTAATACAAATAAACTGATATTAATAATAACAAAAATACATTGGATATATTACCTTCATGATCGTACGCTCCATTTGAAACTCCGAAAGAGAAGTGCTGAGGGAATATTCCATGATATACTGGTGGTGGAGGTGGTGGAGGTATTGGATGAGGATGCTGTGGTACATATGGTGGTGGATGTATTGGTGGATGTGGTGGTGGATGAGGGTGTGGATACGGTGGTGGGTGAGATGGTGGATGAGGTGGTGGGCATGGTTGTGGATATGGTTCTGGATGAGGTAATGGATGAGGATGAGGTTCTACATGAGGTTCTGGATGTGGTGGTGCAGGACAGTGTTGTGGATATGGTTCTGGATGAGGTGGATATGGATGTGGATGAGGTTCTACATGAGGCACTGGATGTGGATGCGGGTATGGATGGGGATGAGGTTCTACATGTGGTGGTGAACATGGTTGTGGATATGGCTCTGGATGTGGTGGAGGTATATGGTGCGGTGGTGGTGGCGGTGGTACATAATGCGGATGATGCGGTGGTGGATAATCATGTTGACCACAACTGAAATAATGGTTTTTAATTAAGCGATAAATTATTTAATCTTTAACAGAGGTTTAAGGTTGCGATATTTCCTAAATGTGGAGGTTGATTTCGTAAGTTTTCAAGGTATTCGTAAATTATGTTGTAAGAATGAACATAAAATCATTTCATAATAACTAATCTACATTTCATATTTTGATTAAAAACTGTAAAATTATAATTCGATTAATAAGAAAATTATTTTTAATGAATTCTTAATATTTTTTCTTAACTTTCACATAATATGGCAGCTATATGTTGGATTATTAATACAAAAAGTCTGAAATAAATTTGCAATTTTTTTTTAAATTGATTCGTTCTTAATTACATAAATTTAAAAATAATTTACTTAACCTGTACGGCCTGGGGCCATCACAATATAGAACCGTAACTTCGATATTTTTGCATTATTTTTATAATTTATAATGTTCTAATATTTTAAAACAAATTAAATTAGGTTAAATTTATTTTATATCAAATTTGTTTTAGATAATAAGTTTTAAATCAAATCAAATTGTTTTTTTTTTCTTTTTCCCACCTTTATAAAACAATCGACTTATTAGTTCGCCAGTTCATGTAAAGCCATAATCTAATAAATTACTTAACCTTGAACAAAATTTGCACCACTATATGTACGTAAAACACAAGAATACAGAAAAAATGATAAAAATATTACCTTGCTTGCACCAGCACAAGTGCTATGAAAGCCTGCAAACAGAAACCCATTGTGGTGGGTGATTCCAAACTGGATATTTATTTTGCTATTTAAAGTTTTTTAAAAACAATTAAAAACATATAATGTCATTTAGCACGAATTGTTATAACTTTGAACAATTTAAGTAAATAATATGCCCGATTAATATATACACAGTTAATTAATTCTAATAAATAATAGCTTAAAATGATAAGGATGTTTAAATTTTGTTCTTATATTTGGTTAGTACCTACAATAATAGTTATTTATGCAACAAGTGCAAAAAGTAAGTGTTTATTGCACGCGACGTGAAATTGTCCAACGAGGCTGTCAGGCCGAGTTTGACAACACGTCGAGTGCAATAAACACTTTTTGCACGAGTTGCATACAATATTTTTTCTACGTTCATGCAAAAACTAAAAAATGTTTTATAGAATTGCAATTGTATTATCCAAATCATAGTAGCCGTGATCGTGTACCTTCGTTTATTAACATTGCATGAGAGTTGCATACGTTATTGTTTCTACACCCGATAAATAATCAAGAACTATTAATATTATATTTATATTTGTATTGAACACAATAACAGTAATTACTAGTATTTCTATAAAAAATTCTACAAAATTGTAATTAATAGTAATACCTCGGGTATTGGTATTAGTATACGAGTAGATTTTTGGGAAACATATTTTGTACTGCATTTTTTCTCCGATATGTGTATGGAGGAGCCGATGGTAAATTTTCTATATCGCTGATATCAGACATTTTGATTTAGCTATCTCAAAAAATTTAATACGTACTGATTTTGACAACTAAAACAATTATATAGGAACCTAGGACAAACGTCAAATGCACAGCATGCTTGATTGAAAAATTATGGGTTTCTATTGATTCGTTATGAAAATTCTGTATCACAGATTAACCACAACAGATGCGAAACCTGGCAAAAGATCAAAGGATTTTAAAATGAGATTTCTATGACCTTGAACTTTACATGGGTAATGGCATAGGTGTTGCCAATTTTAATTATTCTCAGTGAGAATTTCTAAATATGATTTTCTTTTAAAAAATTCGTTTCAGATGCCAGGATTGGTTTAGGTAATTAATGGTATAATGTATAATAGCAGCACGAGTATGTGAACAAAGTTGTTGATATGGGTCTATTTTTTAAACATTTTAAAAGAAAAAGAATATGATTTGTAATAATATTTTCAAAATTTTATTATTGGTAATAGATTATAACAAGCAACGAAGTATAATGTTAATGTATTAAAAATTTGTTAAGCGGGCTTAGCCATCAAATCCAGTTAATAGACCCTCCATTTTCCCTTTAATGTGTTGAAATAAATTTATTGGCAATTAGTGGCCTATTAATGCGAAATTAACGAGAAATTGCAGGTATTTTACCATATTACTGACTGCTGAATAAAGGCCATGTGCCAGGTACAATGCATTCCAATATACCTAGAATATTGTAGACATTTTATTTAATTCAGCTATATAATAGAGATAAAAAATGTATATTCATAAAATATTCTAAATGTATAAGTAAAAAATTACAAAGAATTGTGAATACAATCCGAAACTGGCCTCATGTCCACTCGTTGAGTATACAGCAAATCAGCATCGATGTCTCCATCTATGAACGCGGGACGAAACCCTCCTGGACTGTTGGGGAGTTGTCTCCTGCAGTTAAAAGCCTTTTGACTTTTACCTCGCTCTTACCCTATCCAGTTAGTTACCCTTTATATAGCCAACTAACATAGTGCTAGGCCACTATCGAAAGGACAAAAGGCTTTCATTTTTAATCGTCGCATTCATTTCAATTACAACAAAAGGCCAGTAATATTCCGGCAATTCATTGATTGTTGGGATACAATATAATCCCATCACTAACAAGTATACCAATATAACTTTTGTAAATAATTGAGGTTTGAATACTTATTGCATACAGCCTATCAGCAGGAAAATACAATTCTATTTCCTGTAGCTACAAACCTAGTAAAACAAATATTAAACAACTACTTTGGTAGGTTGGTACTTCTGAACTTTAAAGTATAATTGGATAAAAATGCAAAACAGAACATTTATTAAGAATATTCATTAAATTTGGTTTTAGTTTTAGATTTATTAAATTCTTCATGAATTAATTAATGAAGAAGCACTTATTAGACATTACTTAAAATACATACCTTTCTATTTTTTTGGCTGATTTCTGAAATATCTGTTGCTAAATTTTATTATGTAAAATATTCGAAGACGAATAAATAACTTTAAAAAGTAGTCATAAGAAAAATGTTGGTTGTTTAAATCCTTGAACTGTATTAAACGAATTATACGAATTATTTCCAAGTATGGGACCAGGTAAGTAATTTTCTATTTTTCAAAAAATAAATATTCCAACTGATAAATGTACTGATAAAAACATTCGGTTAGTGTATCTAGACTTCCAAATAATGATTTGATATCATAAGCTTTGAAATGAATAAAAATATTGCTGCTACCTAGGAAGTTGCAGTAGAAAAGTGTTCATAAATGTACAGCTATGAATTCGAAGACATTTTATACGTGCTCTAGATACCACTACGACGTATATTCTTCGTTTCATTCATGAGTTATCTACAGAAGAAGACTATACACAATATTTTTATCCAAAAATGCATACAACGCAAAGCGTCACGACTGGTCCTGATTGTCCTGAATGTCACAGAAATGTCACCTCACTTACAGCATCCCAAGCAAGGTTGTCACATAAAAAATTTAAATTTCACGCGTTTTTTAAAAGTGTCATTGATTGTCATTAATAAATGTAAACTATAAACTTTTAAATGGTTTTGTATTATTTTATGTAACGTCTGTGGTAACTAAAAAATGTATGTACATTTTCATTTGACTTAAATGCTAATGTTACATTATATCAGAAAACCTAGGAGCATCGGCAACTTCGTATAATGAAACAACGTTTGCCTTCGAAACTGCGTGAGAGGAAACGAGTTGCTACGACGGACCTTTAATTTTGTCACCTTTCGCATATGGGTTATCTGTGCCATAATCTGTTCACCCTTATTTGCAATAATTTAACTAAATAGTTTTAAAACTAAAAATTTTAATGGAATATATATTATTTCTTAATTAATATCCATAAAGTTAAAAAAGTATGCAAGTCTTTAAAAATTTATTTACATAAATCACAATTTAATCAGTATACAACATGTTCCCCAAAATATTCGTGGTGATGTCGAGGAGGACATGGGTCATCTATGCAACCATAATTGCAGACATGTCGATAGTAATCAGCTGAAAGTCTGGCCGTTCTGGTTCTCGCGGGACAGTCGAATTCTACATCGTACAATCCAAACTTAATTCTGTAACAAAAATAATGTATTTAAACATTTGCTACATGGTATCTATTGATAAGAAATTGCTGTTAAGAGGAAAATCCCACTCACGCGACACGTCGCGCGCGACTGATCGCGAGGCATCGCGCGCGGCAATACTTTAGATGTTTTTAAATGACTCAAAGCCCATTAACGCGGTTCTGTCGCGTGGTCGCATGTATCTGAAATTTAAAAATGACAAGCCCGCGATTTTCCTGCCAGCGTTATCATGGATTCATATAGAGCATCACTCATACAAACGTCAAGTCGCGTGCGAAACGCCAGTTGAGAGTTGGAGTTTCCTGTTAACTTTTCGACAGTTCCAGTGAAAAAATGTCCGACAGTTGTATTGATATAGATGAATTTATATCCAATATTCAAGACAGACCTCAAATATCGAACAGGTAATTGAAATAAAATAGCGAAAAAAATATTTGTTCGGGAATCTGCGCTAGCAGTTCGTCAAATGACACTACTCTCATTCTGAAATATTTGAAGAACTTATCTTCGTGTTGATCTAAATCCTTATGTAATAAATTAAAAGCGTCTTTTACATAAGGGTCTATAAATAAGGGATGAACCCAGTACCCACGTCGTTTCAATTTTTTCCGCCGATGAACAGAATAAAACAACACCGTTACTACTTCTTCCACCTCTATTTTGATACTGAACGTCTGTGTCGCTGCTTGTCGTATGTTAAAAATCGCACCTAAAAAATCGCATGCGGCAGGTCGCACGCGACATGTCGCGTGAGTGGGCTTTCCCTCTAAAGTGCCTGTCTTCTTATGTAATAAGAACATATTTATATTGAATAATTTTAGCATTACTTACGTGTATCCAAAAGTTCGTATGAATCCATCAATATATGAATAGTGAGTGTAACCATAAATACGAACATCATCCTTTGTCATGGCATCGTAAATGTGTATTAATATATTCTAAAAAAATAAATTATTGAGTAGTTTTCGCAAAGACATAATATTAGTATAAATAGAATATGAAAAAGGGTCTATGGCAGTTCCCTGTGGTACTTCAAGTAACTAAGTCTAAATTAAAGTAGAACTTACTTTGATGTAATCAATACGGTCATAATCCTGTAATGTACGATCTCTTGAATCAAATCCATTGTTCACAATGAATATTGATGGGTTTAAATATTGTTTCTTTATCCATACTACTACCTTTCTTATTCCCCAAGTGTCATCCTAAAAATAATGTAATTACTTATATTAAATTATTAAATAATTTTTTAAAAATGTGTGACTTATTTTTTTTGTTCCTACTATAAAAGACATATCAGAGTAAGTAGATTTTTTTTTATGTATTTTATGGGGATTCTAATAGACCGTCAGATAGTGACCAATTCAGGTGCCATATTTTTGCATACAAGCCTCGAAGAGTGGCTCTTGGGGATAACACATGGAAAATTCGAATTTTTTTATCAGAAAAACTTTACGACCCCAAAATGCACTTATAAATTCGGGTCATTCAAGAAAATATGTTTTTCGGACTAGTGACGACGTACGTTTTCATATATTCGATGTGCTTGTGCGAAAAAATCAGGGAAAATTCGATTTTTTCTTAGAATATTACGCCCTTATTTTAATCCTTTAGTCACTTGCAACATTAAAGCCTTTGGTTTTCCGAAGCCTAGTTCAATTAATTAATTACATAGTGAGAACGGCTTGTGTGGAAAAATGGGTAACAAATAACCTTTTGTTTTTATTAAAATCAAATTTTCCATATGTTATCCCCAGCAGCCACTCGTAAATTTCCTTTCATTCTACTTAAAGTCCATGTACTTTTTGTTGGAGTTCCCTAATACAACTACCACTATGTACAATATGTGTTTTAATCACTTATGTTAATGTTAATGATATTGTTATGTCATGAAAAATAAAAATTAAAAAGTCACTACTCGTTTTTTTATGAGGGTTTTCTGTCAATTTAACTTATCTCTACATTTCCTTTAAGTTTTTTTTTGTTTCTTCTTCTTTTATATGGGCTAATATTTTTTATTTTTTTGCAGTATACCCTTTCATTTTTTTCTGTAGGTCAGTTGGTTATTATTTTTATTTGTTTTTTTTTTTTTATTTTGTGTAAATTTTCTATATTTTCTCTAATTTTCTCCATAAAAAAATCTTTGAATACTTACTCCTTCGATTCTAACAATCTCGCTACCAGCATCACTAGTGAACGACGGTGATAAACAACTTTCATCACTAACAGCGCTGACATGGTAACTGACGATATAAGTAAGAGCGAAAAAGTCGTGTGTGTCTTTGATCCATTCGATTTCTTTCCTGGTAAAAACAGGTAATCTAGATTCGCACAGGCCTTGTAATTCTGACAGCTGACTGATTCTCTGGATCATGACTTTAGGATAGTCACCAACGTAGATGGGATGGGCGAACCAACCAATCTAAAATTATAAACAACTAGAGTCGATTAACTTTTCGTTGGCAATAAGTAAAAACATACGTGAAATTGTAGTCTTGTTTCTGCTGCTTCGATATCAGTTTGGCAGTCTGTAGCAGGTTCAAACCAAGGTGTAGAAAGAGCCATAGATAATTTACCTAGAATGTTTGACAATAAATTAACACAGAATATAATAAAGATAACTAGAATAAAAGATCGATAGAGTACCTCCCATCGGTATTAAACAATACTAGAATACCATATTATATTTCGGCAAAATACGTAATCATGAACCTAGAGTTGAGCATAGAATTTTTTTTTATGTAAGCTAGTACTAAAGGACTTACGGCATATATGCAGCTATATAGTTGTGCCAGTAAAAATCACATAAATATTTAAATACGTTTCTAGAATAAAATATTAAAGGCAATAGAAAACGTACGTAGTAATGTAATGAACTTTTACGGAGATCTGAGAATGTCTATAGTCGAAAAAGAGGAGGAAAACATCCCCAAAACACACAAAGGGCTGCATGAAGAGGTCAATGTTGAATTTTTATAATTACCAAACTAGGAGGCTTAAAATAACCAAACCATTTAATTTAGATATATAAAATTGTGTAAAAAAGCGAAGCACAGTGCGCTTGTGCAGTACATAGATTTTAAGTTGAAACAGAACGAAAAGAAAATATATCATTGTATGAACTCCTAGTTTTAAGTTTCCTAAATTTACTTAAATACTCTTAAAAACAATTGTTGTTTGGCTAAAAAATAGCTACATGTAACAGAAACACAAAGAAGAAAGTTAAAACTATTAGATTTTCAAGCAAATTTTCAAACAGTTCTTACCCTTCTGGATATGTCTATAGGAGTCATCGTACAAATGGTAAACATCAGCGTGAGCTTTAAGAAGATGATGCCCGCAGATATATTCGTTAACTCCAGGGTTATCGCCAACACCAGGTGGCAAAGTACCTTCTCCATACCCGTTGTAACACTGAACAAATGGATCGGCAAATGTGATCCAATATTGTACGCTACCTCCAAAACATTCAAAAGCAACATTCGCGTATTCGATAAACCACTTTGGGAATTGGTCGCTAAGGAAACCTCCTTGGTCTTCGAGAGCTTGAGGAAGATCTCTGTTGTAGAGGACGACGATTGGTTCGATTTGGTTTTCTCTGAGGAGTTGGATTTGTCTTTGGTAATGTTTTATGGCGGCTTTGTTGACTTCTCCGCAGCCTGAAATAACGAAATTATTTTAACATTTTTTCTAAGTAGAACAACGAAAAAAGTATCTGGTACTGTTTTATAGTTAAAGTTTTCTTAATATTGTTAATGATGTAGATATATTTAAGGTTGAAATAACTTACCGTTAGGTATTATTCTAGCCCAAGACAGAGAAAATACATAATGCCTTACTGTCAAATTATTCAGAATTTCAACATCTTCCTCAAGATGGTTGTAACTGTCAGCAGATACATCCGCATTGCTTCCATCAATTATAAGATGAGGATTGTTGTGTACCCAATGATCGTAAATACCCTCACCAGCACCGTCTTGTAGCCAAGCACCTGAGAATATTTACAGAACGTGTCAATGTATTTTGTTGTGAAATAAGCAAAGAGGATAAATTTAATGGCTAAGTTGCCAGATTTATTTTTTCTTCATTTTTTTTTGTAGGGATATATAAAAGGGTTAGATACTCCACTAAATATTGGTGAATTTGCTTCTTTGTATCAATGTTATGCTAGTTATCACGACGTAACTTTATCTTTATCGGTCATGGCTTACTTTATAGAAACATTATTGTTCATCACTCTTTATAATTAAAATGATGTTTACCATTTTATTAAATTAATGCAAACAAACTGATATTAATATTAACAAAAATACTTTTGACATATTACCTTCATGATCGTGCGCTCCACTTGAGACTCCGAACGAGAAGTGCTGAGGGAATATTCCGTGATATACTGGTGGTGGAGGTGGTGGGGGTACTGGATGAGGATGCTGTGGTACATATGGTGGAGGATGTATTGGTGGATGTGGGTATGGATGCGGTGGTGAACATGGTTGTGGATATGGTTCTGGATGAGGTTGTGGATATGGATGTGGATGAGGTTCTACATGAGGCACTGGATGTGGCCGCGGGTATGGATGGGGATGAGGTTCTACATGTGGTGGTGGACATGGTTGTGGTGGACATGGTTGTGGATATGGTTCTGGATGTGGTGGTGGTATATGGTGCGGTGGCGGTGGTGGAGGCGGTACATAATGCGGATGATGCGGTGGTGGATAATCATGTTGACCACAACTGAAACAATGGTTTTTAATTAAACGATAAATTATATTTCAATCTACCCATAAAAAATTATTATTTCATCATTTAATCTTTAACAGAGGTTTAAGGCTGCAAAATTTCCTGAAGATGGAGGGATACTAGGCAACAATCTAAAGTAGCGAACTTTTCAAAACCTGAAGATGCTCCCAATTCTCGACAGGATATTTACAACCCTAGCACCTTTCGTTCATAATAAAATCAATCAGGTAGGCCTAAGTTTTCAAGGTGTAAGTATATCATAATTTTTATATTAACATGAACTAAGGTCCATGTTAAAAAGAAAAGAAAAGAGTTAGATATTAAATTCAAGAAAATGTACTGGTTACTTGGTAGGCATTCCAGCTTATCTATATATTATATCAAAATTACTTTATATAAACAACCTCCAACCAATTTATATCTCTTGCATTCAGATCTGGGACTGTGCTAGCAATAATCCAAAGATTCCAAAACAAAGTGTAAAATAAATTTTTTTTGCACAAACGTTTGGTCAGAAGGTTGACAAGCATTTAAAAAAGATATAAAATAATCTTCAAACTTGGGGTAGCCATGTGTGAGTTAATGAGTTAAAGGTGGGAAAAAGAAAGAAAACAGGTCCTCTATATCTAAGATATGAGATATCCTTTATAAAACAATCGACTTAGTAGTTCGCCAGTTCAAATGAAGCCATAATCTAATAAATCATCCCACTTAACTAACCTGTATGTATGTAAAACACAAAAATACAAAAACAAATCAATAAAAATATTACCTTGCTTGCACCAGCACAAGTGCTACGAAAGCCTGCAAACAGAAACCCATTGTGGTGGGCGATTCCAAACTGGATACCTATTTTTTCCCAAAATTTGGCTATTTAAAGTTTTTTAAAAACAATTAAAAACAGATCAAGTCATTTAGCACGAATTGTTATAATTCTGACCAATTTAAGTAAATAATATGTCCGATAAATATACACACAGGTAATTAATTCTAATAAATATATTTGAAAAAAATATGAAATAATAGCTTAAAATGATAAGGATGTTTAAATTTTGTTCTTTTAATTGTTTTGGTATAATAACATATTTGATTAATAGAGCATTGAAGAACTTTTCCAGTGACAGAAGATGGGACATACCAAAAATGATAAAAATATATTGGAACCTAATCTTTTTATGCCCAAAAATACTAGTGATTATTTTAGTTCAACTGTCTATATACAGGGTGGCTCACGCTCAACGGGACGGAGCTTTATGGGAAAACGACCAAAGATATAAAAAATTCGTTTGGGAGGAATACGTAGGTTACAGACGGCTACAATTTAAAATTTGTTAGATGTATACAGGATGTCCCACATAAGAGAAAATATACAAAGTTATATTATTTTTAATCGAACACCCTGTTTTTTATTTTAGAATTAAAAACTACATCAAAAATAATGTCAGTTAACTAGAGGTTCCCTATTACTATTATTATTAGTTTTCGATTTATTTGAATTTTTAAGGAAAAAAAGTCTCCCAGAAATTAATTGTTTACTCTTGTTTGAATAATTTTTAATGCACTAATTTTTTTTTTTCTTGTGGGACATCCTGTATACATCTAACAAATTTTAAATTGTAGCCGTCTGTAACCTACGTATTCCTCCCAAACGAATTTTTTATATCTTTGGTCGTTTTCCCATAAAGCTCCGTCCCGTTGAGCGTGAGCCACCCTGTATAATACTTGAGTATAGATAGGTACATGGCCTATATGGCCCCCTATACCATTTCTCATCATTATTTAAAATATAGCTAAAAATAGTATTATTTTACATGTAAGTTGTAATGTAGACTCCAAAAACCACAAAATATTGTTAAGGGTGAGATTATAGGCATTTTTGACTGACCCTTAAGCCCATTCTTAGCGGTAACCACGAGTTGTGTAGAGGGGCCCAATTTGTATTTAAATTGGCCTCTAAACAACACACGGCTAGGGGGTTGAGTTCAGATAGAACCCTAACTTCCTGACGATGATTCAGAGGACGGGGAAAAGGTTTGCCCTGCAGGAACTATTCCCTTTGGCAGTATCTTTCTCTCTCAGAGATCGAATTAAGCCAATACCCCCACCTTTGAAAGATCGTAAGTTTTCCTAAATTAAAGAAAATTGAAACAAGCTTAAAACAAATAACTGTAGTTTATTTAACAAATAAAAAGAATTTATATTGCTTCCGCAATCACGTAGTCCTTTCTGACTACACAATAATTAGATATAATTACTTAAAACTATTTACTTACATAAGCATTGTTGGGCTGCAAGGCTGGCGGAAGCAAACGTTACTTTTATCACTATGGTTTTTACTAAACACACTAATCGCGACTCGTGACTCTATTTTCGGACACACAAAAAAAAAGGAATTTACTTTATTCGAATAATCTCGACCGCTAGTCAACGTAGATCAAAAGGAACTCCCCGAATATTTTCTTGAACATTTCAAGAGTGTTCTTGTTGATCTTTTTTGACGATGTAGTTTAATATTATGATTTAATAAAACCTTATCCAACTACACGTTTTATTACTTTATTGAATATTTGTTTTAGCGCGCCTGCCCTTGGACAAAACTTTACAAATCATAACATACTTATTCACAGGGTGTTATATTTATTCGTAACAATATACAGGGCGATGTATCGAAAACCGGACTTACTGCCGTTTCTGGTAAATCATTGCAACGATCTCATTATCACCCTGTAAAAGTACATACAAAATGAAACAATGTATCTGATTATTTTTAATAACCATTAAAAGCACATTTCCATGTTTTTCATTGTTTACTTCCCTGAAAATAACGATCAATGACGGGAAAAAATATGCTCTGTGCAAACAGCATGATTTGAAATGTCGTCACATAAACAAACTATATCGGTTTTTGCTTCTCAAATTGTTGCATTCGTAATGCAAATTTATACTAATAAAACAATGAATCTTATATCCAGGTTGTGAACACACACATATTTCTCTAGCCTGTGGGATAGTGGTATGCAAAATTATGTCAGATCGTGAGCGTGGGTCGATCTATTATTATCTTTTATTATTATATACAGTATGGTTCAAATGAAAGGAATAAATTCATTATAATGGAAGTAGGTGGTTTTTCGAAAAAATGCTCGGACAGGTCAATTTTGTTTACTAAAAACGCAATATTTTAAATAGAATTTAATTTTTCCCCACTTCCCATTTTTGGGCAGTGACGTCATTGACAATTTTTTTAAATAGTAACCCCAATTTTTTTTTCTTCATTTTGTTAGATCTTGCAATTTCCTACTCGGAAACATAATATTTGAAATATGTACCAACAATTTTTTTTGAATAAAAGTCATTTAAAGATCAGATACATAAATTTTATTTTATTTTGAAACACAATAAATGAATAAAAGATTATTTGTAATTAAGTGCTTCATCTAAAAAAATAATAATAATAATAATAAAAAGAATTTAATGACAATTTCACAAATTCTTTTTTATTATTATTATTAATATTAATTATTTTGTTAGATTAAGCACTTATTTACAAATAATTATCTTTTATTCATTTAGTGTGTTCTCAAAATAAAATAAAATTTATGTGTCTGATCTTTAAATGTCTTTTATTCAAAAAAAATTGTTATGTAAGATATTTCAAATATTATGTTTCCGAGTAAGAAATTGCAAGATCTATCAAAATCAAGAAAAAAAAAATTGGGGTTACTATTTAAAAAAATTGTCAATGACGTCACTGCCCAAAAATGTGAAGTGGGGGAAAATTGAATTCTATTTAAAAAATTGCGCTTTGAGTAAGCAAAATTGACCTGTCCGAGCATTTTTTCGAAAAACCAACTACTTCCATCATAATGAATTTATTCCTTTCATTTGAACCATACTGTATATACTAGCTATTGCCTGCGCCTTTGCTCGCATGTAGTCGTAAAAAGACATGACTTTTTATTAATTTTTATTATTTTTTATTATTTTTTATTAATTTTTATTAATTTTTATTAGTTTTTATTAATTTTCACTTATGTTTTTCCACCTTAAAATGTGAAAATCCAAGAACCATGAAACACATCATTTTTGATTTTTAGTCAGTAGCTGTAATTCCAATTTTTATATTTCAAACTTTAAATAACAAAAAAATATATACAAACCGATAAACAAATTTTCACCCTCCCCCTCCCATTTTCCGCCTTAATTAAAATGTTGAAATGGGAAAACCCTGAAACACTTCGTTATTTATGTATGATGAGAACCTACAACTCCAATTTTCAAGTTTCTACCTTTTAAAAAATCGATATTTCCAAATAAACTTTCACCCCCTCGTTTCCCCCCCTTGAAATGTGAAAATCCAAAAACCCCAAAACAAGTCATTAATAATTTGTATTCATTAGCTGCAATTACAATTTTCTTGTTTCTAACTTCATAAAAAAAAAAACATAAAAACAAAAAATATACTTATATACAAACTTTTACCCCCCGTTTGCCCCCCTCAAGATGTAAAAATATAAAAACTCTAAAACACATTATTATTAATTTGTACTTAGTAGCTGCAATTCTAATTTTCATGTTTTTAATTTTAAAGAGAACCAAAAACAGATACTCCCAAATAAATTTTCAACCCCCCATTTCCCCCCTTAAAATGTGAAAATCCAAAAACCCTAAAACACTTCATTAATAATTTGTAGTCAGTAGCTGCAATTCCAATTTTTATGTTTCTAACTTCATAGAGAACAAAAAAATCGATAGTCCCATACAAACTTTAACCCCCCATTTCCCCCCCTTAAAATGGGAAAATTCCAAAACCCTAAAACACGTCATTATTTATTTTTGCTTAGTAGCTGTAATTTAAATTTTCATGTTTCTAACTTTAAAGAACAAAGAGTTTCATTAAAAGCTCCCTCCCCCCAGTTCCTCCCATTTCCCTCTTTAAAGTTAAAATTTCCAAAAATCCTTTTTTAGCGGATGCTTACGTTATAAAATGAACCTATGTTCCAAATTTCAGCTTTCTAGGCTCAGTAGTTTTGGCTGTACGCTGATAGGTCAGTCAGTTAGTCAGTAAGTCAGTCAGGACAAACAATTTTATATATATAGATATAAAAATAAAATAAATATTAATTTAATAATTATATTAAAGGTTTAATTTCTTCTTCCTGGACCCGCCGGCTTCCTCTGCAACCTATTTACACCTCATTATTTAATATTCTTTTTCCTGTACCCTATTATTTTGCTTACTTTGCTTTTCCCTCTGCACCCTCTAAATCTGTTTCTGTCCTGGTATTCTACCTGACATTTCCTCCTTTAATGTTTTCAATAAAATGAACCTTACTTTCCTTTTAAAATTGTTTTATTTGTGCTCCAAATGAAAATATCCAATACATAGGCCATTCTTTACAATATTGATTTATAATCAATAATCCTTTTTTATACATATTACGAGTACATACATTTCTCTTTCAAAAATGTTCTTCAACTATTTTTCTGTACCCCCATTTCCCGGCAAATGCTTTGCTCTTGAAAATAAGTTGTATATTGAACGAATCAAGTTGTTTTTTTTTAATATAGTATAGAAAACAATCAGTATTGCGACTTAAATTTTTCTCGCAAGATCTACCCATTGGGAGTGTCTCTATATTTTATTTTACCCATAACCTATTTACCCTTATCTACGATAATTTAACTAAATTGTTTTAAAACCAAAGTTTTAATTAAAAGATGTTATTTCTTAGTTATTATTAATAAAGTTAAAAAAGTATGCAAGTCTTCAAAAATTTATTTACATAAATCACAATTTAATCAGTATACAACATGTTCCCCAAAATATTCGTGATGATGTCGAGGAGGACATGGGTCATCTATGCAACCATATTTGCAGACGTGTCGGTAGTAATCAGCTGAAATTCTGGCCGTTCTGGGTCTCGCGGGACAGTCGAATTCTACATCGTACAATCCAAACTTAATTCTGCAACAAAAATAATGTATTTAAATATTTGCTACATGGTACCTATTGATAAGAAATTGCTGTTAAAGTGCCTGTCTTCTTATATAACATGAACATATTTATATTGGACAATCTTAGCATTACTTACGTGTGTCCAACAGCTCGCATGAATCCATCAATATATGAATAGTAAGTGTAAGCATAAATACGAACGTCATCCTTTGTTATGGCATCATAAATGTGTATTAATATATTCTAAAAAAATTAATTATTGTTTTGTTATCTTATTTATAATATTGTTAAATTTTGTATAATAATAATAATAATAATAATAATAATAGTTTATAAACTGTTAATTTTTTAAAAATAAATTTTTTTTGACACCAAGTTTCACCTTTCCAACATCCTTAAAGCTATTAAAAAATTATTTAAAGGGTCTATGGCAGTTCCTTGTGGTACTTCAAGTAACTAAGTCTAAATTAAAATAGAACTTACTTTGATGTAATCAATACGGCTATAATCTTCTAATGTACGATCTCTTGAAATAAATCCATTGTTCAAAATGAATATTGATGGGTTTAAATATTGTTTCTTCACCCATACTGCTATTTTTCTTACTCCCCAAGTGTCATCCTAAAAATAATGTAATTACTTATATTAAATTGTTAAATTGTTTTTGAAATTGGTCAAACAATATAACTTGAACAATAGCAAATAACAACAAAAAAATTCTTGAAAAAAAAAAAAAAGAAACTTTTTGTATAATTATTACAGATTGATTTTGTACGTATAATTGTGGCATTCAAAATAATAAAAAATAAAAATAATTTTAAAAAATGTGTAATTTGTTTCTTTTTTGTTTTCAGGTAAGTTCCCACTATGCAAGACATATCAGAGTAAGTACATTATTTTATGTATTTTATAGCAATTCTAATTTTCTTGTAACATAAATATATTACAAAAAAATAAAACTAATTAGGTATTTTTATTATTTTCAATAAGAATTATTCCGAATTATGAGTAATTGTTCACGAAAAAAAGCAAACATACGATTTAAATCTGTTTGGGGAGACTTAATTTTTTTTATTTTTTTTTTTTTATATATAACTTAAATTCAAAATTGCCGTAAGGTAGTTTTTAAAAATAATTTATTTAAAATAAAAACTATGTTACAAAATAAAGGTTTTTAATGACCAAAATCGGATTCTAGACTGAATGTAATTAAATGAAATAAAACAAATCTGTTATAAAAGTGCAAATGTGAATAAACTATAAAATGTCTATTAAGCAAACTGACACTTGTATCTATGGGAAGCAAAAGTTAATGTTCTTGATATTGTACATTATAACTTATATTAAAAATTATTGACTATTTTAACTTTTATTTTCACTTCTTTGTTGTTTTAATTTTTTCTGAATTGTTTTTGTACTTTTTGAATCCGAATTAATTTTTGAATTTGAGGGTTTTTTGTCAATTTGACTATTTTTTAACATTTTTAACTATTTGAATTGTTTCACCTTTTTTCTTTACTCTTACTTTATTCATATAACTTTTTTGATGGACTTTTTAATTTTTTTTCACTATTTCTTTTGTAATTTTTGAGTGTTTGTACTTTGTTTACTTATTGTAACTTTTTATATTTTTTGACGTCTTTTTATGTTGTGACTTTTTATTTTTTTGACTTTTTTAATTTTTTATGATTTTTTTAATTTTTTATTAATTTTTTTATTTTTTTTTAATTTCTTTACTTTTCTTTTAATTTTTTTTTTAAATTCTTTTTTGACATTCCTTTTTACGTCCTAACTCTTCTACATTTTCAAAACTTGAATTTTACTAATATATTATTAAGTTAAAGTTTTTAGTTTGTCTCTAATGTACCAAAACTCTTTGTTACATTATAACTTTTTATTTTATTAACTTTTTATTTATTTTTACTTTTTTTATCTATTATGTTTTTTTTAATTGTTTACTATTTACTTGGGGCCAATATTGTTTTTTTTTGCAGTATACCCTTCCAATTTTTTTCTGTTGGTCAGTTGGTTATCATCTTTATTTGTTTATTTTGATTCTGTGAAAATACATTTTCTATATTTCTTCAATTTTCTCAATAAAAAAACTTTGAATACTTACTCCTTCGAATTTAACAAGCTCGCTACCAGCATCACTAGTGAAAGACGGTGACAAACAACCTTCATCATTAACAGCGTTAACATGGTAAACAAAAATATAGTTAAGAGCGAAAAAGTCGTGGGTGTCTTTGATCCATTCGATTTCTTTCCTGGTAAATACAGGTAATCTAGACTCGCAGAGGCCTTGTAATTCTGACAGTTGACTGATTCTCTGAATCATCACTTTGGGATAGTCACCGACGTAGATGGGATGGGCGAACCAACCAATCTAAAATTATAAACACAACTAGACTGTATTTATTTTTCATTAGCAGTAAGTAAAAACATACGTGGAATTGTAGTCTTGTTTCTGCTGCTTCAATATCACTTTGGCAGTCTGTAGCAGGTTCAAACCAAGATGAAAAAATAGCCATAGATAATTTACCTAGAATGACAATAAATTAACACAGAATATAAAAAAGATAAGTAGAATAAAAGATCGATAGCATATCTACTATGGATATTGAGCAATGCTAGAATAACATATTATATTTCGGCAAAATACGTAGGCGTGAACCTAGAATTAAGCTTTAAATATAGAATTTTTCTTATATAAGCTAGTACTAAAGGACTTACGGCATACATGCAGCTATATAGTTGTGCCAGTAAAAATCACATAGATATATAAATACGTTTCTAGGACAAAATATTAAGGGCAATAGCAAATGTACGTAGTAATGTAAGGAAATCAGACTTTCACGGAGATCTGAAAATACCAATAGCCGAAAAGAGGGGGAAAACATTTCAAAAACACACAAAAGGCTGCATGATAATGCATGTTGATGTCAATGTCTGATTTTATAATTACTAAACTAATAGGCTTAAAATAACGAAACCATTTAATTTAGTGATATAAAATTATGTAAAAGTAAAGCAAAGCACAGTTCGCTTGTGCAATACATAGCTTTGAAGTTGAAACATTAGAACAAAAAAGAAAATATATCATTGTATGAACTCTTAATTTTAAGTTTCCTAAATTTGCTCAAATACTCTTAAAAACAAATTGTTTTTTGGCTGAAAAATAGCTACATGTAACAGAAACACGAAGAAGAAGAATGTTAAAACTATTAGATTTTCAAGCAAATTTTCAAACAATTCTTACCCTTCTGGATATGTCTATAGGAGTCATCGTACAAATGGTAAACATCAGCGTGAGCTTTAAGAAGATTATGCCCGCAGATATACTCGTTAACTCCAGGGTTATCGCCGATACCAGGTGGCAAAGTACCTTCTCCATACCCTTCATAACACTGAGCAAACGGATCTTGAAATGTTATCCAATATTGTACGCTACCTCCAAAACATTCAAAAGCAACATTCGCGTATTCGGTAAACCACTTTGGGAATTGGTCGCTAAGGAAACCTCCTTGGTCTTCGAGAGCTTGAGGAAGGTCTCCGTTGTAGAGAACGACGATTGGTTCGATTTGGTTTTCTCTAAGGAGTTTGATTTGTCTTTGGTAATGTTTTATGGCAGCTTTGTTGACTTCTCCGCAGCCTGAAATAACGAAATTATTTCTACATTTCTAAGTAAAACAACCAAAACAGTATCTGGTACTGTTTTATAGTTAAAGATTTCTTAATATTGTTAATGTTGTAGATAGATTTAAGGTTGATATAACTTACCGTTAGGTATTATTCTAGGCCAAGACAGAGAAAATACATAATGTCTTACTGTCAAATTATTCAGAATTTCAACATCTTCTTCAAGATGGTTGTAACTATCAGCAGATACATCCCCATTGCTTCCATCAATTATAAGATGAGGATTGTTGTGTACCCAACGATCGTAAATGCTTTCACCAGCACCGTCTTGTAACCAAGCACCTGAAATTTTTTACAGAACATGTTAATATACTTTGTTGCAAATTGAATAAAGAGGATAAATCGAATGGCTAGGTTGCCAGATTTAATTTCTCCTGATTTCTTTTTGTAGGGATATATAAAAGGGGTTAAATACGCCAGTAAATATTGGTGAATTTACTTCTCTGTATCAGTGTTATGCTAGTTATCACGTCGTAACTTTATCTTTATTGGTCATGGCATACTTTATAGAAACATTTTTATTCATCACTCCTTATAATTAAAATCAAGTTGGCGATTTTATTGAATTAATGCAAATAAACTGATATTAATATTAAGAAAAATACATTTGACATATTACCTTCATGATCGTACGCTCCACTTGAGACTCCGAATGAGAAATGGTGAGGGAATATTCCATGATATACTGGTGGTGGAGGTGGTGGGGGTACTGGATGAGGATGCTGTGGTACATATGGTGGAGGATGTGGTGGTGGATGTGGGTATGGATGCGGTGGTGGATGAGATGGTGGATGCGGTGGTGGACATGGTTGTGGATATGGTTCTGGATGAGGTAGTGGATATGGATGAGGATGAGGTTCTACATGAGGTTCTGGATGTGGTGGTGCAGGACAGTGTTGTGGATATGGTTCTGGATGAGGTGGATATGGATGTGGATGAGGTTCTACATGAGGCACTGGATGTGGATGCGGGTATGGATGGGGATGAGGTACTACATGAGGTTCTGGATGTGGTGGTGAATGACATGGTTGTGGATATGGCTCTGGATGTGGTGGGTGTGGTGGTGGTACATAATGCGGATGATGCGGTGGTGGATAATCATGTTGACCACAACTGAAACAAAGGTTTTTAAATAAATGATAAATTATATTTCATCATTTAATCTTTAACAGAGGTTTGAGGCTGCAAAATTTTCTATAAATTATAAACAGTAAGGTTGTTACATGAATTGTACCAGGTGTTCCATTAAGAGAGGTAACCGGCTATATTTCAGAAACTAATAATAGAACAGCTTTGGGGAAAAATATTTTTAATAAAAACGGTCAAGAGAAATTGCTGGAAATTATTTTTAAGTTTGTAGGATGGCCGTTAGGGGGCGTAATTGTGACGTCAAAACATAAAAATTTAATTAAAAAAAAAAATACCAAGTAAAATATATTGATAAATAATG
This sequence comes from Psylliodes chrysocephalus, assembly GCA_927349885.1. Taxonomy (NCBI): domain Eukaryota; kingdom Metazoa; phylum Arthropoda; class Insecta; order Coleoptera; family Chrysomelidae; genus Psylliodes; species Psylliodes chrysocephalus. Next base: position 3,100,703 of record OV651825.1, read on the forward strand.
TTTTCTGCACAAAAAAGCTTTAGGTGTAATTTTTGACAGTTGTGAAATAGAATGCTGGGGGAAGGTTAAACTTTAATTTGGACAAATGTTCATAACTCCGGTTTGGCTTTACCCAATTTAGTGAACTTGGTTTCGTTTAGAAGAGCTTTTTCAGCCTTATTTTTAGTTTTATTGAGTGCGGCTGTTTACGGTTTATGAACGCCACTAGAGGGCGTTAAGTTAAAAACTGACAAATTTTACGAAATTTTTCGAAAAATTTAAATACAATGATATATATCTTTTTACTTAGAGAGAAAAAAAAGCCTAATACTTTGGTGAAAACCGCATTTGGATATCTCTTTTCAAAACCGCAGATTTTAGCAAAAATATATATAAAACGCAAAAACGTAAAACATTTAATGACCCAGCATTCTCCATTTTTTAAGGTATAAATCAAATTTATAAAAATTCTGCAAAACCTAATGCCCAACCATAATTTTTACATATTTTAAATAATCGAACGATATTAGATGAGAATGCCTAATTACTTATAAGTATAATGAGCTTTTTTGTTTAAAAAACATTGAAGATTAAAATAGTAATATTTATCAATATACTTTACTTGGTATTTTTTTGAGAAAATTCCTTTTTTTTTGTTTTGACGTTACAGTTACCCCCCCTAGCGGCCACCCTACAAACGTGAAAATAATTTCCAGCAATTTCTCTTGGCCGTTTTTATTAAAAATATTTTTTCCCGTAAGCTGTACTATTATTAGTTTCTTAACGGAACACCCGGTACATAAACTTATTTTATAATAACTAACCATAATGTTATATTTTAATTAAATTCTTTAAAATTATAATTGATTAATAAGAAAATTATTTTTAATCAATTTCCATACTTTTTTATAAACTTTTACACGATAAAGCCACTGATTATTCTCTATGGAAAGCCATGAAGCATTTGAAAAGGCCCACTGTGCAGAATGCTTCAATCAGGAATACAGATGGCAATTGAGTTGGAAATAATATATAAAAACTGTAGTAGATTTTCAAGGCACTTAACAAAATACGAGTACCTTCCAATCGAATGAAAGAGAAGAATTACCGTACTGGAATATACCACAGAGAAAGAGATAACTCAATCATAATACCAACATATCCAAAGGAAATTGCAAAAGATGTAAAAACATGTTAAAGGGAAAAGGCAAGAGTTAGATATAAAATTTAGGAAAATGTACTGGTTACAGTCTAATTATATATTATAACCAAATTATTTTAAATAAACAAGTCCTCGAACCAATTTCGACCTCTTGCATTCAGCCTAAGATTCCAAAACAAATTGTATAGTCTAAAACTTTTTTGCACAAACTATTCGTACTATTATAATTAAAATTGAAAGCCCGTATATAAATATAAATAAAATATTTAAAAAAATGTGTTCTGACTTCCTCGCAACAACGAGTGGAAAAGAACCGAAAACAAAAACAAAACTGTAACAAAATATAGTCTGCTTGATGGAAACAAGAGTTTTAGGTTTGTCTCAGTTTTGTTTTTGTTTTTCAAGTTCCAGAAAACACAAAAAAAAAAACTCAACTGTCCGTTTTGTGAAAAACCGTCTTAAAACAAAATTTCACCACTATATGTACGTAAAACACAAAATTATAAAAAAAATTATAAAAATGTTACCTTGCTTGCACTAACGCAAGTGCTACGAAAGCCTGCAAACAGAAACCCATTGTGGTGGGTGATTCTATAGCGGATACCTATTTTTTACCGCTATTTAAAGTTTTTTTAAAAACAATTAAAAACAGATAATGTCATTTATCACGAATTGTTATAATTTTGACCAATTTAAGTAAATAATATGTCCGATAAATATATACACAGGTAATTAATTCTCATAAATATATTTGAAATAATAGCTTAAAAAGATAAGAATGTTTAAATTTTGTTTTTTTAATTGTTTTAGTACAATAAAATATTTGATTAATAGAGCATTGAAGAAATTTTCAGTGACAGAAGATAGAGCATACCAAAAATTATAAAAATATATTGGAGCCTAATCTTTTTATGCCTAATAGTATATTATTAAACGAGCAATTTATGGTAGCCATTATTCGCGCAGGGTGACGTTTGCGTCCCGAACCGTAGCCTTATTAAATAAAAGTTAAGTGTAGAATGGAAAGTTTTTATTAAACCTAGGTAACTAACTGTTGTTTTTTCGACTTTTCAATTTTCCGATTTTCTAATTTTTCGAATTTCTGATGTTTCGATTTTTCAATTTTTTAATTTTTTGATTTTTTTGATTTTTCGATTTTTTGATTTTTCAACTTTTCGATTTTCCAATTTTTCGAATTTCTGATTTTTCGATTTATCGATTTTTGAATTTTTCGAGTTTTCAATTTTTCAATTTTTCGAGTTTTCGATTTTAAGATTTTTCGATTTCCGATTTTCCAATTTTTCGATTCGGTTTTTCGATTTTTTTAATTTTTCGATATTTCGTTTTTTTGATTTTTCGATTTTTCAATTTTTTGATTTTTCGATTTTTTAATTTTTCGATTTTCGATTTTTCTATCTAGAAAATATCGTTATGAAAAGTATCGCCCGCCCATCTTTAGTTATCTACCGGAATGTGCCAGAATTCGAAAAGCGTGAATTATCATAATTCACTCTAGTGATATATGGGTACCATATGCTTTTAGTTAGGAGGTAGAATATTGATTTATTATTAAGTGGTAGTGGACAAAAATACTTAAGTACAATAGATGCATGGCTTATATGACCCTAAACGATTTTTCTTTATTTTCTAAAATATACCTAAAACTAATATTATTCTACATGTAATTTGTAACGTATACTCCAAAAACCACAAATTATACAGGGCGATGCATTGAAAATCAAACTAAATACCGTTTCTGATAAATCATTTTAACGATCTTATTGTCACCCGGTCTAAGTACACACAAAATGAAACATTTTATCTGATTATTTTTAATAACCATTAAAAGCATATTTCCACGTTTTCCATTGTTTACTTTCCTGAAAATAACGATCAGTGACGTGGGAAAAAAGTATGCTGTGTGCAAATAGCATGGTTTGAAATACCGTCACATAAACAAACTATATCGGTTTTTGCTTTGCAAATTGGTTCATTCGTAATGCAAATTTATACTAATAAAACAATGAAACTTATATCCAGGTTGTAAACACACACATATTTCTCTAGCCTGTGGAATAGTGGTATGCGAAATTATATCAGATCGTGAGCGTGGGTCGACCTATTATTTTAAACTACAACTTGGCGCGTTCTTGCCTTTCTATCTCTATTTTATGACTTTCGGACAAATTTAAAAAAAATATACATTTTTCGTTGGCATTACATCGAGTACTTTTATTCCCTAAAGACAATATGATAATAAATCTTCAAAAGAATTTTCCGATATAAAAGAAATTTTAAGCTGTCCTAAAAATAGTATTGATGCCCAAATTGGAGCCTTTCTGTCAAGCCGATGTTATTCCTATATGTTTGCCAAGCCTATAATGCCCTGTTAATAGGCTTATTAGTACTCTACTAATCCGGTTGAGTAGATGCTCAGTGAGTCCACTATTCATCATTCTAATGATTTGTATAACATACTGCTTTGTGGATTCTGATAGTTTCTCTTTGTGATACCACAAAAGGGTTCTGGATCAATAAAAGTTTTTAAAATTCCTTAAAAAGATTTATGAAATAAGGACATTATAAAACCTAATAATCCAAATTGAGCCAGTGAGAAACCCAAACTCTTACAGAAGAGTCTGATAAACCGGCAAGAGTACCACCAAAATGCGCAAATTGCAATCAAGCACATCCAGCAATATACAGGGTGTTATTGAAAAACACGTACATATTAAAACTGGGTATTGCGCAGATCCCCACTGAATGTAGAAAAATATTATTTTTTAAAAATACCCCTTATTAAGGGAGTTATTAATTTTTGAAAATTAATTCTAAAACAAACGTACTTCACTGATATGTTGAGGATGACCTATATAAATTAGGTTTATTTACCTATTTTAAACATCAACAGTAATTAATATGCAAGTTTTTTTCAGATGATAAGAAAACTAGTCTTGTAAGAAATAACCATGTTGCCAAGATTTTCAAATTAATTTCTATTTCCGAAGACTGGTTTTTACTACCCTCGTTATCAAAAAACTAGAATATTTGATAAATGATTGTTTTTAAACTATACATTTTTGAAACTATAGATTATTAAAATTTTAGTTGATTTACGAATCTGGCTAACACGAGCGCGTCATTTCCAAGTTGGTAAAAAGTGTTGTTACGATTACTTTTAAATATTTTTTTACGATGCCACTATTTACGAATATTGAACTAACGGATATAGTGCTGGTTTATGGGGCAGCTGGAGAAAATTCTCGGCAAGCACAAATCCTGTATCGCGAACGGTTTCCAAATCGGAGAATTCCGGACTGTCGTACGTTTATTTCAACTGTTCAGCATCTAAGAGACCATGGAAAATTTGAGAGTGTCAATGCAGATCGAGGGAGAACAAGAACACAAAGAACATTGGCGGCCGAAGAAGAAATATTGGAAGCTGTTGAAAACCGGCCTCAATTAAGTTGTAGAAGACTAGGTCTTGAAATTGGAGTGTCCTCATTTGTTGTGTGGCGGACACTTAAAGAACAAGGTTTACATCCTTATCACATCCAAAAAGTCCAGGCCTTATATCCAGGTGATGAAGAAAAGAGAGTGGAGTTTTGTGAATGGATGATTCTAAAATGTGTTGATATTCCTGATTTTCTAAAAATATTATTGTATACTGACGAGGCTTCATTCACTCGTGATGGCGTGTTCAATATGCACAATACGCATATTTGGAGTGATGAAAATCCTCACGCCATTAGGGAAACTGGGCATCAAAGAAAATTTTCAATAAATGTTTGGGCTGGCATAATAGATCAGTATTTAATCGGACCTTATGTTTTCCCGAACAGATTAAATGGGCCAGGATATCTCCACTTTTTAGAAGATATTTTGCCAGTACTCCTAAAAGAGATACCGTTACAATTAAGGCAACGGATGTGGTACCTACTAGATGGCGCTCCTCCTCACTTTGATTTAAACGTACGGCAGTTTTTGAACATTAGATTTCCTCAAAAGTGGATAGGCAGAAATGGACCTACTAAGTGGCCTCCGAGATCTCCGGACTTAAATCCATGCGATTTCTTTTTGTGGGGTCACATGAAACAACTGGTTTATAATGAACCTATTAATAGTGTTGAACAATTAACCAATAAAGTTAATGCGGTAGCCGAGGAACTACGACAAAATCCAAGACTAATTTCTAATGTTCAAAGTTCTTTGGAAAGACGATTGCAAGTGTGTGTAAATAATAATGGACGGCATTTTGAACAATTACTGTAATAAACTTTATTTTGAATTAATTGGTTTTGCTACGGCAACAGTGCAATTTCTATGGGTAAGTTCAATTTCGATTTATTTTACTTCTTTAAATATGGAAACTAGTAGGTCGGAAAAGGGGACTCTTCCCCAATATTTAAATTTTAGAATTTGAAGTTAAAATTGGTGCCAATCGTTTTTGGTCATTACATACTATTCCCCATTTTAATATGTACGTGTATTTCAATAACACCCTGTATAGAGGATGTGAAGTGGTAAAGGAGATACCTCCGACGTACCATAAACACAAAATGTAAAAGTAGCCACATTTCCCGACGACACGGCCATACTTGCCATCGGTAAAACCATAGAAGAATCGATCAGAAAACTTCAACATGCAACTAATAAAATTTATGAGTGGACAAAAAGATGGCGCATTAAACTTAACGAAACTAAATAGTTGAGGTCATTAATAAAAGATCAATAGAATACCTACCAGTGATATTAAATAATACTAGAATACCATATTCTAATTCGGCGAAATACTTAGTAATAAACTTAGATATTAAAGTGGAAAGAGCATATAAAGAAAAAAAGTAGGAATTTTCTATTTTCCGAGTTTTTAAATCAGAAAAATCTATTTTCCCAAGTCTTTTGTTGGAATAATCAGTTTTTCTTATTTCTAAGTCAGGATAATAAATTTTTGGGAGTTCCAAATCGGAATAATTTATTATTTAGAGTTCTAAGTCTGATAAATCGATTTTTCCGTGTTCTAAGTCGAAATAATCATTTTCCCAGTTATAAATCTGAAAAATTAATTTTTTCCGAATTTTAAGTCAGAATTATCTATTTTTGCGAGTTTTTAAATCAGAAAAATCAATATTTTTAGAATTCATACATATTAGATTAGATTAGATTTAATTAGGACTATGGGCCATGTGGCCTCCCCCACCTCGACCTTTTCAGATCTATTGTGGATATCCTTTAATCATTGTTTAGAGTACCTTGTCTAATGCGGTCTTTTGTAGTAAACTCCATAGACTGGAAAGTAGTTCTCCGGTATAGCTAGTTGCCCTTGGTTTTTCTTCTCCAAGTGTAAGGAATCTCTGTCTTACTAGACCTTCGCAGTAGCACAATACGTGTTCTGCCGTTTCCTCTTCTTCTTGACAGAATCGGCACAAGGCCTCTTCTGTCAGACCGATATTGAACATATGTTTGTTAAGCCTACAATGCCCTGTTAATAGACCTACTAGTGTTCTAGTATTTTTCCTATTAAGGCTTAGTAGATGCTCGGTGAGTTTAGACGATGGTCCTTTTAAGAACTTTTTGGCCTGTCTCTGTCCTGGTGAGTTTTCCCACCACTCCTGAGATTTTTTAAACATCCACTGCTTTGTGCATGTTCTGATAGTTGTTTTTGTTACACCACAGAAGGGTTCTGGGCCAATAAGAGCATTTGATGCTCCTTCTCGGGCTAGTAAATCAGCCTCTTCATTGCCTTTGTGTCCCCTGTGGCCTGGTACCCACGCTAAGGTTAGTCTGTTTTGACTACCCAGCTCTGTTAGGGCTTCCAAACAGTCCCACACAAGCTTTGAGTGTACTTGCATGGAACTGAGTGCTTTTAACGTCGCTTGACTGTCTGAGTATATGACAATGGTTTTTCCATTTACCTTCTGTCTTAATACTTCTTTTGCGCAGTGATGTATTGCTGCTATTTCTGCCTGGAATACTGTCGCATGTTTACCTAAGCTCAGTGAGATTCCTGTCTTTGGCTTGGTACTATATATACCTACTCCTGAACCTTCATGGGTTTTGGAGCCGTCTGTATACCAGGTGAGATCTGCATGAATAGGAGGTCCTCCCGTCCACGCTTCCCTGTCTGGTATACTTACTTTATATTGCTTTTGAAAGCTATACTTTGGAAGCATTTCGTCTGAAGGCATTCCCATTATTTGGTCGTTCTCCAACTCTTTATATAGCTCGCTGTAGTCGCGTCCATGCAAACTGCTTATGGGCGATGAACCTCTGTGCAGTCTGTATGTGACAGACCTGGCTTCGCCTTGAATGAATATATGTAGTGGTGTTAGGTTTAGCATGACTTCTATAGCTGCTGTTGGAGTCGTTCTCATAGCTCCCGTGGTACTCAGGCATGCTTGCCTTTGAATACCATTGAGCTGTCGAATGGCTCCAGCTTGCCTAGTCTTTGGCCACCATACCACCGACCCGTAGGTTATCATCGGCCTTATGACATATACAAGTGTGTCTACTTAAGTTGGAACCATGTGGAAAACTTTTATTATTGATTTTAGGAAAAAAAGTTATTCTTGATAAAAAGTCCTGCATGATCCAAAACTTAAAATACAGTCATCAGATATTAAATTTTTCAAGCCGTATACGAGGTTTGTCAAAAAATATGAATTTTGCTCAAGAGTAAAGTACGTTTATTTTTTTACAAAATCGACTAATAAAAATGTTTTCCATATGGTTCCAACTTAAGTAGACACACTATATAAATACCAAGCTAATAAAAGCGTGTCAAAAAAGCTCGACTTTTATTGATCGGATACGAATTGTTAACCGCATTAGGTCAACCCAATGACAGGCACTAAACTCGTCAACGGTAGGTACATAATATTATTCCAAGGTTCGAGTGAATTTCAAGTACAAGTACGAGACTTTCCCGGCAAGGCCGATAATCCAGGTCGGTATGCAAATTCATCTGATGACCAGGAAAGTGAGTTAATCGAACATTATTCGCCACTTCCTATTACGCCACGGCCGACGTTGTAAAATAGCTATTTATAATGTAAACTGGGCATTTCCATTTCAAAGTGAGCTACAAATTTGCCTATCAACCAGAAGGAAAATTCCCCCAGGAAGTTTACACCGACGGGCACTTAGTAAATATACTATGATGGTTGCTCGATATCGATGGAAATTATAGCAACTTAATTATCAATTGCATCACAGACATCGATAAAGGAGATAGGAAATGTCATTTTCATCAGGCACGTAGAATTGAAGGCGGCCATCTTTACAAAAAAAGCGACCTACGCACTTGCGCATTGATTGCATATTGAAGTGTACAGGATAGGACTAACACATTTAAACATAATTCGAAAATATTAAGGATTTACTTACACAGTAGAACTAATAACCTTAAAAACTCGTAATAGAATTTTAATTTTCTTTTTTTGTGGATTTTAAGAGATTTCTAAAAATAAAAAACATCATAGTCTTTTTTTGAAACTTTATTTTAAATTAAATAAAAACAGAATATATTTAAAATACAATTTTATATGAAATTAATACAACAATCTAAGGCCGTCATACATTTTGTAGCAAATAAATCTGGAATCACGTGATTTAAACAAAACTTTCATATTAAAAACTGTAATTTTGTATGTAATTATTACATGTGATTGCTCAGATCTTGAAAGTATTTCATTTTATATAAAAACTACAAAACTAAGGAAATCAAAAATATTTGTAATATCGTTCCACAGTACTATGACATGCACTTGAGCATACATTAAGAATCACCAATCAAAATAAATAAGATAATTATGGGCATATTCCTATTAAAGAATAGAGTAAATTTAAAACTAGGTATTATAAGAAGCATGTAGTCAAATATTTTATTAAAAAAGGGAAATAAATCCAAACTTAAACGTTTTCCTTCAAAAAACAACTACTTCTTTGGCTAATTCCGCAGCAGACATTGAATTATATCCAAAGAAAACAACAAAGTTAAAAAATTATTTTTCAATATTCAAACTTTGTTCTTGCTTACCATAGATAACGTTATTCTTGGACCGGTTTTGTCCTTATTAGGACTCATCAGCAAGAAATATACATTCTTGATTTCGGTCACTAAAGGAATCTGAAAAGGCGGTAAATTCACCCGCTTACATAGACGGAGGTTGTGAGAAGCTTCGATTTTTTATCTTGTGTAATAAATACTACAGTAAATATATGTTAATATTATGTTATTAAACATAAAACATTTATATTACATTAGAAAATGACACTAATAAATTATAAATAAAAAAAGCTATTTAATAAAAGTTAATAAGGAACAAAAAATACAAATTTAATTTTTTAAATTTTCATTGATATTTGAACAATGTCTTTAATGTTTTTATTAATCTTGATATGTGATTTTCCTATAAGGGTAGATACTCTTTAGATAATTATAATTATTGATTTCTCGAAACAAGTTTTTATAAATCAAAAATATTTGTAATATCGTTCCACAGTACTATGACATGCACTTGAGCATACATTAAGAATCACCAATCAAAATAAATAAGATAATTATGGGCATATTCCTACTAAAGAATAGAGTAAATTTAAAACTAGGTATTATAAGAAGCATGTAGTCAAATATTTTATTAAAAAAGGGAAATAAATCCAAACTTAATCGTTTTCCTTCAAAAAACAACTACTTCTTTGGCTAATTCCGCAGCAGACATTGAATTATATCCAAAGAAAACAACAAAGTTAAAAAATTATTTTTCAATATTCAAACTTTGTTCTTGCTTACCATAGATAACGTTATTCTTGGACCGGTTTTGTCCTTATTAGGACTCATCAGCAAGAAATATACATTCTTGATTTCGGTCACTAAAGGAATCTGAAAAGGCGGTAAATTCACCCGCTTACATAGACGGAGGTTGTGAGAAGCTTCGATTTTTTATCTTGTGTAATAAATACTACAGTAAATATATGTTAATATTGTGTTATTAAACATAAAACATTTATATTACATTAGAAAATGACACTAATAAATTATAAATAAAAAAAGCTATTTAATAAAAGTTAATAAGGAACAAAAAATACAAATTTAATTTTTTAAATTTTCATTGATATTTGAACAATGTCTTTAATGTTTTTATTAATCTTGATATGTGATTTTCCTATAAGGGTAGATACTCTTTAGATAATTATAATTATTGATTTCTCGAAACAAGTTTTTATTTTAAACTAATTGAAAATTAACATTTTTTAGCAGGTAATTGATTATGTGATTAAAAATACTTTTTTTTTAAGATAATTCGACAGTTTTACACTAGTACTTACAGCCGAAACTGTTTTATATTACCCTATTTTGTCCTAAAAAATAATTTTCAATAATTTTTATTAGCTGTTGCGCTAGAAAGTGTATCTTGGCGAGCAGAATATTTTATCTTTTTTTTGCAATATAAACAATGTTTTCTGAAATATCTAACGACTTAATTACATTCTGTATAATACAATACAATAATTTAACTTTTTCATCCTGGCTCCAGGAAAAAGGTATGGAACACAATGCCATTGAATAGAGAGAAATAAAATAATACGAATGAGTGTGGACCGCAACAGCCCATGCTTGCCATCGAAAGGGTATGGTAAAATCAATTACTATCTTTATCACTCTCACATCCAAATATAATGAAGCGTCTCATCTTTATTACGCCTGATGCGTCGGCTTAAGATACCGTACATTTTTTGACTATATTTAAATAAATAAATAATGTTTATTGAGCAACTATAAATACATTAGTGTCTCAAAATGAATGAATTCGGCTGAGCCGTTTTTTAATTGATCCTCATTATAACAGAAAAAATGTTCACAAAATAATTATTTTAAATTAAATCATTGTCTTGAAATAAGAACTTGCCTAATAGTTTTAACAAAATGATTAAAATTCAAATTATTAAGTCCTGAATTCAACAATAATGGTGCTACGTATCTAAAACAACCTTGGAATTTTGAAGTTCTATGCATTGGGGTTGTAAAAGTGTTCACTCTTAAATTTACATTGTGTAAAGTTGATCTTTTTAGTAAGATATCGTGGAATTTTAAACATTAAAAAAAGATATTTTACGCTTTCCTAAATTTTATATTTATTTAACCTGCGAATGTACGGAGAAACATGATTTCTATAAGGAATATTACAAGTACATCTTATACAAGAATTTTGAATCTTCTGAAGTTTCTCTCAGTTATATTTAGTAAGAGTAGTAATAAACTATAAGCACTGTTGTTGTACTTTTTAGTGTCATTTGTAAAATGTTGATGGGGTCCTAAAGAATACAATAGCCATTAAGATTCTTAATGTCATGGTACAGAAGTAATCGTAGTCTATATGAATGGAAATTTTTTACAGATAAAGGATTATTGTTCCATCCATACCTAGCCCTAGAAATAAAATGTAATTGCATCATACAATTAAACTAATACTATTCCATATACTGCAGAAAAATATCTCTAAGTGATCTGTACTAAGTTTATATATTAACAGTTTACATATTTGTCATATAAACCTATTACAAACTTTATAAAACAAAGTCTAGAACACCACTATTCTTCTTCGGTCACTGAATAACATAACTGCTGTCAAAGGTTTTAAGTTTCTTTATACATTCTGTTGCAGCTTATATTTCAGACATCCATATAGTCTCCGTTTTTTGAGACAAAGGCATTTTCCATTGAAATCTAAAAAGATTTCGAGAATTTAGTAAATAGAACAGTTTCTCAAATTTCCTTATACAATTAATAGTAATGTTACTTAGTATTTGTAATTTCTAAATTCGTGTAAGTTTACAAACCTTCATGTCTTTCTCCAATCCATATGGTGCACTCTTAATTTGCTACCCAAACGTAAACCTTCTGTTTGTTAAATATAATGCAACAATTTTATATAATTAAAATCAATAATTTCGCCATTAGTTTCGACAATTTTAGTAAGGTTATCCCAGTTATTTCCAAGCCAACTTAAGTATGTGACATGCATCTAAATTTATAAAAAATGTACTTTTATCTATGGTGAATGCAAGAAATATGGAGTCGCAGTGTCAATATCAAAGTTGTATAGGTTTACACCTAATGTTATCCATCAAATGATAATTAAGTGATGATAACTTCATATTCATGCAATTTTAGAAGAGCCTATAACGCCACATTTCTTCTTTCATTACCATCTAAACCGTTAATAAAAAATAACCAACTGGCAACTTCTATAATTCCTCGTTAGATTCTGAATTAATAATATTCGTTCAAGCTGAAGGTTGTAAATTTCTAAAAATAATAGGGATAATTAACAATTTTTTATCACTTTCTTAAAAAGTATAAAAAGAAACAAATTGATAATTTTATGTATATATTTACCTCATAACACTAATGTTATAAAAATCTTCAATTTTAGGCATATTTATGGAAGGTATTGCATTATTTTTTTATTGTATCTATTCGTTTTGAAACGATTAAATCATCTTTATGACAATGGGAGGAACAAATAGCGTTATTTGCACTTATATTTTCCAATGATTTCTTCCAATAGCTATTAGCCAAGCAGCATACGCCTTTTCCTCAATCTAAAAAAATTATAGTAATATCAACGTTAGATACCTACATACAGTTTGTTATTGTACTATGATATTTCATTTTCTAGAAAATGAAACTATGGTGAAGAATACGGTTCTGGTAGAAATGATGTCTTACTTGTGGAATGTAATGTTTTCTGAATCCTCGTTGTTTAAACAACCAAAAACAAAGCAAGTCTTTCCCATTTTATTAATTGTCTATAGTAAAAACTTCTAAAATTCTTTTAAATTCACTAAAATAGCGAATTTCGAAAGAAACCAAGAATAGTTGACATAAATGACACTTCTGTCAAAACACAACAACTGCGCATGTGCGTTGTACGCTTAAATTGCCAACATGGCGGCCTACATGGTGTGATTATTTTGAAACACCGGGGAAAACGGCCTTTTCCTATCTCCTCTATCCAAATCTGTGAATTGCATAATTCACGAATTTAATAATAATAATAGAGGCTAATGGCGATAGTAGTCGACGCCGATGACACCAAATAAAAAAATAATAATAATAATAAATTTATTTTAGTAATCATCACAAACAGGCCCGACAAGAAAGGGGTAGGGGGACAAATTCTCGGGTTCAAGGGGGGCTTGGCAGCTTTAGAGGTTTACCAAAAAAGGAGGAGGGCCTGGTTTACGAAAGGTACAAGGTGAGGACCTTTTTTTTAGAAATGTAACATAGACAGAACTTGACGTTTTATAAAAAATCCCCAGACCCCCTATTGCTTTCGGCGGTCCTGATCACAAAACAATATAAAATTTAGAACATACGCATTATCAAAACAATATAACATTATAGGTTAATTTCAACAGCACTATTTTGATGTGTCTCTGACTCAGGCATGGATGCATTTGTAAACTAACCACTGCGCTTGCCAATCCGTTTATTTGTCCGTTGTTTGCTGCAAATATTCGCTGCACATTTATTGCAAGCTTAAAAAGAAACACTAAGCTTTACAAAAAACCGTAAGCAATTAAAAGAATCAATGATCTTTTAATATCTTTTAAAATAAAATAATTCAGAAAGTGCCTACTGAGCCAACTGAAATATTCTTTGAAATTGCAAACTAAATTCAAAAATAAAATTAATTATTTACATTACTAAATGCAAAATATGCCTGAAAATAAAACAAATGTATCTACGAATAAACTTTTTAATGAATTAATAAAAAGCAGAACTGACCTCTTAAATGAAGTTAGCGAAAGCAAAGCTGATCTAATTAGCGTAATAGAAGCTTCAGAAGCAAGATTACTTCTTGAATTGGAAGAATTAATTAACAGAGTGCTACAACTAGAGAAGAAAATTTTTTAGAAGAAGAAATTAAAATCAAACAACGTTAGGATAAAAAGAATAACATTTTAATTTTTGACCTAAACACTTCTCCATGAACGTGACAGTCGAAAATGTATGTGAAGATGTAAACACTCTTCTAGATATTTCACTCCAACCAAGGGACATTAAGTGCACATATAAATTGGGAAAGGCCGCAAATAAGCCAAACTTGTTACAGTAGGTACATAACCAATTTATCTAAAAAATATTATGAATTAGTTTTTAAGAAGGTCAATTATAATATTAAAAACATCTTTTGGCCTTGGACCAAGCATTTTATTTAAATATACAGGGTGAGGCACCGAAAACGAAACAGATCGCATATTTTGAAGACACATTTTTGTTTTTTCAAAGGGGACATCTTTCGATCATATCCTCAACTATCCTACATCCCTCCCCACCTCTCTGTCACTATTACCAATGAAATTGAAATAGGGAAAGTGCTAAGATACTTTTATAAGGAATTTGACTGTGTGACATGTGACAGTTTAAATAAGCGTATTATCATGTGAAAGCCAAATTTAAAAATTTAATGCATAATTACCTTTGGAATAAAATTGAACTTACTACGCCTATGTTTTCGTAAAATTAAAATAAAGGTTTTTATTTCCATAAAGGGGGTCGATTCTCGACTTTTATTCCCATGGGAAAATAAAATTTTCCCATGGGAATTCAGTTTTCGTATTCTCGGCATAAGCGATGGAATATTTTCCAATGAGAAGTATGGGAAAATATTCCCCTGCTTGAGTGCATTGGAAATTGTGTTTTCCAATGGGAATTGTACTAGAGTTTGCGCATTAAAGTCGAAAATTTGACGAAAGACAACGCGAAAGACTAAGACATAACCAAAGATTATTGGATATCTTGGATTTTTGGTGAAATTGTAGTTAAAACATTTTTTTTTGTGTATTTATAAATTGATATTATTTTATTTATGTGGGTATATTATTTTTACCTCTCTTTCACTAAGAAACTGATTTTCATAAATTAGTTAGAAATTGTGGGAGCTGCTAAGGGACTGGCAAATAGGTAACACAAATTGAGAAATTTGTAGTAAATTTAATAAGACCTTTTCGAAAATTTTATTATTTCCGTTAACGAAAGAATTTCTTATATATATAGTTTCTCGAAACTTTCGTTGCTCTTCTATACAAAAGCTACTTTTTCTTTTTTCAATATGTGAAAAGAAAAACTAAAAATAACTCGATAAGTTTTAATTATACATAATCGAATATTTTCACTTGTCCTCGGTCAAGCTAGCGATTGCTCGGCACGGCATCTGCTCCAGCGCAGAGGCTCGGCAGGTAATCGGTTACCCAAAAACCACAACAAATACAAATAATACCAACAGTAAATTTTAAAATATCTTTAATGTTATTGGTTATTTCGAAATATTCGTGAACTTAATATCAGACATACGTGAAACTATTATTTCCATGGGAATGTCTATTCCGACAAGTTCGAGAATTGCATAACCTATTACCATGGGAATATAAGTAGTGGAATCTTTTCCCATGGGAAAATTTTCCAATGAACTCGAGAATCGAGCCCCAGGTCTGTTTTTTAGTTTAGCGTCATTGACACTTCGAGTCTATTAGCGAGTAAAACATAAAAATGGCTTATTCTATTCAGGAGAGAGTAGAAATTGTTGAATGTTATCTAAAAAATAACAAATGTGCTAACACTGCCTGTACAAGTTTCAATGAGCAACACCCAAACAAACAGGTTAAACGTAAGTACGTTTTGGAACTTATTTCAAAATTTCGACAAACAGGATCTGATCAAAATATAAAACGGCAGATTCAAAATCCAGTAAGAAACGAAGCCGTAGAGGTAGCCGTTTTAGGACAAGTTGTTGCAGATCCAACTTTTAGTACAAGAAAGCTTGCAGAATTATCTGGAGCAAGTGACCGTACCGTCAGGAGAATTTTGAAAGCCAACAAATTCCATCCCTATAAAATTCATTTAGTTCAGGAACTTAATGAAGACGATTTTGATCGCCGCTTGCAATTTTGTGAAATCATGAGCGAGCATGCTATACAAGGTCCACATTTTCTTTATAACATTTGTTTTTTAGATGAATGCAGTTTTTATGTTAACGGGACTGTGAATCGACATAATTGTCGATACTGGTCAGATTCCAATCCAAGTGTATTTCATGAAACGCATACTCAAGACCCAGAAAAGTTAAACGTTTGAGCTGGAATATTTCGTATTGTTGGTCCATTATTTTTACCAGGTACTTTAACTGGGGATATGTATTTGGAATTACTCGAAAACACCGTTGATCCACTGTTAACAGACAATAGAAAACGATAACCGATACCTTGAAGGTCACCTAATATTTCAACAGGACGAAGCTCCTCCACATTTTGCTGCAGCGGTTCGTCAGTACTTAAATAAAAAACTTTCCTAGACATTGTATTGGACAAAGAGGATTTATTGAATGGCCCCCACGATCTCCTGATCTGTCCCCCTTAGATTACTTTTTATGGGGATATCTGAAAAGTAAAATATATGCCACTCAGCCAGGTTCCTTAGAAGAGTTACGTGAATGTATTATTACCGAATGTCGTCAAATAACTCCAGAAATGTTCCAAAACGTCAGACAAAGATTTGAGAATAATTTATATTCTTGTATGGAAGTTAATGGACAACACTGTGAGCATTTACTTTGAAGTAATTTAGTTTTTAATTATGGGAGTTATCAATTTAATTTTTATGTTCACTTTTCTATTATTTTTTTATTTTTATCATGAATTGTCTATTAAATGAGTTTTACTTTCAAATGAAGTATCATTATTTAAAATACGGAAACTTTTCCCGCAAGATTGCGCCAAAATCAAAGTTATGTAATAAACTGTCACACAGTCAAATTCCTTATAAAATTACCTTTTCAATGATGTGTCACACTTAGTACTTTCCCTATTTCAATTTCATTGGTAACAGTGACAGAGGGGTGAAGAGGGATGTGGGATAGTTGAGTATGATCGAAAGATGTCTCCTTTGAAATAAAAATCGACCTCTTTTTGCATTTTCTCCAAAAAAAATGTGTCAAGATATGCGATCTGTTTCATTTTCGGTGCCTCACCCTGTATATATGTTATACATACCCATGGAATTAAAAATAAAATATATTCAAAAGGAAAAACTTGTATTTCGTGCAAAACTTTTTTATTAATCAATGCAAATTTCGGCTTATTTGCCATCATCAGTGCTCATCTACAAAAATTGTGGATGTAAACTTACAATTTAAAAAGATTTTAAAAAATATATTATAAAATCTGAATTAGACTTTTAAGTCAAAAGTTAAAATAGTATATATACAATTGTTTGAACAAATTAAAAATTACAAGAAACAAACAGTGACAAAAAACTGGTATTGGGAATAGTGAGTGTGTGATAAGCCCTTACAAATCAAATCTGATCTCCAGAAGCAAGTTAGCTTGTGTGGAATTAAGGAATCATGCCACCCTCACTATTCACAAAATTGAAAAAAGGTTAACAAATTAGTTAAAATTTAAAGAAATTTACAATTAGAGGGTGACTGTGGAAGATATATTGAAATTTGAATCTAGAATACAATATTTGATATGAAGAAAGTAAAACGCAGAAGGCCAAAGTAAAAAAACTGAAGGTTTTTTTATATATTTTATATACATTATAATTATGAAAAAGTCTACCTACTGTCCACAACGTATCCAACAAGTTCCTGGTCATCCTCACTCCCAAAATTATATATTTCGGGATATTTACAATTTGCTAAATCATAATTTTATTAATATTAATATTTTCAAATTTAAATTTCTCTCTTCATTTTGGTTCAAGTTGTTTAACCGTTTCCACATGACAGTGGTGACAAGCGACACTTGAAGACTTTGACTTGTCAAATGTCAACAGAAGGAGGTGCGTTCACCTCAGTGTGGAACATGTTTCTCCGAGTGTGATTCGAGTGATTGGAGGTTAACGGAGATCAAAATTTGTTATTGAATTTAAAGATTTAATTTATTGTTAGTTAAATTTAAATAAATGTTTAATATAAATGATATTATTATTCTGATGTCAAGACAAAACAAAAATGTCACACAAAATAAAATATATGCCTATACCAGCATTCTGAAGCTCTCCATAGTTTTCAAATTTTAATATAAGCCAAATAGTAGGTTTTTCTACATTATTTGGTTCTCCTCAGTCCCATCATTAAATTATTATAATGTATTTTAAATTTCTTATAAACTATCGTCTCAGAAATAAAAATCAATTTAAAAACTTCAGGAAAAATCAAGTTTTATGAGAAAATGCAGCCAGATGTTTATGAAAGAAATCTAAATAAAAATAAGAAATAAAGGGAGGGGGGTTGAAATAATTAAAAAAATCCTTACTCAAAAACAAAAAAAATGATATCAACTTTGAAATTTTGAATAAAAATTAAGCTCTATGTGGGAACGAAGCCTATTGATTTTGAAAAAAATAAAATAAAAATATATGGGGGAGTTAAGAGTGTTAAAATATTTAAAAAATCTTAACCCAAAAACTAAAAATGGTATCAGCTTAAAAGTTTTTAAAAAATCTGAATCAGTTGAAATTAAAAAAAAGGTGGTATATCAAAAACGAAAAGCATTATCAACTAGAAATTTTTAGCAAAAATCAAATTTTAAATGGAGACAAAGTTTATTCATTCAAAAAAAAATATGTACAAAATGGGGGTTTTCATTGCAATTTGTATAAAAAGTTGTAAAGGTCCCAAAAAATAAATTCAGTTGATAAAAAATTGTACCAGGTACCTACAAATATAAACTGATTAACTAGTAACAAGTATGTAGTATTTAACAGGATTTTAAATCAAATTACATTGTGAATTTTGTTATAATTAACCCTTTTTAACATTTCATCTAAGAATCTCGCTAAATTGTTGTGTTTAGAAATAGGCAATATTTAACTCAAACGAACGTATAATTAGAGTACTTTTTAGTAGTGATATGAAATTCCATGGTGTTACATTTAAAAAAATTCAGAAAATCATATATCTGGGTTTTGACTCACCCTGTACACGTCTGTTGCGCTAGAAAAAATTAGTATATTTTTATAAAAAAATTTGATGTTCGATTGTTTTTTTTTTTTTTTGAAATATACAGAGGGTTGAACCTAGTACGATTTTCATATAAAATTGGTTTAAACTTCCAAAATACCCAGTATAACCTCATACATGTTGGTATTTTCTTAAATGACAAAGTCAGGGGAATTCAAATTTACAATTAAATACAGGGTGATCCATTAAAAAAAAAAACATAGGTTTTATTAATTCTGATGTTATGGATCACTCTGTATAATCGAAAATAATTTTGAAATGTGCAGATTATTATTATCTACTTTTATAAATAACATTGTTTGATATTTTCTATAATATAGGATATATCGAACTTCCACACACTATTGGGACACCCTGTATATTTCTTTATTTATTTTACTATTGAGCTATTAAATATCCTATACAGGGTGTTATTGAAATACACGTACATATTAAAACTGGGTATTGCGCAGATCCCCACTGAATGTAGAAAAATATTATTTTTTAAAAATACCCCTTATTAAGGGAGTTTAAAATTAATTCTAAAACAAACGTACTTCACTGATATGTTGAGGACGACCTATATAAATTAGGTTTATTTACCTATTTTAAACATCAACAGTAATTAATATGCAAGTTTTTGTCAGATGATAAGAAAACTAGTCTTGTAAGAAATAACCATGTTGCCAAGATTTTCGAATTAATTTCTATTTCCGAAGACTGGTTTTTACTACCCTCGTTATCAAAAAACTAGAATATTTGATAAATGATTGTTTTTAAACTATACATTTTTGAAACTATAGATTATTAAAATTTTAGTTGATTTACGAATCTGGCTAACACGAGCGCGTCATTTCCAAGTTGGTAAAAAGTGTTGTTACGATTACTTTCAAATATTTTTTTACGATGCCACTATTTACGAATATTGAACTAACCGATATAGTGCTGGTTTATGGGGCAGCTGGAGAAAATTCTCGGCAAGCACAAATCCTGTATCGCAAACGGTTTCCAAATCGGAGAATTCCGGACTGTCGTACGTTTATTTCAACTGTTCAGCATCTAAGAGACCATGGAAAATTTGAGAGTGTCAATGCAGATCGAGGGAGAACAAGAACACAAAGAACATTGGCGGCCGAAGAAGAAATATTGGAAGCTGTTGAAAACCGGCCTCAATTAAGTTGTAGAAGACTAGGTCTTGAAATTGGAGTGTCCTCATTTGTTGTGTGGCGGACACTTAAAGAACAAGGTTTACATCCTTATCACATCCAAAAAGTCCAGGTGATGAAGAAAAGAGAGTGGAGTTTTGTGAATGGATGATTCAAAAATGTGTTGATATTCCTGATTTTCTAAAAATATTATTGTATACTGACGAGGCTTCATTCACTCGTGATGGCGTGTTCAATATGCACAATACGCATATTTGGAGTGATGAAAATCCTCACGCCATTAGGGAAACTGGGCATCAAAGAAAATTTTCAATAAATGTGTGGGCTGGCATAATAGATCAGTATTTAATCGGGCCTTATGTTCTCCCGAACAGATTAAATGGGCCAGGATATCTCCACTTTTTAGAAGATATTTTGCCAGTACTCCTAGAAGAGATACCGTTACAATTAAGGCAACGGATGTGGTACCTACTAGATGGCGCTCCTCCTCACTTTGATTTAAACGTACGGCAGTTTTTGAACATTAGATTTCCTCAAAAGTGGATAGGCAGAAATGGACCTACTAAGTGGCATCCGAGATCTCCGGACTTAAATCCATGCGATTTCTTTTTGTGGGGTCACATGAAACAACTGGTTTATAATAAACCTATTAATAGTGTTGAACAATTAACCAATAAAGTTAATGCGGTAGCCGAGGAACTACGACAAAATCCAAGACTAATTTCTAATGTTCAAAGTTCTTTGGAAAGACGATTGCAAGTGTGTGTAAATAATAATGGACGGCATTTTGAACAATTACTGTAATAAACTTTATTTTGAATTAATTGGTTTTGCTACGGCAACAGTACAATTTCTATGGGTAAGTTCAATTTCGATTTATTTTACTTCTTTAAATATGGAAACTAGTAGGTCGGAAAAGGGGACTCTTCCCCAATATTTAAATTTTAGAATTTGAAGTTAAAATTGGTGCCAATCGTTTTTGGTCATTACATACTATTCCCCATTTTAATATGTACGTGTATTTCAATAACACCCTGTATACAGGGTGTTAAAAAAAAAGTGTCACAAAATAAAACGGGGGGTAGTATGGGCCAAAATATGCAGAAAAGTCTTAATAAACATATGTCTGCAAATGAATGGTTTCAGAGATACGGAGTGTTTTGTATCATTTTTTGATTATCTTTTTTCATTCTCAAAAACTTGCTTTTCTTATCGGAGTCTACCGATGTTTTTTCATAGATACTATTTGCAGTTATTATTTTGTTGTGGGTGAATAATTTTATAAATTTTCGTTATGCCTGTTTACACTAATATTGAATTAGCTGACATGCATTTTATATACGGTCGTGCAAATGGCAATGCGAGGGAAGCGCTACGTCAGTATTTGAACATCTCATTTAACTCTATGTTGTTATTGATTGTTTATAAATATCATTGTTTTTTTATAATAATAAAAAATTGTTATAAACACAAAATGGTCCGTATCTCCGAAACCGTTAATTTGCGGACATATATTTATTAAGACTGTTCTGCTTATTTTGGGTCATACTATTCACCATTTCATTTTGTGACACTTTTTTTTTAACACCCTGTATAATAAAATATATCCTATTTCCAGTGCATTTTTCATTTTCTATCTTTTGATTTTTAAGTTTTTCCGTCCCTCCTTTTTAAATTCCTATCTTTTCTTTGACCTGAGTCCTTACTTTTTTTCTCCAAATCTCCTATTTTTAATTATCTTTTCAAATTCCGGCCTATGTTTAATTTTTGTTTTCCTCTTTTGTTTATCATTAAATTTACTTTTTATATCTTTATATTTATCATTACTTTTTACATTTCGTTTCCTATCTTATTTTATCTTCTTAATTATTTTTTTTTTTTAATAATTCTTCTTCATTTAGTGTTCATTTACTTTCCTCATGTCTTGTTTAACTATGTCAACGACATTTAAAAACTTTCTAAAATACACAAACGTTCTACCATTTTTATTTCAAACATTCTGATCTGAACTAAGATGGAACGGACCAATAAAACATTAATGAGTGTAAACATACAGATGAGACTTGCGCTGCCTCCATGCAACATTGATAAAGCTGCACTCAAATAGCAGGATCGAATTATTCACTTTCCGACTCGACTTGATTTCCTCGGGAGAAGTGGTCCTTGTAAGGCGAAGAGGAAACGAAAATAAATAATATAACAACTGAATGAGAGTTTGGGCTGAAACTCCTTTTCTCGGAGGTCATAAAATATTACTGACCAAATGATATTGCGTGATTCAGGAAGTCGGGTTTTTTATAGACGCCTTCCTTGAAGTCTGTTCTGAAGATATGCTATTAACATTTTTCATATAAAAGAAAATTAATTTGACTTTTAAGATTAACAGTAATCTATAAAAAATGTTTGGGTATGGGGGACATTATCTGGATCAATTATAAGTGGATTGTAGATTTTTAGTGCTTCGCTGGTAGGTTCTGAAAATGGCGCGCAAAAGAAAACGTTTTAACACTTTTATTTACAATACACCAAAACTTATATACACAATTTATAAAGAGGGGAGGAAGTTATGGCCAAAAGCCAGATTTTCATAAGATGTCAGAAAGGCAGAGCTTGATAAAGAAAATAATTTCAAAAATGATACAATAAAAAATACAATCTATTATGGCTCCTATTGCTAAACAGTGAGCAATAATGCTGGTAACACTACTGCTTGGTTTAATCCAATGAGATTGAATACTATAGAGATGACATGCCAAAAAAAAACGACATCCCTTCCCCCTCTCTTAGTGGTCATGTCATAGTTGTCAAAGAGCTGTCAGAACTTTGTTCAAATTTAAATATTTCGACGTTATTTCTATCTTAATAATTGTTTTTTTTTTTTTGATTAATTTGTATAAAAATCATGACTAAGTGTGCCAAAATTAATTGTAAAAACTTTTGTTGGGAACTTATAAGAAACTTCAAAATTAAAATGAAAAATATTCGGATTCTAAGCATAGTCTTATTTTTAATCAGACTCTTCAGTTGTTCTGTATCCCTTTCTCAATGAGACACCTTGTATATAAACTTCCCACTTGAACAATTTTATATTTTTCAAGTATGTACAATACAGGTGTATCAGAAATTAAAGCAGAAAGACAACTTATAACAAAGGTTTAAATTTAGTAATGTCAAGTCATCCTTGCACCCTAAAAAAGTACCAATGAAGAAATTATTCCTCCAATGCAACCAAACAGTTATTTTTAGGATAAGATTTTGTATCAAATGTTATCCACAGCCACAGGGTTTCTTTTTAAATGGCATGACATTGAAAATTTTGGTCAAAACAATTTTCATCATGCACTTTTCTTGGAAATTCACAATGCTTTATTAGGATTAAAAACACCAGTTTCTAGAAACTTTTTCAATTTAACACTAACATTACTGATCAGAAAAAGTGGTTAAAGTTTTCTTTTTGTAATCATAAATCGCAACTGAATGCCTATTTTTAAAATAAATTATCTCTATAATTCCATTTGTATAGTTGTATGCTGTGCATCTGTAAGATTGTTGTTTATTATACATAGGTACCAATTATAGAAATCTTTAGTAAGTACTTGCTTGCAATTTTAGTAATATATGTACCTACCCTATATAATTAATTATTTCAAACATAAATAAAACCTACAACTATTATCTGAGTCTTTTTAGTTCCGATTGGTTTTGACAGAGTAGTTTTGATCATGGTTTTCTTCCATCTACTTTTAACCATAAAGTCATACCTAGCTTAATTTTTGGTCTTTTTAAACTTTTGACTGTAGCGGGTCATATTTTTAATGTATGTCATCTGCAGCAGAAAGACCTACATGTTTGACATTTAAAAGTAATTAATTGTCCTTTCTACAAACTCGGCTGTATTTTTACTGAAATATATTTATTCACAATTCACGTAGTGGTTTGGTTTTTGGTTTGGTAATTTGATATCATAATTCTACTTATTGTCAGATTTTGACATTGGCAGCTTTGATCATGACAAGAGAGTCCTTGAACGAAAAATCGTAGTTCGGGTTTTAGTTTTAAAGCACAAATAGATTAACAAAGCTGATGCACAGTGTTATTCGAACGTTGATTTTTGATCACACAGGTCCTATATCGGACGTTTTCGGCGAAGACAGAACAATATAATAATATTAATCCCTTTTATGGTCTTCGCATTGGCTTGGTCGGAAAACGGTTAATAAATAATAGTAAATAGTGTAGAAGTCATAATTGCGCAATGTCATCAAATTAATTTCGAATCGATCATGTTGAAACAAATCTTAGGTAAGTAAGTCATTTAAAAGTTGTAATTCTGCATACGGACTTTAATTATATTTGAATACAACCCTGCTTAGTCAACCATTTAAGCCACGCCCAGTGGGGTCATTTTTAATAAAACGTATCATATGCAAAACAATTGCCTCGTGGCATCTCCATTAGTATTATACCTCCATGGAGTAAATAAGGCGATTTGGCATACACTTCAAGTGGTTCTGAAAAATCAACAGTAATTGAGCTTTTAAAATTTACCGCAGTGGCGTTGGTGTTCCTCGCGATCTATGAAATACATGAATTCATATGGGCATTTTATATAATTTTTTGAAAATAGTAAAAGTAATTGTGTATTGCTAAATAATGCACAGAATAGGTTGTTGTGTTTAATTTGAATAAGTCTTATTTATTTAAATTGCCATTTGTTATTTTAATCTTTTCTAAAAAAGTTTTCCTGTAGATCTATCGCAAAATGCATGGCATTGTGAAGCAATTATTCCGGAATTAGCTTCTGTCTACTAATTAATGCTACAAGGTCTAATGTGATGCTGTTTGGATTAAGTCGTAATCGTGAAATAATTAATTGAACGTTTGGTATTGAAATTAATAATGATAGAATAACCATAGTAAATGAAGCTAAAAGCTTAGTAGTTATAATTGATTCCAAATCAAGATTTGAAAAACACATAACTAAATTGATTTAGCAAACTTGCAGCTCATTAAAACTGATACATATATCAACCGTAAATATTAATAATCTTCCTTTGTTAATCACATGTATTATAAAATTGTAATTTTGTTGACATTCTATAAGACTCAAATTCAATAGTAAACTTAAAAAAAAACAGCTGCTTAAGATTCATATATGGTATAAGAAAACAACAATCTTTAAAAAAATCGATTGGTTAAATATAGAAAACAGACGAATCCATCATTCAACTATGCTATACCATAAAATTGTTTTGTTTAAAATTACATTTTATCTCTCAATGCCATGTTGTGTAATTTTGTATCAAAGTTTCGAACCAGCATTTTCTGAAATAAATAAATGAATAAAAGGCGTTGTTGTTGTTGTTGTTGTATTGTGACAATCAGCACATTTCGCCATTTTGAAGATAAAAATTTGTACTACCAACCCACGATATTTAAAAAGAAAACTTTCTAAGATTCATATATAGCATGATTTTTACAGAAAGTGTATAATAAAAAAAGGTTTTAATGAATTTGACAAATATTTTGTTAACAAATTAGAAGATAAATACAAAACTATTACTTGTTGGTCTATAGCATCGACAATTTTGAAGAAAAATGCTAGAACACTAAAATTCTTTTTCCTATGACTACATACGAAAATGATAGTTTGCACACTTATTTGTTCTTAAGAAAGTAGCTTATATTACACGCGTACTGAAATATATATCACACACGTATTGAAAAACAGCAAAAGACACATGTATTGAAAAGTAAAAAAATATCGTCCTATGACCTGTGACATGTATGTCAAAGTTATCATTATAATTGTCATTACAAATTTTTATATAATATCAAATGAGCAATAAAGTTTTTTTATATATGTTTTTAAAATTATAAAATAATAATGAAACATGTTTACTCACTATTATTGGGTGTTGGCCACTTGGTCGCCGCGGTTAGTTTTGTCAGCGGGGTTCCGTAATCTCATCGACCACTTGGTCTCCAGTTTTAAAATCAGGTAGGCCTCTTGGTCGCCGTAGTTATCAATCATTAAAGGTATCTATTTCGATTTATTGAAAATAATATTTTTAAGAAAAAAATAGTTTAACTGATTTTTATTATTTTCCACGTGAATAGAAATTTTTAACTGATATGATATGGTACAGAATGTGGGTCAGGAAAAGAATAAAACCAAATTAAAAAAACACTTATAATTAATAGAAAACAATATAAAATTATACATAATAAAAAAAAGTAGGTACAAAATACACAAAATACCAAATAAAAATTATTTAAGAAACCCAAATTGCAATTAGTTTTTGTAATGATAAGAAACTACTTTGATAAATTGAGTTCGTGAAAGGATCTTATTTTTATATTGTTCTATTACGTTCGTTAAATACGCATGCCGTTTTTTGTAATTAGCGTTTTTAATATTGTTAGGTATATGTGTACTGTTTAATTTCACATAAGTATTTAACTGAATATCGAGAATTACATTAACAAATTTGAATATATCGGGATGCGCCGAATAAAAAGCAGAATTAAAATGTTTGTGGAAAGACTCACAAGCATTTGTTGTGCGTTCTGTGGAACTTGTGCACGATGCCCACATTGTAGGCGGGAAGTCAGACGTATCGCTAGTATACGTATTAATCATATAAAGAGTATATGAAGTTAATCTCTCGTCAAATGGCATTATTGGAATTAAATCTTTACAAAAACACTCTGCCACTTCAGTACTTTCCAAAAATAAAATGCCGAAAGTGTAATGAAGCCATTTGCCGATTTCAGAATTTTCATTTTTATATTCGGAAATCAAACCCAGATTTTGTATCTTACGTAACCACGATTGGGTTAAATGAAATCTACATCCAATAATTAAGATATCAGGCCAAATCTGTATAATACCAGTGTGTATGGCTTTCTCAAAATCGCAAATAACTTTACACAGCTTCCAATCTAAATTTAAATTATTATAACAGTAATCTTTTAATAATTTAAATGCAGTTGCATAGGTACTTGCTCTTTTATCTGGTAAAACAAAAAATGCCAATGGTATGTAGTGTCCGTTATCAACAGCATGTATAGTGAAAAATTGTAAAAAAAATTTAGGGCAATAATTAAATGTGCCGTCGCAATAAATACTATCACGAGAACACAAGTATTTTAAATTTGAATCACATGAAAATAAAATAATTTGTGAATCTTCATTGTTAAATAATAAAAATTGTTCACCCTTATTTGTAACACATTGTATTGCTTTCAGTACACTATGAACATCACTGATACACTTTGGCAAAGGTGGCAATATACTTCTTCTTGCCCTGTATATGCTTCGTCTGATGAGGTCAACATCCGTAGTGGATACATTAAAAGTATTTCCTTCCCCTCGGATTCCGTTATTAATTAACTTACTGGGTTTAACGCAAATATCTTCTGTTGCCTTTCTTTTCAATCCGTTTTGAAGTTTTTTTACATCTAAATGGTCCGATGGTGGATGATTGTGTTCACTCTTAGATTTCAATAAGACAGTTTCCGAATCGTCCACTCCAATAGTCGCTTTACACCCACGACGAGTACACTTATATGATACACCTAACTTTGTTTCCTTGTCTTTTCCAAATGTATATTTTTTTACAATTAACAACTTTTTTCCTTTTACACTTAACATCGACTCCATTGCAACACAAACTCAAAACTTCTTTTATGGAATAATGAATAAGATGAGAATCACTTTTAAAATAAAAAAATTAATCTTTTCAGTAAGAATGCAGACAATTAACTGATGAAAAATATTTTTATTTTAGTTCTCGACAGGTCACAAACCGATATTATAATTAGAGTAATTAAATAACCCCATAATTTTCTTGGAACCCTTAATCCAGGTTTGGAGACCAAGTGGCCTATACCTTTCGAATAGCGAAAGGATTAAATTTGGGTAAAACTGACCGCGGCGACCAAGAGGTATATTCCCCTATTATTTATCGAATATTGAAACAAAATTTTCTATAAAGGTACTTCTGGAAAGAAAATAATTTTCTTCTTTTTTCTATAGTGTTATTTTTAGTTTCAAATACGACAATGTGAATTTTTGAGGTTATGTTTATGTTAATGTTTACAATACACCTTTCTGTAGGTGTCTATTAGCTTGAAAATATTTAAAGTTTATTGTGATTTGTGTTCAAATACATACTAGTGTCTACAAGATAATTCAAACTTTAAAATTAAGTGTTATAAAGATTATAGTCTAATCAACAAGTTCAAAAGCGTGTTTTTGGGACGTACTATTACGAAAATTATGTTCAATAGCTCATTCGATTCGGAATAATGTCTAGATCAATGTGTGAAGAAAAATTTTGCAGTGCATAAAAAATTGCAAAAGTTATAAACAATTAAACACCTCAAAAACATGGTGTTTGGTTTTTCGCCTATAGTTTGTAAACTATAAATATTTTTGAATTTTTCAAAAAAGATCCTTAAAGAGGAGGAAATTTGCTATAAATAAGTTCCGACTCCCGGAACTGTACTTCCATTATTTATAATTTTATAATTTTTAGGTTGCGCGCACGGCGTCGAAACCGAGTACGTTACATAAAATAATTTTTTTAAGTTAATAAAATTAAATTCAATAATTTTTAAAAATTACGATGTATTCTAAACACTTGGAAGAATTCATTCCCGTTGGAATTTTTCATAAAAATTAATTTTCCAACAAAGTAGGTTATTGTTAATTAACAAAATTTTTAGAATTTCTCTCATCATTACAAAATGAAAAATATTTTGGAAGAATTTTTTACTTCTCAACACATGTGTTGATATTCTTTTCAACATATGTGTGATATACTTTTCAGTACTTGTGTGATATGGTTTAATTGATTTTCTCATTTAAAAAAACGTTTTTTTAAGGATTTTGTGTGTGGTCATAGAAAAAATAGTGTACACAACTCGTTGGAAAGTGTATTTCTCACACGAGTTGAAGTTTAGCACGAGCCGCGTAGCGGCAAGTGCGGAAACTAAACGAGAAATGTTGCACTTTCCTCACTTGTTATGTAATATACTATTAAGTGCCTTTCAAAAGTAGCCCATCTCTAGACTAGATCACTAGCTACCACTGCTATACTGCGTACCCGGAAAATATTATCATTTACGCTTAATATGTCGGGGGAATAAGCTACCCCACTATAAAATTACAATATGGACATTTGATTGCCTTTTGAAAATAACATTTTCCAACTATTATTTGAGTTAAAATTCCAACAACATATTTTTAACATTTTTTTTTTCCGACACTTTATTTCTATCGATTTTTCAAAACTTTTCTACTCACTCAAGTTGCTCTTCGTGAAGTAGAAACTTTTTAGAAAATACGAATTGGGATTGTGTCTACACAAAAGAAAGTCATTTCGCACTTTAATATTCCGACCATGTACTTATATAGAAAATACGGAATGTGACGGGGCCTCGCTAGGAACGTACATATATAAGAATTCGCACGTACTTCCGTTTTCAGGGATTGCGAGGACATTTTGCTGTCACGGGATTATTACCTCGTTATATTTGGCATATTTCCATTACCTTTTTTTATGTGTCGTATTAGCGCTGATGCTGCGAAAAATATAATAATACGATTTGAAAAATCGTTTTTTAAAATATAGTATATTACATTACGAGTGTGGAAAATCACTTTTCACACAAGTGATGTACAATATTTTTCCTACGACCACAAAATAATTTCATCAAAAAATGTAAAACCAGATTATTATAATAATTAAAATGTATTTAAAAAAATAATCAACAATAATCGTATTTATTAAATTTTCATAATTTCTAAACAAATAAAAAAAATAAAAAAAAAATTCTGGCACAGCCAGGATTCGATCGCGGTCGTTGGACGGTCTCAAATTGCAAAGTTGATGCTCTAACCAACTGAGCTAACAGGCCTTACGGTAATTGATTGATCTAATCGCTTATGTGTTTAACCAGAATAAAAAGCAAATATATCTTAGTTATTTTAAAATTATTTTAAAAATAATTGTTAAAGATAAATATCTAGGATCTAATTTACAATAATTTAACAATCATATCGATTTTAGTATTAATATGGACATTACATAAATCAAAATAGAAATTATGTGTTTGACATTTTCTGACAGCTACTGCGGAAAGTAGCATATTCTCACTTGGGTGGAAAGTAAATTCTTATTCATACGCGTGTGATATAGGGCACTTTCCATAGGTCTATATAGTGTGATATGTGTCACTTTCCTAAGTGGTCGTAGGAAAAATTATTTTTATTTAAACAAGTAAAATATTTTTATGACTTTAATAATTGCAAGCTAACATCAGACTGAAAATGAAATTAAAAAAATGTTAAACACTTGTTCAGAGATAACAAGTAACTTGAACTGCAGACTGGTGGAATTCTCGGAACTAGTTATGATTAGCCAGTTCTGGCCCAGGGTCAGAGGCAGTTGATGTAATTAGTAATTACCCTAAGTACCCACCCTCCACCCTTAGCGAAATTAGCAAGTACCACCCAATTACTCTGCAAACCATGTAATGAGAGGTACTTACGATAATCATTACACATGGTGTATAGGGTAATTGAAAAGTACTTACTATGCAATTACACTCACTACATGGTTTACATAGTAATTGGGTGGTACTTGCTAATTGCGTTAAGGGTGGGGGGGGGGGGGGGGGTAGGTACTTAGGGTAATTACTAATTACATCAATTGCCTCTGACCTTGGGACAGAACTGGCTAATCATAACTACTACCTGTAATTTGCGCCTTAAGATAAGGCAATATTATGAAAGAATAAAAGAAAGTATCTTTTGTAGACCCCAAGCTTTTTTCATTGTACAACTTTTGGTTATCGATTAAGAAAGTAAAATGGCTAATAACTGAAAATGAGTAATAAATAACTATGTAATGCCTAATAAATTTAGATGCCGTTCTAAAAACTTTAGCTTCTACCGGCATCTCGCTAATTGGCTGAAAAGAATCATACGATACACCTAAATTCGTTAATTTCCTTCTTAATATTAAAAGAAAAAAATTAAAAATGTTTGTTTAAAAAACTATTAGAATTTTTCCACGTTAGAATTAAAAATGTTTTAAATTAATTCGTTTATTAATTTAAATAAATAAAAATCAGAACAGGTATTTAACTTATTTTCTTTTAAAAATAATTCTTTCAGATTAAAAAAATTGGAATAAAAACTGTGTTGTGTCATTTTTACCTAATGGTCTGAATTTAAATTTGCAACCCAAACTATAAAAAAGCACAACTATAAATGGTATACATTTAACAATTAATTTTATCGATGGCAAACTCCCTCTAGTCTAGTTCTCCAATTAAATTCAGATACTCTGTAATAACATAGTGCACTTCAACTTCTAGACACAATCAATTAAATCTAAGTAGTGTTGACAGCAATCAGCAATAGTAAAGCAATTAATGACTTCCATTTGACTTTCATCTCTGTCACACCTAAACGAACGTATAAAACTTGGAAATTAATTTATACTGAACTAATAAGAGTTATTGAACTAAGTAAATTATGTAGGGCTCTAAAAAAATGAGTAAAAGAATCAAAAAATAATTTGAAACTTATAGTTAAGATTGATATAAATTTTTTGTGACAGTAGTATGGTAATGGGCGTATTTAGTGAAATTGAAAAAGGTTTTTTTTTCTAAAAGCCAGCACAAAATCTAATCTAAAAATATTTTTTTTTTATTTTTTTTCTTTTTTCTATTTATTAAGTTAACAATTATTCTATTGTAAGTTTACCAAGGAAGTGCACTATTATATGTTCGGTTACTATTTGTGATATTAATATTGTTCGGGAATTAGTATTGCTGAATGTGTGTTGAATGTATTTTGAATGTATGTTGAATGTATTTTAACAGTTATTATTACCTGTCATCAGTTAGTCCTTCACCACCTTGAGTCGAGGTACCGGTTATAAGTCGGACAAACCTACTGATAAAATTTGATATCAGATGGTTATACTTTTGGTCATAGATTATGCACAACTTTTTACGAAGAATAACTTTTTTCCTAAATTTATTAATAAAAAAGTTCTTACTTGTAGACGATAGGTGTAATTCGAATGTTGACTGTATGTACTTCTATTTCTTTATTTACGACTGGGAATAAAGCTATCCCATACACTCCAACGATTACTTTTTTTATTATTATTATATCCTCGAACAATAAGCAAAATCCACGGCATTCCCTTCAAACAGAGACCGTTCGCTTCATGCAGAAGTAAAAATAGTAACCGAAAGAGTTTGTCGACAACAATGCGAATATTTTTCTTTTCCGAGAAGCCTGATTGCTCGCTGACCCGCGGAGCGGCCTTTCTTTGTCGCATTCTTTCTCGGTGGATTTTCTTCTTCGACGACCGTCGAAGAAACATTTTCGGAAACTTTTTCGATTCCCGAACGACTAATCTAGATTATTAAATAAAGTTTGTTGGAGAATTCATTTTATGGGAACAAGAAAATACAAAAATTGGCGTGAAGATTTTCGAATAATTTGTTTTGTTAAGTGTTTTAGTTAATTAAATTGGATAAACTTGTTTTGTTTTATTTTATTTTCAACTATTTTCGATTGCCTAGTTCTTTTATAATATTTTAAATTATAGTGTAAATTTAAGCAAGTTATTTTCAGTGTTTGTTGTGTTATAGAGTTGTAGAAATGTAAAGTTGTAGAGATATAGGGTTGTAGAGTTGTAAAGGTGCATAGTTCTAGACAGTGGCGGCTTGTGGTAATTTAAAATGGGTATTCACTTTTTCCAATAATTTTATCATTTGTAAGTTCGGATCAAAACTTTGTACAAGAGTCAATATTGCTGTTTTTTTTTATTATTTGAGTTTGTATTAAGTGTAGTTATTATTATGTTCAATAGCTCATTGGATTCGGAATAATGTCTAGATCAATGTGTGAAGAAAAATTTTGCAGTGCATAAAAAATTGCAAAAGTTATAAACAATTAAACACCTCAAAAACATGGAAATTTTCGTAATAGTATGTCCTAAAAACACGCTTTTGAACTTGTTGATTAGACTATATTAATAAATGAATATTTTAATTAGTGTAATATTTGTTTTGTTTTTAATACGTTGAAAACCATCTATAAACATTAGTTAGTAAACTGACTTTTCTTCATAATTTGAGATTATTTTTAAATATATATCAGGTTATGTAAAAATTTAATATGAAACTTTACCTACCATTTTTTAGTTTTTATTGTAAGTTTAATTATTTTCACAATTTGTCAAAGATGTCAAATGAACAATATATTTTTTAAATACCTTTTATTGGCAAATAAAATAAGAACTAAAATGTTTTAAATGTTTATTTTATAAGATCAGTCCCATCACAATACATAATATTACACAGACACAAACTAGACTAAAGATATATAATGCCTGACATTCTAAATGATACTCTACTTTTCGCAGTTTAACAGAACCCCTTAGTCCCCATTTTCAAACAGATTGTTTTCACAATCAATAGGCCTCAACTCCTTATAGAGTTTGATTTTTACTAAAAATTTCATGTTGATATCGCTTCTCATTTTTGATTTTTTTTAAATTTCAATATCCCTTAAATCCCCCATATTTAATCAGATTTTTTTTTATAATTAAAGGGCTTCTTCTCCTTTTAGAAATTGATGTTTGCTAACAATTTCAAGTTTATATTATTTTTCGTTTTTTCAACCCATCTTAACCCCCTATTTATCAGATTTGTTTGTTAAAAATCAATAGGCTTGTCCCCTTATAGAGCTTGATTTTTGCTTAAAATTTTCAAATTGATATTTTTTGTTTTTGACAAAACAGACAAAAACGTGACATCGGACAGACAGACAAAGTAAACCTATAATACTCTTCACAAAATACTGTATATGAAGAGAAGAAAAAAAATGTATGAGATAAAATAAACAATTTAAAAAGGTCAACAATAATATTCAACTTCTTTTATCAAAGAATACTAAAAGTTTGAAATAGCAGCACATAATTGAACACAGAAATCTGTGAACAAACTAGTGACATACATATCGTAAAATGTTATCACATTTAATTTTCCATATTATGATCCTTTCTAAGTGTATATCACAGCACATTTCAAAGTATTCTTGTACTCACTAATGTCCTACCCTCATGGCTGCTTTTGCATGTCCAAGTTTACTAAAAAAATAATGTGTTTTAAGTTTTAATAAATACAATAATAGTAATTCTGTTTAAATATGTAAATCGGCTTCATCTGTATTTCCAAATTATTGTTTAATTGTAGATAGTATATTAATGTTTTGATTTGTACTTATAGGATTGATTAGCCAGAGCATGTATATATCTGAGATGTGACTTGTTAAGTGCCTAATCAAAATCACAATTTATGTTTGATTCTTATTTCGAGACATTCTTTATTACCAACTGTAAACTAATTTACCAATAGCCTTATTTTTATTTAATACCTGTAGTGATTCAAATCACCATAACATCTAATATTTTTGAAAATACTAAATTATACAAACAAGGCAATAAAAAAATGTTTGGTTTGTATGCAACAAACGATCTTGGTTAGAGGGTAACACGATTGATAATTGCAGGCAAACATAACTTTATATAGGTAAACTATTTAAATGTACATACCATTTCTTAGGTAAAATTTCTCATCGAGTATATTAAATTAACTCATTATCCATTTTTCCGATTCAGACTTTTAAAGTGAAAAACCATTTGTTTCTTTATCTTTATCAAATTTTTATTGTACATTTCCATAATGATGTCTTGTGACCTCATCAGATTAATTCAATTTTTCCTTTTAGCGGGTTTTGTGAGAAAAAAAATTTACAATTTTTTTTGCTTACTTCTTTCTTCATAGTATTTACAATTGAATACAAAATAGACGGATTGTCTTAGACACTAAAACAAAATATAATGCAAATTAGAGTCGTAAAAATTTATTATATGTAAATAAATCAACATAACCTTAACATTTTTAATTTACCTTGCCTTTCGGGAACAATCATTGAATTGGCACACATCTTTCAATTTATTGAAGACACAGTTCTTAATTAAACACATTTTTTTAAATAAGCACAATTAAAATAATCTTACGTTTTTATTTAATGTATTTAATAGTAGAGGAATGACACTAATGATAGTGACAATTTGTTTGATTTGATACAGTGTTGCCAGCATATTGTTTTGTTGTGTACCAGATTTGTCTAAAAAATGTACCAGATCCTTAAATGTATCAGATTTTTCGAATTCTATTTGTGAGCGGTGCGCCAATTAATGTGTTCTTTGACAGTTTGAAGGATCTGTTGGCGTGTTGTCTTCTCTTTTTAGCTTTATGCATTTCGGCATATCGTCTCACTTGTGTTAGGCTCACTCATTATAATGCACCACAGACAGAGTATACTTAGGTATACTGTGACACAGAGACGCGATCAGCCAGAGGACAATGATGTACAACAAATATAGATTAACACATGAAAATAAAAATATTAAAATTAAATTTATATTTTTATGTTATTTATGTAATATTAAAATAATGTGTTTTTATGAAATTTAACTGGGTGTTCACTGCACAAATGAACCAACGGAGAAACCGTCCCTGGTTGTAGAGTAGTAGAGTTGTAGAGTTGTAGAGTTATAGAGTTATAGAATTAAATGTTTTTATATTCTAGAATATTTATTATCAAAAGAAAAGACAATTTAAATTTAACTACAGTTGTTCTAAAAATCAATTTAAAAAGTTTAATATTCACCAGTACCTATCGTTCTTTACATTTTCTCGCAAACAAACAATAATCCCACAGACGTTTCCATTTTGTTAAAATCCAACCACTTCCTTTATCTTCATTTAACCATCTCATATATCTCATACAATGCAATTTTGAAATTTAATTCAGTTCGCAAAATCCATCTCCTTTATCGCCCACCGTTTACGGTATACGATGAAGATATATCAATTTCCCGCGAACACCTGTTATATGACGCATTCGCTAACATATCTCGTTTCCGTTCCGCAAGCAGCTTTCACTTCGCGTGGAATTTCCCGAAACGTTGGGAATGCTAATTATCGAGAAACTTCGAAAAACTTCGTAGCGGTTTAGATTACGTTTCGGTTACTTTCTAGAACGTATGCTACTCGTGATATCAAATTAGTGGGAATGATGTTGGATGATAATATGGATAACGATATGCCATTAAAAAAGCATCTCCATTTTGTAGCAAATTGGGAAGTACATAATTATAACTAAAAAAGTAAATTTTCCGTTACTATATCGCCACTTATTCAATACTAATTGGCGATTTACTATTTTTAAACCATCTTGAAGTAAATGATTATATATATATGCAACCAGTATATCACCAATATCATAATTCACTTTTGACACAAACATGCTCCTCGTTGCAGCACTACTGAGCATGCTTAGAGCATATGACTTTCTATAGGTGACATTTCTATGCCATAAAAACGTAATATCATCAGCAATTAGAGTGAAAGTACTTACAATGTTAAGTTGAATTAAGTAATTCATATAAACAAGGGTTAAAATGGGACTCAACACAGAAACTTAAGGGACTCCTCATCTTATATCTTAAACTTGAGAGTACATAATAACTCTTACCATTTGCTTGCCTTCTAAAAGATAAGATTTTATCTGCACTTCGTCTTCAATTTCGTAAACTAGAAATGTTTGCAACAATACTGTATTGTTATGTGTCATTTCATTATTCAGTCATGCTCTAACCCTCCAAGTCCCTCTCTGTCTTATTTGGCCTTTGAGGCGCAACTTGTCCGATTATTTTACATAATTAAATCCCTTAAGACTAAACCTATGGGACGACTATGGCGGAGGTGCTTTCGATGACTATTCGAGAAAGGACGAGATTATGATTCTAGTCTCTTGGTGAGAATATGTGAACTTTCTAGAACATTCGCCAATTTTTTAAATTTGTATATAAATATTGGTGGAGGACCCAGCAGAATCAGTTATTATATGGACAGTGAAGATAAATAGTAATTATTAGTAGATAAACAGTGGTGAATATAAATAGTGAACGATTTGAAGACATTCGAAGTATATATAAATTAGAATAGTAGTGTTATAAAATAAATAAGTGTTTAAATAAATTATTAATAAATAAACTGTTGTTTTAAAATAAACAAACATCACAGTATGATTGACACAATAAAACACCTTAGTCAATTCACAAAATATCTCCGCTATAGCTTCGTTTAAATTAATTTCACAGTAAGTAAGTTCAAGGCAAGAAAATGTAATAAAAAACAAGTGGGTGCAGAAGGCGATCCAATCTTAATAGTTGATTTAGGCAACCCATAATGCATATATGTAATTTTCATTGTATTTTCTTCAAATACTCCGTAATGCGTATGCTAAACATCGCAGAGCTGTGCCATTTTTGACTGCGTTGACAGAATCGTATAACTCTCCACTGGTAGGAAGGGAGTTCAGTGTAAATGATGCTCTTAATGTACATTTTGTAGTCTCATTTATTTAATATTTATTATTATTATTATTATTATTATGTCCATCTGGCAGAAACAAAATTTCTAAAACACACTGAGTTTCCATCAGGATTCTATTTATAGCGTATGTATACACTTTTGTTTATCTAATAGTTATGTCAATCATGAAATGTTATTTCACAACACACATAATTACATTATTGAGTAAATTTTAATCGTATTATGGATTTGAACTCTAATTCCAAACCAAATATTTGATGTAGTAGTTTTCAGTCGCATATCATTAATTCAAGGGACGCTAATAATTGGTGGTTCCCACGGACAAACTAGAAATGGTTTGATTTTGAATAAAAGATCGAAAGAAGATAAGCATTATTAAGACGATGACAGTTCAGGTAAGTAAAGCTTTGTTGTCACTTAAGCTAAATTACTTAAAGGATCTTCATATTTTAGCCCTGCTTTTTAAGAACCATTATATGCCGCGTTTTGATTTTACTAATTGTTTAAACAATTTATGTAAATATATAGGGTCTTTAATCACTTGAACCTCCATATAAATTGCATAAGACATGATTTTCAAAATGATTGATTTTAAAAATAAAAATTTTATTGTATTACTCTATAGCTTACTACAAAACATTAGGAGACTTTAATTCTGCCAATTATGTTACAAAAAACTTAGATGATTTTCGCTATAGGAATAGCTCTAATTTTTTAGATTTTACTAATACCTCCCAAATTAACAATATAAAAAAATCGTTAGAAAGGTTAGAATAAAGCTTCGAATTTAACTAATGCTATTAACACAAAAAAAACTCTTTTTTATGCAATAAATACTTTAAATATATAATAAATAATACATTTATAGTACTTTAAAAACTTCAGTCTCAAATTATTGAAAACACTATTTTTGCGCCATTTACCGCGTCATAATGAAGCGCCTATTTTTATTGGTAACACACATATAGTTAATCGTTATCTTTTTCTAATAGAGACATTTATGATAGTTAACTTTTATATATCATTTAGTTCTTGTTCTTCAAAAATAACTTACTAATATTTGAACTTTAATATTTATTTCAAAATTTGGAGATTTGACACAAAAAACCCATTATGTTTTTTAGAAAACAACATTTGCAGTTGGATATGTAAATATAATTTTCTGGTTACTTTGCACTCAATATCTATTCGCTATTATTTATAAAAAAACACATTTAATATTTTTAATTCGAAGAAGAATCGTCACCCTCAAATCATTATAACTTCAAACTTTGACAACAGTGGTCTTCTCTAATACCACAATGTGGATGTGATTGAAACTTATTCACTTCAATGGTGTTTAGAAGCCACAACAACAAAGCAACATATTGCACCTACCTTAAAAAATTAGAACTATGTAAAATCATGTAATACAGTATTTTGTGCTTTTTAATATTGACAGGAATTGAAATTACCTTCGAAAGCAGAATATTCTGTGAAATTATAAGATACGTCCTTATACTTTTGTTCATTTATAACGCAATAAACTTGTGTTTTGGAGTAATTCTAGCGTAAATCCATTCGGTCGTCCATGTAACTTGTACTCTCTCAGCCGGTAAGGAAGTTTTTTAACAGATAAATACGTCATGCGCGTCAGCCACTCCTCATTGGTTAAAGAATATTACGTCAGAGCCTTAAGCTTGGCCGGTCCATCATCTCGACAATCCCTCGCTCCTTCATCAACAGTCAAGTGCACAATATGCTTCTCCAGTAGTAAAAAAGGACGCTCTGACCGTCCTTGTATAAAATATAAAGTTAATACATTTCCGAAAAAAGTGTTATTGTAAATGATATAAAAAGAATATTTAAATGTTAACAGTAGAATGTGTTCAGTAAGAGGAGGACTTTGAATCTAAGTATCTACATCTCCATAACGGAGAAATTTATTACACTTACTCAATCGATAACGTACATACCTTTAATAATGTATTCATCCCATCATAAATAAATTATTTATCATTGTAGATCTATAAGGTATATTCAGAAGAACAAAATGACATGTCTTGTATAAAATTTAAAATTAAAAGAATTCCGTTTCTCTTTCAGACACATTTTAAACAACAAATCATCCCGAGCCCCGCTATTATACTACTTCCCATTTTCTCGAAAACGTTGAACGTTTTCGGTAACAAATAATACGTACCTACAAATATCGCTGCAAACAATTCAGTGTTTAGCATCTACGAAGAAATTAGGAGACACCATTACTCAGAAAGAGAGATTTCCTCGAGAGACCCACATTGTTCTGGAACTGCACCGTTACCGTGCAATAATTTTGCAAAACCGCGTCTTGCAATAATTCAAGACGTTAAACCATGCAATAACGAGAATCTCGCGTTTTAAATACATATATCAAGAATACACCAGGGTTGGACTATCTTAATTCGGCATGCATTGAATTTTGAACTCTTACTAACTTATTGACAGAAATTTCATACTTTTTACTGAGCTATGATACAGGATTTTAAGTTGATGTGGCTGTAGATAATCTATGTATTATCATTCCTAATTTTTGGCATAAAAAAGTTTGAGCTTAGGATTGAGGCTTAATATGTGTGTATATATATATGCAGAGCTATCATCATGAAGCCCATCACATCACAAAGACTAGTCGAAGCCCGGTTGTGCGGGAGGGGTCGGGACTTGGATAAAATAGTAATATTTCATTAGTTCAGTGGTATATATTTCTCAGTTTATTAGAATCTCGGCCGTATGTACCTATCAACCGGAGCCGTAGAAGTCATTCTCAATCTCACTCCTCTTGATATTTTAATCAAACAGGTTGCTTTGATGACAATGACACGACTTCGCACGATTGAAATAGAACCTGATGTAGGATCTGGCGAGACGTCGCTTTTGACGGGATGCACTCGATACGCTTCCATTTGTTCAAACGAGCATGGACCACATCTCACCGAGACATATCTTCCATAAGCCATATGTTATAAGGGTAAAATTCATATCTACACCGATGATTCTAAAAGAAAAATAAGCTTAGGATGTGACAATACCCATCGTTAAACCTAAATATAAAATGTACTCTGAGCAATAATTTCAGTGCAGTTCAAATAGAGCTCACGGGATACTCATAGCATCAAAAGAAGTTAAAAGAAACAGTATCAAACATAGAGATAGCAGACAAGCACTACTCACTCTGGACAAATCATTAATAATTTACTCAGGGTTAGTACTAGAATGTTACGTAGCTTCGGCCTAAGTATCATCTATCAATAATAAGATGGATCAGAGGTCACCACATCAAAACGTAACAATTTTGCTGATTCACTAGGCAAGAAGACAGATAACCAAATACTTTTTGGACCTGACCTTTTAATTGGACTTATTCATCGGTAGTGGCAAACCTGTTTAAATAACATTCCCTTGTGAAATTCAAGCAAAGATAAAAAACAACAAGAAGCTGCAGAGTAATCAGGGTGCTTTAAAGTTATCCCAACAACATAACAGTAAACATGACTAGACAAAATATGTGTCTGACCATAGACATTGCCTAGCACAGAAGCACATCCATAGCATGTGTCTGTCAGAATCAGCACTCTGCAGTAGATGCAAACTAGAAGATGAGAGCATTCTCTACCCTTGCCCAAGGCTTTCAATTATCATAAGATGTGTATTCAGCGAGCATTGGCTAACACCGTCCGATATAAACACTTCTCGGCGACGTTGTCAACTGCATTAAAATTGTAGGCTCGCTGACGAACTAAGAGGGGCCTCTTAATTCAGGACGATGCACAATAGGTCTAGTGAGGCCTAAGGACAACACACCCTCCAATAATATAAATTTTTATAGAACCCTTATCAGATATATTTTTAATCGACTTCAAAAAATGAGGAGGTTCTCAATTCGTTGGAATATTTTTTATATGTATGTTTAGCGATAATTCTTTAACACGTTGTCCGATTTCAATGATTCTTTTTTGTTAGAAAGGGGGTACCTCAGAAGTGGTCCCATGTAAATTTGGTCAAGTAGTGGTGATGGCATCTGCACAATTTTTAAGTCTGTTTTTTAAAATTACTTTTAATACTTGTTATTTAGATTTTTCGTGATCCCAATGAAATGAAGTATTATACGCTTCCCTATAATAAATATTTTAGGTACTTTCATGAATACTTTTTTCTCACAACTAAATAAATTTATCTAAAAATTTAAAAAAACATAAATTTTGATCACTTATCGATACACCGTAACACGCATATCTGATGACGCGCCAGCAGCGAATGTGTTAAACGTTAATATAAATCTTAAATTGGTAAATAATTCATCATTCCGGAGACTATAGAGTTGCCGAATATGATGGGCTTCGTTATGGTGGTTTGTTTAACATGATCTGTATATAAACGCGTTTGACTCTTGTGCCCCCTGCCACTGAAATAACTGAACTACACGCGTGTATTTGGAGTTTTTTTACGACTTTTTGAATCCCCCCATATTTGCTTAAATGATACAGATGAAGTTACTTGCCTCTAAAACGAATTTATATTT
This sequence comes from Psylliodes chrysocephalus, assembly GCA_927349885.1. Taxonomy (NCBI): domain Eukaryota; kingdom Metazoa; phylum Arthropoda; class Insecta; order Coleoptera; family Chrysomelidae; genus Psylliodes; species Psylliodes chrysocephalus. The sequence goes on from OV651825.1 coordinate 3,143,066, forward strand.
AATGTATTTTTAGGAAGCCCGAAACCGGGCGACGTAAGTGAATAAAAGTAAAATCACTACAAATTTGTATGCTAAAATTTGACGGTTAAAGCAGATAAAAGAAGACAATGAATGTTTGAAGGAAAATTCTACAAGCTAAAAACTAAATAGATAAAATTAAATTTATTTATAGTACAGGTAAATATTATTTTAAAATTTTTAACCGTTCTATTCTATTATAGTCCAATTGTCCAACAGAACAATTTCTATTTATATTTTTTGACTTGTCACCTTTGAAAAGGGGGTGCGAATATTGTCTAACCCGATCCTGCTTCGTCTGGTATTTTCCTAAAGATCTTGTGGAGATGACGTTCGCAGAACTTGTCAGTGGATGTTAAAAACTGCACTTGTCAAGTACATTGTCAGAAATGAAACAAGATAAAATATTTCTCAACCACAATACCGCCGCAAGACCTTTACAAAAGGATTCATATTTATGTATATTTATATTCTGACGGCCTTTGAAGGAAACCTTCTCTTCGAGAATGTTGGTATCAGCATTTTTTTTACTATTTTAAAAACGAAAATAAAAAATTAAATACTTTTTCTCAGATCGTACAGAAATTTTGACATTTTGGACGAAATGTCTTATGTTAGCGTATTAGGAAAACACGTGTTGTATAAACCTTAATGTATTTTATAATAGGTATACTCTAGGTATAAATTCAAAGTTTTGATTTTTTATTTCAAACTTTGAAAGATAATAAAAAAAATAACTTAGATAACCAAGAACATAAAATAAAAGCAAAGATTCTAAACACTGAAACATAAAATATTTTAAAAGTTTTAGAAAGGACTATTACAATTTATCAATTAAATTGTTCATTGTCCTTTCATATACATCAGTGGAATTTTGTTGGGCCCTACAGCTAACGGTTTTACATTGGGTTTCCCAAAAAAAATCTTATCCATTAATAAAGATATTTAAAATTTATAGATCTTCTGATGTCTTGCTCATATTATCTTTGCATTTCATACATATTTTTTTTAGATCTTTAAATTTATTTTAATACTTTTAGTTACTTTTATGAATAATTTACTTTTTTTTGAAATCTAACTTTTTAATAATGATTTAAAATAAACAACTTAAAAACATTAATATTTCTAAGCAAAAAAATAATAGTAATTCACATGTAATATTTAGTATTCTTTCTTGTTCCCTACTACTTTTGAGACCTTTTCTTTGAATTCTAAAACACCTTGTACTATAATATATATTTTTTCTCCAACATTTTATGAAAGATCTTATCGAATTTACACCCTACCAAATTTAATATTGCATTGACGTACACAGTTTTTTTTTCTTTCGATAGAAACATTTAGCCAAGTTTTCGACGAGACATCCTCGGGCAATCTTAATTTTTGCCATCGTGGCAGCAATAAAGCCAGCATGTTGCTACGAAAAATAAAAGTTTTGTTGTTGGCACGAAAAGTTTGCAGTTATTTCTTTTGCTGTTCTCCAGAAAACGGAACTGTAATAATCCAGAATAGCAGCACTTGTATCTGACAACGTAGTGCTGATGGATAGATAAATAAATATCAACTTTCTGCATTAGGGTAGTAGAGTCAATCAGGTGTAAGTAGTTCCACCCAATTATTTATACAATGCTTTTAAAAGTATGAGTTTAAAAAAATGTATGGAAATGTTTTAAATGGTAGTAGTATAAACAAATATATAAAAAAAGATATAAAAAGACAAATTGCATCAATAGATTAGAAATAGAATTAAAAACATATAAATACAAATTTTTTAAAAAGAAAAATATTCTAGAGATCTATAGTCTTATGTTATTTTTCATAATTGTAGTGATTTAGGAAAAATATCGTAATTTGAAACATTTATATTATAATTACCTAATAACCTAAATAAATGTTTGACGTAATTAGTCCTATGAATCCTCACATGATATAAGGTTAAGTGACGTGTTCGTCCTAAAGGAACAGAGAAACGAACTAATTATAGCAAATCTTTAAAATCCATCTGGCTATTAGGCAACTTTTATAGAAAAACTGTCATCTTTGTTCCAAACTTTAAACCCCACGCAATAATAGTCTTATTTCGTTAGAAATTCCCTGAGATGGAAAGCAGAACTTATAGAGACGTTTTAAAACTTGTTTTGTACATTTTCGAGTCTATTACTCTGTATGGTATAAGATTGTGACCATATTATGATACAGTAATCAAGATTACTGCGCACCAAACTGTTAAATAGGCACAATATTGCACAAGTATCTGGAATGCGTTTGGTGTTCCTCTTGATGAATCCTAGTAGCCTAAAAGATTTTAGAGCGACACTCTCCAAATGCAAATTAACTTCTTGTCGAATAGGACCCAATGTTCTTAATTGATGAAACCACATTCACACAGTCGTTATTTATATAATAAAAGTATTACTGGGATTGGTACATCTGTAGAATCTCATCAATTTGCAATTTGATTTGCACCAGAACACAAAACTATTCAGATCTAACTGTAGATAATTATTGTCTAGTGACACTGACAGGAATATTTTATATCATCTGCATATATAAGAAATTGTGAATACTTAAAACAAGAAGAAATGTCATTAATAAATAATATGAATAACACAGGACGAAGATGCGAACTCTGTGGAACACCCGAGGTAACAAATACTTTGCGTAACACTGACTCGCAAATTAGAACAGGTTGTTGTCGGTTTGTAAGGTAGGACTTGATCCAACTGAGATAACTTTCTGATATTCCAATAACGGTTGAGTTTTCAAACAAGAAATAATGTAAAACTCTATCAAAAGTTTAGACAAATCTGCATAAATAACATCTGTTTAATTTACCCCTTTTTTTCTCTCCTGGGCTAGTCTGACTATGTCACCGAATAAAACTAAAGCCTATTGGCTTATTGTGTTTTACCCCATGTTAGTTTATAGCACTTACTCTGTTACCTTTGTACCTTCTACAAGTTTGTACAAATCCTTGGGTGAGTGGGTTCTATACGTTGTTGGATCAACCTGGGGTTGTCCAAAAAGTGCCTGTCTTTTGCGATCTAGAGCTTCGCATTCGCACAGTATGTGTTTGGCCATTTCTGGTTTCTTATGACATAGTCGGCACATGAGTTCCCCATTGTACATGCCAATTTTGTTCAAGTGTCCCCTTACTGGGGCGTGCCCAGTCATGAACCCTGTTATTACTTTCAACTGATGCCTATTCATAAAGAGTAGTTCTCCAGTTCTTTTGGGACGTCTGCCTATGAAGGCTTTTCTATGTGCCTGTTTTGGGGTGCTTCCCCAATAGTTAATATGTTGTTCCCGAATCCAGTCGTTTATGAAACCCCGGATTGTACTTTTTGGTACTCCTGGGTTTGTGTCTGGTTCCGGTGTTTCTTCTGACTCTCTTATTGCAAGTTCGTCAGCCTTTTCGTTGCCTTCGATCCCTTGGTGACCTGGAACCCAAAAATAGTTTTACTCTATTTCGGTCTGCCAGTGTTCTTAGTTCTTCGATGCATTCCCATACCAGCCTCGATGTAACTTTCTGACTCGATATGGCCTTAAGTGCCGCTTGGCTGTCTGACATTATTTGAATATGCTGATTTTCGACAGCTCTTCCATTGTTTGTTTTTGCACATTGCAAAATTGCGTATACCTCGGCCTAAAATACTGAGGAATGTATTCCTTTAGCATAGCTATGGTTAGTGTCAGGGTTTTTGGAGAATACTCCCGCCCCAGTACCTTCCGCAGTCTTAGACCCGTCTGTATACCAGCTTTGTTCCTGTCGTTGGGCATTGGGCTCCCTTATGGTGATCTCCGGTTTTTCCTGTATTAAAACCTCAAATGGAGTATTAAAAGAGTACCTCTTGGTTATATGGTCTGATCTCATGTCTAGCACGTCTCCTGTCACTAACCTTGAGATACTCATGTGACCTGGCCTAATGTCAAGATTTCGCAGTGTATTCCTTAATCTGTAAGATCCTAATCTTGCCTCCCATTGTATCACATAGTGAAGAGGTGGGAGTCCTATTAGTGTTTTTATTGCAGCTGTGGGGGTTGTTTTCATTGCCCTTGTTATTCCGAGGCAGGGAAATCTTTGTACCTTGCTTAGCCTCGTTATTGCTTTCCTTTGCTATGTCTTTGGCCACCACACCAAAGCTATGTATGTTATTATCGGTCTCACCACCATGTTATAAAGCCAATATACCATGTCTGATTTTAACCCCAATTTTTTTCCAAAGGATTGCCTTGCCATCATTAACGAGGTTTTCGCTCTCCTTGTGGTTTTTTCTAGATGCTGGGTCCAGCTAAGTCTCGAGTCAATCATAACCCCGAGATATTTTACTTCCCCCTTAAGCTGGATGCTTGCACCTCTTAGGTTTAGAGGCCTAAGTCCCTCCAATTTCCTCCTGCGGGTGAATGCAATTATGTCAGATTTGTTAGGGCTAATGTTTAGTCCTTCCGCCTCTGACCATTTGGTTACTATATTTAGGGCCTTTTGCATTCGATCTCTTACTATAGTGTTGTATTTTCCGTGGTGTTATGATCACTAGATCATCGGCATATCCCAGAGTTTTATGTCCCTTATCTTTGAGAGCCCTAAGCAGCCCGTCCACTACAAGGTTCCACAGGAGTGGAGACAGCACTCCACCCTGCGGACATCCTCTCGCTACCCGTGTCGCTATTTTCTCTCCCATAAGGGTTGAGTGTATAAATTTCTCCCTTAACATAGAGTCGATCCAAAACACGCACGTGTCCTCAATTTCAGTGTGTTCTCCACCCCTTTTATTAATTGATGGAGAGCTGTTTCAGTTGATTTCCCTGCACTATAGACGTATTGGTCTTGGTATATTGGCCTCTGAACCAATATCCCGTCTCTAATATGCCTATTTAGCAGTTTTTCCAAGGACATAAGACTTATTGGTTTGCTGTTTTATGTCCTATTTTCCCAGATTTCGGTATAAAAGTTACCCTAATATTTCTCCAAGCTTTTGGTATGTGTCCAAAGGCCAGGCTACTTCTGAGTATGTTACAGACACTGCTGTATAAAATATCAGGACCTCTTTGTGACATTATTGGATAAATCCCGTCCAAGCCCGGTGATTTATATGGTTCAAATGAGCCAATTGCCCATTTCAGTTTACCATAGTTCACCACTTGTTTGGTTATCCTCCAATCTTCCATGTTAGCTCTATTATGAGCTTCCAGGGAAGCATTGTATGCCTACCAGTCTGTTTTCCTGGGAATACGATAAGTTTCTTTTGCAATATTGCCTTTAGTATTGAAGTTTACATGTCTGTGATCTGATAAACTCTCTTCGTCAGACACATGCCAGTCTGTAACAAAATTACTCAAGTATGTTGATGTTATTGTTACATCGAGTACCTCCTTTCTGTTTTTTATTATAAAGGTCGGTTTATTGCCTACATTTGTTATGTTGATTTCCCCCTTAAATACAGGCAGTGAGAAATCCCTGGAAGACTGCAAGAATTGTAGCTGTGAATTTGCCTGTATAGAATTCATATTGATTGGAAATAATGCAGTGTTTATAACACTAAATTTTTCATATGTCAGTATAGATTTAAAAACTTTTGGAGTAATAAAATTCCAATGTAGTTCCCAACGTTAGTTTTGTCGTCTGTTTTAATTATTGAAATTAAGTTAGAATTCTTTGATTTTTTTGGGAAATAATCTTTATTAAATGACTTCTAGAAAATGGTTTGCCGAGGATTTGCTAAGGAAGGGCAAGTTTAAGGTAATTTTGGTGGAATTCTATCAGGTCCTGCTCCTTTTGAAGAATCAAGCTCTACAAGTTTAACGTCTAATCTCTTCCTCAGTGAAAATGAAATGCAATAAAAGGATTGTCAAATATGTCGGTTTTACATTTCATAATACTCGACATAAAATTATGAAATGCCATAGAAAATATTAAGGTTTACATAACCTACATGGTTATCTTTTTCGATTCACCTATAGTTTTCACGTTAGAATGAACCAGGTGAAATTTTTTGGGAATTCGATATACATCCTTATCTTTCTTGTATCTATCAGTAGATAATGAAACACAATGATTTAAAAATTGTAACTAATTATTTTTTATAAAAATAAACTCTTTAAACTTTTTACATATTTGCATTCATACATATTTGTAATTTAGATTTTAAATGAACTTATTACACACAAGTTTATCTTATTGTTGAATTTTGTAATTTTAATTTAGTAGAAAAAGTTTCAAGACCATATGAAATGTTTCTAAATTAAAATTAACATAATAAAGATCTCCTTTTCAATTTCAGATAAAATTGTATTGATTTGTTATATCTAGATATCTTTCATACCATCATGGATACATGAAGAGTAGGTCTATTGTATCAAATATTGTTACATCCTCTTCTTATTATTAATTAAAATGAAAATCTATAGAAAACCAAAACAATAAAGTACATTTATTTATCTCCTATGTACAAAATATCATCGTTGTTCCAGCCCTCATTGATAGCAAAGAAAATTATTATTAGATTACTCAACCGTCTTTCATATTTTTTTTTTACAACAACTCTACAAGGCATTTTGTATCTCTTATCTTTCCGACAACGTGTATTTTTATGAAGGGATTTTTTTTGTTCCAGCCATCACAGCATGTTTTCACATCGCTGCAAGAGTATAATAATGTACAAAGAGCTCCGACCCTTTTGCCGTAGAGACAAAGAACTTCCATATTTGATATTTTACTTAGACGTTTTACGATGCTTCTGTTTAAAATGTTAAATAAAGCATCGTATACATTTTGCCCGATGGATAGTTTTACGTGGATGAACTGAAAGTCTTACCTCAAAATCGTTATCTACCAATTTCACCAAATTTGTGAATTTTAGCACAAAAACTATATAATCTTTTTTTTTCTACTACCGTGCGTAAAGTACGTACTTTACGCACTCCACGAAGTGTGTAAAGTTGTACTTTTTTCCACTAGTGCGTAAAGTAAAACTCTTTACACACTAGTTAAAAAAAGTAAAATTTGTACATAACAAAATATAACGTTTTATTTTATATTAACATTTTTTTGCTATCTCCTTCTAAGAAAAATAAATAAATTATTTTTGCTTATATCTATTTAGTGTCCAACAAATTATCAACAGTTTATTTTAATTATAATTTTCTCTAAATGTCATCGATTTAATTAAAAGTAAACGTACAGTGGATGTCGATTTTGGTAAAAGTAAGTTGGCCGTGGCTGTGTGGATTAGAAGAACTGTCAATCTCTAAACTTTTAATTAGTACCTACCTTATAACAGAACACGACAAAAGTATACTTAAGTTCAAGATTAGATTCTAAAGCCAATTTAGCATTTTTTTAAACTCAATCAGTTTGAGAAGGTAAAAAGTTTTACTTTTTAATGTTTGTTTACTTAAATTCAAATTTTATTTGCAGTTTATTATATCTGTCATAATCGATATGGATTCAAATTTATCTAGCGATAGCGAATTTGATAATACTCCCCCAGATATTTTATGCAGTGCACAAAAGGCCACTGAAAATTTATTGCCAGAAAAATCTGCATATATGTTTTTAATGATCAAAGTAAGTAAATGCCTCAGTAAATGCTTGAATGCTCAGTATAAAATTAAAATATAATATAAAGTTTTGCAACGAGATGTGTGTTCGTATGGTGTGTTGCCTAACAAAATCAGTTGCTGTCCTAACAGGCCACCGGGGTTGTTAGGCAGCACATTATACCTAAAACTTTTATATTTTTTACAATAGCATTTATTTGGAGTTTTACATGCGCAACGTCAAGATATTTCCTAATGTTTAATAAATTATTTGTAACATTACAATATGTTATTTTTTAGGTAGCTTTTATAATTGGAATTGCGGGAGCTTGTTGCCGGGAAGAATTATGTAAAATGACAATTAACGATGTGGAAGATAAACAAACAGTGTATATTGTCAAAGTATCAGAAACCAAAAATGGAATAGAACGCATTTTTACGATTTTAAATCCAAATAATTCTGCAGTTGATTATTTATCTTTCATAAAAAAATATACCTCATTAAGACCATCAAATATAAACAGATTTTTTTTAAAATTCGCAAATGGAAAATATTCTAAACAGCCTGTAGGGATAAATACTTTTGGTAAAATGCCAAGTGTTATAGCAACGTATCTAAACTTGCCCAATCCAACGGCTTTTACAGGACACTGCTTTAGGAGGTCTTCAGCCACTATGCTGGCAAATTCTGGAGGAGACCTTCTAACGGTCAAAAAACATGGAGTATTGAAATCATCTGCTGTTGCAGAAGGCTACGTAGACAGCACAATAACACAAAAAAATAAAATTTTGATGGATGACAGTATGCCATTCACTTCCAAACAAAGCTACAATTTTACCATTGACAACTCTAATGAAGAATTAGTGAAACCACTAGACAGTGAAACTAGAGTTACACAAAATATTTCAACCTCCTTACTTGAAAAGGCCAAATCCATACCACTCGAAGCTCAAAATAGGGTTACAGAAGTAATATCACAACATTTTTCAAACTCTGTGCTGGAAAAGGCCAAAACCTTAAGTTTTGGTAATTGCAATAATTGCACATTCAATATTAATATTCATAAGAGTTAAAAACCTATTTTTTTAAATATTTCTTCATTTGTTAGTCATTTTGTTCTGTAAGAATTATAAATTTGTAAAGTTCCAATAAATTTATTTTTGTTGCTGTGTACAATTTTTGGCACATTTTACTTTTTTCACTAGTGCGTAAAGTAAAGTACTTTTTTCACTGGTGAAAAAAAGTAACTTTTATATTTCTAATATTAGTGGATTATGTGTACGGTAGTAGAAAAAATATTGTATGCCACTCGTGTGTAAAATCCCTTTTTGACTCATGTGATTGTCAACATTCACATTCGTCAAAAAAGGGTAACTTTACACACTTGTTGCATAAATAACTATTCTATTCAAATTTTTATCTTAGCCTCATATTATAATATATTTTTTATTTGCTTCAGGTAAATATTCGTCAATAGACCAATAAAGTAGTAAGTAGATGTTTGGCTTTTATGGTTTTTTTTAGATTCGGTTAACTATTATTAAACACTCATTGTTGGCATAATAGTCTAAATTTAAAACCTGCTATAAAGTCTCCAGTTTCCAGCTCCTGGTAGAGCTTTCAACAAGCTACGGACTGGTCACCAGTTTGAACTGGTTTACACAACAACAATAATTGTAAAATACGTTAATTACACCATATATGAGGAAATTATCATCACATGATAATGTTAAAATTTCATTTCATGTTTTACAAACAACGGTTTAGATGAAACTGTGTGCCTTACATGAGAACCTTATTGCGAATTTTGAATTTTAAAGACTCTGTTAAATAACGGTAGAACAAACTCTTCAAAAATTGAACAGCATAAAGTAAATGAAAGTCGACTAGCACGTAATATGTATAATAATACTAGTTTTTTAAAAGTAAATTTTAGTTTTAAATCTGTATCAATATTTAAACCTAATTTTTTTAGAATCTGTGACTTCTTTTGTATAGATATCTATTTAAATATCAGGAATATTTAAAGTATTTAATTATACAGAACAAACAATGAATAGTTCAAACAGTTTATATTACTACACATTGAACGAAAATTAATAAGTCACATAAGGTTTTTCTGCTTCGTTTTCGTAGAGTTCTACCCATTTTGAATACGTCTCCTTCTTAGGATCGGTGTCTACATTGAGAGTAACGTTAATGTTCAAATACTTGAAGTCATCGTTCTTTACTGTCGGCCAAATGACGCGGTTCAACAAAGATATTGCTTCAGGAGTTGGATCTCTAAAATGAAGAAGAAAATAGACATTTTATTAAAATTAATCGCTTCTAAATTCTGATCGGTTTAATGGTAATATTCTAGCAGTATCAAGATGATTTCCTATTTGACGTTTTAATATTTTCTGTAGTACTTTAGGGAACGTAGGAAGAATACTTATACTCCTTAAGTGAGTAAACTCTAATGGCTTCGAGATTTTTGGTAGGGGTACCACATAAGCCTTTTTCCAAATATGAATCGGTCATTTGAGAAACAGCACATGTCAGTTTGAGATCATTTTTCAAAAAATAAGAAAAAGTGAAAATCTCAAAACATGGGCAAAAAATAGTTTTGTACACATGATGCAAATTTTAAATCTAATAAATTATTTTGTGTGGTATTGATTCAGATTTTTTCTTTTTATATTCATCTGACTAGAACTACAATAAGTATACTTTGAGACTTGATACTTACAGATATTTCACGAAATTAGTTAGTAAAGTTCTGAATCGTTCACTGGTTAAAACATCTGCTGGTGAGTTAGATTCCAAATTTGACGAATTCCCATAGCACCACACGTAGCTTCCTTCTACAGAATGTGCCACTCTTTCTGCACCTATTTAAAAACAATGTCCAATTTAAATTTGCTGACAATAATTATCCAAAATATGATCACCTTCGAGAGCTGGTCTGATACCTCCTAATTGACCATCGTAAGAAAATTGATAGAAATAAACGTCACTGTAGGCTGACTGCAATTGCGCATGTCTTATAACACTTCTTGTAAATGACATATCGCTGAAATACTGAAAACAAAATTATAACCCACCAAAAGTAGAGAAAATTATGAATTTTACACAATTTCCGTTTATGGAAGAAAACTCAAAATATCAGACAAAAAATGAATGATTTTAAAGAAAACAATTTTCTCATTGAGACCTGATGATGGCTAATAGTGCCTGAAACTAATCGCCTTTTTATTTAAAATTATTTAATAAAATCCTGTACCACAAAGAAAACAATTCTAGCATGCAAGTACAAGCCAATCTGTTTCATTTAAACTGCCTTCTTGAGAAAGAAGAAAATAGCTCCAAATTTTATCCATCATTGGATACTCACCCTTATAGCATTGGCTATATTTTCCTGTAGCAAACCACCGTTGGTGTATATATTTCTAATCTTAGTACCAACTTCAACAAGACGATAAGGGTCTGTGATTCCCATATTTTTGTTCACTAAAGCTTTTACATCAGCATCGTAAGCTTTGACACTTTGTGGAAAGTAGCCATCTAAAAAAAATTATAAAATTAGAATTTTTTTATAATTTGGTCATGGAATTCTTACAAGTTATTCTGTCTAACGCTTCCTCTGAGTTAATACCAATCAAAAGAGGAACTCGTGCCATTTTACCACTCTCTACTGCTTGGTAAGGGGACTCAGTAATGAAAGCTCCATCATGTTCGTGTTCTATTACAGGTGCCCAGAAAAATCCTTGTACAAGTTCCTCGGTACCAACGCCTTCCTAAAACATTTTGTCGTTGTATATACAGATTACCCGATCAGGGATAGGTCAAAGAATCATTGATAAGTGGGAAAAGAGTAGAAGAACAACCGTGTAAACATTAGATAGAGGTGTGTAAAGACGATTTAAAAAAGGTGGGAATATCTAATTAAAAGTTTACAACCATGGGTATTTAAGGTCTTTGCAATCTTCTGTTTTAGCCTCTGGACTTCTATCTACTCATCTCCTTGCCTTTTTCTTTTGTTATACCTCTGCCTCCTTTGCTTTTCCTATGATACACCTTTTCTGATCTTTATAACTCTTTTAAATTATACTCGTTCTATGTATTTATAATCTCTATTCTATTAAACCCATTTTACAAATTTCTTTTAATATTATTTAATCTTTTCTTAAACTGTCACCCTTTTGACCATAACCAAATCCAAAGTATCTATTTTTTATTTTTATGAATTTAAACACCTACTTACTAATACTTCCCAGAAATATCCATATCATTAATACATATAAATGTATACCTACCCCGAATGATTTAGCTGCAGCAATGATTGACTCTGCAGAAACACTTTTTAAATATGCCACTAGCTCTTCAGATGTAGCTTCTAAGTTGAATTGGGGGTCAATAGTAACTGCAAGTTTGTAAGCAAGAGATTTAGCTTCGCTTTGATAACTCCAAGGACATAACAAGGAACCACTGTGAGATATACCTGCCCTAAATAATCCTAAAACATGAAAAGTCTTGCTTGAAAATATATTTATACGAAAGTACCAAACTATCTAATAAACTGGAAAAATAATGAACTTACCTCTCGATTTTGGACTCATCATATGGTAAGTCACTGAACTACCACCAGCGCTTCCACCCATTATGGTTATTTTATCTGGATCACCACCGAAATATTTTATGTTATCTTTCACCCAACGAAGCGCGAGATTTTGGTCCTTCAAACCTTGATTTCCCGGTACACCTTCTTCGCCAGTCGATAGAAAACCTACGTAGATAATAAATAGATACTTTATCACATTGCTTTCACACTGAAGTTATTTTTATTAGATTACAGACGTTGATATATGGGTAAAACTAACTTACCAAATGGTCCAACTCTGTATCCAACAGTAACTACTACAACACCACTTTCGATAAGATAATGGGGACCAGCTTGGTAGAATCCAGAATAACCAGAATTAAATCCACCACCATATATGTAAAATATTACAGGTAAAGACTTGTCAATGTAGGGTTTCTAATAAAAAAACATTAAATTTACATAGACACATAAAAATATAACAAAACAATAAAAAATCTTACCTCTGGGGAGTAGACATTTAGATAAAGACAATCTTCTGTTTGACCTGTAAAGTTACCCCAATCAGCAACTTGAAAACAGGGTCTTTGATCTGTTGAACTTGCATCTAAAACACCTTCCCATGGCTCAGCTGGTTCAGGATCCTAAATAATACATCAAAATTTGTATTTCATTTAAGGCGGGTTGTACACAGAATACATTAAACTTAGTTAAGCTTACATGAGTTATATTCAAAGTACAAATCACATTTTTAAAACAACTATGTTCGAACAATAACCGATGATTATAAAACGAGTTTTACGGTTTAAATTTACTGCCTATTGTACAATTCGCCCTAAATGCCACAAAAATCTTTGTTGTCCATTTATTTTCATTATTTCTGTTAATATTCTTAGACTAGCAAAAAGGACTTTCAATAAAATTGGGACAATTGTTTCCAAAGAAGTATGTACAAATTCTATAATCGAATCCAACAGTTATATGCTAAAGAGTATAGGAGTATAAGAGTATAGGAATATAGAAGTATATAAGTATAGGAGTATAGGAGTATAGGAATATAGAAGTATATGATTTTAGAAGTATATGAGAATAGGAGTTTATGAGTATATGAGAATAGAAGTATGGGGGTATAGGAGTAGTATTCAGAGTCAATTTGGTTTTGCTGTGTAATCTTTTCACTTCTTGTAAATTTGTTATTTACAAATGTATTTTAGAAGCTAAACATACTAATGTATAATTAAATCTGGATATTTATTTTTTTAATAATTTTGATTGCCATTTTTAAAAAGTGTTCGTTGAAAATTTATTTTCCAAAGTTGATAATGAAATCAGTTTATATATATGAAATTCTTACCATAAATCTCAAATCGTTTATTGGTGGTTTGGCATATGGAATATTTTGGAAAGCATTAAATCTTACGCTTTTTCTTAAAGAAAATTCCAACCTCCCTTTCAAAGTCCCATTAGGAATTGTAATCAAAACATCTACAGCGTTCTAATAAAAAATATTATTAATAATAATAAATCACTAAGTACAACTAAAATTTGACGAGTAAACAAAGAAAAATATCTTACAGTTTCGTAGAGCTGAATTATTAACAAGAAAAGAGTAATAGTTTTAAGTAGTAACATCTTCGCAGATTGGAATTTTTTATTCCAATGAAAATATTTATATAAAATGTATCTACCGTATTATCTAATCTTGCTTTAGTATACTTGAATATAATTTTAATATAAAAACATGTATCTTAAAAAGGATCTTATCTCATTATTAAAATATTAATAATGGATTCGATCAACATATTTTTATTTTAAAATAAAAGTTTTGCTTTATCTTTACATAAAGTATATTTTAAAAGGGTACATCTTATCTCTCAAATCAATTTAATTATCTATAAGATGGCTAAGTTTAAATATTTTTTGGCAATCACAGCACAAAGATAGGTCATGTTCTTGCAGCTGTATTATTGACTATAGAGATTGCTAAAACATAAATATAATAGCTAGATCAATAACCATTTTAGTTATTTCCATTTTAGGTATATACAAAATGACTTTGTTATTAAATTCTTATATTAGATAATTTTTATTCATATACAATTCAGAGGTAAAATTTATATAGGTATTTTGAAACCTAAACATGTAAATAATCCATTCTAAGCATTTAACTATCACAGAGATCCTACATAATGTTGCGTAATTTAAATCCCATTTTCACTCTTTATCAGGTTATACAAAGCCACTCAACTTCAAAGAGATATCGTCTTTCACATATGCTTTGATATACTTAACTTAACGATTTCAATCATCAACAGATACCTTAGATTAACAATCGACTTCTAAGGTTGGATCAAAGTGCCTATTCGATGTTGAACGAACATGCCTACAAGTCATAAATAAAATTGTTTCTGATAAAAATCATTAAAGGAGTTTTTGTCTACGTGTTCTTTTATTTGCAATATTATGAATACAAAATAGTGATTATAACAATTTACAAAGTAATTATATTTTTTTCTCTCATCGTGCTCTGTAACCTTAGACAATCTTTTTGGTGTTTGGTTATCGAGGTAAAGAAATAAGTAGAAACTATATGAATTAAATTTGTATTTAAACTGGTTATTAAATTATCAATAATTAACAGGATCATGCCCATCAAGCTCTGGACTCTAGGGTTAGAATGTCCCCGCGCTCTGTTATTTGTCACACACTTCATCGGATCTAAATACCGCACGAAGATCTACGATGTTGCCAGGTCCCTGACAGTACATCCCCCTCTTTTAGTCAGTAATATAGTAAGGTTTCCTAACAACCCTTGAAGGCCTCTCTTCAACGCTAGAAGAGTTCTTACTATTATTAAGGTGGGGATTTACATCACTTTCACTATGCACTTCCTGATCATCACAACTATTACGTCTAAGATGATGTGGGGCCATATCATAATTTAAAGAAGGCTCATTATTGTGTACATGCAGTTGAGACTGATATGAGGGCTCAGTTGCTTTAGATAGTGCTGGGGTAACGTAGGGAAATTTTAAATAGGAGGCGGGTATAAGGTGCCATCTGTTTCGTCGGTAGAACCCAGATTGTGTTGCAATAATATATGATGAGGTTCTTCTAATATTTCTACGACTTTTCCGTAAGTCCGGATATCAATTACCCAAACACTGTCTCCCCACTTTAAAGAGGACAATTCTCTGACTTTGTGTCTTTTGCCAAACTGGTTAGCTGTTTTTTGTTTTGTCTTATTTTGTTTTTCAAACACAGATTTACTTACGGGGTTGTTTAACTTACTAGGTAGAATGGGAAGAGTAATTTTGATTTTACGGTTCATAAGTTCTGCCGGACTAAACCCGCAGTCCAATGGAATAGATCTGTATGCTAGAAGAGCTAAATATATATTGATATAGAAATTCCTGACGTCATAAAATTTATTATTTTAAATTGAGCAATACTGGGGTGGTGAAGTGTCTTGAAATCAAAATTTAAAGTTAAAAATCAAAATGTCGGGGTTTTTGGTTGATTTAAAAAAAAGAAAGTTGTCAGGAAAATTGGAGATTGTCAGTGGGGAATTTGAAAAACGCCAGAGATAAAATTAATACAAAGATAAATTATTATTATTATTATTGTAGAAGCTTGATGTTACAATAGAAGTTGAAATAAAGAAAATAAAATAAAAAGGTACAGAGGAATTTTAATTAGAAATAAGCAAAGACAGGTAAAAGCAGTGACAGACAGAGAGTAGCAGAGCCTGGGCTGGTAGCAGCAGTTACAGGTAGAAGCAGAGACAGGGAGACACGATCACACGCACACAGGTAGAGATTAGCAGAAGTACAGACCAACAGAGAGATAGAATCGAGTAGATAGACAAGCGGACAGGTAAAGGCAATATAGACAGTGGAGACAAGGAGCTAAGAGAAGACTGAAGAATTTAAAATTTATTTTTTTTTTATTTATTAAATTTGGCAAATATTTTACCATTTGTAAATTTTTAGAACCGAACCACCCCTTTTAAGAGTCTGGGCAAATTTATTAAATTGATATACAGGGGGTTTCTATATCAATATATATATATATATTTTTTTTCAACAAATTTTTTGCTACTTTTACAGCGGCTTCTATACAACCATTAGATTATGCAAAGTAATATGTTTAAAGTCGTAATCTTGTGCAATTTTTTTTAAAAAGAAACCTTACCACATCTGGGATTCCATACCTTGCAAAGATTTCTTTTAACTTAGTTATTATGGAAAATTCTGTTAAGTTACGAAGTTTAAATATTTCAAAGTAGCCTGAAAAAGAATTGGTTACTATAAGGTACCAGGAATCATTTTCAAAAAGGCCAGGGCTATTTTTTGCCAGGGACGGTCAGGAAATGGTTCTACCCATAGGAGGGGTTCCTTTGGATTAGTTTTATTTTCTATGTAATTTGGGCAGTTTCTATTGGAGTAGATAACCCTAACCACCATATTGTGGTTTTCGCTCTTGCCCTACATTTCACTATACCTTGGTGCCCTTGGTGTATAAACTCCAGGCATTATTCTTTAATTTCTTAAAAGAAGTCCTTCGCAAAAAGATATCTCTGCTCTATATTGATAATAAGGGATTAATTCGAGTTCGATCCTATTTTTATTTGGCCATCCTACTTAGGAATATTCTTTTAATTTTTTACAGACCACATCGGTCTCTTGTTCTTTTCTTATGAGATCTAAGAACTGTGGTTTGATCGCAAGTGAGGTAGCTATAAGGTTTATATGTGCTTCAATCTTGTCTGCTAATTCGTCCTCTAGAGGTGCCATCGAGTTTTCTAAAAAAATTCTAGATAAAGCATCGGTTACTACTAGATCTCTGCCGGGACTATAATAAACCTTATAGTCGTACTTCTCATTCGAAATCTTTGTAATCTAGGCATTAATTCATCCAAGGGTTTTGTTTGTAAAGTTTGTACTAGCGCTTATGATCCGTTTCTAGCAATATAGGAATGTATACAAGTGATATCTGCACCTGAATCAACTAAAAAATTTACTTTTATTTAATTCTGATATATAAATGTCTACTTGCCACTGCTTTGTTCCGATATTCAGGGCCGACTGGAGGGGGTTAGCCGGGACTAATTCCCGGGGCCCGGACTCAAATGGGGGCCCGGACACAAATGGGGGCCCGGCAGCGGTATAAGGGGAGCCCGGCAACTGGATTTTTGTTGTTTTGTATGAGAAATTCGACAAAAGACGAGAGGGGGATTTTTAGGTTGGGGAGCTGTTTTTTTTTTAGGTAGAAAAGGAAAAGTTTGAAGAGCTTTTTTTTTGTCACGGGGCTCGATCTAGAGAATTGTCCTGGGGCCCGATCTAGAGAATTGTCCTGAGGCCCGGCCTGGCTCTCGGCGGCCCTGACGATATTATTTATATGCAAGGATCCCAGGAACATGTTATCACCATTAACGTTTAGAGAATTTATATGATCCAAGTAATGAATCATCTCCCTGTGATCCTTCTACTTATAAATATCTGACCTGAGTTTTGCTTCTACATACTGATGCCCAGTGACCTCGCTTACTGCATTTGTTGCAACTAGACTTGTTTGCTGGACATTTGTCCCTTGGATGTAACTGGAGACCACAAAAGATGCAAGTTTTCGTATTATTTTTAGGATATTCTTGTTGGTTTCGAAATTTTGCAGTATTACCTAAGGAGCTACTGACACTTGAAGATCTTGGATACTTTTGAATGGCACTAACTGAGCTTCCACTATTTTCCAATTGTAGTGCTTGAAGTTCCGCTTGTTTAGCTGTCTAAATCTATTCCACTAATTTTAGATTAGGTTTTAACTGAAAATTATCACTAGTTCTTTCATCGATCATTCCGACCACAATTCTGTCACGAATCAAATCTTCCTTAAGTGTGCCATAATCACAGCTTTCTGCTAGTGCATGTAGGTTTGATATGAAACTATCTACTAATTCGCCCGGATGTTGAGTTCTTGAATTGAACTTAAAGCGTTCTAAAATTACATTTTTTCTAGGTATAGAATATTCGTCAAATTTTATTAATGTGGATAAAGAGTCGTAGAAGTCTCGGTAAACTGTATAATTATATTTTCTGCTTCTTCTTCCATTAAATATACTAGAATATCTATCTTTTCTGCCTCTCTTTTGTCCGTTTGATTAAATATAGACATATATCTATTGAATCACTTTTTCCATTGAGGCCATGCGGAGGGCGTAGAAAAATTGACTTTTTCGGGTGGAGACACTGGAAAGGGTAGTGTCGGCTCGGTCGGCTCTGGAGGCGCCATAGTTGACACGTTAAATTTATCTGTGCTTCTCGAAGTCAGGGTTTACGAATATCTTCTTTCTTTTCCTCAATCCCACCGCTGCCACCATGTTTGGTTATCGAGGTAAAGAAATAAGTAGAAACTATATGAATTAAACTTGTTTTTAAACTGATAATCAAATTATCAATAATTAACAAAGGATCATGTCCATCAAGCTCTGGACTCTAGGGTTTGAATGTCCCCGCGCTCTGTCATTTGTCACACACTTAATCGGATCTAAATACCGCACAAAGATCCGCGATGTTGCCAGGTCCCTGACAGTACACTTGGTAAGAGATTTTCGAAAAGTTTGGACTTTATTTTGCGGTTTTCCAGGTTTGAGTATTATTGTAATTGCAGCGATTTTTCAGATGCTATTCAAAATGTAGCATTTATTATATTAGTGCGTTTAACCACATTTTATTTTGGAAATTATCGTACCTCAGATTATACCCGGATACTCCCGTAAAAATATTTTCCTTGATTTCTTCAACTACCTCTATAGGTGTTTATACTAGTTTTCTGTTGTCTTTTTTTATTATTTTTTTCGAAATCCTACACTTGCAGACAGGATTCTCATACGCAATCTCCGAAAAACAACAAACTATACCAGAACAATGAAAATATTTTTCATAAGGAATCCTCTTTGTTTATTTATTTCCTTTTCACATCAACATCTAAATAATTTCTCATATTTTCCTTGAATTTTTATCTCTAAAATGTCGTCCCTTATTATACGCTTGGAATAATCTCTAGTAGCAAAGTTAATTGCTAAAAGAGAAAGGTCTGGGAGAAACCTTCAACTACAGGTAGTTTATTTATTAAAATACTCTCTTCCTTAATTGCCCGTAATAAGAGGGAGCCATTCTGGAGCACGGAGCATGCGAACGAAAGTAGATGTTAAGTGAGAATAATATCCGACAAAAGGTTAAACTAGGCCTGTACACTTCCTCCCGTTACCGAGTAACAAATCACTTAAATCCCCGGGAGTATACGTGAAAATCAGTCGAAGCAGTTCAGAAGGGAAGATTTATGTGTGGTTTTATAAAAAAAAATGAGAGGTTTGGTTTTTGAATAAAAACTTGTTTTGTAGGTCATTACTTTGTAGATATCACCGGTAGAATCGATTTTCGCCGTCGAAAGGAAAATAAGATTCGATTCTTTATCTGTAATGTACAGATTTGTAAATAATTTATTTTTTATTATTGCAGGTTAATTTTTTGAAAAAAAAAATGCTTTTGCTGGGGGAAAAGCTATATAACATGTCATCGTAATTCAAGATATGAGTAATTGGCATAGATTAAAGACCTTTATTAATTTTATTTTATGCAAATAGGATTAAAAATGTCCATGCTTTGTTCTTGTAATAATTGGCATTATTATTTTTAAAATATAAAGAATTTAACAAAAATCCCAAAAATATCTAATATTTTTAATATCTATTAAATTAACAACACAATTATTAAAACCAAACAATTAGAAATAGTTTATTGTACTAGTAAATTAGGACAAGGACAAATCGTGTGAATAATCATTAAAAGTAAATAAGTCGAGTTTCTTTTAAAATAATATTTATTATTTATTTAATATAAAGGTTGATATAAATAGGGAGTCAGTCGTTGACACAAGAGACTCAAGGGGCGGCCGTTGGGCCAAACCTATGCCCAAAAATGTAACTTAGTAATTAATTATTAATATTTATTGTATATAGTAAAGTGTGTGTAGTGTTTTTGTTTTCAAAGGTAATATCTATTTTATTTCAACATGTTTAAATCTCTTGTTTGGGTTATGTGTTTTAAAACAGTTTATTAGTCTGCTTCAAATGTCAATTCTTTCATTTTCGTCCCAAGTTTACTTATTAAATGTTTATCAGTTTTAAGGGTTTTATCATATAAAGAGTTTTTTATTATATTAAAAAGTTTTTGTGATGTAAAGGTTTCATTATATTAAAGTTTTATCATAGATTATATTATATTAACATGGTTTATCATAATAAAGACTTACAATTGTGGGTAGCAATTTTTGCTTGTCTTATTTCAAAAATAAAGATTGTTCTAATTTATTGAAATTGTTAATCATTTTTTACTTATATTTAAATATACATGTTATTGTTTATTAACCTATTTTAATCTCTCCTCCCTTTCCAAACCAGCAAAATACTCCGAGCATTTGAGAAGCCTCGGCGTTTCTATTCCTTTAGGAACTAAAAGAGTCTAAAACTAGTTGCCAAGAACCGCTCGACATATGCTATTAAGGGATGTTTTTTTTTGTATTTTATTATTTTTCTTTATTATTTTCTTTTGCCACTGGCGAATGGATGTTCCTTCAGGACTCCAGGACCCTAGGGCTGGTGACAGGTGCTGCCTTTATCCCTTAATAGTATAATGACAACAGTAGCTAAAGACCTATCAGTAGTTACAAATGGTCTTTAGGATTTCCTGGTTGTTACATTTGGTGACGAGCGTTGGTGCTTTAGGATTTCCTGGTTGTTACATTCTAGCCAATTATTATACCAAAAGCAACAATCATTTCTAGAAATTCTTGATTTTTTTATATTTATAACTACGAATTATCCAACTAAACGACCCACAAACCTCTTTTTGGTCTTTCATCCTTGCAAAATTTCTTCCCATTCATTAATTCCGAAATCGTTACCACGCGAAACAATTTTCCGATTTCACAACTTTTCCGTTCGACCGGCTACCGCAAACTTCCGATATATGAAAGCCAAGCCATCAATCAAGGTCGGGGAGTTACTTTTAAATAACTCCCTTTCACATCTGATAAGCCGCTGCCGCCGAGTGGCAAAGGGAAAGAAATTAAGCGTATTTGATATGATAAAAAAAGCTTTTACGTTTCCCTTTTCGAATACACTGGATTAACAGACACGGAGATCCTTTCAGGATTAAATGTTGGATGTTATACTTTCACAAATAATATACTTGTGGATATTTTATGTTTGATTAGGTGGTATTGGGAATAATACAATGTTTTCTTTTTGTGATTATCTTTTTTGTTTGTCTTTCTTCTATTTTTTCTTCTATTTCTTGTCTCAAGCATATACAATTTTTATATTTAATTATATGGTATAGAAAATCGTGAATTTTTAAATCTTCTAGTTAGGGTGGGTTCAATTTCTGAAATATTTAAAACTTTATCCACTTTTCTTATTCCTTCTATCTATCTGTTTATCTTTTTCTACACCTACTTACTCTCATTTCCTTCTATTTTTACATTTTCTGCTGCTTCACTTTTTCTAAACTCTGTACCAATATTTACCTTCCACTTGCCCTTTTTAATAATACACCTGTAGTTCCTTTGCTTTTTCCAAAAGTTTAAAAGTTAAATAATTATTAGGATTATATTAAAAGGATTAAATATATTTCACAAATACAATAAGAATGACACGATTTATTTAAACAAAATTAAAAATTACCAGTTTTAGGAGAAATCTAATCAGATAAAGTTAGTATATTATATTACTAAAGCAATGAATGCTAGTTGAATACATTTATGATGTTAAATAAATCAAATCCTGTTTATGTTGACATTGCCCTATCTACGGAATGACCACAAATTTCCTCTTCATCCCAAATATACTTATCAAGCAGTTTAATGTTAAAATTATATTTAACATAAAATGACGTAAACCATAAAATATCAAACAAAAAATAACAAAATATTACAAAAATAAAAAAGAAACTAAAAATACAAAAAACAGAAACTACAAAAAAATAAAACATCAAAAAATCACAAAAATAAACACAAGAAATCACAAAACAAACTCACGAAAAATATCACAAAAATAAACACAAGAAATCACAAAAAATCACAAATAAATCACAAATAAATCACAAATAAATCACAAATAAAATCACTAAATTACCAAAAAATCACAAAATCGCCAAAAAATTAAAAAAATCATAAAATAAAAAAGTCAACCATAAATAACCCCAATAGACTTTTAGATTCAAGGTTGCGACTGCGGACTGCCACAGGTGAAAGTGCCAATATCCATGGGGAAACCCAGGTTCAATTGGGAATTCGTACAAAAATGTTCTCATATTGTTATTGTCGCTGATATCGAAGATGTTATATTAGGAATGGATATAAGGAACTTGCATGGTTCCTTGTTGGATTTTAAGAACAGTAATCAAAGTTAGGTATTCCTACATCCATATGGGGACAATACAGTGCCAGTTGCTGTACAGGAAGATATAGTGGTACCTGACAGAAGTGAAACCATTGTAGTAGCACGGCTTCAAAAAACTATGGAAGAAGGAACACCTGTCATGATGGAACCTTGAAACTACGATGAAGAGGTTGGACATGGAATTCTGATCGGAAAAAGGTTGATCATCAATGCATAATAAATTGCTGAACGTCTTAGAAATGTTAATAATCACCTAATTACCATCAAGAAAGAGACCAGTGTCGAAACCTGTGTACCAGCAAATGATTGTAGTTGCTAGTCAATCTCTGAATCAATTAAAGACAAAGAAAATAGAGGAATTTCTTCCACGATTTGGTGACATTTTTGTACAAAAAAGAAGGAAAAACATGAAAAAGTGACACTGGTGACGCCAATCAACTTGAAGTTTGCCAAAGGCCAAGAGTGAGTGAGCTAAAAGGATTGTTCGAAAAAAGGAAGAAGGTAAGGTGGTAGAACTTTCTACTAGCTCATGGGTCTCTTCGTTAGCTCTGGTCCAGAAAAATAATGAAACTACGAGGTTTTGTGTGGATTACCGTCAGTTGAACATGTTATCAAGAAATACAGTTTTCCTTTGCTTTGAATCGACGATATCTTGGACACATTGGCCAGAAGTAAACTATTTTCTATCCTAAATCACATCTAAATTTCGGTTAGTACTGAAATGTTGCAGTACGCCATATATCTTTTACATAATTTTTATAATATTAACGCCTTTTCTCATTTTTTTTTTTTTTAGTTGTATATTGGAGAAATATACTTATCTGAATCTTGAATTTTGAATCTTAAATCTTGAATATTTCTGTAGTTCTTTAGTTCTGATGTTCTTTCATCTGACTACCTATACTTCCGCAGTCGTCTAGCTCTGTTGCACCCACTAGAGCTTACCTCCTGTTGAGTAACTAGCGTCTTTAGTTTTGTAACAAGTAAGAGTTTTTCAGTTGTAATACCACTCCTTTTCTTGTAGAATTGCTAAAAAAAAATATTAACCTCATCAAGATGTTGTTTATATTGAGAAAACCTTTTGTATAATATAAATAAATTAAATTTAGTAAAAAAAATTAAAACTTACGGTTGCTCGCATTTACTTTAATTATCTCAGTACTCTTGTATAAAATCGCAATATGTTCTACTTTATTAAATTATGTTGTCCAACGTTTGTGTTATTTGATACGTAAACCCTTTTCCTTATTCAGCGTAATGAGCAAAGTATAAATTACAAATTTGTAAAAATACAAAGGGCTGTAATACTTTTAACAACATCTTTTCCTTTAACTAAATTATTAAATTTCACCCCCTTCGAAATGCCCTTGCGCCTTTCTGTACTTTCCGGCAATTTCCTCGTTCGTAAATTTTTAACAAGGTATATAAAAATTTTCGGGTATTATACTAGAAAATGCCCGCTGTTTTACGCCTCTAAGTTAATTACTTTAGCCGTCCTTTGGAGACCACGACGAGATTCCATTTGGACGCGGGCGAGCAAAAGTGGATGTTTAAGTTTGAATGAGATCCGGGAAAAGGTTAAACCAACTCTGATACTTCCTGTTTTTCCGGTCGACAAATCATTCGAAATCCCATGGACGGTGTAGGTACGTGAGAATCCAAGTGAGCGTTGCGTATTTTTTAGCAGACAATTTCTGGGTGTCTCGTATAAAACCGACAAACTTGTGGAGGTAGTAGGTGGATAAACGTAGAATGTTTCAATGTATATATTGTCATGAAAATATAAAGGGTAGAACAATAACAGTCAAAGTTTTCATTTAAAATCAATAATAAAATCACTAGACAAACGATAATTAATGAACAGTCAAAGTTTTCATTTAAAATCAATAATAAAATCACTATGCACTTTGACTATGATCAAAAGAAAACAAAATTAAATTTTTATTTAACGAGTAGAAATAAAAAGTATGGACACATCTTAATATTTTGTGAAATTAGATCAACTCTCTTTGATTAATTTTTTTGTGACGTGGCCGGCCTAGCACCGCTGGTTGTCAAGGGGAATTAAACAAGACGGGTAGACATATTGAAATTTTGGGGGCCTGAAAAGAAAAAGGTACAATTAAAAAGTTTTTAAACCAAAAATTAAATAAATTTTTAAAGATTTTGTGTTCAAATGAAATTTGACTTATCCCAGAAATATTCTTTCAGCTGTTTTTCTTCGAGTTTTTTTTGACATTCACAAAAAGGTAGGTATAAAATCGAGATCTTCGGTGTCCCGATTTGTTGGTTGTAGTACTGGGTTTCGTGAAAGGCAGTCCATGTTTTCTCCCACTTTTATGTACAATTTCGTAATCATATTCTGATAACTTCAAAGCCCACCGAGCTAATCTTCCAGTAGGATCTTTTAGAGTTTTTAACCAGCACAATGCATGATGATCGCTAACGATTTTTACTGGTTTGCCGTATATGAGATGTCTTAGATACCCTAAAGCCCATATTGTACATAGTCCCTCTAGTTCTGTAATTGTGTAGTTTTTCTCTGCATTTGACAGACTTCTGCTGATATATGCAATTGGGTGTAATATTCCTTCTTCGTTTTCTTGTAAACATACAGCTACGATACCGGCCTTGCTTGCATCTACTCGCAATTCACATCCTTTACTAGGATTGAAATGTTGTAAAACAGGGGCTTCCAATAACTTTTCTTTTAAAGTTTTAAATGCCATCTGTTGCGGTTCGCCCCATGTAAACTTTTTATCTTCTTTCGTGGCTACGTGTAAAAGTCGAGCTATTACTGCAAAATTTTAAATAAATTTTCTATAAAAATTACAAAGTCCTACAACATTTTTTACCGATTTGGGGATGGGAAATTCCTTGACAGCCCTTAGCTTCTCATAATCGGGAAGAATGCCCGAACTACTAACGTTAAATCCTAAAATGTTTACCTCTTCTTTCGCATATACACATTAGCTTGGCATTAGGGTCTAGTGTTTTCTAAAATATTATAATATCATCGAGATTAATCACTACGTCTTTCCACTTCATACCTTGAAACACTTTGTCGGCTAGTTCTTGGAAGGTAGCTGGAGCATTGCCTGGCGCCTCCACCATGTCACGTTATGCGTGTTTTTAATAAAAATGTCACGTTTAACGTGTTTTAAATAATTTTGGGACTATCTATAAAAAAAATGATTCATTAAACAAAAAAATCTCTAGATTGAAGCATCTCATTATCGTAAATTGTCGGCTTTTATTTAAACTTCCAACATTTTTAATACCTCGACGATTTGTTTTTTTTTTTAACGAACAAAACTCCTTCTAGACTTCATTCCTCAAACGACTTCTCTGGTGCAGCAACGGATACTGCGTTTAATACTGGATAACAGTCATAACTTAGAATCGCTCAACCCTTATCAAAATAACTATATACATTTGGCGTCACGTTCCTTGCATTCTACAAAATTCATTACTACAAACACGCTGGGAATTTCATTCGGGACATATCTTTTGGAATAACTATATTTAAGATGTACAGGGTTTTGTATACAATATGAGCTTCATGTGCTTATACAGAAAGCACAGCATACAATGTTTGATAATATCAATAAATTATTTATCATATATCTGCGACAAGACCACAAAAGCGCGTGAGTAGAAGAGACACATACATATTTTGAGGTATTTTAAGGTTATTTGTTCAATATATTAATTACTTTGTATTTGTCACAAGATACATTTGCTAATTAATTGAAAACTAATATTTTGGAAATCCTAAAACCGGAATTAATCCAAAATTAGATTATGCAGAAGGGCACTATGTTGTTTTAGTACCAAAATGTCCTCCCGAACGGCTGCTATGAAACTCTTTCAATACACTTTTAACATGTGATTTCGATAGTACTACTTGGCGAACTACATGTACTTCATGGTGGCTGTCCTACTTCCAGGGCAATAGGCCATCGATGATTATTATTATTATTCACTGACATGAGCTAAGAACCGATGTCCTATTATTCAAAAAATTTTAGTTAAAAATAAATAATTTTTTTTAATCTATAAACTAGTCCGTTATCCAAGCTATAGTTTCCTCGGATTCCTAGGTGTTCAATCTTTTGGAGAAGTCTGTGCTTTGAAACTCTATCAAAGGCTTTAGAATAATCAAAGTATATAACATCTGTAGAAAGACCAGCATCTAAGGCTTTTGTCCAGTCATTGACAGACTGCAGGAGATTAGTTAAGGTAGATCGTCCTCTGATAAATCCATGTTGTTGGGTGGGAAGTAATCGTTCGTTTTCAAGAAAGTCAGTTACCTTATTACATATTATGGACTCCATTACTTTACAAACTATTGGTACAAAGCTTATCGGTCTATATTTATTTGGGTCAAGCTTATTGCCCTTTTTGAATATGGCAGTCACTGACGCAGTCTTCCATATAGATGGCAAGATGTGAGAATTAAAAGAAGAAGTCATTATACGAGAAATAACATAACAGAGAGTGTCAGCACAAGACTTTAAAAGAAAAGAGGAGATAATATCTAAGCCTGGTGAAGAGTTGGACTTTAGCATTTTAAGTTTGTTTTTTATTATGTCTGGGTCAAACGATACGTTGGAGATAGAGGCCTGTATTTTGTTTAGTGAAATATCTGGAAGTGGTGATGTCATATCTTCAAGGATGAGGACATTACAGAAGGTGTCAGAAAGTTGAGCAGATTAAGTATTGTTGGCACACTTATCTTCGTTTTCTTTTTATAGAAGAGGTACGGAAACTTTGGATGTCAGATTTATTCTATGCTATCAACACAGTTGGCGATGTACTCCTGATAGTTATATTCTGCTTCGTTAACTGCGGCCTTTAGTTGATTGGAGAATAGTCGGTGAGCAGAGAAATCGTCCATATTGGTGGTACACTTAAATTTTTTCCATAGGTGTTTCTTATGTTTTACCATAGACAGCAGTTGATTATTTATTCAGGGTATCAGATTTGTTCTTCTGTTTATTTTGTTTTTAGTATGAGATTTGACACAATCATTAACTGTATTTTGAAAGACATTCCACATGCAGCTCGGATCATTGTTTTCAGGGATAATATTAATCCAGTATAGTTGGTCTAGATAGGGAAAAACTTCAGCAAAGTTTGTGACTGAGAAGATAGTGTGATTGGATGTGCAAGAAGAGAATAATTGAAATCGTAAACGGCACACTATGACTGCATGATCAGATATTCCAACCGGTGGAAGATACATCGGTTGGGTTAAGAGTTGTTCATCATTGGTAAGTAGTAGATCGAGGGTAGAAGGTTCCTGATTTATTCTAAATCTCGTATGTTGGGCTATTAGTTGAACAAAACTAGAATTGTGGATTATTTCCATGAACTGATTGGCAACATTCTGTGTGTCAGGTTTAGAAGTTATTGGCCATTTAATGTCTAGAAAATTAAAATCACCTACTATAATATTTTTAGAACCACTTAGGACATCGAGTTTGTCTAGCAGAGCCGCATCAGTAGTAACAGGTGTGTCTGGCGGACGGTAAATAACTGCAAGAGTAATACGGCAATTGAGATGTCGCAGCTGCAAACAAAGAGAATCAATACGAGTAACTGAGATATCTACAGATGAGATTATCAAACAGTCTAATATATGTTGAGCTACATATATACACACTCCCCCTCCTCGTCTACCAATTCGATCATATCTAAAAATCTGGTAATTAGGAATAGAGATTAAGCTGTCTGGAATATTTACATTGAGCCACGTTTTGGTAATTAAAATAAGGTTCGTTTTTTTTAGATTGAATAAGACAAATAAATTCATTGAATTTTTTGAGAAGAGAATCTAAATTTGCATACAATAAGAGCCAATCATTGAAAGTTGAAGATGAACCAGTTAATGCGAAAAATTTTGTACGATCTTTGGTGATCCATTAATATACTTGATAGTCCAGTCGTCAGTGCCATTTCGATTTTTATTTTCCAATTCAGTTGTAAGTTCGTTTAGGTATGAATTTTGAGCCTGAGTTTTGTCATCGGTGATACTAAAATCCTTGGTTAAATTCAGTTACTATTAATTCAGAATCAGTTTAGGATTGTAACCGCAAACAAAATTAATACTCTACCTAATCCCCATGAACATATTTCCATGCAACAAACACACAATTTCAATTACGTCCCCCAGAAATATATATCAAGAACTGCGTCTAGTTATTAAATTTAGGTACTGTCGCTTCCACATACTCGCAGACGCTCGTTTCCCATATTTCCGGATAATGAGGGACATAAACAGGCGAAGGAGCACTAACGAAATAAACGTCCAGGTAAAACTTCCTGCCTGCGATCCCGGAAGAATGGAAATGGCGGCATTTTAGGCGAGGGAAAAGCGGAACGTAATCTGTGTGATTGGAGGTTGATTTCGGAGTGAAAGTTTACGAGGTGAACGTCGTTATCGTTATATTTTATTACTGAAAACGGTTGTTTCAAATTTTAATTTTGATTTTTATGCGTATCGAAGATGACGAGTAAAATGTTCGGTAACAGGGATTTTATGGGTTATAAAAAATGAACGTCAAAGATAGCGAATAGAAATAGATTAGATACGTCGTGTTTTATGTTATCCGTAAAATTAACCTGACGAAACAATATTTACATGATGTCAGAACTCTCAAAAATATTGTACTATATTTTATTTAAAAGCTTCAATAATATTCTGCAATAATTATTTAAATATCTATTTAATTTATTTTCTTTAAAAATATACTAAAATATACTAAAATATACTAAAATATACTAAAATATACTAAAATATACTAAAATATACTAAAATATACTAAAATATACTAAAATATACTAAAATATACTAAAATATACTAAAATATACTAAAATATACTAAAATATACTAAAATATACTAAAATATACTAAAATATACTAAAATATACTAAAATATACTAAAATATACTAAAATATACTAAAATATACTAAAATATACTAAAATATACTAAAATATACTAAAATATACTAAAATATACTAAAATATACTAAAATATACTAAAATATACTAAAATATACTAAAATATACTAAAATATACTAAAATATACTAAAATATACTAAAATATACTAAAATATACTAAAATATACTAAAATATACCAAAAATATACCAAAAATATACTAAAATAATATTATAGGTAAGTTATATAAAAAAACATCTTGGGGATAATTTCATATACAAGCAAAGAAAATTCCGATCTATAAATTCGCTCTTTTGTTAGTGCTATTATAAGAAATCTGCCGTTATAAGCCCGTCAAAAAAAAACGGAATGAACCTGACGTGAAACGAGAAAAAATGTTATCGGAAAGCGGATCCTTAAATTAACGGAAAAATACCTCTTCCTGACAACCGCGATCACCGACCGGATTTATCGTCACCAACCCCTGGAAAATGTAGCCCGTTTAATGGGACTTTTGACCCAGATGCTGCCCTCCGCGTTTCTCGCGCCGGACCGCCTATGCCGCCCGCGTCATCTCCAGGGGCCGAAAGGCAGTCGTCGTCCCGCGGCGGCAGTCGTAAATAATCCTTTTCTCGTTTTTAGTCATATTTACCACTGTCAGGCTCATATGCACAGCGCTCGTGAAAAATTGAAAAATACGCGATGAGCGGTGATAATTCCCGATCGGGGATCGTTATTTATCAAACTTTTGTCGTACAGACGTCCCGTTACGTTGTCCACTCAATCCTGCTTAGGGTTGGTATTTCAATCGAGACTTTTAGTCGGAAAGGGTAAAAAAATAAATAAAAATTAAGAAAATGAAATCCTTTGAATCCTTTGAAGATTAAAATGACATTGTTAATATAAAAATGTCATTTTAAACTTCGTTTAACACAACGGTGGAATCGGTCCTAAGAAGTTTCAATATTATAGAGCAAAGTAAGATATGTTGCGATATATGAGTAGGTAAATTGGTGATAATTTTTTAACAATTTTTTAATAAACTACCTATTTACGAGGAGGCCTCAAATTGAGCATAAATTATAGTTTGCTCTTGTTACGACTTAAGTTATATGGCCATTTTCTTAGCAATTTTGCATGCAAAACTGTTAAGTTAGGACAGAGAGTTTAGTGGGCTTTTAAAGGATTTCAGGATTTTAGACAATAGTAAATTTTGTATATTTTTGAAAAATATAATTATATTTTCATTTCTAATATCACTAACATATTCAATTACCATCAGCTGCCAGAAAAAATGCTGAAAGTAAACTACAGAAATTATGAATTATGAAAAGCAATATATAGTTCGAGCAGCAAAAATAGTCCGTGAAAAGGGTGTGTCTATATATAAAGCATCGAAGGATGAAAATCGCTTGGACATCTATAAAAAGATACTACTGTCCCTTAGCATATATGTGTGGGCATTTGAGTCCTTTACCATGTGACTAGTTTGATTCTTTACATATGAAAAATTGGATTCTTTAGGTACAGTAGTTGGTGCAGCTTCTGAGCATTTGTTCTGTTTCTGCGACTGTTTTACCTCAGAATATAGCTGCTATCGGAGTCCTACTTAATTATTTAAGTGATCTATATTAAAAATGACCACATAAAGACAACTGTGCCTTTCGCTATCTTCTGTCGGCGCGAATGGTTGTAATTCCATCTGATTTGCTTCAGACTTCTTAGTGTTTTCTTTACGAAATAAAACCTTTTTTAAAAGACAAAAACCATGTCCTTGTTTATTCTGAATTTGTTCCCGAAAGTAAATTCCACCTCTTTGACAACGTCGCGCCACAATCTCGACTATTTTACGGAGAATATTCCGTACATTTTCGCTCTACCTACGCGAAACACCACCAGAGATAATGCCAAAGAAAGTTCTGCATTCGCTATAGCGAATAAGCGTAAATTCGTGTTTAACCGAATAGGGAAGTTTCCCAGGCAGACATGTGATGTGTGATATATCGCATAATGCACAATGATACTTAGAAAGGCGTTAAATGCCACACGTGGAACAGTGGAACTTTGGAGGGTCCCTACGGTTGGAGCGTTGTTGACGATCAACTATTTGACAGCGTTTCTCTTATTGGTATGTAAATAGTTAACCCAAAGCTTTGGCTATAAACAGACAAAAGGAAAGTTCTGAGAAATTAAATATTAACTATCAACCCGTGATAGTAATTTTTAAATGTTGTTAATCTTTACTCATCTCAAATGTATGGTTTTACGGTCACTATCCATAGTAGAAATTTGCGCTTCGAAATTAAACCCCAATGTTGACGTTTTCAGCGAGCTGACAGCGACAAAAGTGCCAGCTTTGTTGCTCGCCTAATTTTAATTATGTTTAATATAAACAATATATACAAAGTATACAAACTCTTTGATAGTATTATTACAAAATATTTATTGAAACTGCTTGATCCTTTCATCATAGATCAGCAGTTTGGTTTCCGTTCCAAAAAGTCTATTGAACTTCACCTCTTCTCGTATGTTGATTACTTATCGAATGCCTTGGATTCATGCTATATACACTGATTTTTCAAAGGAATTCGACAGGATTAACCACAGTTGCTTGATTGGAAAGCTTAGTAACATTGACATTGGTGGTAATCTTCTGAAATGAATCGAATGCTTTATAACGAATCGCATTCAAATAGTTCGTGTTTCTGGCTTTTTATGCTCTGGCTTTATTGTTACATATGGTGTACCTCAAAGGTCACATTTGGGAACTCTACTTTTTAATATATATTACAACGAAATACAATACATTAAAATCAAAATAAGGGCATAAAGAAGCATAGAAGAATAAAATCTCGAATAAGAGACAATAATTGTTATGATAATTAATAATAATGTATAATGAATGTTAATACATGATTTCAATCAATTTTAACTAGTAAACTTAAACAGTAGAGCTAATAATAAAAATAAACAAATTACCAAATAATATCAAGTACAAATGAATAATCCTGTATGTTCATAAACTATGTTAATCAAGTGTGACCATTTATTTGAATTAATATAGCAAATAATAAAAAAACAGATTTACAAAATAATATCAAGTATAAATGGATAACCCTGTATATTATTGATTTATTTTAATAAATTTTGGTTATTAAAATTGAAAACAATACAGTTAACTATAGAGCAAATAGATTTATCAAATAATATCAAGGATTAATGAACATCCCTGTATAATATAAGACAATTTGAATCAATTTGACAATTAAAAGTTAAACAACGCATCGGATTAAAGAAATAGTAAATGTGTATCCAAAATTTGACAAAACAATATACTCAATTCAGAACAACATGTTAATTTAGAATAGAACACCCGGTATATGTTGCATAACTAATAATAAGAAAGAATATTTATAAATACCTTAATGAAAATGACGTCACAAAATAATGAAATTCGGTATACATTTATAGCGAAGAGAACAGATGGTATATTTCCTTGGAGACGATGGTTGTTAAGAAAGTAGAATCAAGAATTAGGCATTTCAAACTAAATGGCTACCAGTGGGTTTTGACAGGTTATGATATGGCAAAATTATGACAACCCTGTAGGCCTGGTAACAAGGTCAATGAAATAGATTAATCATCCATATTTTTCAAAATAAACATAAGCTTATGCCTTGAAGTAAAAATGTAAGCAATTATTTTCTTTAAATATCTAAAGGCTGAAAATTGATTTTAAAACACATTTTTGCTAAACCGATTCAAATGAATTAATATTTGCCAGACAATATGGTCTCTCACAAACGACCAGCTTAGAGCAATCTATATAACTATATATGTATCATTGACACTGTCAGTAACAACATGACAACAGGGTTGCCATATCTAAACTGTCAGTCCCCACTGGTAGTCATTTGGACAGGTCGTTGGAATGCCTAATTAGATAGTTTTTGGGTAAACATTTTGAATTTTGAGTTATCTAAAAATTAAAATTGAAAGAATTAAAGTTAAATTCAACAAAATCATGTTCAAAACTAATATAATCATACTGAAATAAATTTGTTTATAAACAAATATCAAAAATAAGTGGTTAGTCGTAGTAATTCGTATTACAAGGTAGGAGGAAATAGGTACCTTGTGTATCTGATGGAAGAACTAGATTGGAATCTTCAAGGAATTCACACACGTCCATTGGTAAAAATAGGCTTAAAAACTATCTGCATGCAGCTGGAGAAGTCACGTTCTGAAGTACAGATAAGTGGTAGCCTAAAATAAAGTTTTTATACATTGCCAGTAAAATAGATACATTCAATATTCATAAAGATTGCAACAATACTTACCAATTATATCGTAAATTCATATACAGACAACAAGAGAGTAATAAATGTAGTTGCATCGTTTCACAAACAACAAACGTGAAATAAAACTAAAATTTGTGGTCGCCAAAGATTTTAATCACAATATATATAACAATGACATCCAAAATTATTTTAAGAATTATCAGTTACTTTGCTTGGAATGGAATGGAATTTAATACAAGTACATGTCATGCAATCAATTTTAACAGAAAACATAGTCCTATTGTTAAATCCCCTTAACTCCCATTTTCAATAGGATTTTTTTCAGAATCCTCTTATTGAGTTTGATTTTTTTTTTTTTTTCAAAAATTTTAAGTTGATATTATTTAACAGTAAAAACTTATAATTTTTATTTTAGGAAACTTATACTTGGAATGATTTTACTTCTGCTTTTAAGATATAACAAAATTTTACTTGTATCTAGACTTGAAAACTTTTCAGTGATGTGATATTTATTAATGTTCGACAATCTATTAAATATTAACAGACATTGAAGTAAATTTCCTTTTTTAAATTGAGTGTATTTCGCCCTAGAAGGCACTTAAAACTCGAGAGCCCTTCATTCGGACTCCAAGTTGAAATATTTTCGTAAGACATTTTGATATTTTCCAGAATCCTTTGATTTTCAATTTCACTTTCTGAAGGATAAATAAAAAACGAAAAGGGTACAAATATTTTTTTTGCCGAGCTTTATGTAAATGCCTTTCAATCCCCCACAAAAAAATCATTATTTTATTCATCTCTCGCTTTCTTTCGCGACTGTTAAATTATTTTATTGGTATGGGGAGAAACGCCATATATATATATATATATATATATATATATATCAATCACTAGGCTGGTTGAAAATTGTTATAAAATGATGGTAAATATACATATTGTCATGATAATATATTGGTGAGGGTATTATGAAATTATAGTTTATTTTATTTATTTATATAGAGTTATCATGACTATAATAAATTAATAGTATGGTCAATTATACTTAGTTTTTTTATCAAGGTTGTTGCTCCGGCTAGTCTGTTAAATAATTTAACAGAGTATTGATGACTCTACTCTCAGTGTCGGTTCAGAGTGAACATTTAATTATATTAATCATATGAATTTATTGTTTCATTGTTTGTCATTAAATTAATTTAGAAAATTAAGCTTGTTCATTACTATTAGGAAAAATTTACCTTTATCACTGGACTATATTAAAATTTCTATTTTCTCCCCTAACTATTAGAGAAAATAAAACTCTGATATTTAATAGAAGTTTGACCTATTTTCATATATTTTTTTATTATAACAAGGATATAAATAAATAAATCGAAAACAGAATTAAAATTAATTTGAAATTAGTCGAATCCTTTTTAAAATTGTAAAAAAGAAAACTCATGTAATAATACCTCGCTGACAATTTTAAATTGATTCAACAATGGACGTTTTAAAATTTTAAGTTAAATGGCGATACAAAACATTGTATTCACGATGAGTTCGTGACCGAATCACAGCTTCCACAAATCCGGCGAAAGTTAGTGTAAACATCAATGTTTCCAAGAAACATGCAGCCATCCTGAGCCCCAAAGTGTCCAAGTCGAAGTATTTCCACCCTTACAAGACCGTGAGTACCAGTAAAGAGAAACAACTAACATCTTATAACGAGAGATCAACTTCTCACTTCAGAAGGGACCCCCTCAAAAAAGTTTGGAGAAAGAACTAAATTGCGAAAGACGCACGGCCAAACACACAGACCGCAAACTAAGAAAGTTTGGAGAATCTTAAAGAAACTTCGAAGAATATTAAAGAAACCTCGGAGAAACCTTGCGAGGCACTCACAGAGCTGGAAGACGTAGCCGAAATCGACTGCAGCTAAGACAATACAGACGTTTGTAGATTCTAATCAACACTCTCGAAGACTCATCTGATGGGACAGAAAGTTCAGAAAATGGTAACAAGACCGTTTTAGAGATGGAGGAAGACAATGCTGGGGACGGAACCCCGGAGACAATAAGAAAATTCACCTATTTTTCTACGACTCGAAAGTATAGAGAAAATCTTGATAATTTTAATCGGACCTATATCACTCTACAGCTTCCAAGCAAAGTTAAAGTTAGAGCTTTAGATTTCGGACAGAGTCATTCTTCTTCCGATGACGGCACTATAACAGTGGTAGACACCCGTAAACTACCAAAGGAGTAGAAACGAGCCAATGTGTACCTACTCCCCTAGATGCACTAAACAACCCACCTCCCTCTAGTTTTGGCACCAACCCTGAAACAAGAACAAATAATACCTTTATAAGAATTCCGAGTGATCCCAGAATCAAAATTGGAGTATTAAAATCTGACTTACCCCTACCCTGCCACAAAATATGGAATTAAATGCTGGAA